>JANRMT010062792.1:29563871-29730575 GCA_026402145.1 Polypterus bichir lapradei | reverse complement strand
ATATAGATATATAGATATATATATATATAGATATAGATATAGATATATAGATAGATATGGGAACAACACTCATATCAATGACAAAACAATTACATTAACAATCATGTTACGTTATTTTTTAAATTTTTCCTTTTCTTTTTCATACCTTCTTTAACACACTACTTCTCCGCTGCGAAGCAAGGGTATTCTGCTAGTGTAATATAAATAAAGGAACATGGAACATCCTGAGCTTCAACTAATTTTTTAATAACAAGAAAATTTCTGACACTCACCAGTAAAGTGTCTTGATGGCTTGACTTGGAGAAAAGGTCTAAAAGCTGGATGGCTGAATGACAACACTTAGATGTTAAGCTATTGTGACAGACTGGAACCACCAGGGTGTGTTTGTGAAGTGATGTTTTTAACATCGTATTGAAATATTTTTTTTACAAAAATTAGCTCAGAAAGGCAATGCATTTATGTCACATTACCCTTATTTCCTTTTTGTAAGCAGAATGTTTTGGGAAGTGTATGGTTATCTAAATAATTTCGTATGTGATTTTCAGCAATGTGTTGTTTTCGACTTTGTCTCTGGTTGTCAACATTTAAAATGGAACAGTATCACCTGTTCTAAGTACAAGCTGAAATATTTTTATATGTGTGGATAAATGTATAGCCATGAGTAAATATCCATTCATCCATTATCCAACCCGCTATATCCTAACTACAGGTTAACGGGGGTCTGCTGGAGCCAATGAGTAAATATGTAAATGTAACAAAAATCACATATACTGTGTATCTCTATAGTCATTTAAGGCATATATCACTATAATGTGTTAATTAATAATTATATTTGCTACACACAAACTCTACATAATGTAGTTGTTCTGAGAAATGGTTGATGGACAGATATGATCTGTCATCGACTGAGCAGTCATCTTTGTATTGAGGAAAGGCGTGAAATGGCCACTTAGTATATTAAAAATATATTAGAATACTGTTAACAATAATCAGCAATTGATAATAAAAGAGAGATAAAATGTTAATAAATAGCAAATGATTAAATGATGTTTGTTACAAATGTAATAAATTGAAATCTTTAAAATGATTAAATGTTATTAAACATGGTTTGTACATAACTTGGCATGGTTTAATTGATGTGGTAATTAGTTCTGCTTCATATTTTTATTTGATTTTTACATTTAGTGCCTTTTGAAAACTAGAATTTAGCATGCAAGCAAATTTCACATATGATAAATTATTGCCATCCATAATTATATACTTTGGTGAATTAGAGGATTGGGGAAAAGCACAGGAAATGTTTTTCAGCAGTCTGGGTGTTTAAAAACAAACCACATCTCTTAATATACTAATCTGTAAAAGAGATGAAATATAAAAATGATACTGCTGGAGTTATCCACATTTAATACCTGCTTCAGTAAGACAGATATAACAACTGGAATTGCATTCTATTGTAAATGTTCTGTGAACAAGATGATTTGCTCAGGGCTGAAGTAATTATTTTTGTCTTGAATAGTGAATAAAACAGTGGTACAGTATGTATGTGTAGAATATTTTTATGTAATGATTATATATGCAGATTAGTGATTGTTTGATAGATACAGCTTCTGTTGTACTGTATCCATGGAAATGATGTTTTTAAGAGGGTAATATAATATAGTGTATGATTCCCATTTGATGAATCCCACAATGGCAAAGAGAAAATAAATCTTTATGTAAGCAAATAAAGAATGACACTTAGTTAATTCTGCTTGTTTACATTCCCCCATCATTAACAATTAAAAGAAACCCATTGAAAAACAGAAGTCTCTGTATGTTTTTGGCTGCTTTTACTGAGCAACAGCTATAAAGTGGAAGCTGAGAAATGGAACCCTAGCAAAATGTTTCTTTAACTGATTTTGATGTAAGCTGAGAGTTGCGGATATCTTAGTAAAAGTGTTGTTTCCAGATTCCAGGCAAACAAGTAACATTAGCCTTGGCTAAAAATAATACATTCCTGCTGTTGGTGAAATGTTTGGTTTTTTTCATTCATATCACTAAAAACCACTGTAGGTTCATTATACATTTTTCAACCTTAAACCATTTTTTTTTTTACCCCCAAGCCTCATTTTAGCTTGTTAAACACTCATGTTATTTTACACAATCCTTCCACAGTACTTTTCTACATCATTTCATATAAAAAGTAAACACATACAAAATATGCCTCAGATCACAGAGCACAGTGCTATGTAAATTATTTAACATATTTATGTTACATTTTTTATAGCATTCTTTTTTATAAGTTTATCTCCTAAATGAGTAAACATCACAGTCATGGAAAAAGGTACATTTTAAAAGCCTCAAAAGTTATATTCACAACAGACAAAAAAACATGTAGAAAATGCACAAGGTGACAAGGAGTAAATAATAATTTCTAAGAAAAATGGCATTCACGTCTGGAACCAGGCCCGATTCTAGAGGCAAAGCCGCCATCGTGCCATTTAATTTCAGCCGCTCCCTCACCCTATAATACCTTCATTCATTTTCTAAACCAGTGTATTTAAAATTAAAAATTTTCACAATTTCCTTAATGTCAAAAAAAATGTAAGAAAATTTCTTCGTAGGTAGAAGAAAACTTGACTTACGCATTTAATGAATCGGCGACAAGTTTAATTAATTCATCAGTAAAATTCTGATTAACACTACAAAAACTTTTGATTGATGTGCTGCGTACTAGAGCTGCAACAATTCATGTATTGTGACTTGCCCGTTTTTCTTTGAAGCAAGTTACCAACATTTGACGGGAAAAGACGAGCCCCGCGCCGAGCTTGCATTTTGTTGAGGGTGGCCGCAGCCACCTTCTATGTTTAGCCATCTTCGTGCATGCACCCTTTGCACAACTGGCAGAACCAGGCCTGTCTGGAACATACAGGATTTTTTTTTTAGAACTGGAGTATATACTAGCGTATTGACTCAGAATGAGAAAGTAAGAACTTTTAGAATGTAAAAAAGACCAGAGATGAGATGAGGTTAAACAACGAAAACCAGATCTGTCAGATCTGGTGGAAAACAAAACAAAAATGGCTTTTTATAACTTTTTCAGAATATATTCTCGTGAAAAATGAGTTTCGGATTCAAAGCCCTTGGGTAAAAAAAAATTCAAAGAGAAGCATATATTACCAAAAAATAAATCTCTGGAGAACAAATCAAAAGTTAAAGAAAAAAATGCTGATTATAATATGAGTTAAGTGATTTGCTGGGAGTCACACAATAAGCAGGCATCTGCGACTGAAATGGTGACTTTGGTTTACAGCCCTACATCACACCAATGGGGAGTATGTTAAGATTTTCATATAATTTACTAGATCTGTACTGTTTGTTGTCATTTCAGCTTGGAAACAGACAATCGGAAGTAGCTAGACAATAAGTCTGGGATTTCGGTATCATTAATTATTTTCTTTAAGTTCTTATTATCTCTATGTATAATCTTCATTTGGATCTTGATCTTTGTTTGTCCGTGAATGAATTAGAAGAAGAAGCACTAGATGGCAGTAGAGAGACAGCTAAAACATAGGCATTGCATTAAGAATCTCCTCCAGGCTTATACTACTGAAGACTGTAGTACTCCTGTCACACCTCAAAACACAGACATTCAAACTAAACAAATTGTTGTGCTTGAAATTAACTAAAGAGATCTTCATTTAGATCTTGATCTTTGTTTGTCCGCGAATTACACGCATGCGTAGACCACCTTCCAGTTTAGTACGTTGTTGTTACTCACGGATGTCAACAATGTGCCGGAATAATGAAAGGGGTGGTGGACAGTGTTACGCTGGTTAGCTCCTGAAGCCTGGTTAGAGAATGAGAGTGCCAAAGATAAAAGGTACGTGCCTACGTAACATATGAATGAAAGAAAGACAGTGGGTAAAATGAATGACAACGTAACAGCACGTTTCGGAAATTATTATTGTTACGTTGTAGATGGCAAGTGCTGCGTGTCTCACAGTTGTACCATGCCTTTCTCACATGTCAGTGAAGTGATCCCTATTTATGCTTTAAAGAGCCTGGATACCTATGTGTCCCCCTTTTATAACCATTGCTCCATGTATATTGCCTTACTCTTTGGATTACCACAAAGCAACCTGCGAGATTGGAGAAAGGTTGAGAAGAGATCGTGAGAGGAAACGACAGCGTCGTGAAAACGAGACGGACTGTGAACGGACAGAAGCAGAAATGCTCCTACACCACCACATAATTACGATTCGGACAGTGATTCTGAGTAGGCCGTTCCTATCGAATCAATATCCAAGGGTTTTCTTTTGTAATTTTGTTTCCCTTATAAAAAATCATAATGCTGTACGACGAAGGGCCCAGTTTACAACTGGCAGCCGCGTTTAAACAGGGAGCCCTTCACAGACAACTTTAACATGCGCAACATAGTTGGGCGCACATGTCTAGTAAGTAATAGTTTTATAAAATTAAAAATAACTAATTATAGTGTATAAAGGTAAAAATAACAAACTAGAACTTCTATGCTTGTATCTATCACAGAACACACACTATAGTACATATATAGTACTTTGGTTTATGAACATATATATGTACATGAGTTACCTTTTTCTTAATGTTAGATTTTCCTGCTTCATTATAAATTTAGCAACTTTGGGTGATACAGTATTTTATGCTACATCCATACTGGACCTCTAGTTTATGATGCTAAGGATGTACCTACAGAGTGAATTTGTAAAAAATCTGCTGAAGCTGCATTTATACAACTTTTAAAGCTACAGTCACAATTTTTTAGCGATGTTACAATTCTAATGACAGCAACCGTATTTAAACCCAACATGCAGGTGTTTTCACTGATGTGTATAAGGTGTTATTTAAAGGATAGTGCTATTCCATAGAATAATTTTGTGACTTTTGCATGGTTTATTTTGCCTGCCATCCAGTGCTGTCTTTGTTATACATTTCAAAATTCGAGACTTGCTCTGATGTTTTTAATATGTCACAAGTTTGGATAATTTATCTTAAAATAGCAATTTTTTTCCCGCCATAACATTTCTGTTTATAAACTACAAATTCACTACGGAGAGTTCAACATTGTTTTACAACTTAGCAAGTCTCGTAGCAAATCCACTTTTTCACTAATTTCCTATCTATTGTATTCATGATAATAGCATTTTAGTTATTTTGTTGAGCGTTGTTGAACTTGTTTTCACAGGAATTCTATGAGGAAGCAACAAAAGGATATGTTCAAAGTAGAGTATATGACATTATTTATCTTGACTTTCAAAAAGCATTTGATAAGGTCCCACATGAGAGGTTGGGCATCAAACTAAAAGAAGTGGGAGTCCAGGGTGATGTTTGTAAATGGGTGCAGAATTGGCTTAGACACAGGAAGCAGAGGATGATGGTGCGAAGAATCTTATCAGAACTGGCCTATGTTAAGAGTGGTGTTCCACAGGGGTCAGTGCTAGGGCCGCTGCTATTTTTAATATACTGTATATAAAAGATTTAGATATATGGAATATAAGTAACAAGGTGGTTACGTTTGCAGATGATACCAAGATAGGTGGATTGGCAGATAATCTTGAATTTGTTAAATCATTACAGAGGGACTTGTATACACGCTTGGGCAAATTTTGGCAGATGAAATTTAATGTCAGTAAATATAAAGTATTACATATAGGAAGTAAAAATGTTAGGTTTGAATACACAATGGGAGGTCTGAAAATCGAGAGTACACCTTATGAGAAGGATTTAGGAGTAATAGTGGACTCTAAGCTATCGACTTCCAGACAGTGTTCAGAAGCCATTAAGAAGGCAATCAGAATGTTAGGTTGTATAGCACGATGTATGGAATACAAGTCCAAGGAGGTTCTGCTCAACCTTTATAATGCACTGGTCAGGCCTCATCTGGAGTACTGTGTGCAGTTTTGGTCCCCATGCTACAAAAAGGACATAACAGTGCTAGAAAAGGTCCAGAGAAGAGCAACTAGGCTTATTCCAGGGCTACAGGGGGTGAATTATGAAGAAATAATAAAAGAGTTGAGCCTATACAGTTTAAGTAAAAAAAAGATTTGAGGTGACATGATTGAAGTGTTTAAAATTATGAAGAGAATTAGTACAGTGGATCAAGACTGTTATTTTAAAATGAGTTCATTAAGAACACAGGGACACAGTTGGAAACTTGTTAAGGGTAAATTTCACACAAACATTTGGAAGTTTTTCTTTACACAGAGAACCATAGACACTTGGAATAAGCTATCAAGGAGCATGGTAGACAGTAGGACTTTAGGGACATTCAAAACTAGATTTGATGTATTTTTGGAAGAATTAAGTGGATAGGACTGGCGAGCTTTGTTGGGCTGAATGGCTTGTTCTTGTCTAGATTGTTCTAATGTTCTAATGACGGTTTCACTATCTGTAAAAGTGAACAAAATAGTATCTGACCACAGTATATGTAATAATGTCTTCAATTTTAGAACTAGAAGAGACAATTTGGGACAATTTAAAATAGAAGTACAATTTGGGCAGCATGGAGGCATAGTGGTTGGTAATATGGACCCTCAGCTCCAGAACCTTAGGTTTTATTCCCAGGCAGGTCTCACTGTTGGAGCTTCGCACATGCTGATTTCCATTAGGGTCTCTCCTCCATTCTAATGAGTATGTTTCAGGTTAATTTCCAATACTGAACTAACTTGATGGTGCATGTGTGTCGTGGTGAATGTGAGACCAAGGTAGGTGATTGATTCTTGTGTTGCAAGCAGTGCTGCTTACATATACCTTGGCTTCCTGTGACCTAGTAATGGAAAAAGTGCACTTACAAAATGGACAGAAGTATAAAACAGCAGTTTGTGTCATTTTTAACCTTCATTCATGATTTTCCATTGAGAGCAATGGAATAGAGGCTTCATCTCATTTTGAGTTTTTTAATCCTGTGTCAGTTAATGTTTCTTTATTGATTCTCAACATGGATGTTACAATAGCTCAAACTTTCTAGTTCCTAAAGTACATTAGATTCTGGTGTTTTTAATAAAGTACTGTACAATTAACAATTCCTTATTTGCATGAATCCCAGTGACGGGAGTTACTCTGGTTAGAAGTATTTTTGTTTTTTGGGAAGCAGGGGTATTGATTCTAGAAATACCATCGATATGCAGACTAAACAAGAAATGTAATGTTATTTTGTTGTATAGCTTGAACCTTATAGTTATAAAATAGTTGTATTCCAAATACCCAAAGAGCCAAAAAGATATTAGAGGTGTATTAATGAAATTATCAAGTGATTATTTAGTCATTGAATTCCTTGACTTGGTAGGTTTATTCCACGACATGAAGATGAATTGGAATTGGATGTTGATGATCCCCTCTTTGTGGAAGTAGAAGAGGATGACTACTGGTATCGAGGGTACAACATGAGGACTGGAGAGAGGGGTATCTTTCCAGCATATTATGCCCATGAAGTGGTGAGCCAAGCCAAAGATTTAATAGGTAAGCAAGGCAGACACCAGCAGAAGCACTTAAAGGAAACAGTCAAAACAAACAAGACTTGTAGGTTTTGAAAATTAAATGGTTATTGCAGCTCTCAAGTCCTGGCTTTAAAATTCCATTGAGTGTACTGCGTGCAGTTTGCATATGTCTTTATGTTTTGTATCCATTTGCTGCTGTTTATTTCCAACATAACTAAAGATAGATTTGTTAGTTTAACCTCTACCCCAGTAGGAGTGTGAGTGTGTGTGTGTGTGTACAGACATCTACCCTGTGATGGACTGGCAGCCTATTACTGTGATACCATGACTCAAATGGAACTGGTTAGAAAATGGATGAATGAAAAATGATAATGCAAGGGTTAATTAAATTATTTTCACATTTATGTGGTTTTATTAGCAATGCCTCCTTCAGGGAACAGAATTGGGTGGTAGCTGTCATTAACTGTATATCAGTGCAGAAGAATGTTAATGACGACCGACCAAATGAGCAATGCTAAGTGTACATCCTGAAAACGGCGAAGAGATTCTGATTTTACAAACCAGCATATGCTACATCGATTCTTATGAGAAAACACAAAGTGTTTCCAAGTTCAAGTGAAGTATTGTGTTTCTTAATATTGTTTTAATTATTATTTTACCTAAGCATTTTTTTTTAATATACTAGAACTTCCCAATAAATTATATAAACCTATTGTGATGGAATTGTTCTGTATCTTTCTCTCCCATGACTGCTGATGTTGAAGAATGTTCCACATAATACATATTATTTTTTTTCCTAAGCCCCAAAACATTCAAAGTGTTTACTTCACACAGAGGGAATGGTGTATGAAATACAATACTGGCTTGGGACTGTGCCACTAACAGCACCAGTTCTCTGTCATTAAATGATTCTGCTAGTTTCAATGCTTATGTTTATTGTGACAATTAAAAAATCACCTTTAGTACATCTAATAATTCTTTAATAGAGTTTTATTATCTAGCCAAACACTAGATTTTCTCTTCAAGAAAATAAGATTGCAAATTAAATATTATTAAAGATTTGATAGTTAGGTAAATACAGTTGTTCTGCCCAACTAAAGTGACATTATTAGAGTAAATAATAAAACTAAATAAACAGGCATTTGTGGCATTATTTGTAATCATAAAAAGTAATAGTGCCCTAAGTATTTATGTATGCTACTTTTAGCCTGCTATGATAAATATGTTATCTGTGACATAAATTTATGATTGTAGTTTTAATAGACAGTTATGTTTTCCATGTAAAATAACATGTAAGACAAGTGGCATGGTCTAGGAAGATTAAATATGAAATATAAACCTTGCCAACTGGCTTTCTTGTGTGATACTCATATAGTCGTACATCCTGCTCTTGCAGAAGTGTAGATACAATCGTAGTATATACAATTGTTTTAATTTGGAAGTTCGTTTTGATAGAAATATAAACTAAATAGATTTTTTTTAACTTTAAAATAATGATATAAACATGCTGATGAAATGGAATAGCACACTCGGCTTGACCTGAAAAACAAAATGATTAACTGTTAAATTTATGTTTTCACATGTCTGTTTGTGAATTGATCCACACAAGAAAGATTAATAAATCAATCATTCTCTTTTATATGGAACCTGTCACAGATCACACATCACTTTACGAAGCAAACAAGAGTAAAATGCAATGCAAAAAGGTGAATATTGTTAGCAATATACAATAATTCAAATGCCTAATGAATCACAGGGAAAAAAATTAGACATTAAGAAGAGTTTACAGATGTCCATACAGAAAGATAGTGAACCAACAGTCCATACTATGGGAGTAGGTTGATGGGTAATGTTTGACAAATAGAACATTAAAGTGAGATTTAATTCAGACGGCTATGGAAAAGTCACATAAGTGCAGCTTATCTAAAACACAAGTGCAATGTTGAAAACCCTCAATGATAGACCATAGAGTTGGAGCCACAGGGTTAAGTAAGCATTTCTCAGGAGCTGAACAATGGTTTTTCACAACTCAGCATCAGACGACTTCTCTTGTCCATAAAGGTTTATACAAGGAAAACAGTGGCTGAATGTTAGAGTTTGGCAATTCAGTAGCAAGAGTTCTGAAAATGATTCAATATCAGACAGGCAATCATTGACTTTGAGCTAGCTGAACTGTAACTGAAAACATTTAAGATCAGATCATATCATACATTAATGAAAAAATGTGTGTTGCTATTAATACCGCCTCTATTAAATGTCAGTGTCTTTCACAGACCTTTAGGTTTCAGGTCAAACCAAACTCCTGCATTGAACACTAACATTTTTTTGCTGGCACTGGCATTTTTCTGTCTTTGGCATCTTATTGAAAGCATTCAGTACTCCACATATATATGCATATTATACATAGCCGGTAATCTCACTTTACATGTGTGCGTAAGTAAAGATTTATTGGGATGTTTCCAGTGGGTGTTAGTTATTCTGCTTTCCTTCTATAGTCAGAAAGACCCTACAGTGTGTGATTTATTTCAGTCAAAAAGTTAGATTGATCTATATTTTTGAGTTTTTATTACAGAGGCAACATGATGGCTATGTCATTAGCTCCAGGATACTGGTTTAGAAATGTGGCCCACTCACTACCTGTTAGGAACTTGTATGCATATTCTCCCTATGTGTTTTGCATTTTTTTCTTGACACACCTGCTTCTTAAAAACATGTACTAGGTCAATTGGTGATTTCAAATTGACTTTTTCCTAATATAGGAATGTTAGTGAACATGCCCTGTAATCCCTTCTTTCCAAGGTTGGCTTTAACCTGATGCCTGATGCTTTCATGCCTGTGCGATCCAAATAAGTTTGCTTTAAATGAGTTCATAAAATAAATTGCTTCTAGTTCTTAGGACACTTTTTTCTTCTCTTCATCAATGTTAATCTTGGTGGGGATCACCATTCCAACATGAATGAAAGCTGAAGAAATGAGACAACCCTATTTTTATTGAATTTTTCCCATTCCCTTTGCATATTTCCCAGATGCTCCTAGGTTGATCAACAAATGCAATCCAACCGGCATGTCCAACATCTGCTCCTGGGCCTTGCTTGTTACATCTCTAGTGGAAGCGGTCCACAGAGCATCCTAACTACACATCAAGACTAATTCAACTGGCTCCTCGCATTCTTGAGAAGCAATGGGTTTACTCTCAGGTTGTCCACAATTTCTGAGCTTCTCACCCTATCACACTGAGCAAGCCTAGTAGTCCTCCACAGGAAACTGATTTTATCAGCTATTACTTACAATGTCATTGCTGCGGTCGCTACTCAGAATTTCTGACCATAGTAATCAAAAGCTTCATCCAGTTGGCTCCCACTTCACCAACATGGCCTTGTACAAAATTTACAAATCTACTGCTGCTATGTTGATTCATGGTTCAGTTTTCATTAATACATCTACCCAGTCTTACGAACTCATACGCAGTGTTTTGGCCATCCTCCTTCCTTGTACTTTGTGGACATGGAAAAAACTTGCAGCTGTGTATTCTGTGATGCATTATGGATGGGGCTGCAAGAACATGGGGATCAGCAGCCACTGATTCCTTTATTTACTATTAATTCAAGTGTATTCAATGGAGGCATTGGACTCTGCCATTTTATGACTTTTGCAGGAGAGACTGGAAGAGTGTCCTATTTGGAAACCTAAAAGTTACATCTCTGATGTTTGCAGATGATGTTGGTCCCATTAGACAGTGACCTCCTGCAGTCACCCAAATGGCTCATAGCTGAGAGCATTGATGTTCAAGTGATAACGCTCCCTTCAAACGAGTGTCAAGCAGCCGGTCCCAGGGAAGATACTCTTCATTTTTTAATTTTTTTCTATCCTTTTGGTGCTTGTGTATTGGCAGTGGTACAGAGAGGAAAACTACAATGGATGCCTGACAACCGCAGTTGTGTCAATGTCATTTTCATTGTGCACTCTTTAACAATAGACTGACGTACATAATGAAAATTTGTTAGAATAGAGAAAACAATTTGTAAATTTGTTCCTCCTTATACTTCTAAAATGTTAAGATTTTATATGCCTTTAAAAATTGAGCACAGTCTTACTTGAGCATTTCTTATACAATAAAGACAGAAATTGTGAAATAACATCATGTTGATTAAGATAGGGGTTCAATTAAAAGCATGAATTAACATTTAAGGACTACTACCACATCACTCAAAAGAGCAAAATTTCAATAATGTCATGGATGTCTGTGGAGTCTGTTTGTTTTCAGCCTAGCAGATCTGAGCCTAATTCATTTAACTGCAACAATTGCTGTTTAAGGATCCAGAAATACCCAGTAGTGTGGCTTATTTCTAATCTTCTCAGCAAACATGGGTATTAATATTTGGCAGGGAACAATCGGCTAAACAGACTTTACTCTGACTTATGTTAATGGAGAGTATTCTTTTTTTTCTAGAAATCCCCCCATTTTTTAAAAACCACTTTATAATTAACAGGAACAGGTGCAAAACATAGTTTGAAGGTGCTCTCATATCTTCTTGCATACTATTACCTTTTTTTTCTATAACAATTTAGTCAGAATGAGTTAAAGAAGCAAAGAAGGCGCATACTGAGCATGTTTTCCTAAAATTTAACTAAATGAATATCGATAGCACCATCCAGTTATCTATGAGATACAAAACAACCACTAAGTGACATTTTTCAATCTCTAGCTAGTCTTAGAGCAGAGAATCTGAAATTCAGTTAAGCAAAGGGTTTGATTTACTTTAGGATAAAGGTTTGGATTGAACAATGCAAATGGTTGACAATGCAGTAACCATTCTTCATCTGTTTAACATAGTGAAGATTAATTAGTTGAAATCTAATGTTATGTTCTTTGGTCTTCCAGGAATAAAGCGAAACACTGGTTGGGTAGAGAAGTTTGAAGTTCAGTTTCTGGGCTCTGTGGAAGTTCCTTATCACCAAGGCAATGGAATTCTTTGTGCTGCCATGCAGAAAGTAACTACAGCTTTGATTCTTCTTTCAGTTTTCACTGTACTGCATTTTTAATCAGGTTTTGTGCTTTAATTATATATAATTAACCAAAAAATAATTGTTTCCAGCACTGAACGTAATGGACACCATATCAAACTGCAGACAGCAATGCAAAAGTACTATCATTACAAGTCTGCAGTTATTAAAAATAACCTGCAACATTAAGTAATAAATAAACCCACTCAGAACAATGCGTAACAGTCTCACTAAATTCACAAACCGGTATAACAGAATGCTAAGGTCAGTATTATCAAAAGGTGTACTTACATCAAAAACAATAAAGAGCGTAGCATTTCCTTCATCAGAGTGTATTTACAGTAACTGTCTTAGATATCACAGTTCAAGGCTGTTTTGGTTTGGTTACTGGGCCAACCTAGAATGACATATTTCGATAAGATAAGCCTGCATGTGTGAAGCTACAAATTTAGCAAGAACTTAAGAATGGAGTACAGTCAACCCTCGTTTATTGCGGTTAATCCGTTCCAGACTCTGCTGCAATAAATACATTTCCGCGAAGTGGGATTCTTTATTTATAAATCGAATATTTTCACAGTTAGAGCATAGAAAACCTGTTTATGACCTTCTAAATACATTTTCTAACATTATTAGAGCCCTCTAGACATGAAATAACACCCTTTAGTCAAATGTTTAAACTGTGCTCCATGACAAGACAGAGATGACAGTTCCGTCTCACAATTAATAGAATGCAAACATATCTTCCTCTTCAAAGTGTGCGTCAGGAGCAGAGAATGTCAGAGAGAGAGAGCGAGAAAAGCAAACAATCAAAAATCAATAGGGCTTTTTGGGCTTTTAAGTATGCGAGGCACCGCCAGACAAAGCAGCTACAAGGAAGGCAGCAATGTGAAGGTATTCGTTCAGCATTTTTTAGAGGAGCATCCGTATCCTCTAGGCAAACAGCCTCTCTGCTCACACCCCCCTCCGTCAGGAGCAGAGAATGTCAGAGAGAGAGAGAGAGAGGCAGAGACAAGCAAACAATCAAAAATCAATATGTGCTGTTTGGGCTTTCAAGTATGCGAAGCGCTGCACAAGAAGCATGTTGTATATCATTGAGGAGTTTTATTTAATATGTAATACGTGCTCTGATTGGGTAGCTTCTCAGCCATCTTGCAATAGCGTCCCTTGTATGAAATCAACTGGGCAAAGCAACTGAGGAAGCATGTACCATAAATTAAAAGACCCATTGTCCGCATGAAATCCGCGAACCAGCAAAAAATCCGTGATATATATTTAGATATGCTTACATTTAAAATACACGATAGAGTGAAGCCGCGAAAGTTGAAGCGCGATATAGCGAGGGATCACCGTACTACCATTGAAATTGTTCCATTGTACCATTGAACTGTTCTCAGTCTTACATTTTCTTTTGCCAGGTTAGCTGCTGTTATAACTAAAATTTACTTGTTTAAATTTTCAGCTGTTTTGGCGTAGCTGTCAGAGTGTGCATTGCGCAAGGTTTTCTTTAGTTAAGTCACTGAGAGGGGCTATGTTATTGAAAGTCTCCAGCACATACTAGTTTTAACACTTTGTAAGGTCAAATCAGTTGTTTCATAGCTTACCTCAGAGGATTATCAGAATAGCAACAAATCTTAAAAGTATTGTTTTCAATTATCTGGACATAGATCTTTTTATGATCTTTGTTTTTATTGGCAAGATCCGATAAAATAGATTTAGTAATGATAAAATGATGTAAAAGTAAAGTTTTCCATGTGAACTCTGTATGTGATAATTAGGAAAACTCATACAGCATTAAAGGAATAGTCAACCCAAAAATGATTTTTTTATATGTTACTTATCCCATGTGGTTTATTATGATGGCTGAGAAGAAGTTTGATCTCATATTGTCATGCAAGACAAAGAAAATAAACTTTCCAGTTACCAGCGCTGAAACACAGCAAGCAATATAAAAAAATATTCAGATTAAAACATTCATTCCTGTTTGGATACAGTTTGTGTGCACAAAAACTGTGTTTTTCTGGAAGTATTCATTTAACAATATTTTAGCAAAACATGTATGCATTTTGCCCGTTGTTCTTGTTATAATAAAGTAGCACACAAAATAGAAAAATGATGGGACAGCTCTAAAAGACCCACAAAAACAGGACAGGGCCTTCCCTATCATGCCTTGAATAGGCCTCACCATAGGTAGCCTGTCAAGGCCCCCAAAATGGGAACAGGCTTTTAATGATCAAATCACTTTAAATGTCCCAAAATATATAAACATGTCTGTTAATAGAAAGTAAAACTGTAAAAAAAAACAATTGGCTTAAGAAACAAGTCCACAAATTATCTTTATAAAAGAAGAATTTATTTATATAAACAAAAAAGAACAAAAACATTATCAAAAAGGCAAAATAAAGCAAAAGCACTTACCTAAACAGGCAATCCAAGGTGGACATGTCTAATTCTGTGAAACTAAAGCACAGTACAAGCAAAAAAAATGCAATCAATCCAGTATTTACAAATATCTACATTCAATGAACGTCAATCGACCATTGAAGGATTCACCCTTGGCTTCAGAATATAAAGGCTGAGGGTCGTCCTTCAGCAGTGACATCAAGGTAGCCTTGCCTCTTGGGGTTCCACTCACAAAGTACACGGAATTGTACAAAACACATATACACTAAATTGTAAATTAAAAAAGAAAAATTAACAAAAATTTGTAATTACATTTGTGAACATTCAACTGGATGACTTGTCTCTTGATTATGTAACAAGAATAATGTGGAGATTTTTTTAATGGACATTTTTATATTGTTTGCTGTGGTCCAGTGTTAGTCTCAATTGATGTCCATTCCATCAGAAAGTATGTTGTCTCCATTCTTCATGAAGTCATGACATTAAAAATTTTTTCAGCCAATACTACAAACCACATTGGGTAAGTAACATATAAAAAAATATAATTTTTGGGTCGAGTTTTACTTTAATGTACTTTTAAAGCCAGTGTCTGCTTCTTTTTTCTCAGTGAATATTCAATTTACACATCAATGCTATCTCTTAATAATTTTTAGCTTATTTAAACAAAAAACCTGATAAACTTGAATACAAATAACCTATTTGAATTTTGTTTTTGAAAATTGCAAAAAGTCATTCATCTCAACCAACTGTGTATTATACAATTTAACAAACTTACAGAAAACAAATATAAATGAGCTAATATGCAGACTACAGTTCTGGATCACAAGGCTGTGGCCAGGACTGTACTCTTAGTAGTCAAATACGCAGTACTGTTTTCAAATGTTTAGATAAAGCAAACGTCACCCTCCATGAACAAGTCCATCTTTTTTTTTAATAAATCATTGCTATTTCCTATGAATTGCTAGACAATGGCACTCACAATATAAATATTGCATATGCATTATTATAAGAAAACATCTTTAGACATATTCAATGTTAGAAAGATAATAAGACATACTGTATATAGGTTGGGTGTCTTATTATGTAGCAACTACATGGAACCAATTTAAATTATTAAAATCACCTGATCTCGTTATCTCAATTAAGTCAAATGAGACCCAGCTGTCAGGTAAGATCTGGGAACAAAGCACAGCCTCAGATGCAACTACTTGTCTCATCAATATTTTGCCCCAAATCCATATACACTCACTGGCCACTTTATTAGGTACACCTAGTACCTGGTTGGACCCCCTTGGCCTTCAGAACTACTGTAATTCTTTGTGGTATGGATTCAACAAGGTGCTGAAAACATTCCTCAGAGATTTTTTTTCTATATTGACATGACAGCATCACGCAGTTGCTGCAGATTTGTTGGCTTCACATCCAGGTTGTGACTCTCCTATTCCACCACATCCCAAAGGTGTTCTATGGGATTGACATCTGGTGACAGTGGAGGCCATTTGAGTGCAGTGAACTCATTGTCATGTTCAAGAAACTATTTGGAGATTATTTGAGCTTTGTGACATTACACATAATCTACTGGAAGTAGCCATCAGAAGATAGGGTACACTGTGATCATAAAGGAATGGATATGGTCAGCAACAATATTCAGGTAGGCTGTGGCATTTACACGATGCTTAGTCTGTACTAAGTGCCCCAAAGTGTGGCAAGAAAATTCTTTTTTTTTCCTCACACCATTACAATATGAGGCTGAATAGTTGATACAAGGCAGGATGGATCCATGCTTTCATGTTGTTGATACCAAATTCTAGCCCTACCATCTGAGTGTTGCAGCAGAAATTGAGACTCATCAGACCAGGCAATGTTTTTCCAATTTTCTATTGTCCAATTTTGCTGAGCCCTTGTAATTGTAGCCTCAGTTGCCTTTTCTCAGCTGACAGGAATGGCACCCAGTGTGGTCTTCTGCGACTGTAGCCCATCTGCTTTAAGGTTCAACATGTTGTACATTCTGAGATGTTCTTCTGCATACCTCAGTTGTAACGAGAGGGCGTTTAAGTTACTGTTACCTTTCTATCAGCTGTAACCAATCTGGCCATTCTGCTCTGACCTCTGGCATCAACAAGGCATTTTCATCCAGAGAACTGATGCTCACTGGATATTTTCCCTTTTTTGAACTATTCTCTGTAAACCCTAGAGATGGTTTTGCGTGAAAATCCCAGTAGATCAGCAGATTCTGAAATACTCAAACCAGCCCATCTGGCACCAACAACCATGTCACATTCAAAGTCACTTAAATCACCTTTCTTCCGCATTTTGGTGCTCGGTTTGAATTTCAGCAGGTCATCTTGACAAGGTCTGCATGCCTAAATGCATTCAGTTGCTGCCTTGTGATTGGTTAATTAGATATATGCCTCAACAAGCAGTTAATAAAGCACCTAAATAAGTGGCCGGTGAGTGTATATGCTCTACAGTGGTGTCACAATGACTGTTTTACTGTACCAAAAATGAAAAAAGGATCACAACAACTGACAATTGTACTTTAAATGCTGCCTGCAAAGATACTTAAAAAAAAATAAAATAGGAGGAATATTGCATAAACATCTTCATCCTCTGCCATGCTGAAACAAAATGCTTTGAAACTGATGTTTACTTGACTTTGACTTCATTGGATTGTACATGTTGTTAAAATACAACAAGATCTGAAAGAAGACCATGTTCTTGTTGCTCAGGATGGTTCAGTAGAAAAAAAGACAATCTCAACATTTAAAGAAATATGATATTTACATAATCTCTGGGGCAATTAGCTCTTTTTAGTTAGAGTTCGTTATTATACAATACTGTTCACTCTATAGATGATCAGGGTATTATGTTTATAAATGTATATTTTTAAAATAAAACAGGAAGCAATGTAAAAAATTGCTTAAAAATACATATATGTGAACACTTAAGTTTTCATAGTCTGTGGTGTTCTTATGGTGGTGATACTCCTAACTATGGAATATGGTTATATATGAGTGCTACTGAACCTTTGGCATCAATGATGACATGTACAGAATAAAATACAGGCAACTCCTATATAACCAACTAATTCTGTATATCTTAAATCAGCAGGTAATAATGATGACAGCATGCTCATTTGCAAAATGCTTCATTAAAAAAATGAAAAAGAAAGTATAAAACACTAGCTGCAGCACCTATCGAAGACAGATAATAGAATAATTAAAAATTATCTGCTATCTGTTGTCCTACGTGTACTTTCAGCATGTTTCCTCTGTATTCGCATGTGTTTAAACATCTCTTCACCGGCACTTGTTCCCTTGAGTGCGTTCCCATAAAGCCAGCCTCTCAGGCTCTCAATATCTCAAAGTTCTCTCCTCCTGTTTGGCTTTATACTTTCTATTTTTGAAGGCGACTCTCTCAGTGTGCCTGTTACGCTTTTACTAAAGTCTGTTCACCGGTGCTGTCCCTCAGTAGCACGTTCCTGTAAAGCCGGCTTCTCAGACTCTTTAATTTAGACTTTCTGTCCTCCTGTCCACTTTTCTGCTTGCCATCTTTGAAGGCAACTCTCTCAGCCTGTGAGTCTCACACTTGCACTTCCTTATTTGATCATGTCACCAAAGCCAAACTGACCAATTAGATTGCTCTGTGAGACTGGACAAACTCACCCTAGGTGTTTTATTATACAGTATAGTACATAATAGTATTCATTCATAAAACAATCTGTGAATAATGAAACTAAATCTTGAATCCTGTCCAGTAGAGTACATTATTCTTTTGCTAATTCAGTGTTGAGCCTACACTGTATAAAACTTATGTGAAATCAAACGCATGATGTAATGTTCTCTGTTTTGAATTTTTCCACAGATTGCAACCACCAGAAAGCAGACAGTACACCTGAGACCTCCATCCACATGTGACTTAGAAATTAGCCTCCAAGGAATCAAATTAATCATGAGCTTAAGTGACTATGGAATGGATGATGAGGTAAGATCTGTTCAGAATAAAGTGATCCTCATCCTATGTCAGAAGCTGTATGAGGAAAAAATGCAGTTCATTATAATGAAGTCAGGTGCCCAGCCACAATCATAGTCTCAGTCATTGCAAAGAAATTTAAGCTGAGCCATAACACTAAAGTGGTGGATATTGATATTATTAACTGTTTTCTCCATATTCTGCCAACAAATATATTGTTGTGTTTGTATTAAACTGTAAACTGGTTTAAATGAATGCCATCTGATTCACATCTATATGATCAGTTTGACAGGTGCAGCCATTTTTTCCAGATGAAGAACATCTCCTACTGTGGCTGTCATCCTAAAAACAGCTGGTAGGTTTCCAGTGAATGTATCAGTAGACAAGTGTCCTTGGGGGCTTCTGGTTTGACAGTGCCATTTCACATTTGCCACTTCGGTACTTGTATGTATGTATTACTTTCATGTTAAATATTAGGAGATAACTCAGTCTGGTCAGTGTCTGTATGGCATGTACACATTCTCCCTAAATGTATGTAGGTTTTCCTCAGGTAGTTTCTACTACATGCCAAATATGTGCATATTAATTGGTGTCTTAGGATGTTCCCCTATGAGTGAGTAAGGATATATGCATGTGAGCACAACTCCATCCAGGACTTGATCCTTAATTGTACCTAATGTACTGATGCGTCTCAACTACACTGCACTGATTAGTTTCACATTTGACACAATGAAATAATGAATGAATAGATGAATATTAGGAGATGTTTCTGCATTATCATTACTGAGCATTGTGATTAATCTAACCATCGTCTCTGATCTGATGAAGCTGCAGATGTACAATACATCCTTATATACACACAAGATTACATACTGCCTGGAGGTGTACAAAGTGCTTTCTGTTGTCAATTCTGTCAGCACATTTAGCACTTATATATACTGTGTGTTTTAAAACATTTTATTTTCAACTTTTCAACAGTCTATGAGGGCATTTTTGTTTGCATTTCAGTATTTTGTATACAAATCCATCATTCTTACCTGAATAATAACCAAGGATCATCACATCTTTCATTGCTTGTTTTTTTCTTTTACTATGAAATCAGTCAATTAGAGGCATAACTTATTTATGTAAATTATTACTAGCTTGTGAAACAGCACATAGTCTTAGCACCAAACTGAGGCCGGCTCTTGTGTAGTACAGTAATTTACTATAAGTTGATTAGCCAGTGTAAAATGCTTTGTTGCAAATGGGGGTGTGGCTCTGTTTGATCACACCACATGATGGATTAACATCCCATCTAGAGCTGGCTTCAGCAGTTAGAGGCTCTCGCTTGCTGCAACCAAAGAGTGAACAGGTTCTTCTTTGGTATTTCTGTTCATCAAATAGGTTCTTATAAAATAGCCAAAAGTGCCTATGACTACCCAAACTTCAAAGTTCAAACAAAAAAACAATTTTTTTCATAGTACATAATTAAGTAAGAGGGTAAGAAACAGGATTGAATTAAACAATTGACAGATAGATATATAATTAAAAATGATTGTAAAAATTTGGGAAAGTGCATGCAATAGGCGTGCATTCAAGGTAAACCATGGCAAAACTGACTTTGGCAAACCAGCTGTTAGAAATAAATACATGCTGTATAGACTTGTACTGTAGTTCAGGATAATCTGTTTTTTGAAGCAGTTCTAAACTTATAAATAATGATTATAAAAAGTGCTCCTGTTGGTGCCTTCAATAGGTGACCCAAATAAATGCATGTTTTCACTGTTTGAAACTGCATCCAACAGTGCCATCTAGTGGAAAAGAAATATCTGTGTGTATGGAAGTACAAGTTTTATCTGCTTTGCTACATATAGTGGAGGACAGCTTTATCACATCACAGATATTCAAAGTCCATCATTTGTTTTCAATTTCAGGTTCATGAATACAGCAAAACAACATACATACATGTGTACCCAGCATGGAACAAACTGCCACTGCTTGGTGCCATAATCAACAAATACTGTATTCCTAATCAAAACAATACTATGCACTCTAGGTTGGGGCAGGAACTACATCAAAAAGTGTTTAGTTATGACAGTGTAAAAATCTTTTATTCCTAATTGCAGGTTTTCTTTGTGGTCAACTACTATAAAACCATGGACTGTAATGCACAGCCATTAATTATTGTAAACTCTTTATAAGGAATTGTTAATTTATTAGCGGGTTTCCTTTTCCCCTCGATTCATTGTCATAATACGCCACAAGCTAACATGAAAGCAACAGATACAGGTACAATACACGAACCCTGCCTGGAAGGGAAGCCACACTGCATAGCAGGACACAGTTAAAGATAAAACACTGTAATAAACTTACAATTACATGTTTTATTCTAAAGTTGTTTTTATTTCATTTATAACTTGATTTTAATTATATTTTATTACTTTTATTTCAGCTATTTTGGATTTATCACCAAACACCCAGTACTAAACCGATTTGCTTGTCACGTGTTTGTATCACAGGAAACGATGAAACGTGTAGCAGAGTGTGTGGGGTACGTATGTTTTCAATGTAGCTTTGGGGAGTAGTTTACAAGAGCTATATTACATCATTGTCCTATTTTGTTCCCTCCTTCTACTCCTATATAAGCAACCTGTTTTTTCCTTTTCAGTCATACATTTGACCGGATATAACTGTGTCTGTTACCTTATTTTCATTTCATTGTCTAAATAACCTTTAACTTCTTTTCCATTGCAGATGCACACTAACACAGCTGTTACAATTACAAAAAAAAATAAAATTTTTATTTTAAATTATCATTAAACAGTATGCATATGAAGCTTTAAGTGTTTAAATAGAGTTCATAAATTGGGGAGCATTATGTTATGTGTAGGTTAGAGAAGATTAGATTGAATTGCATTTGACCCCAAGGGGGAATAAAAATTTTACAGAGGCTCAAAAAAAAAAAAAAAAAAAAAAATATATATATATATATATATATATAAAATTAAATTCATTTTTTCCCCCAGAATTCTACACATAACACCCCATAATGACAACGTGAAAAAAGTTTACTTGAGATTTTTGCAAATTTATTAAAAATAAAAAAATTGAGAAAGCACATGTACAGAAGTATTCACAGCCTTTGCCATGAAGCTCAAAACTGAGCTCAGGTGCATCCTGTTTCCCCTGATCATCCTTGAGATGTTTCTGCAGCTTAATTGGAGTCCACCTGTGGTAAATTCAGTTGATTGGACATGATTTGGAAAGGCACACACCTGTCTATATAAGGTCCCACAGTTGACAGTTCATGTCAGAGCACAAACCAAGCATGAAGTCAAAGGAATTGTCTATAGACCTCCGAGACAGGATTGTCTCGAGGCACAA
Source organism: Polypterus bichir lapradei (assembly GCA_026402145.1). Lineage (NCBI taxonomy): Eukaryota > Metazoa > Chordata > Cladistia > Polypteriformes > Polypteridae > Polypterus > Polypterus bichir. The sequence continues at coordinate 29,708,379 of JANRMT010062792.1, read as the reverse complement.
ATATGGGGAAGGTTACAGAAAAATTTCTGCTGCTTTGAAGGTCCCAATGAGCACAGTGGCCTCCATCATCCGTAAGTGGAAGAAGTTCAAAACCTCCAGGATTCTTCCTAGAGCTGGCCGGCCATCTAAACTGAGCGATCAGGGGAGAAGGGCCTTAGTCAGGGAGGTGACCAAGAACCCGATGGTCACTCGGTCAGAGCTTCAGAGGTCCTCTGTGGAGAGAGGAGAACCTTCCAGAAGGGCAACCATCTCTGCAGCAATCCACCAATCAGGCCTGTATGGTAGAGTGGCCAGATGGAAGCCACTCCTTAGTAAAAGGCACATGGCAGCCCTCCTAGAGTTTGCCAAAAGGCACCTGAAGGACTCTCAGACCATGAGAAACAAAATTCTCTGGTCTGATGAGACAAAGATTGAACTTTTTGGTGTGAATGCCAGGCGTCACATTAGGAGGAAACCAGGCACCGCTCATCACCAGGCCAATACCATCCCTACAGTGAAGCATGGTGGTGGCAGCATCATGCTGTGGGGATGTTTTTCAGCGGCAGGAACTGGGAGACTAGTCAGGATAAAGGGAAAGATGACTGCAGCAATGTACAGAGACATTCTGGATGAAGACCTGCTCCAGAGCACTCTTGACCTCAGACTGGGGCGGTTCATCTTTCAGCAGAACAACGACCCTAAGCACACAGCCAAGATCCTTGAGTGGCCCAGCCAGAGCCCAGACTTCAATCTGATTGAACATCTCTGGAGAGATCTTAAAATGGCTGTGCACCGACGCTTCCCATCCAACCTAATGGAGCTTGAGAGGTGCTGCAAAGAGGAATGGGCGAAACTGGCCAAGGATAGGTGTGCCAAGCTTGTGGCATCATATTCAAAAAGACTTGAGGCTGTAATTGCTGCCAAAGGTGTATCGACAAAGTATTTAGCAAAGGTTGTGAATAATTATGTACATGTGATTTCTCAGTTTTTTTATTTTTAATAAATTTGCAAAAACCTCAAGTAAACTTTTTTCATGTTGTCATTATGGTGTGTTGTGTGTAGAATTCTGAGGAAAAAAATGAACTTAATCCATTTTGGAATAAGGCTGTAACATAACAAAATGTGGAAAAAGTGACGCGCTGTGAATACTTTCCGGATGCACTGTATATATATATATATATATATATATATATATCCATCCATCCATCCATCCTCTTCCGCTTATCCGAGGTCGGGTCGCGGGGGTAGCAGCTTAAGGAGAGAAGCCCAGACTTCCCTCTCCCCGGCCACTTCTTCCAGCTCTTCCGGGAGAATCCCAAGGCGTTCCCAGGCCAGCCGGGAGACATAGTCCCTCCAGCGTGTCCTGGGTCTTCCCCGGAGCCTCCTCCCGGTTGGACGTGCCCGGAACACCTCACCAGGGAGGCGTCCAGGAGGCATCCTGATCAGATGCCCGAGCCACCTCATCTGACTCCTTTCGATGCGGAGGAGCAGCGGCTCTACTCTGAGCCCCTCCCGGATGACTGAGCTCCTCACCCTATCTTTAAGGGAAAGCCCAGACACCCTGCGGAGGAAACTCATTTCAGCCGCTTGTATTCGCGATCTCGTTCTTTCGGTCACTACCCATAGCTCATGACCATAGGTGAGGGTAGGAACGTAGATCGACTGGTAAATTGAGAGCTTTGCCTTACGGCTCAGCTCTTTTTTCACCACGACAGACCGATGCAGAGCCCGCATCACTGCGGATGCCGCACCGATCCGCCTGTCGATCTCACGATCCATTCTTCCCTCACTCGTGAACAAGACCCCGAGATACTTAAACTCCTCCACTTGGGGCAGGATCTCGCCCCCAACCCTGAGAGGGCACTCCACCCTTTTCCGGCTGAGGACCATGGTCTCGGATTTGGAGGTGCTGATTCTCATCCCAGCCGCTTCACACTCAGCTGCGAACCGCTCCAGAGAGAGCTGAAGATCACGGCCTGATGAAGCAAACAGGACAACATCATCTGCAAAAAGCAGTGACCCAATCCTGAGTCCACCAAACCGGACCCCTTCAACACCCTGGCTGCGCCTAGAAATTCTGTCCATAAAAGTTATGAACAGAATCGGTGACAAAGGGCAGCCCTGGCGGAGTCCAACTCTCACTGGAAACGGGCTCGACTTACTGCCGGCAATGCGTACCAAGCTCTGGCACCGGTTGTACAGGGACTGAACAGCTCTTATCAGGGGGTCCAGTACCCCATACTCCCGGAGCACCCCCCACAGGACTCCCCGAGGGACACGGTCGAACGCCTTTTCCAAGTCCACAAAGCACATGTAGACTGGTTGGGCAAACTCCCATGCACCCTCCAGGACTCTGCTAAGGGTGTAGAGCTGGTCCACTGTTCCGCGACCAGGACGAAAACCACACTGTTCCTCCTGAATCCGAGGTTCGACTATCCGACGGACCCTCCTCTCCAGAACCCCCGAATAGACTTTTCCAGGGAGGCTGAGGAGTGTGATCCCTCTATAGTTGGAACACACCCTCCGGTCCCCCTTTTTAAAGAGGGGGACCACCACCCCAGTCTGCCAATCCAGAGGCACTGTCCCCGATGTCCATGCGATGTTGCAGAGACGTGTCAACCAAGACAGTCCTACAACATCCAGAGCCTTAAGGAACTCCGGGCGTATCTCATCCACCCCCGGGGCCCTGCCACCAAGGAGTTTTTTGACCACCTCGGTGACTTCAGTCCCAGAGATGGGAGAGCCCACCTCAGAGTCCCCAGGCTCTGCTTCCTCATTGGAAGGCATGTTAGTGGGATTGAGGAGGTCTTCGAAGTACTCCCCCCACCGACCCACAACGTCCCGAGTCGAGGTCAGCAGCGCACCATCCCCACCATATACGGTGTTGACACTGTACTGCTTCCCCTTCCTGAGACGCCGGACGGTGGACCAGAATCTCCTCGAAGCCGTCCGAAAGTCGTTCTCCATGGCCTCTCCAAACTCCTCCCATGCTCGAGTTTTTGCCTCAGCAACAACCGAAGCCGCATTCCGCTTGGCCTGTCGGTACCTATCAGCTGCCTCCAGAGACCCACAGGACAAAAAGGTCCTATAGGACTCCTTCTTCAGCTTGACGGCATCCCTCACCGCCGGTGTCCACCAACGGGTTTGGGGATTGCCGCCGCGACAGGCACCGACCACCTTACGGCCACAGCTCCGGTCAGCCGCCTCAACAATAGAGGCACGGAACATGGCCCATTCGGACTCAATGTCCCCCACCTCCCTCGGGACGTGGTCGAAGTTCTGCCGAAGGTGGGAGTTGAAGCCACTTCTGACATATAAATATATATATACTGTATAAATATATATATATACTCAGCAAAAAAAGAAACGTCCCCTGACTTTCAACTGTTTTTACTTTCAGTAGACTTAATGTGTAAATATTTGTATGAACACTAAAAGAGTCAACACCATAAGACATAAACTAAAAATGTTTCACAGTGTGTCCCTGAATGAAGGGAGGCTCAAAATCAAAAGTACCAGTCAGTATCTGGTGTGGCCACCAGCTGCTTGAAGTACAGCAGTGCATCTCCTCCTCATGGACTGGACCAGATTTGTCAGTTCTTGCTGTGAGATGTTACCCCACTCTTCCAACAAGGCACCTGCAAGTTCCTGGACATTTCTGGGGGGAATGGCCCTAGCCCTCCCCCTGCGATCCAACAGGTCCCAGACGTGCTCAATGGGATTGAGATCTGGGCTCATCGCTGGCCATGGCAGAACACTGACATTGCTGTCATGCAGAAACTCACGCACTTTTTGCCACTCCTGTCTGGCCCAGCGAAGGTGGGTTTGTGCCCATAGACGGCGTTGTTGCTGGTGATGTCTGGTAAGGACCTGCCTTACAACAGGCCTGCAAGCCCTCAGTCCAGCCTCTCTCAGCCTATTGCGGACAGTCTGAGCACTGATGGAGGGATTGTGTGTTCCTGGTGTGACTCGGGCAGTTGTTGTGGCCATCCTGTACCTGTCACGCAGGTGTGATATTCGGATGTACCGATCCTGTGCAGGTGTTGTTACACGTGGTCTTTCACTGCGAGGATGATCAGCTGTCCTTCCTGTCTCCCTGTAGCGCTGTCTTAGGCGTCTCACAGTGTGGACATGGCAATTTATTGCCATAGCCACATCAGCAGTCCTCATGCCTCCCTGCAGCATGCCTAATGCACGTTCACGCAGATGAGCAGGGACCCTGGGCATCTTTCTTTGGGTGTTTTTCACAGTCGGTAGACAAGTCTCTTTAGTGTCCTGCGTTTTTAGAACTGTGACCTTAAATGCCTACTTTCTGTAAGCTGTTAAGGTCTTAACGACCATTACACAGGTGCATGTTAATTAATTGATTATGGTTAATTGAACATGCATGGAAAACATTGTTTAAACAATTTACAATGAAGATCTGTAAAGTTATTTGGATTTTTAAAACATTATTGTTGAAATACACAGTCCTGAAAAAGGGACGTTTCTTTTTTTGCTGAGTATATAATGTTTGTGTGTTATAATAAAAATAAACACATAAGAATTATTGGCTTTGATAATAGAAAGGTGATGCTGTCAATAACAAGTGGCAGTAGGACGAGGTCAGACCTGTGCAGATGTACCATGGCTTATATGTAAAGTCATTAGAATTTGAACAGAGCAGGTCCAACTTGCAGTGTCCATGAATGGAACATGTTAACAACAACAACAACAACATTTATTTATATAGCACATATTCATACAAACAGTAGCTCAAAGTGCTTTACATAATAAAGAATAGAAAAATAAAAAACACAATATGAAAACAAAATAAATCAGCATTAATTAACATTAAATAAGAGTAAGGTCCAATGGCCAGGGGGGACAGAAAAAACAAAATAAAAACTCCAGACGGCTGGAGAAAAAAAAATAAAATCTGTAGGGATTCCAGACCATGAGACCGCCCAGTCCCCTCTGGGCAATGTTAATAGACGTTTACTTCCTTGTTTGAACATTAAAAATGAGGAGGTGTATCAAACGGTATTTCATAAAGTGTCATAGTTATTTTCTGTCTAATCAATTGTTAATTAATTTTTTTTTTTATTTTATTAATTTTATTGCAATCATTTCATACAAATCAATCAATTTTTACAAAAAGTAGGATTGAGAACAAGTCGACTTGTTCTCAATTTCTTATATATAAATATCATATAACTAGCTGTGTAAGCCCGTGCTGTAAAAGGCCCGGGGTCCTAGAAACTATTGAAATAATCAGAAAAAAACTGAAATGTAGAGATGTCAGGTAATTGAAAGGAACTACTCTGGGCATCCCTCTCCTAAGAGGTTTTGTTTTGCTGACGTGCTCACCTCGTTTGCGTATTAGCAGATAGGTGAATTTGTTTCCTCGGAGGTGGAGCCCTTACCCCGACTCCACCTCTCATTTCTGGGCCAGACAGACAGACAGACACACTTCCATGCGTAGACATCTATATATAAAATATTATATATCACGTAGCATCCAGTGGTTTCAGCATTTCTGGTTGGACCTCATCCACCCCTGTGGCCTTGCCACTATGAAACATTTTAATCATCACTGTGACTTTGGCCACAGAGATAGACTCAGCCTCTGGCACTACTTCCTTTATGTAGGTTGCATCTACCAGGATTATGAGTTCCTCAAAGTGTTCCTTTCACCTCTCAACTACATGCTTACTTGATATCAATATTGTCTATTGTTGGAAACAGCCTGGACAAAGTCCCGTCTAATCCTGTTCAGTTGTTGAACAGTTTTTTGGGACTTTTTAAGGACCATCTGAAAGTTATTTTCCTAGGCCTCAATAAATTCCATCCAAATGCAGACTTTTGCCTTTAGTCTTTAGCTGCAGACTTGTTGGACTTTCAGTTTCTCTTGGCCAAATCTACTAATATTGCATGGAAGATCTCTTTCTTTAACTTGACAGTTTCTACCAATGAGACCTAGGGGTGCTGCCATAACAGGCACCAATAACCTTGTGGAGACAACTCTTTGCTGTTACCTCCACTACTGAGGTCTTATGCAGAATCCATTCAAACTGAATGCCCAGGACTTCTCCCAAGTTGCAAGTAAAGTTCTCCTGGACTAGTAGATCCCAGCAAATTCTCATTACACATTTATGTTTTCCAGATCTGACCAATAACCATTCAGTACATCAGAGCCATTGTCCATCAGTTGACAGCTCAACATCTCTCTTTACCTGAGTGCGTAGAATATATGACCTCAGATCAAAAGATGCAACTGTACAAGATTAATATTGACTCTTTGTCCAATATAGAAAGACACATGCACTCAGGTACAAAGTACACTTATGAGCAATCTTATGTTTTCAGATCAGGCGAGCTGACCCTCCTAATCATATCTACTTATCATATTCTATATGAATTTTTGAATACAGAATCCAATGTCATTATATTAATGTATTTTAATGTACTGTGACCAATGGGAAAGCTAGACTATAATTTCTCAATTAAATTATAATTTGTAAGTTAAGACTGAAGCTGAGCAGAAAATAACTTTCAGGTACTTAATAGATAAAAGATAAATTTCAGATAGGTCTATTATTATTTGATATATTTGGATATAGTTCTGATTTTTATTTTAATAAGGATTTGACAATTTATTCTTTTCAGTGACAATGTATAGATAATGTTAAGAATGGGTGCTTTGAGAACATTAATTGAGATGTTCAGTAGTTTTGTTTGGATTGGGCCTATGTTATCATTTTAGAAATTAGTTATGATTACGTTTCTGTTTTAAAGTTGAATTGACTTGAAAGCAGTGCACATGAGCAATGGCACGGTTTTACACTGTGATAGCAAGTTTGTGATATCACTGTGAAGTCTTGGATCTTATACTATTGATTGTATTTTTAAAGAAGTTCATAAAATCTGTATTCCTAATGTTTGTATGGATTTTGCAGTGCACTTCAGATTTCCTCTGATTTTTAAACAGTCCATGAGGTTTATTTGTCTGTTAGCCTGGAATAGTTTTAAGTCTGAGATTTTCACAATATTCACATATTTTGGAGCACAATTGCAACCTAGATATTGTACTGTTCTTGCTTTCATTTGTGGTTGTATCAATGAGGGCAGGAGGAAGTCAAATTTAATTAAATAGTGATCAGAGATTTAAAGTAGTGGAGTAATACCTATGTTTTTGATTTGAACCCCATTAGTAATAATTAGAGCCAAAGTATTGGAGTTGTCAAATCCTTTCTGAGTTCAGCTTGTGTTTAATGCAGTTGCTAAAATTTTCTGTTCCTACATCTTTATGAGTATTAGACTAACTAATGAACATTTCATGATCATTATTTACAGCTAGGTTAGATAAAACCTGCCAAATTCATACTCAAACAACGAATATGATTCTGGTGGTCTATGAATTAGTACTATAAATATGCTAGATTTTGTTTTAGTAGTTAATGTTAGCACCCCAAAGGATGTTAAATTACTTCAATTTTTAAAGGTAATATTCAGTTCTTCACCTAAAAGTATTGCAAACCAACCTCTTTGACCATTAGTTTCTGATATATGAAGGAATATAAAACCATTAAATGCTGCCTCAGCTAAAGGAATAGTTCTTGATTTGTTAAACCTGGGCTCAATAAGTAGACAGAAATAAGATATATGTGCAATGTTGGTCATCAATGCAGCTTTATTTCCCAGTGATTGATGTTTACCAAACATTTATAGGACAGTGGGATCATGATGGACTGGAGTTAAGAATCACTTTCTTGCTGTGTAAGTACAAGTTATTAATTTGAATATTTCTGAAATTTTTTTTTTTCAGACGTGCATTCCAGGAGTATTATCAGGAACATCTGGAGTATGCTTGCCCTACTGAAGATATTTATCTAGAATAAGATGACATCAAACCAAATTGAAGTGTGGCCATTTTGAGGCTGCTGGGTAGTCATTTTCTCTTTTAAACTACTTTTCTTTTACTGTTTCTGAACTGGAATATTCTATTACAACACTTTTCAGATGTCCGTAGAAAAAGATGCCCCTAGAGCCTGTTTGGTCTTATCATTTACTCTTAAGAAGATAAAGGAGGACAGCGTGGAGCAGAATGTTTTTTTGGAGATTCAAACTCAGTTCTGCTGACTTAGAAGAATGCAAAACTGATGTACATGTTTGATATTCATGCATGACTTCAAAGCGATGTACAAAAAATAATTAGTTTGTTGTTCTTGGAGTGATGCACCTTTCAAGGGAAAGGTATAGCCTCTATGAAAGCAACTGAAAGAACATCTTGTAATATTTATACAGACAGCCAATGGATGTTGGAGACTAATGGATCTGGAGAATAATTGAAAAAATGGTTTTAATCAGAGTTTGGAATTCTGACTGAGAGAAGCATGTCTGCCCAGCGTATATACTGTCACCACAAGCCTGGATAAGCAGTTGAACGAATGAGGCAACAATGTCAAAATATTTGCTGTATATATGTAAAAATAAGATGTGAAAGATACCTTAAAAATCGGAAAATTTACTGTTACAGTTACCAGAGAATACAGTTTTTTAAAAGTGTTTAACTTAATGATGGTAATCTGTTAATCAACATAAAGTATCATTCATTATAGTTTTTATATGGTGACTGGAAAGAGTGAATGGAAGAGCACAACCTTCAAAATTGTATGGTATCATGTCTGAAGGCATATCTGTTAATAACACAAAAGATAAACACACATACTACAATATGTGAGAAGCCATCTGATTTGGTGACTGCACTTTGTCTAAATTCTGATGTTGTGAAAGTAGGGTTATGGGGAAGTGAGCGGGTGCAACATTCATTCTCTTTTGATGGCTATCTCAATAGATGACTTATCCCTAGGGAGCTTTGTCTGTTTTTCTTTTTTTGAGGTTCCTACTGTGTTTGAGGCTTATTCCTTGTGTGCCTATTGCTAAATATGTAATCCTTTTGTTGCCACTTGTAAGATTTCAAGTGACAAACACAAAAAAACAGCTGTTTTGAGACAAATTAGGATTGTTGGTAATGAGGATCAACATTTTCATTTTGTCAGCTTTGGTTGCTGTACTGGTATGTTGTGATGGAAGGTATTGATTACTGAAAGAATTTTATTTTTTCAATGTAAGTGCAAGCAGGAAACATTACTCTAAATGGGACTGTTACTCACATTAAAAAAAAAAAAACAATTCGTTAAAAGCAGCTAGTTTCACCCCAGTTAATCTGTTTTCATATAGTGTGCAAACATTTGGAAACTACTAAATAAAGTGTTGAGCAAACGTGGGTTACCAGAATAGCTAGTGTGAGCCCGAAACTATAAGCATAACCATAGTGTGTGATGCAGTGCAGTTTTTTTTATAATCACATCATGCTCTACTAATGTGTCAGACATTGTTACAGTGTCTCCAATTATTGCTACAAAGGAAATGAGTATACCCACATCATGCCAGGAGGGTGAACCTGACCCAACCGTTGTGGAAATGCCCAGATCTTTCAAATCTCTTGATTTGCAGAGAACATGGTGAAGAATGGTTCATTTGAGCCAGGCATTTCTCCAATGCTTGGTAGTCCTTTGTGCATTGTCAGGTTTAATTTGTGCTTTGTGCACTGCAAAACGACAATAGTATATTATTTTGTAGCATTCTCAATGGAACATTATTGATAAACCTGCCTGACAGTGCACAAGAATGATATTAGCACTTAGACGATTTTGACTTGTTTGTGTGTTCACCCACAAACAAGAAAATGAAAGAAAATCCTGATGCAGAAATACGAGCTGCTAGCCTTTTACTGAGGATATTCTCTCAGCGTTCCCTGTTAGCTTAATAATAGAGCAAGAGTGTTCAGATTTGGTCCTGGGTTGCTACAGTGGATGCAGGATGCCTTACAAAATTCTTAACAAGAAACTTTTTTTTTTTTTTTTTTGTATTTTAGTGTCTGCTATTTAATTTGATTTTTTGCTTTCCATATGCTTTATTTTTCTGCTCAGTCGCAAACTCCATCTTTCCTCTATTTTAATTTTCTGGGAGAATAGACAGTGTGGATTGACATCCCTTTTTCTATTTTCTTTTTAAAAATATTTTATTTGAATCAGTTTGTTAGAGATAAACATATGTATGGGTGAAAATGAAAACAATTCAGTTGTTTGGCTGTTGTCTCCTTTGTTATTTGCAACATATGACTAATTTCTTTTAAAACTACTGACAAGTAAATCAATTAAAGTGAAATAAAATTGTACAAAATGAAGTGACTCCTATGAAAGTATGTGTCTTTCTATATCTCAAAGAGAGGCAAAATTCTCATTACTGTTAACTCTAAGACAGTCAAGAGAGAGCTGTCTGATTAAATGACAAGACAGTACCTTCAAAAATTGGTTGGAACAAAAAACTGCAGCCACTGCGGCCATTCAGGACTGATGCTGAGCAGGCCTGTCCCAGATAGTGTATACCATGCATCATTAATAAGCTGTGCTGACTTCATCAATGGAGCTGTAGCACCATGGAGGTAACTTCTTGTGACCATATTAAGCCTACCCAACATGCGTATACAGTACATAACCGAGAACATATTGGAAAGTGTCAGCTTTTGAAGTATGCTCCATATTTACTGTAGCACATCCACCTTTCTGCAATGTCCTCAATATCTTCAGGACACAAACTGCATTGCCTTCGTTACAATAGCAGCCTGTGTCCAAATGACACAGCGCAATGTCCCCTGTTTAAGATGTAAAAGTTCTGTTATTTCAGTCAAGAGAAGATATAATATAGCTTATCTTATTCAGGAATGATAACTTGAGTACTCCTCGTTTCTGTCATTAGCATCCAGAAAGCCTTTTTTACGTGAAAAAATATACAGCCTTCGACCATCCTTAAGACAAATGGCTCACTGATCTGGCACCCTTGGTGGCATTGGTTTAAAGCTGTTGACATTCATCTAGCTCTTAGAAACCTGAGCAGTACCTTTGCATATAGCATTATGTAACATCATATATACTTTTTGTTATATTCATTGTGGGCGAGTAAGGAATCACAAGTCACAAAGATATGTTGTAGCGTGAACCCAGTCGTCCCCGTTTACTTCTTAACGAATAACAGAAATACAAGTGCTAAATGGCATGGAGGCAATGAAATAAACAAAAAGTAGCCACAGTTGTGCTTTGTGTCGTTCTCTTTTCTTTTAGGTCAATTGTGCAGGAACTCCATCCCCTATCGTGCTTTGTTCAGAGTGATACCTCCTTCTGTCAACCCCGTGACTTATAGGCGAGGAATCTCCTTGCTACTGTGGGAGGAGTAGGAGAGGACATGATTAGTGACAGTACACCTTAGAGGATCCACGAGAGTCATCCACAGATGCTCATGAGTGACATTATAAATATTTAGAAAGGGAATAAGGAGATTAGTGTGCATCAAATATGTTTAACTCACATTATTCTCCTTATATATGATTTTTATAAAGTAATGTATTATACTAATATATTAAATGCAAGAAATTTCTTAAAAACTCAATAAATAAACATAGAATTCATCTCAATGTATCTTGGGCATTTACAAAGGAGTGAATTTAAGCAAGAAACGTCCATAGGCTTTTTAGCACTGGTACTAAATGCCTGAAATCACTAAATTGATGGATTTCTCCTACCATTCAAAGCATTCAGAATGGTTAATCATGCGTAATCACCCCAGTCTAAAACTTACAATAAAGTAGCATCTCATTTACAAATTTAGCCCTACCTGATCCCTATTTTTGACAAGATCTCTTCCAGATCTTATATTAAAAAGTAGAATGAATATGTGAAAGACAGCATCATTTATTTTTCTGGTGATCTGGAGTGTTCAGCCTAGATTTTGGCCTCTATATAATTTTGGTCTTTATATTGTTGTAAACATACAGTATAATATTGCAGGTATCTCTGTCATATAGTCAGTGCTGAACAAAATAATTATAATATATTGATCTTTTAAAAATCATACACCATAGCTGCTGATTAAGGAGCTTTATGATAAATTCCAAAATATAATAAAGGGCTTTAAGAGCAACTGTGATCAATAATGAGGTAGAAATTACCATCCAAATCATTAAAACAATTTAGAAAGTGGACTAGGGAAATATATAAGTGTATAAAAACAAAATGAGATCAGCATGGTTAGAGTAGCCTTGGCCAAACTGGGCAGCACACAGCAAAAGGTGCTTGTTGCTTCTCCCAGACGCTGCACAGGTTTCTGCTACCAGCTTCCTCAAAGCTGTTCTATCATAAGTTGTTAGCCATGGGTGAGTACCACATATAATCTGCATTTTTGAACCTAATGTGCTTTAGCAACAGTAATACTACAACTTTCAGCCACCAGATTCTGCAGAAGTCTTAAATGACTGAAGTCATAAATGATTTTGCTCCACCGTAAATGTGTTTTAGCTGCAGTATGGAGGGATAAACCATAATTTTGAGGTAGAATGGTCTTGTTCAAGAGTGTATACTGATGACTTCAACTGTACTCTATTGAATAACTGGAAATGAGTAGCAGTTTATACATTCTCACAACCAGAAATGTATGTGCGCCTGTTCTGGTGGTGTGGTGGAATTTGGCATAGCCATACAATCTCATTCTGCAAATTATTGTATCTTCTATCCTCATGTGATTGTTTGAAAAGTAATGACCTTTTCTGTTTTTTATAAGATGTTGATCCTGACTACAACATACAGTGCATTTTTCTCCTTTGCAGTCAATTTTCACTTAAGTGGCATTAACAGTCCATAATCAAGTCTAAAGGTGAGGCATTTTGACATAAAAGTAAAGATGCATTATTAGAAATAAAATGTAATCTTTATGAAATTATTCTAAATACTTTGAACCTGAAAATAAACAAAGATTGTTAGGTATTTTATGTTTATCAATGTCCTACATAATATAAAATGTATAGTAGGCATGCATAGTGACCCAGAAAATATATATATCTTTTTTTTTAATTTCCTTTTTACCTTTAACAATAAATTGTCAAGATTGGATTTTAATTTTAAAATAACACACTTTTTGTTCTTGTCTTTAATAAAGTAGAAAATTGGAGTTTTGTTTGTTTTTTCCCCATTATCATTTGGCAAAGAACATATATTAAAGAAACATGAGGGTTGCATTTTTAAGAGGTGGCAAGAAGAATGTAAAGAAGTGATTTAGCTACACTTCCAAAGTGCGTTAAGATGCTAAAGCACTGTATACATATGTACAGACTAGATTAGCAAATTAAATTGTGGTGTTTATATGTGCAGCAGTCTTGCATTTAGAGAAACAATGTAATTTGCTTTTATCTTTCCCAACATGTTAACTAATAGTGTTTTCATGGTAAGCAAAGGTAGTGCGTGGAAATGGAATATGATTGGAGTAGCAAGCTACAAAATCACAGACAAACTCAACAACAAACATGACTCTGCATTCTTCATCTGCCATGTTCTAGAGGATCTAAATTATTGTTTTAAAATGGACTTTTGTAAATCTAGAACTCTGACACAGGTTTTGAAGAAGCTGTTTTCCATTAAGGGAATAGTTGATTTGTACATGCATTGGCCCACTAATGACCTTCATTTTTCAACTACAGTAGCATTACATGGTATGTGAAATGCATTTTGCACAAATTCTGACAATATTTGTCCAGCTGTTTGCATTAACATGCTTGTGCCACGCAAACACATGCTGAATGCAGTACACGTATTATAGATACAAATTTTACCTGCTCAAGGGTACTGCTGAACTTTTGTAGAGCTGTCAGAACTCAGCCTATTTAAACAACAACTTGTATAGCATTTGCTTACACAAAATGCCTTGCAAAGTTGCCATATGTAAAAAAAGAAGAAAAAAAAACTATTCCCTTGCTTTGTAAATCTGCTTCAAGGATAAAGTCTCTGTTTTGTTAAAAAAAAAATAAAAAAAGAAACATTTAGTCTCTTCATCCTTCCCTCCCCTTTCCTTACAAGTCTGTTCTACAAAGCCTCCTACAGATTCTTTAGTCTGTATAACTCATGATGATGTAACCTCAACATTTATTCAATGTATACCTATAACACATCAGTATGTAATAAATAATATTTATCCTGTATCTTTAAAAATTGACTTGTAAAAAGAAAACAAAACTTTATTCACACTGCCTTGTCATGGTCTTATGAATAAAATATATGCTTGATGTCAATGAACAGTTGAACTCTTTAATGCATTCTCGTTCACTTCTCTGATGTTTTGTAATTTAATTATACCTTGCAGTTTCATGTGTTTTTATACAATCCATGTATGATTTTAAAATTTTACAGATATTGAAGACGTGGTAGCAGTGTATCACCGTGTTGTTACAATTTGCTTGCAATATATATATATGAATGTTTTTGCATAAGGTTCCCTGAAATTATTCTATTTTAATAATGTTTTTATTATTTTAGTGATAATATCACAACACCATTCATTTTGTGTTCCAGTTTTTTAGATGTAGCCACTGTTTTGAGTATTTTTTTCATTATGGTGACTGTGTTGTTTGCAATGGTACTCCATTGCCAGCTCATGACAGCAGGACTTCATCATTCCCTGCCTATGTAAGATGGAGGCACACAGTATATGGCATCCAAACCTCTCGGTGTACAATAAAAACTCTGGTGTAGAAGTGCAGTCCTGCTTGGCTAGGGAAAGCATTGATTAGTTCAGGTTAGGAACTTTTTTCATTTTTATACCGTTACCTGTTTTTACCTCTTCATTTATTTTGCCAATTTGGTGCCCTATGTAGCCTCCTTAGCGTTATGTTAACCCCTAGAAAAATGAACCAAAAACATTGATTTTTTTTCAGCATGAGAAAATGTTATTTTGTTTGATAGAAACCTGTAAATATCAAAATGTCAACATAAATATGTTCACTGATGTACTGATGCAGATTTTCTAGACATCCTTTTGTGTGATGTGTTTTGAGCCAGTCACCAACACACAGCCAGTTGTTGTAATTGGGACCCTAGAAGCGTGTTTCTTTGAGCACTTTTCTTATAATATTGTTTCTGTTGCTTGCACATGACAGACAAGAATTTTAGTGCCTAAACCTCACAATCGACACACCTAATATGTTATTGTAGGCCAACACCACACAAGGCTTAGTGACTTCCACACTTCCCCTGACATGAACATTGACAGTTGTTGCATTATGAACAGTGCTTAGGAAGCTAACATCATTTTTGTCCTTTCACTTGATCACGATTATTTTGCCATGCACCATTGTAAACCTTCACAGGACCAAATTTATCAGGCAAATCAAGGCTGTTCATTTGTACATCAGTTTCACCATCCATGTCAATGTCTGGTGACCAATTCACATTGTCACCACTATTGCTTGACTCAACTAATGGCTCAGTTTGGGTTTTTCTAAAACTGGCTTTACAGCTTCTCATTTCCATGCCATGGTGCGTTTTGGTTGAAGACTCCACTCCATCCATGAATATTGATGAGATGCCATAGAATGGCAAAACGCATAAAAATATTCATGATTTTTGTCAGCATGATGTTATTTTATCCACTAGATGACAGCAGAATACTGTCTTGAGCGTTATTCTGGCCTAATACTTTAAAGCGGATCATAATAGCTTATCCCGGGAGACACTCAGGTTAACCATTTTTACATAGAACTCAAAGCCCAAGAGACACTTGAGGTTAATGCCAAGGATGTTAATTCTTTGCTGCTTCTAAATTTCTGCATGAACTTCTCCTGCATTACATGAAGTATAACTGTTTCTCAACTGTCTACATACATCGGAGTTTCTTACCTTTTTTGGATTTTGCTGTCCTGGCCAAAATTTTCCAAAAATAAACGATTATAATTTTGTGCCAAAACACTATGAAATACATTGTATTACAGTTAGTAGATTCTAATTGTTCAGTCATTAATCCTGTCCCTATTATTACAAAATCCCAAATCTAGATAGTCTTTTCCTCTCATTGGTGTTCTCACATACTGTGGTAAAAAATAGTCACTGATTATGGCTTTCTTGCAAGGTCATTCCAGTTAATATTTTGGTAATTAAACTCTCCCATAACTATAATATATCCCTATAAACTTGATTGCTTCATATATTAAAAAATACACTGTGGGCTCCATATCACACTCTCAAAATCAGGCTTCTGTCCCCAGTTCTTTCAAACCAAATCCAAACATCCAGCCTATGATGCAGCTCACCGGCCATTTGAAGCAGACTCATGAAATTTCTCTTTTGCATAAATGGCTATTCCTCTACCTTATGGGTCTTGCCATTCTCTCCCTAAATATTGTGTAATTACATTCAGTATGCTACACTCATCCCTCCATTCTCAGATTTAGCCAGGTTTCTGTAAATTGCTATAATACCTTAATTACGTTGAGGTGCATATGACTCTAACATGTTTTTTTTCTTCCATATACTTCTAATATTAATTCAAGCAATTTTAACATCTTACTCCTTTTATTTTGCCTTTTAACTGAAGGCCAATTGCATTAGGTGAAGTTATGAACCTGGCATGTCCTAAACTCCCTGCCTCCTCATTTCACTGTTTAAACAATCCTCAACAAACCCACTCATATACTGTATTTCTCTAGTACATTGCTGCTCCTCAAATTCAAATGTAACCCACTACAATGACACAGCTGCTTCAGAAGGAGTCATGATACTTAATAAACCTATGCTTCCTATCCTCCAACAAGATCTGCAGCACATTTTAATCTTTCTCATCTCTCACCTAGACTGACACATAGCACAAACAGAGCTTCATGGAAAAGTCCCTTTAAAGTTCTGATCCTCAGCTTTGAAAGTAACTCTCTAAACTTAGACTGCAAAACTGGCAGCCTACCCCAACATATGCTATTTGTTATAAGGAGATGACAATGAAGTCTAGATTCATCACTGCTCTGGCCATGAGCCTACCTCCACCTTTTTGGGGAGGTCTCCCACAAGTTCATGAGGTGGGCAGCATGCCCTAGGAGACTCTGTCCCTGGAGCAAACCTGAGTTTCAATCTTCCTAATGATTAAGTTCCAAGTTCCACTACCTCTTCGTTTCTGAAGACCAGTTTTAAGGTGACCAGTCTTATCGTCTCTGCCTGTCACCTCAGAGTTATCAGAACCTCTGCCCAGCTCTGTGAGTTCCTCAAAATGAACTGGTGCAGCTTCCTGCTAGAGTGCCTTCTATCTGAAGTGTTCATGCTTGTGTGCTTCTTCAAACAGTCCTAGGATATACTTTATTTCTGGATTTTTGACTGTAAGTTGTCGGTATGTAAATGAGTGTCAGTGCATTGGTGTGTAGTCTACAGTGAGCTTGGGTCCTATTCCGAGTATGTTCCTGCCCTGTAGTCATTGCTGCTAGGATATGCTCCCTGTCCACAAAGCTCCATACAGTACTGGAAAGTGAAAAATTGATAGATGGAGCTGTTACATTTTTGCAATGTAAAACTAGTTAGAAATTGTATGCAAGGCATAACATTTAGGTGTGTTCAGTGTGCAGGCACTGTAGCCCTTAATGGACTGAATTCAGTAGGTAGGTTCTAGAACCTTCTCAATCCATTTCAGGGTTTCAGAAGCCAAACGATTTCTCACCAGGATTGGGCAAAAGCCTGAAAACAGGACTGGCTCTCACTCACTCTCACACACACACACCATATTTACACACAGCAGCAGTTTGCAGTTGTCCATTAACTTAAATTTTTCAAAAATGTAATTAATTCCTTCTTTGCTTGAACATGTCTGGCCATTTCAATTTTCATGAAATGGGAATTGCACAGCTATTCAGTTTTGTCAAATATTAGGGAATGATAGAAGTAAAAGGAAAATTTTATTACAGTGACTGACCATTATGGACACCAGGAGAATTTGGCACTCTGAAAATCTGATCACCCTATGATTTACGAATCAAAATCCCAACCTTGCACATTTGTGTAGCTTGTATGTCCACACATAAAGCCTCATTTGTTTAATGTCTCTCCTTATCACCAGAGAATGATCAGGACACAGAAAACAATCAAAACACTTTCACAAGCAAGCACATATTATTGCACACAACACTTGAAATGGAAACAAATATGACAGTACAGTTTGTGTGCTTTTTGGTTCTCCTCACGATGCTGCTCAAATTTAACACATGTTCTAATTTTGCAGAATTCCCCCTTGGAGATTAGCGTGCGCTGTTGTAAACTTAATGTGATGAAGTTTGTGGGAATGAAATACTTTTTTGATGGATTGCCTGTTTGATAATTTTCAGTAATTTCTCGGGACGCACAGTATGTCCCTGTGACCGGCACGTGTGGTCACTGTAGTGTCAGTGAAATAGTTAATCATGGTAATCTTCAGATAATGGAGGTGAGAGGCTGGTTTAAATGCCAAAGGGTGCTTTACTCATACATACGTTTTTGTTTTCTTTGCTTGCATCTTTTGCTTTTACTGTTACGAATATCATTTAACTTACCTGTTACGAGTTAAGGCATCGGGAGGACTGAGGCGCTGCTTCTTCTCGTCTGCGCGCGCTCTAACAGCCAATCAGCGACTTCATACCCGCTCACGCAGTCAGCTGGTATTTCATGGGGGGGGGCGGAGGGGTGTCTGAGTGTATCCTGCAACACCTATCAGAAGAGAAAATGAGCAGAATGATAGAAAATATACAAGCTGATGTAACTACTGCTGTTAAGGTAGAATTGAGAGAGTAGACTAATTTGAAGTCGCATACAAAGTTTCTCCGTTTTAAGTTTGAAAATTCGCCAGTGTTTTTCAATGGGAGATTTTGAAATTTTAAAACTGGGTACAGCAGGGTCTGTGCGAGTTTTCTCATCAAGAACTGCCCCGTCTTGACAAATTTCTTTGAAGAATATGCACGCCATATTTGAATTATTCATTATTTGCGAACGCACTAAAAAGATCATGTTAATATGTTTGTGGAATTGTTTTGTTCTAGTGCAGCTGTTATTCCTGCTCATCAATGATATCGTTTTTGGGTTTTGAATCCCGCTCCAGCCGTCTTGCTTTGTAAGATTTGCAAGTTCTCTCCATGTCTGACTGAGTTTTTCTCAGGTTACACCAGCCTTAATCCTCCCATCCCATAGGTGTATATGTTCAGTTAATTGGTGTTTTTTTAGGTTGGCCCTGCGTGGCAGTGTACCTAAGTGAGCCCAGTTGATTTATACTGTCCCTCTTCTGTAGTTGGCCTTTTGTGCTATGTTACTAGGTTAGGCTTTGGATGAGTTTTATGTGAGTCATTGAACGTACAAATATATCGAAACAGGGAATTAGGTTCAGCACTGTGTGACCCTGGCATTAAGGAAATGAGTGTATTATGTGAAAATATACAGTGATAGAGTCATTTACTGCATACCCAAAACTACATGTAGGTGAACCTAAGGATACAACAGGTAATGCTGTGTCAAGAACATGGCATACAACCTGTTCAGAGATGATTTCTGTCTTGCACTTGATAAGCTCCTGCTCAATGTTGAGTAAGTTGGTTTAGAATGCTTTGTTTTTAGACCCCCGTGACCCTGTAGTTAGGATATGACGGGTTGGATAATGGATGGATGTTTTTATGTAATACATGCTACTTTTCCTGGTGGCACAGGTGTAGTGCTGCTACCTCGCAGTAAAGAGACCAGGGTTCGGGTATTGGGTTTACATTTTCTCCCTGTGTCTATGTGTGTTTCCTCCCACTGTCCAAAGATTTTTAAGCTAGGTGAATTGACAACCCTAAATTGGCCCTAATGTGTGTGTTTGTTTGCCCTGTGGTGGACTGGTTCTGTATCCAGGGTTTATCTTCCCTTGTGCCCTTTGCTGGCTGGAATAGGCTCCAGCCCCTCCATTACCTTGGTCTGGATTAAGCAGGTTAGAAAATGTTATGACATATATATTTCCTGTATATAATAATTCTTTGAAGATATACTGTACTATCAAAATGTATACTATTCTCTCAAAAGACTTATTTAAATATACTTTATATATCATAGATCTGTTGTCAGGTGTTGTATAAAGTAAAAGTAAAGATACAAAGTAAGTAAAAGTTGCCCATTAGCAAACTACTTAAATAGAAGTTTTAAAGTATCTGATATTAAATGCAGTTAAGTAACAAAACTACAATTAAGTACAAGTAGGCTCTCCCTCTGTTTCATAGTCAAAGCATTCTTAACAAACTGAAAATCACTGAAACTTCTTTCTTTTTGTAAGTGAGTCATATTGCAATCACAAAAGTAAAAGCCTAGGAATTGCAGCTTGAAGCAGTGACACTTAGCGTGAGTGGACATCTTGATAATTGTATCCTGATTCAGTGAGGTAGGCCCCAACAGGAGAGCCATACAGGCTTTATCCACTTAATGAAGGAGCTAAACTGTTCCTGAAAGCACCTTCATACAGTGAAATTTTGTAAAGTGACTGCCATTGATAATTCATTTAAATGGAAAGCATTAACTGTTTCATGACCCCTAAAATGAACCCAATGTTTGTTCAAACAACATAGAGCTCCATGAACATTCTCAGAATTAGTTCAATAAAAATATTAATCATCAAAACATACCCTAAGAATACAATTGCCCTTCATTAAATAATCCATCCATCCATCCATTATCCAACCCCCTATATCCTAGCTACAGGGTCACGGGGGTCTGCTAGAGCCAATCCCAGCCAATACAGGGCGCAAGGCAGGAAACAAACCCCGGGCAGGGCGCCAGCCCACCGCAGTTCATTAAATAATGTTTAATAAAGTGCTTTTTGTAGACTTTATCATTTTTACTTACAAATTCAAGTTTTTCTTAGGATTTTCCAACATGCATATGATATGTTTTGGAGCCATTCTACCAAGATAATGTGAGAAGACAGCAGCACATGTGACGAGGTGGGTTCACCACATAATGTGAACGCACGAGTACTCCCTGCTGCAGCCTGTTGATCAGCGCCACTCTGTTCAGCCGGCTGCTGTGATCACAGGGTCTGAAAGCAACAGCATCATCTGTGCAAATACCTGAGACTGGGACTGTGTGTTGTCAACGTCCAGCACCGCCCCAAACATCCAGCCCTGCTCTGTTCTGCGGGCTGCACCAAGGTGTATGTGGAATGACTGCGTAGATGGCCTGGTGCTAGTCCAGCAGCCTCGCATTTGAAAATCATCTCAGATTCTTTGTTCCGAAATGGGGAAGACTGTATTCTAGATAACTAACTGTTCATAGCATTGTGTATATTTGCAAAGCCCCCTTTTTTTGATTAATATTGTAGTAACAACTACTGTATGTCTGGCAAAATATTTCAAGAGTAAAAAAAAAAGAGCCATTTGCAGTTGAAAATGTGGTGAAATAAAAGTAGACAGAAAATGTTATAGTCAGGTACAAATATTTTCTAAACATACTCGAGTACAGTAACACAGTGCTCCTGTATAACACATTGTGAAGCACTTATCTTGGTTAGTTATGCATTCTGTTTTAAAGTCTTAATAAATTTTTCCATTTCAAATGAACAGGAAACATTAGTCAAGAATGAAAAGCTTATTTTTTACTTGTAAAATCTTGTGCTTGAAAACATAGTGCCATTCATGACATTTTATACTGTCTATTGAAGTGAATGTTTACATAGTAACTTTTACAACAGATACATCATCGCAAAACCCAAAGCCATAAAAGTATTAACTGCAGTGTTCCCCACAAAGCCTCTTTCAAGGGTGTAAGTGCACCAAGAAACATTTCAACTGTTACATTTCTGTTCCGTAGCTCATTTGTTTAGTTATAAATTTTCAAACAGCAAGGACAAAGAATGTGTGAGGCTGTGAAGTGTGTTAAACCTTATTATTCATGTCTGACTCCCGTTTCATCATCACCTCTGTGCCTACACCAGTTTGGACATGGGGCACATATGGGTTTTCCATAAAAAAAACAAGCACTTCTACAGCTAGACAATACCTGTTGTCTGAATGTTTGAATTATTAATTATTTTGTTCCCGCATCTTATACAGATATAACTTATTCTCTTGTATTAAACAAGTTTCTAGTTTTGTTTATAGTCATACTACGCTCCATGTAGATGCAACTTCCTGTGTTCCTGTGCTGAAGGCACTTTTGTACAGATTTTAGTGCAGTCATTGAGTACAAACATCCTTATTAAGGTAAGGAAAATGGGCGGCATCCATTGGGTCAGTGGCTGTGAGAAAAGCCACACCAGCATCACTTTCCTCCTCAAGCGTTCTCCACTCAGCCCGAGATAACCTGGCTTACCTTCTCAGAGTTGCATTAAATCTACTGTAATGGGCTGCACCTATTTGCTTTTCTTACATCATACTCTAGTGAATTAAGGGCTTTTTTTTTGTATTATTAAGACAATAATCATATATTGTAAATCCAAAGCAGATGCACTACTGAACTGTAGCAGTTGAACTGAAACTGCTGTTTAGACAGACAGATAGGTAAAACTTTATTTATTTGGCTTTTCACAGAGGCTCTTTAAATAAATAAATAAATACATAAATAGGTAAATGAGTAAGTAAATACATAAATATATTCAAGACATTTTGGTAAGAACACACACCAGCATCACTATAAAACAAGAAAATTAAAAAGAAAGAAAACTTCTGACTTGGCTGTCACAGTGAGGCATTATGCAGACGTATTGTTGTCTGGTACAAAGAAGCCCCAGTATCATTTCTTGACACCTTCTGCTGAATAATTTGCTGACTGAAATTCATCAGTGTTAGTGTATCATAGAGAGGATGTGTCGCATTGTTCATAATGGCACTCCGTTTTGTTTTGTTTGTTTCCTATGACCTCCAGGGGGTCCAGAGTGCATCCTCTAACTTCTTATATAGTTCCACTGTGTTCTGAGACCAGTCCAACCCCATCATCAATCTGGACCACCAAGTTCTTGTTGGAGTGGACCACCTCTACATCCATCCATCCATTCTGCTATATCCTAACCACAGGGTCATAGGGGTCTGCTGGACCCAATCCCAGCCAACACAGGGCACAAAGCAGGAAACAAACCCCGGGAATGGCGCCAGCCCACCGCAGGATGCGTGCACACACACATCCACAAACCAAGCACACACTAGGGACAATTTAGAATCGCCAATGCACCTAACCTGCATGTCTTTGGACTGTGGGAGGAAACCGGAGCACCCGGAGGAAACCCACGCAGACACGGGGAGAACATGCAAACCCAGGTCTCCTAACTGCGAGGCAGCAGCGTTACCCACTGCGACATCGTGCCACCCCACCTGTACATTTACTCCTTAAATAGTGACCAGACACAGAGGCTCTTTGGTGAGGTGAAAGTCAATTCCCAGTTCCTTGGTTTTGCTAATGTTAAGATACGGACAATTCTCTTTGCACCAAGAAACAAACATTTTCACCTGACTCCTATATTCTGTCTCATCCCTTTTATCAATGTATGCCATAAGTAAAAAAAATCATCTAAGAATTTCCGCAAGTGGCATGAGTTAGTGTTATACAGTATTTACAGTGAGAGGTGTTCAGAGTAAAAGAAAAAGAGACAGGAGTGCCCCTTGTGGTGCTCAACAGTCATTGAGTCTCACAAGCTGTAGCCTGCCTGACACATTGTCCATTATCCAGGACATGACCCTTTCTTCAGCTGCTACTCACAAAACATTTACAGTTTACCAAAACATTATTAAAGAGGACCACGAGGTAAGAGTAAACAAAATATTTTGTTAAATGTATTTCATTTGCATATCTTGTGTGTCAATAGGATAATACTGGGAATCTACTAAATAATAAAACTTACAAACAAATGAAACTGTTAGTCTTAATCTGACTTTCCCAGTGTACAGCATGCGGTCTGTGTCTGTTAGTTGGTGTTGATCTAGCTACCCAACTGTATGCCAGTGGCTTCTCTTTCCACATTTATCTTTCTTTATTTTGCCTACCATAATTCTCAAAGCAACCAATTAAAATGGAGTTTCAATAAAAATCCTTGTGCAATCAAATTCACGTTTACAGAGTCTTGGGGTCAGTGTAGCTTCCAATCTACTGAAAACAATCAAGTGTAGAACAGTCTTGAACTACTGCAGGATTTTTTTAATTAGAAAAATGTTCTGTTGAGCCAAGTAGTTGCCATAGTTAGGCACATTAGTCTCAGTTACTGCTAACTTACAGACAACCTAAAGAATTTTTAATATTAAATGTGCAGACAGATATAACTGAAAGTCACACCATCATATAAAAAAAATATTTTATTTATTCATTGATACTCCAGAAAGTGTTTGACTTCACATTATCATAAATATTAAACAGAAAACAGTTAAAAAAATCATACCTTTTGAGTTTGACAATTTACATTTGACAATTTAGAAGAAAACAATCAGTTTTACTCTGTACTGTTGTGTGTGCAGCCCATGCTGCTTTCTTCCAAACTGAAACAAAGAAATACATTTCTGAAGATGTAGTCATAACCTCTGAAAATACTTTACATTTTTTAGATTTTAAAATTGCAACAATAACATTACAAACCATCCATCCATTATCCAACCCGCTATATTCTAACTACAGGGTCACGGGGGTCTGCTGGAGCCAATCCCAACCAACACAGGACGCAAGGCAGGAAACAAACCCTGGGCAGGGCACCAGCCCACCGCAGGGTATGCGCACACACACACTCTCACACTAGGGACAATGTAGAATCGCCAATGCACCTAACCTGCATGTCTTTGGACTGTTGGAGGAAACTGGAGCACCCGGTTTCATGCAAACTCCACGCAGGGAGAACCCGGGTCTCCTAACTGTGAGGCAGCAGCGCTACCCACTGCTCCACTGTGTCGCCCCATTACAAACCATTCCATTACAAATTAAACAAATGCTAAATCTTTCCCAATTTTATTTTTTTTTAATTCTTCAAAAACTTGACATTCACTTGAAATAAAAATGATAAAAGTATAAAGAAGATGACATAGTGATTTTTCTTATCCTGTTTTATATTTTTCTCCTTATCTAACTTTATCCATTTCAAGGTTGGCTGGGGGCTTAAAGCACAAAACAGCTTTGAGTGGGTGCTAGTCCATTGCAGGGCCCAACTAACAAACATGCACTGACCAGAAGTTAATCTGAAATCGCTAATCAATCTATGGGATGTGAGAGAAAAAACAGAACAAAACATGCAGACACAGGGGTGCGAACTCTACATAGCCCCATGACCAGTGCTGAGTTCAAACACCGTATCCTTGATTGTACAGTATATGCCTTGAAAGGTATCCACATTTTGGAGTCTGCTTATAATACAGTATATTCCAATAAGAATTTTCCAGCTGATCGACAAAATAGCATACATCATGCCAAACTACAAGAAACATACTGAAACCTTTTAACAATTTGCTAAAAAGGAAAAATCTAAATTATGCAAGCTAAAAGTGTTTATACCCTTTGTAAATTTGTTACACAACCTTGGGATGGTGATTAATGACCTGCTGTTCTTCACTGACCGCAATGCAACTGTCTCTCGTTCATACAGATTCACTTTATAACATCTGCAGGGTCAAGTGTATGTGACAGAATATGCAGCACATCTTCTGGTTCAGCCACTGGTCTTGTCACGCCTTGACTACTGCAATCCCTTGTAGATGACTGAAAATACAGCAGTGTGTCTTGTGTTTAACCTGCCAAGACAGACACATGTCATTCCTCTTTTCAGGTTTCTATACTGGCTGCCGGTACATTAAGTTTAAATCCTTGATGCTTGCCTACATAGTTGTCAATGTGTTGACACCACTCATGAGGTCCTATGCTCTTTCTTGCCCACTTTGGGGTGTTAGTGAATGGTGTCTGGTGATGCCAATCTGCTTGACATCAAAGCTCAAACTGGATTTCTCATGCATAGCTACTAGCTGGTAGAATGAACTGCCCACTACCATCAAACTCCGGATTCCTTCACTGTGTTATGAAGTGTGTTAAGACTCTCTTTTTCAGTGGATATCTGTCTTATTAATAATGGCTGTGATAAGTTCTTGTAAATACGGAAAGATTAACAAGTCTTCTGGTGCTGTCTGGTTTAGAACTCTTCTGTGAAGGTCAACTTTGTAATCTTGTCCTGTAACTGTTGACATTTCATTTTAATGTCATAAAGGTTTATAATTTTCTTTAATTTTGGGGCAGAAGAGTGTTTGATGTGCAATTGAACATTCCCAGTCAAACTGATCAAAACCCCAAGTTGTGACAATCGCTTTGAGGCAACACCAACAGCAGCTCCATCACAGCCGCCTATTCACAACAGCAACATACTCACAGTGGAAGAGTGTGAGGTGAGGCGGGTGATGAGGAAGGTGAACCCGAGGAAGGCTGCAGCACCTGACGGTGTGGCTGGACTGGTGCTGAAAGGCTGTGCGGATCAACAGGCCAGAATCTTCAGTCTGAATGATTTCCGCCCAGTGGCACTCACATCTGTCATCATGAAGTGCTTTGAGAAACTGGTGCAGAGTCATATCATCACTTGCCTGCCAGCAGACCTGGACTAATCTCAATTTGCTTACAAATCAAAGAGATCCACGGAGGACGCTGTGGCCACAACCCTTCATGCTGCCCTGACCCAACTGGAGCAGCAGGGGAGTTACGCCAGACTGCTCTTTGTGGACTTCAGCTTAGCCTTTAACACCATCCTCCCACAACAACTGGTGTCCAAACTGGCAGATCTGGGACTTCCATCAGTCACCTGCAGTTGGATACTGGACTTCTTGTCTGGTTGTTCCCAGAGGGTCAGGCTGGGTCCCCACACCTCCACTGCTGTCAGCATCAACACCGGGATGCCGCAGGGTTGTGTGCTCAGCCTGCTCCTCTAAACCCTCTACACATATGACTGTGTTCCCACTCACCATAGCAACAAGATCATAAAGTTCACGGATGACAGAACGGTGGCTGGACTCATCTTGGGCAAGGAGGGTGAGCTGGCATACAGGGACTAGGTGGAGCGGCTGTCAGAGTTGTGCAGAGTCAATAACCTGCTCCTCAACACCACAAAAACAAAGGAGCTTATTATTGACTTTAGAAAAAACAAAACTGACATCCAGCCACTCATCATTAGTGAGGCCTGTGTGGAGAGGGTCCTGGTGTTCAGGTTTCTGGGCATTGAGCTGAAGGATGACCTGACCTGGAGCGCCAACACCTAGAAGATACTGAAGAAGACACAGCAGAGGCTGTATTTTCTGAGAATCCTCAGAAAGAACCATCTCCCCAAAAATCTGCTCCTTGCCTTTTATCACTGTTCCATCGAGAGTGTGCTTACGTATGGACTGTGTGTGTGGTACGGCAGCTGCACTTCCTCAGAAAGGAAAGAGCTCCACAGGGTCGTCAGGACAGCGGAGAGAACAATTGGTTGTACCCTCCCAACTCTGGAACAAATCTACACCTCCCGATGCCGCAAAAAAGCAATAGACATTTCACAGGATTCATCATTGCCTCTTCCAGCTTTTGCCATCGGGCAAGAGATACAGAGCAATGAAAACCATAAAGGACAAACCGCCTTAAAAACAAAAGCAATCACGGCCCTGAACTCAGAATAAAACTGCTCCATGTCATTCTCCCAAAGTGCAATATAGACCTTAAGTCAAACAGTGCAATTTGTATATATAACAAGTGCAATTTGTATATTTTGTAAAGTACTTTTATTTTATTCAGTTTGTTATTTTCTCTCTACTTGTCTTTTTAACTCATGCCTCACACTGAATCGACTGCGCCTTCAACTTTGTTGTTCCTTTGTAAAAGTGACAATGATAATAAAGATCCATCTATCAAAAAATTTCACAATTAGCTTTCATTTCAGTTAAACAATTTTATTTTGTCAGAACAAAATAATTTTTTGAAGCTATAGTGATGAAGCTTTAAAGCTTACTGGGCCAGTCTTCAAATTGTCAAAATAAACATACTAAACATTCCTATGTTGAACACATCTTGTTGAAAGGCACAATAAAAAAATTGCAAAATCAAATGAAATAAATGATATATGCTTCTATTATATTTAAAAATATGTTTATTATTATTCTTTAATCAGAGACATCAACCATACTGTATTGTTAAAACAGTCTTCTAACAGGAAGTGGTATGCTGAAGGTGTTTGAGAAACAGACTGCACTGTTAACTGTTAATACATAAAAATGCTTACAGTTGTGCTTGAAAGTTTGTGAACCCTTTAGAATTTTCTATATTTCTGCATAAATATGACCTAAAACATCATCAGATTTTAACTCAAGTCCTAAAAGTCTATAAAGAGAAAACAGCTAAACAAACGAGACAAAAATATTATACTTGGGTCATTTATTTATTGAGGAAAATTATCGAATATTACATATTTGCGAGTGGCAAAAGTATGTGAACCTCTAGGATTAGCAGTTAGTTTGAAGGTGAAATTAGAGTCAGGTGTTTTCAATCAATGGGATGACAATCAGGTGTGAGTGGGCACCCTGTGTAATTTAAAGAACAGGGATCTATCAAAGTCTGCTCTTCACAACACGTTTGTGGAAGTGTATCATGGCACGAACAAAGGAGATTTCTGAGGACCTCAGAAAAAGAGTTGTTAGTGCTCATCAGGCTGGAAAAGGTTACAAAAACATCTCTAAAGAGTTTGGACTCCACCAATCCACAGTCAGATAGATTGTGTACAAATGGAGGAAATTCAAGACCATTGTTACCCTACCCAGGAGTGGTTGAACAACTAAGATCACTCCAAGAGCAAGGCATGTAATAGTCGGCGAGGTCACAAAGGACCCCAGGGTAACTTCTAAGCAACTGAAGGCCTCTCTCACATTGGCTAATATTAATGTTCATGAGTCCACCATCAGGAGAACACTGAACAACAATGGTGTGCATGGCAGGGTTGCAAGGAGAAACCCACTACTCTCCAAAAAAACATTGCTGCTCATCTGCAGTTTGCTAAAGATCACGTGGACAAACCAGAAGGCTATTGGAAGAATGTTTTGTGGACGGATGAGAGCTAAATAGATCTTTTTGGTTTAAATAAAAAGCGTTATGTTTGGAGAAAGGAAAACACTGCATTCCAGCATAAGAACCTTATCCCATCTGTGAAACATGGTGGTGGTAGTATCATGGTTTGGGCCTGTTTTGCTGGATCTGGGCCAGGACGGCTTGCCTTCATTGATGGAACAATGAATTCTGAATTATATCAGAGAATTCTAAAGGAAAATGTCAGGACATCTGTCCATGAACTGAATCTCAAGAGAAGGTGGGTCATGCAGCAAGACAACGGCCCCAAGCACACAAATCGTTCCACCAAAGAATGGTTAAAGAAGAATAAAGTTAATGTTTTGGAATGGCCAAGTTGAAGTCTTGACCCTAATCTAATCGAAATGTTGTGGAAGGACCTGAAGCGAGCAGTTAATGTGAGGAAACCCACCAACATCCCAGAGTTGAAGCTGTTCTGTATGGAGGAATGGGCTAAAATTCCTTCAAGCTGGTGTGCAGGAATGATCAAAAGTTACCGGAAACGTTTAGTTGCAGTTATTGCTGCAAAGGGGGGTCACACCAGATACTGAAAGCAAAGGTTCACATACTTTTGCCACTCACAAATATGTAATATTCGATCATTTTCCTTAATAAATAAAGTAATAATATTTTTGTCTTATTTGTTTAACTGGTTTCTCTTTATCTACTTTTAGGACTTGAGTGAAAATCTGATGATGTTTTAGGTCATATTTATGCAGAAATATTGAAAATTCTAAAGGGTTCACAAACTTTCAAGCACAACTGTACACTCTAAATGACAGTGATTGGCATTTGAATAGAATTTACATTAAAAAGTTGTACGTTTTTACTGACTGAATGGAAGTACCCATCCATGATATAATGTTAAAAAAGCAGCAAAATAAAACAACAAATATAAAGTATATGAAATTGTCTCATTATTATCTTTAAAACTGCACATGAATAAAAACAGCACAATCTTTGTGTTATCACTTTTATAAAAAGAAATTTCATACAAAACTCAATGCTAACATTACTGCAACAACATCTCAGGTCTTTACAATATTTAATGTGTTGTAGCAGGGTTCTAAAAATCTGAGAGTATACTTCATGAATTCAAGATGTTAAAAGAGAAATTAGAAATATTACAGATATTTATGCACATTAATAAATATTAAATTATCAGTAATATACAGTGATTTACAAAAATAATCACACCCTTGATCAATTCTGTAATTTATTAAATAACAAATCTGCATTCTAACATTCTACAAAATTTTATTCTCTTTGATATTTTTATTTAAAAGCACTGAAACTCAAAAAAAATTTTCGTAACGTTCTAAAAATCCTAACAAGAAAAAAAGGAAATGTGATGTTTGGAAATCTGAAAATCAAGTTCTTACAAGTTTTGCTTTGCTGCTGCATTAAGTATACTAATGTGATATACCTTGTATAACGAATCTTCTCACAGGCAAAGAACATTCAGTATAATAACACAGCAATGTCCTACAGTGCTTGAACTGTAATTCTACTTGGTGGGTCTACTTGGGGAGTTTGATTCAACATCCAATCCAAACGCATTCTTTTAAGTTCAGAGGAAAATCTAAACTGTACCCGTATGAGTGAGAATATGGCTTTGTGTGAATCTGTATTCTAAGTTGTCTCCTACCTTGTGCCCAGGTTTCTAGAGATAAGCTATGTCTCCCCATAGTCTGGAGTAGAATAAGTGTGTTTAGAATACAGATCAATGAAAGTAGAGCATGTTGTTGAAAATTAAATAAAGAGTAATAGATAAGAGAGATAATAATGATAGAGAACGATAAAGAGTCCAAGAAAAACTATAAAGGAATTCTATTATGCCCCTATTTTGCGTGATGTATAACATTCTCCACTAAAATTACAAGAACACAACTAAGGGAATTAGCAACCAAAAACAAAACAAATATTTTGGGTTGCCACAACAAATAATATGTGACAGGTTGAACATAACAAGATGTGAAGTGAACCAATAGATGACCAACTAAGTCTTGGCCTCGAATTCCAACCAATTTCACTCCAACCAGTTTCCTAATTAGAAACGGATTCTTGTTGTTAATTAAACCCATTATTTAATTTAATGGTTTGTTGGTGTTTGTATTCTGCCACAGCAGACATTTCCAAAACTGTTGATTTTCTTTTTTCTAAGAACACTGTCAAAATATTTTGTGAAAGTGAGTGGACAACATTACTGAGACCTTCTCCTTTCTTTTTTTTTTAAATACTGTGTATGATGGACACAGATTAGCTAGTTAAGCGTTGGCTCATTTGTAACTCATTGTATTTGGCTGTTAATTAAGGAAACAAACATTAAGGAACAAAGGGCCTGATACTTAAATAGCAAGTCAATATAAATTAAGGCAAAAGAGTTAATTAGCAGCAAAACCTGGTCACTAAATAAGAAAACAGTCAGAATGAAAACCTGCAGCCACAGTAGCCCTCCAGGACTGAATGTAAGGAAACCCACATGGTGTGTTTCTTATTATTAGATACATTTAAAGCCACTTCTTGAAATGACAGAATGCATTTGTGAGTTCTAGCTTACTCACTTATACATTCTTTACAAAGGAGAGCACTGACAGCATGCAGGCTTTGGAGTGCATGCTGGGTCACAACATGGTTCCAATTCTGGGTCTATCCCTTTTCCAATTTGGCTCTCACCAAACACCATTGACTTCTCAAATTCTACTTTCACCTGTTGGATCATGTCTAGGACAGGCTTAAGTTTGGCCATGGAATCATTGTTGACAAGGTTGTAATTCTCAGATGGATCGGACTCCAAGTCAAAAAGCAAGGGTGGATCATGAGCTTTCAAAAAAGCACTAAGGTGACAGTCATGGTCTGGAGTTGTGTCACTATGTGAAGCACCTGAAAACATAAAAAATACAAAACAAGTTTTTCGTATTTTAAAATCCTCTGATAAATGATAAACACAGAAGGGTACAGTTGATGAAAAGACTCCTCCAACAACCATACTATAATTCACCTCACTTTTAAATTACAGTTGTGATTCTAAATTGACTTGGTATGATTGTGTGTGTACATCATACATAAGATTATAGCCTGGCACCTCTTCCGAGGTTGATTCCTGCCTTATACCCAAAGCTTTTAGGGTGGGCTTGAGCACAATCAGACCTTTCAGGGAGTAACATTAGGTGTATATAAGAAAAATAGGTGAATGCTGAACTTAAAGGACACTTCTTTGGGATGTCAATGGAATCCAACATCTCTGAAAAACAATGACATCTTGGAAACTGCACATAAACACAGGAATTTCAGGTGGTCAGAACTGTAAGGCAGTGACTCAAGCCTGAATTTATATAATAATAATATAATTATAATTATAATATAATAATAATAATAATAATAATAATAATAATAATAATAATAATAATACATTTTATTTTATGATTAGAGTCTAGAGACAGTCAATATATTAGTCAAAATAGGCATCTGTCTATAGTGCCACTCTGCAATCAACTTCTCCCACCTCAGCCCTACTATGAATGGTGAGGGGTGCCATTTTGGTAACCCAAAGAGTGCTTGATTCAGATGCCTAGTGGAACCCCTCCTTGGTCCTCAAACTCTGATAATGCAGAATTTGGGCTATGAACGCCAAGACTTAATTTAATATGTCTGGATAAATGGCTGCAAAAGACTCTGAAACATTGATATGCTTATCTTGGACTGTTTGCTTACCTCTTGTAAAGTAATGTGCCTTGTATTTTCCATAGCGTACTGCAAAGACACTAAGCTTCTCACTAGGGTCAACCGGATAATAGAACATGGTTTTTCTTTTGCCCTGTGCACAGAACAGTATACATGTGTATAGTGAATACAGTAAGCAAGTTGAAAATACTTTTATAGACACTAGAATTTTAAAAACTATGCAGAATTCATTAATAAGAGACAAAATAACTAAATGAGATTAACTAAATACAGTGGTGTGAAAAACTATTTGCCCCCTTCCTGATTTCTTATTCTTTTGCATGTTTGTCACACAAAATGTTTCTGATCATCAAACACATGTAACCATTAGTCAAATATAACACAAGTAAACACAAAATGCAGTTTTTAAATGATGGTTTTTATTATTTAGGGAGAAAAAAAAATCCAAACCTACATGGCCCTGTGTGAAAAAGTAATTGCCCCCTGAACCTAATAACTGGTTGGGCCACCCTTAGCAGCAATAACTGCAATCAAGCGTTTGCGATAACTTGCAATGAGTCTTTTACAGCGCTCTGGAGGAATTTTGGCCCACTCATCTTTGCAGAATTGTTGTAATTCAGCTTTATTTGAGGGTTTTCTAGCATGAACCGCCTTTTTAAGGTCATGCCATAGCATCTCAATTGGATTCAGGTCAGGACTTTGACTAGGCCACTCCAAAGTCTTCATTTTGTTTTTCTTCAGCCATTCAGAGGTGGATTTGCTGGTGTGTTTTGGGTCATTGTCCTGTTGCAGCACCCAAGATCGCTTCAGCTTGAGTTGACAAACAGATGGCCGGACATTCTCCTTCAGGATTTTTTGGTAGACGGTAGAATTCATGGTTCCATCTATCACAGCAAGCCTTCCAGGTCCTGAAGCAGCAAAACAACCCCAGACCATCACACTACCACCACCATATTTTACTGTTGGTATGATGTTCTTTTTCTGAAATGCTGTGTTCCTTTTACGCCAGATGTAACGGGACATTTGCCTTCCAAAAAGTTCAACGTTTGTCTCATCAGTCCACAAGGTATTTTCCCAAAAGTCTTGGCAATCATTGAGATGTTTCTTAGCAAAATTGAGACGAGCCCTAATGTTCTTTTTGCTTAACAGTGGTTTGCGTCTTGGAAATCTGCCATGCAGGCCGTTTTTGCCCAGTCTCTTTCTTATGGTGGAGTCGTGAACACTGACCTTAATTGAGGCAAGTGAGGCCTGCAGTTCTTTAGACGTTGTCCTGGGGTCTTTTGTGACCTCTCGGATGAGTCGTCTCTGCGCTCTTGGGTAATTTTGGTCGGCCGGTCACTCCTGGGAAGGTTCACCACTGTTCCATGTTTTTGCCATTTGTGGATAATGGCTCTCACTGTGGTTCGCTGGAGTCCCAAAGCTTTAGAAATGGCTTTATAACCTTTACCAGACTGATAGATCTCAATTACTTCTGTTCTCATTTGTTCCTGAATTTCTTTGGATCTTGGCATGATGTCTAGCTTTTGAGGTGCCTTTGGTCTACTTCTCTGTGTCAGGCAGCTCCTATTTAAGTGATTTCTTGATTGAAACAGATGTGGCAGTAATCAGGCCTGGGGGTGGCTACAGAAATTGAACTCAGGTGTGATACACCACAGTTAGGTTATTTTTTAACAAGGGGGCAATTACTTTTTCACACAGGGCCATGTAGGTTTGGATTTTTTTTCTCCCTAAATAATAAAAACCATCATTTAAAAACTGCATTTTGTGTTTACTTGTGTTATATTTGACTAATGGTTACATGTGTTTGATGATCAGAAACATTTTGTGTGACAAACATGCAAAAGAATAAGAAATCAGGAAGGGGGCAAATAGTTTTTCACACCACTGTAGCTCACTTTTGTTTTAATGTTTTATGAAGATAACCTGGGAATTCACTCAAATATAGTTGCACATTCATAGGGACAATAATCTTCAGTATTTGTAGAAAAAATAGCCAGTCACAAATGTTCATAACTTTTGAGGCTGTCAAATATAAAGTAAAACTAAGTGTACAATAGTGTTTACCAATCTTAGTTCCCGTAATTACACCTTAACCTTGTTTTCACCTAAAATGAAAGGTCCAGCTCTGTCAGTTTGGTAATGTTTACCATTAATTAATTATCAAGTTCATATGTAACATGCTGTCAATTAACACCACTGAGTTTTCATCATCACCAGTTTATGGCCATTTTGCAGGTTTACCCAGGTTAGTCAGTTACTCCCAAATCTTTTTATTCAACTCTCCATCATCTGACACTTTTGGCTTCCCACTTAACCTCATCCTTTCCACTTCAATCTTGGTGCACCTCTTCATCCAATCACCCTCTTCCTTTTGCAACTATATGCCAAATCTTTCCCTTAAGTAGGCATTTTTCTTCCTCTCACTTCATAACAATCCACACTTCCTCTGACCATTCTCATAGTAGTTCTTTCTTGTTTTGCGTCATGTTCCACTTTCATTTTTCACCCCCTGAAACAAGTCCGTAGATGGTTAGATCCCTAGAAAGGGATAACATCACATTTACTTTTAGAGCGTGTATAAAATTTTACTTTCCCCTTAGGGACAAATAAAGCATATTTTATCTCTCTATCCGTCTGTAATCACTGACCTTGAAATTGTCTAAAACGATACTACACATGCTTCAGCTTGAAATTAGTTATTTTTAACTTTCTAGGTGTGGCTCCTAAAGGGCTAGCACTACCAGTAAAGAATTAAGTATTAAAGATACAACCATATTCGTGATCAGCAACCTTAAAATAGTATGTTGTTATGGTGCCCATTTTTTAAAATTTTTGTGAAAAGAACTTTGAACCCTTTTATTCCATTACATGGTGAAACCCTGGGTTAATTTGTTGTGACATACACAACTTCTGATCATCTTTCTGGAAGACACTTTTTGGTTTATTCTTTAGCATAGAGGTGTAATTTCCTGCACAAAATATGGTACAAAAATGAACTAAAAATTAGGTTTTTTTGGGTGTAGAGTAGGGCTGAGCTGATGATCGATGATATCCTCCATCACCAATTGGCTGGACACAATGTCAAAGTAGATAACAATCTTGCTTGCCGCATAACAAAGCTGTTAGGCATTCATTTACAGCTGGAGGTGAGCGACTAGTTTATTAGGAGCGTGCTGTAGCTGAAGGCAGGCAGCTAGATCAACATGTTACGCACTAGTGTGAATGGCAAAAGCAAGGCATATTTGCAGTACTGTGCCAATGAGGTACTCACAGACAATGAGTGCCCAAGGCTTCTCATTCTTTACATCACTCTTTTAGGTAGCTCACTATTCATAAAATGATCACTTACTGTGACCTCACAAATTGAAATTCTTTTGCAACTTTGGCAGGTATGCCCCTTTAAACCTCCTAAGCGTTACACCCAAGTGTCACTCAGGCTGTAAAAACAGTAATAAAAGCATTAGCCCCGAGCGCCACTTGGGCAACTATACAGACGCATCTCACTTAAGAGATACACCTGAGGATTACAATTGCCAACAGCATTAGTGCCAAGCGTTGCTCCGCAAATGATATAGACATGATATAGACATGTCTTGCATAAGTGGCAGGCCCGAGAGAGACATGTCTTCTCCTAGCCTCATAATGGCGTCTCGTAAGAAACGTTTTCATCAGCTCCAATGTTGCACACTCTTGACAGTAATTCAAGCAGTGATTACAAAGTGAATCTGTCTTCAGGCAATGAAATGGACAAAATTAAAATTAGTGGGCAGTGAAGCTTGCCTGCTGCTGAGTAATTCACAGGAACATTACAGGAGCCACATCCAGGGTGTTGAATGCTTTAACACAGAAATAGAAGTGCAAGGCCAGTGAGTCCAAGCCACGTGCCTAATAAGCATTGGACCTGAACTACTGAACGTTTAAACAGAAATACAGGGTTGACTGCCTTTCCCATATAACCTCTGAGTAACATCAAACCGAGGCTTAAATTAGTAGAATCTAATTTCTTAAAGCTTCTTGTAGCATCTATTGGCATGACACTAATTTTTATCAGACTTGGCCAGGTATCAGTTTGGAGCAGACTACAGACTATAAGTCTACATAGATGTGATAGCAGCAACAAATTTAGATTGTGTCAATGGTTGATCCAGTGTAGTTTTAAACTTGCTCTTGGAATACTAGTATGTCAGGCCTACCTAGGAGACTGTTAATTTGAACTTTATCATTGGATTCTAATTAAGAAAATGTTGCATAATAAGACTCAAATATGTCTCTTTTCTCTAAAGTTTTTTTTATTACACTTGCTGTATTCATTTTACTAAATGATCAGAAACTTTTCTTTCATGTATCTCTATACTCATAGTTTAGAAAGTAGTTGTTGAGGAGAAAAGGTCACCCAGTCTGAAGTGCAAACACGGCTTTGTACTAAATTAGTTTATTGTATACAACCCATTTTCTGCCCTTCATTATTTTTCTACACATATATACTTTTAAAATAAAAACAGTTTATTCCATTGAACAATATCTAAAAGAAAACAATATTGTGAACATCTTGAAACAACCAGATTATTCATGAAGTACTTACCATGCCTTGTCTGAACAAGATATCTCCCATATCATATCCATCCAGCTGTACTTTGGGAAGCTTTGTTTTAACAAGTGCTGCGATAGTAGGCAGCAGATCTAAAGTACTTGCCAGCTCATGTGTGACACCTTTCAAAATGAACAAAAGCAACAGATAAATAATGTATTAGATGTCAATTCATATCACTGGCTACTTTCTTCACCCAGTGTTGGTGAGATGTTTTCTTGCACCCTAGGCCAACAGTATCAGTGAGACAGATGACTATTTGGTAGCTAACTTGTGAGGCTGGATTTCTCTCCACATTACGATCTGTGCCCTAGGCAAATGCCTAATTTGCCTTAATGGTGGAGTCGGCCCTGGCTCCACCTCATGACTTGCATATCACATTAACACTAAAATGATATAACCACCACATTCCTCACAAATCAGATCTTTTTGTGTTTCAAGCAGATTACAGTAATTTAGTGTGGATGTTTTCACTCAGTTATAAAATACTACAGCACTGTGAAGTGTTAGAGCACAAACTCCAAATGTTATTGATCAATTTATCCTGGAGAATTACATGTTCAGTTGAGAATGCAGGACAAGGTTTTGCTTGTTCACTTCCCACCCCATATCACTTTAAGACCCTAAGTAAATCATACATTACCCCTCTGCTGTAAAACATACACAACTGTAACATACCCGGATATTTTAAGCTGCCTTAGATAAAAGTATCTGCCAAATACACTGTCACGCTAATTATAATAACCACTATTACCATAATTTCATTAGCATATTCATTGTAATTCAATGATTAATTAGAACAAATGACTCCTACGACCATATCAGTCTAACCTCTAATATAATACAGTTTGACAAAATGCATATAAAAAACAACTTGAAAGGTCTGTGACCCATGATTATTAATATTAAATAAGATTAGAAAAGAAGCACTTATGTTGAAGTGAACTGTTTTTGGAGTCATTTAATTCAGCTACTGCAGGCACGGTGGTGCATTAGTCAGTGCTGCTTCCTCATTGTTTTTAGGTTTGAATCTTAGCCCTCTCATTGTCTACAAAGCATTTTCAAGGTTTGAACATGTTCTTGAGAACTTTCAAATATTACAACAACATATGCTATGATAACTGGCTGCTCTAAACCAGCTCTATATGAATGAGTGTCGGGGTGTCCATGAGTGGTCCCTCCCTGGCAGGGTTAAGTGCTAAGTGACATTAAATATACTAATAAGTAAAGACATCTTGGTTTCAGTAAGATTATTACTTGATTCATTGGATTTTTTTTTCTTTTCAAAAGAGCTGTAGGTCTTTAGGAGTTCATAAAATATACCTTTGACCAAACAGATACAGAATGTTGAGATATATAGGGAAAAGATATTTCATACAACAAAAGCCGAGTGGCTGTAAGTTTAATGCAAGCAAGTAACACTGTTAAATTGTTACACCTGGTTGGATTTTTCCTGGCCAGTAGGCGATAGCTGGCTCTCTCATTCCTCCTTCATATGTTGTTCCTTTTCCACACTTCAGGAGCCCAGCATTTCCACCACGAGACATGCGCATTAGTTCAGGCCTTTGAGATAAAGAAAAATAATAAAGAAAGACAAACAAGACAAATGTTAAACAATGAGAACAAACAGAACTCTACACTGGCCCTAGTGTGGGAGTCGCTGGTGGGTGTCGATGGTGGACTTGCTGGACTGTTTCTCTGCTATTTTCTGCTTTGGATAGGCTCCGGCTCACAGGGACCATGAATTTCATGGAGTTTGTTTGAGAACGAAATGAGTTAAGATAAATTATAATGCTATTTTCTCTTTAATACAATTGTCAAATATTTGCTAGCATATAGGAAACGTTAATTTTTATTAAACAAAGGTAGTTGTGAGTGCTCCTGCTAAAGATAAATAACTGTAGTGAATAAAAGCAAGAAGGAACTATTCATCATTCAATTCTTTTGTTTTAGTTTATCAGTTTTAATTTGATTAGACCAATGTTCCCAAAATGTAGTACATAATGAACAATATTGTACAATGAACAAATTTTTCAGTTTAACAGTACACCTTTGCAATAAACTACTTCTGCTCATTTAACAATAGACAATGACATTGAGACATCACTGTCAGCACATATCATTGTGAGGAACTAGAATATGAGTGTGTCAGATCTTACCAGCAGATGCAATAATGTCAAAGGCTACTTCTTTTATAAGGTTTTAGTTATAGTGTACCTTAATTATCTATGTGCATTAAACCACTGTTTCACACCGATTGCTTTTTTCATTTCAAAACTGACCTTATAATTTATAAAGCTGTACATTTCAACACCCCATAAAATCTGCTCTTGCCCAATGTAAATGGACAGGACACTATGATTATTGTCCCTCAGACCATCCCAAAAGCCACATTATATAGGTCTCAACAAATAACTGCTTTTACTATATGATCTCTACTCCTGCCAGCAACATCTTTTACAATGACAACATGGTCCCACCTTCCATTGTTCATAAGCATGTGTGCTACTCTCTATTGATTGGTTAAGGGTCAAGTGCGCCTGCCAACTACTGTTATTGTGGGGAAACACTGCATTCTTCTGCCCATACTTCCATATTGTCTTCTTTGCATAGGTGATTCTAATTATTTCCCAGCTTGCAGTTATGGTCTTCCCACATTGCCTTTATGTGTTAACAACTACACTGCCCTATTGTTTAGTGCTCTGCTCCACTTCTATGCCACCCTTTCTGGTCTTTAACTCCCCTGACCACCAACACCCCATCACAAATATTAAAAGCTAAGATGGACACAGTACAAGTAAGTGATGTGTAGATATAGTAATGCTTTGTACTGACCTTCTGAAACTAAATAACAAAAAACATCAATTGGCTGAATCGAAAAAGAGAGTCTGTATATTTTTTCAGTATTTTTTGTGTTTATGCATGCCATTTTTTTACTGGCATTTTGTCCTGGAAGGGTTCCTATCAATAGATTCCAGGTCCTTACAAACACGAATTGCATAAATTGATCAGAATACGAATGTAGATATACAAATAAAAAAATACATTACCCATTATCACTGGTGAAGAAAACAAATGTGTTGTTAAGAATATTATTATCTTTCAGCGTTTTCATAATGATCCCTACAGAATTGTCAAATTCCATTAGTGCATCACCAAATGGTCCCCTTAATGACTTCCCAGTTGTTTTAATGCTTGCAAATTGAGGGTAGTGGGTGTGCTGGGAAGAAAATTGCAGGAGAAAAGGATTTAATAATCTGACATTTACCAGTTGCTTCAATAAGTAGAAATTGTAATTTTATTCTGTCATTTTATTACAGAATAACAGAATTACAGTGATGACCATCTTCCCTTATACTGTATACTGGAAACAGCATTGAAAAAAATTGACTAAAGCAAAAAAAAGAAAAGGCTGTAATTTACTTAGATAGGCTTATGCAGATTTCATACTTTCCTAAAATGGCAAAATTGTAATAGAAATAGACAGAAGACGAAAATGTTGGCTGTTGGAGTTATGTAATACAACAACTCCTAATTTGGGGTAAAATTACATTAAATATTAATGGTTGATAGAAAAATGATTGGGGGGAGGGCATCACAGCATTACCAATCAGTGAAATTGCTTATAAAATAAATACTAGAAAAATTATTAAAAGTTACACTACACAGTAGTAAAAAGGACTACATACATCTGAAGCATAGTACAGAAAGAAGGGTTGATCATGCTTTGCAGAGAGGGTGATAAAGTCAGATGCAAACTTGTTGTACTGGGGCACAAGTTCAGGAAAGTAAACAGGCTGTTGTATTATCTTGTCATCTAATAGCAAGGGTAGTGGGACTATGCCCTGGTCACACATTCCATAGCACTTGATGTCTGGAGGAAAACAGGTCAGATTCTGGCAGGGACCCTTAAAGGAAATAAAAAAGCAAAATGATTCTTAATTAATTGGGAACAGATGTGAAATTATATTATATTATATATAAATTTCATATATACAGCTTGTTGAGATATAGAAAGAAATAAGAAAAGATTAATCATGAAAATCACATATATTGGTGATTATCATATAAAGAATGGGTAAAGCTTGCAGATGACCAAGCAAAATATGTATCATTCTTAATTATTCTAAATGTAAAAGACAGAGTGATATCTACAACGCACATAAGTATAAATAACCAGTTTGTTTTTGAATTAAAGGCTACAGACCAATTAACAAACATAGGCGTTGAAATATATTACGTTAACTTCAACATGTTCGTTTAACAAGCATTGGCAATTGAGAGAGTTCTCCTCTTCCTCTATTTCAGGGCAAGGTTTCCTAAAGCAAAGAGCACAGTATGACCTCAAAGCAATAAACTTGTAAAGAATCATCAAAGCCAAAAACACTGACATGAAATGGGTTGCTAAAAGGTAATGTAGATGATGGGCCTAACAGTTCAGTTGCCTCAGAACCCATCCAGGTGTCAGATTTATAAAACTCGTGTATTCACAATAAAAGCCTTGAAATGCAGCTTGCCAAGTAAGGATTTATAAAATAAAATTTAACATATATTTACAGCAACTCTGAACCACATTTCGGAGAAACAATGAAATGATGACACCCTTGATAAAAGTACAGAAATGTAGCCAAACCAGCTAAATGATGACTTTTTTGCAAAATAAATCATAT
Source organism: Polypterus bichir lapradei (assembly GCA_026402145.1). Classification (NCBI taxonomy): domain Eukaryota; kingdom Metazoa; phylum Chordata; class Cladistia; order Polypteriformes; family Polypteridae; genus Polypterus; species Polypterus bichir. Next base: position 29,666,548 of record JANRMT010062792.1, on the reverse strand, counting down.
TACTGAGCCATTATTATAATGTGAATAGACATGCTAAATACTACACCTCAAAAGTCATAATTGTGATGTACAGACTATTTTAGTTTACTTTTAAGCAGGCCAATGCTGTGTTTTTGCACTGAAGAACTTTTTTGGGTTTCTGTCAGTTAATATTGCGTATCAGTTTTTACCTCTCATGGAACTGGTCAACAGGTCAGCAATATATCAGCCAAGATTCACCCCATCGTGACATTAACCAAACAATAAGGAGCTATATTCAGTTTTCATTTGGTGTGGGTGTATATAGATAAAACATAACAGGTTTTTCCCTACATAAAAATGCAACATTAAAGCAGCAGTGTCTGGATTTCCTAATGTAATTGAAGCACTTTACTACTCATACTGCAATAAGAGCACCTAGTGAGAATGAAGCTGCTTTCGTTAACTATAAGCAGTTGCATTCTGTTAATGTCCAAGTCATCTGTGATGCCAAGATGAGACTGACAAACATCATGGCTCAGTGGCCTGGGTCAATCCATGATTTGTTTATTTCAAGGCAAAGTAGCTTTGTCAGATGACTTGCTGATGGTGATATATGTTTTGGCTGGCTTGCTGGTAAGGTAATTGGCTGAACCCTCAGTTTTTCATATGGCCTAGACTATAATGACCATATTGCCGTTACATGTTCCAGGTGAAAATGTGTGCTTCACACTTTTGGAAATAACAGATTTTTTTGGTGTTCATATGTACATAACTACAGAATCACCTTGCAACCAAAATTTACCTTCTTGTTTACACAATATGCACATTCAAAAGAAAACACTTTAATTATTACCATATCCACATCACATGATAAGTTGTTACTACTATGTAATGTATATAACTTGTGATATAAATATCTCTTGAGCATAATAAATTTTAATTTGAAGTGTGGCATGCATTTCTCCCTATTATACATGCTCAGATTCAGTCTATAGTAATTCTCTTGGTTTCAGAAATGAGAAAGTGGCAGACATAAAAATTTTTCTTTTTCATTATTGTAATAAATTCATATTTTCACTGATGTTAAAAAAGCTACATTTCTACTAATAGTTCTGGTTGCTTTCATAATTATTGATCTTTCATAGAAATAATTACTAACCTCCAATAGAAATTCAGAGGATGGATATAATGAACCAAACTATGCAAACATGGCTCTTAGCTAAACATTAACCATGTACAGTATGTACCGCCAACAAATCTGTGTCAAATGAAAGAGTACACCAAGCTTTTCATCCCAAATCATTTTGTACTATTCTGGAGATCAAATCATTGTGGGGAACAACACAGTTACATATATTGTATTTATTGTCCTGTACAAAACTCAATAATGAATGAAATAAATGAAAACTGCAAAGAAAACACCTTCCACGGTAACTAAATGACATATTGACTATGGAGAAGAAAGCAAAAAAGTACATTAAAACAAAATCCAAGTCCATTTTGAAAATTAAATTTTAATGGGAGAACAGTGCACAAAAATTCAGTGATATGGATAGGTAATTCTAAAATTAGCTCCTTATTCGGCAGTCTACTTATTCACAGCTCCGGTTTGTGTTTAGTGCACCAGCTTCCATTCTCAATTAGAAAAAGAAGAGAAAGAAGAATTTGAAACTGCTACTTACAAAACAATAGGTTTGTTAATTTGACAGCAAAAAGTGTCTATTTTATTTGTAACTTTGTCAGTCATGTTAGCCTTGTATCATCTTGATAAATATCTTATGAACATTTGATAGATCTGTAGCTTTGTTAAAGGTTTGTACTGTGTGTTTTTGTTTGTGCATATCATAGTTACAGTATACGTTTTGGTAAGAAACAAGTACTGCATTATTGAAATTGTAATCCATATTTATAATTACACAAATAATAGAATCACAGTACAACTCTTTTAAAAAAAAAAACGGGAATTCATCAAATATTCATAAGGTGTTTATCAAGAAGATACAAGGCTAACATTCTTAACAAGTGTACAGGTATAAGTAAAATACAAGTTTTACTGATAACCTAATATGCCTGTTGTCTTGATTCTTCTTTATCTTAAACTGCTGTACTTGAGGTCCAAACTAAGACAAACAGTGTCTGTTTTAATTAAAGGACAAAATAAAAAGCTCCAAATTTATTAAAGTAGCTTTTCTTGCCATTTGTCTAACTGCATAAAGCGAGTCCTTTGATTCCCTTCTCTCAGTTTCTTACTCCACTTTCTTGAATGAAGGCTAATATTCCAATTTTCTCTCACACTCTGGTAAAACTTGGATTAACATGCTGCTCTTTGTTTATACTGTAGGAATTTCACTACCATAAAAAAGGAATAAGACACCCCTGGCTAAACTACTGTAATAGCTGTTGTAAAAGAGTAATGTAATTATCATACAGCTTAGAAAAGCAGGAGCTGAAAAATGTTTTTTGTGATTGGTCGATTTACTGATCGCTGATCGAGTCTTGTAGTGAGACTCGGCTAATTTAGAACAGCGGCTAATCGATTAAAGCTTTCCTCAAAAGTTGAAAACTAGCATTTCACAAATGATGAAAACTTCTTTTTTTATAAATTTACCTTTCTTTCAGATAAATACATTACAGAAGAAATTAAGCAATATGACAGATTATAATTATGAGAAGCATTTTATTTTCTTTAATGTGGTATGCATTATGGATAAATATTTTCTCTACATTCTTTATTAGTTAAAGCTATGTATTTTAAGGAAGTTTTATTAATTTTACTATGTTTATGGTCACTGAACAATAAGTCTACAGAATTCCATTTTGTTATTACAAAATGAACAGGTGACACCTGTGGTCATTTTAATGTTAAACATAGGGCTTTATAAAAAAAATTAAAATAAAAAGAGGCAAAAAAAAAAAAAAAAAATCAGAATCAATATCAGACTTGACCGAGCAAGTAAAATGGTATCGGTGATCTGAATTGGCCCGAGAAAAATCTTATCAAAGCATCCATACATAACAGAATGTTCAAATCTACATAATCCAATTTAGGACCTTGGGGGACTGGAGTAAATTCTACCAGAATCAGGCACAAGACAGAAAATAATGCTGGAAATGCTGCAAATTCACCAGAGGGCCCTCTAATGTGCCCACAACGATGGACAGAATTTAAAAATCACTTATTAAACAAAGACGCACATTTTTGTACTGTGGAAGAGTAAGCAGACTACCAGGTCCTCATACAGACACAGACAGAACATGCACAGTCTGCACACAGACAATGACATGGTACAGGATTCAAACCAGTGAGGTGACGGTGCTAACTACTGAACCACGGTGGAACTTAGAACAACAGAATAACAACACAACTTATAAAACAAGTAGAATTTTATCCACATACAGTAAATGTTGAAAATAATCAAACCAGTTGCTAAAAATATCAAAACATTTTAACTGAAAAACACATAAAATGAAATTATTTATTAAACAAATTTCAACAAAAACCACATTTAATCAGTACCTGGTCATGAGAATAAGGTACACCAAGAAAGGTGTCAAATCCTTGGTGAACAGGAAGAAAGGTTCGATTAATCCCAAAACCCAGATGCCATTTTCCAACCATAGCAGTGGCATATCCCAGGGGTTTCAGAATTTCAGCAATTGTAGTTTCATTGAGAGGAAGCCCACCTTTGGACCCAGGATACAGCACGCCTGGATATAGTCCAGAGCGGGTTTGATAGCGGCCTGTTAAAAGAGCTCCTCTGTGGATGAATACAGAACAATATCACAGAAAGATGCAAAACAAATGATGGATATAATTATTCACTTTTTATTTTATTAAGAACTCATTAAAAAGTGACTTAATTTAAACAGCAAAAGTCACTGGATACTATGAAATATAAACATACTTAGGCTGGACAGAGATGAGAAGCAGCAAAACTTATAAGGTAGGCATCATCCTGATCAAGCTTAACTAATGAACTTACCATCATATTTCTGAAATTAGAAAAACTACACTGGAAAAGCATGAAATTTTCATGTTTATGTATACTGTACTAGAAGTGTAATCATTGCATAGTGGTCATAACACGACTATGCTAGAACACTAAATGAAGGAAAATGTATTATAACCACCATAATAATTTTACACTTTCACAGGTATTACTTTTAGCAAACAATGGGATGAAATATAGTTAATGACAGGCTCTTGGTCTAATTTTAAATACTATATATACTTGAGTTTAAATTCTCCCGCGGTTAAATCAGGGCTTCATTTTACCGTATAATTTCTGGTATTTTATAATGTCGGTCATACAAGTCAAATGTGGAAAGCTCACGCTATTGATCCAAGAGATTATGATAATCTAACGCCCACCTGAGAGAGAGAGTAACCACAGGGCACACTGCCTTTTTTCTATGTATTGTGCCTACATGACCACATGGTAATATCTGAACTATTCCGAAGCGATGTTTGCACTGTTTAGTGTTTTTTGTATCTCACATCCTCATACACCTTTATCGTAAGAGCATCCCATATCTACAATGGAGCATTTGATCAGAAGAAAATATGAAGCTGGTTTTAAATTAAAAGTCTTTGAAGTGGTGAAAGAAATTGGTAACTGGGCTGCTGCAACAAAATTTGATGTGTCTGAGAAACTGGTGTGAGATTGGAGGAACCAAGAAGATGTAAAAAAATAAATAAATAAAATAAAATTTAAGTGTCGTATTTTTGAACGGGTGTATAAGTTGGGGTCTAATTTTATAATCGATTTTTTGGGTTTCAAGATCCGACCGTATATGAATATATACGGTATGACAAAAATGACAAAATCTGATTCTCCTGAAAGACTGAGGTGAGATATTTTCCATTCAACTTTCAAACCTACCCATTCATTTTGTATAAAAGCTTTAAGCAGGCCAAGAGAGACAGAGCCTATCAAAAGTTGAGAACCACCCTAGGCCAGGGTTCAAGTGCATCATTCTTACTTTCATGCAGTTCCCCATGTTGATATTCTTACATTCCTTCTCCCCTAAAGGTGAGCTTTGTTTGACCCAACTCCTGGCTTTTAATCTCCTTTCCAATTTAACCCAAGAAAACATCCAGGCATGTCTTGGCCGGGTAAATAACACCATCAGTAGCAGACAGTGGCATTGTTAGGGGGCTTTTAGGGCCTCAGACCCTGATCCAAGGCATATAATCTAGGGTCTTCAAGAGCCCCACCCATTCAATACATGTATGCCTGTACCGCAGATATTCAAGGGCCCAAGCCCTGATTTCTAGAGTTTAGTACTCTGAAAATAGCTACTGACCTTCTGAATACTCCAAGAGACCCAAATCACACCCGGTTGACCATAGTGCAAAAACTCCAAGGGAGCCAATGGTTGTCAAGGAGTGGGGACTAGGCCTGTAGTACTTGCTGTAGGTAGCAACACCCTTGGTTTTGCATGGGATGGCAATCCATCCTTGCCTTCTATTCCAATACATATTGTGTATATATATATATATATATATATATATGTACATCCATAATAGACAAATATATGAAAATGTTTAAACAAGGTTACAAAAACTGACAATCACAAGTGAAGAACACTAAACTAAACAGAACACCAAAAGGCTTGTTAATCTTTCCTTACACATAAAAACCTATCACAGCCGTTATCAACTAAACAGATGTTTACAGAACAACAGTGTCTTCAAATGCTTCTTAAACACAAAAATATAGTCAGCATCATGAGTTTAGTAGCAGACCTGTGTGGGCAAGGAGCAGCATAGAACTTTATGATTGCCTCCACATACTATACATAAGTGCTGGCCTACTGTCTAGACTGCAGAGAAGCATCAAAGACATGGCAAGACCAATGCCTGGACCAGAAATTGTGAAATCAAGTCATTTTCTCACAAGTATCATTTTCCCTCCTCTGTCCAAATGCATGCTGTTTAATGGATTAAAAAGAATTGCACATTGACCTAGTGTGGATACCTGATGAGTATACTATGTAATGTGGATTGGCTTCCCTTTCAGGTCTGGATTTTCTGTAAGCAGCTGCCTCTACTAACAAGTACTGCAAACAAAGTAGGTATGGTAAACAGATGAACGTGCATTTTAATTTATAAAATATTCAAAGGCATTCCATGAGACGTCCCTTAGCCACTGCTGTGTTTTCTTTGTTCTGTGGCTAGAATCATTGGTTTATTGGAAGGTGAACATTTGTCCAGAGATCTCTGGAGCAGATTTTCATTAAGGGTATCACTGTACTTTGCTACGTTCAGCTTTGCCTCAACCCCGACTAGTCTTCCAGTTCCTGCCCTTGAAAATCAACCCCACTGAATGATGGTTCCACTTCCTTTATTCACCTTTGAAATGGTATTGCGTAGAGGACGAGTGGTGCCTGATTTCCTCAAAATTTGACATTTAGAATTGAGGCCAAACAGTTCAGTCTTGGTTACATCAAACCAGGCAATCTTGTTTATCACTGTCCGAGAGCCTTTTAAGTACCTTTCTGCAAATTACATGTGGGATGGCAAATGTTTTATACTGTGGAGAGGCTTCCATCTGGCTACTTTACTATAAATCCCAGTTCCATGGAATATTCTAGTGATGGTTGTCCTTCCTTCTCAACACAGGTTTTCTGCAGCTCAGTCAGATATACTATTTGGTTCTTGGTCACCTCTCTTACCAAGACCCTTCTGCCCTAATTGCTCAGTCCTAGGAAGAATTGTGGTTGTTCTAAATTTCTTTCATTTAAAAATTACAAAGGCCACAGTGCTCTTGGGAATCATTAGTGCTGCTGGATTTTGTGGTAGCCTTCCCCATATCTCACTTGTACACAACAACTCTCTCTGCCCCATATCTATACCCAGACACAATCCGGTCCCTAAGCTCTGCAGTCAAAAATGTCAACCTCATGGCTTGTTTTATGGTTTGATATTCATTGTCAATGAGGGACCTTCTACTGACAGGTGTGCACCTTTCCAATTCACGTCTAATCAATTGAACTTACCAAAGGTGGACTCCAAAGAAGGTGTAAAATGATGATTAATGGAATGGGATGCACCATAACCAGATTTCAAGTATCATAGCAAAGGGTCTGAATATTTGTATCCATGTCATATTTCAGTGTTTTATTTTTAATATATTTACAAAATTTTCTAAAATCCTGTTTGCACTTTGTCATTCATGGGGATTGAATGCTGCTCAATGAGGAAAAAAAATTAAATGATTTCAGCATAACACTGCCCCTCCTTGAACCGTCACCTTATCGTGGTGGAGGGGTTTGCGTGTCCCAATGATCCTAGGAGCTCTGTTTTCCGGGGCTTTATGCCCACCCAAGGCAAACTGGTCCTAGGTGAGGGATGAGACAAAGAGCGGTTAAACAAACCTCCAATTATGAACCAAAACTTTGGACGACGTTTTCCCTTGCCTGGACGCGGGTCACCGGGGCCCCCCTCTGGAGCCAGGCCTGGAGGTGGGGCTCAATGGTGAGCGCCTATGGCCGGGCCTGCACCCATGGGGCTCGGCCGGGCACAGCCCGAAGAGGTAACGTGTGTCATTCTTTCTATGGCTCACCACCTATGGGAGGGGCCAAGGAGGTCGGGTGCAGTGTGTTGGGTGGTGGCCGAAGGCGGGGACCTTGGCGGTCTGATCCTCGCCTACAGAAACTGGCTCTTGGGACGTGGAATGTCACCTCTCTGAAGGGGAAGGAGCCTGAGCTAGTGTGTGAGGTCGAGAGGTTCCGGCTAGATATAGTTGGACTTACCTCGAGGCGCAGCTTGGACTCTGGAACCAATCTCCTTGAGAGGGGCTGGACTCTCTACCACTCTGGAGTTGCCCCCGGTGAGAGGCGCCGAGAAGGTGTGGGCATACTTATTGCTCCCCGACTTGGAGCCTGTGCATTGGGGTTTACCCCGGTGGACAAGAGGGTGGCCTCCCTCCGCCTTTGGGTGGGGGGGGGGAAGGGTCCTGACTGTTGTTTGTGCGTATGTGCCGAACAGCAGTTTGGAGTATCCACCCTTTTTGGGGTCCCTGGAGGGGGTGCTAGAGGGCATACCTTCTGGGGACTCCCTCGTTCTGCTGGTAGACTTCAATGCTCACGTGGGCAATGACAGTGAGACCTGGAAGGGTGTGATTGGGAGGAATGGCCCCCCTGATCTGAACCTGAGCGGTATTTTGTTATTTGACTTCTGTGCTCATCACGGATTGTCCATAACGAACACCATGTTCAAGCATAGGGGTGTTCATATGTGCACTTGGCACCAGGACACCATAGGCCTCAGTTCGATGATCAACTTTGTGGTCGTGTCATCGAACTTGCGGCTACATGTCTTGGACACTCAGGTGAAGAGAGGGGCGGAGCTGTCAACTGATCACCACCTGGTGGTGAGTTGGCTTCGATGGTGGGGGAGGATACCGGTCAGGCCTGGTAGGCCCAAACGTGTTGGGAGGGTCTGCTGGGAACGGCTGCCAGAGTCCTCTGTCAGAAGTAGCTTCAACTCCCACCTCCGGCAGAACTTCGACCATGTCCCGAGAGAGGTGGGGGATATTGAGTCCGAATGGGCCATGTTCCATGCCTCTATTGTTGAGGCGGCTGACCGGAGCTGTGGCCGCAAGGTGGTTGGTGCCTGTCGTGGCGGCAATCCCCGAACCCGTTGGTGGACACCGGCAGTGAGGGATGCCGTCAAGCTGAAGAAGGAGTCCTATAGGACTTTTTTATCCTGTGGGTCTCTGGAGGCAGCTGATAGGTACCGGCAGGCCAAGCGGAATGCGGCTTCGGTGGTTGCTGAGGCAAAAACTCGAGCGTGGGAGAAGTTTGGAGAGGCCATGGAGAACGACTTTCGGATGGCTTCGAGGAAATTCTGGTCCACCGTCCGGCGTCTCGGGAGGAGGAAGTAGTGCAGTGTCAACACCGTATATGGTGGGGATGGTGCACTGCTGACCTCGACTCGGGACGTTGTGGGTCGGGGGGGGAGTACTTCTAAGACCTCCTCAATCTCACTAACATGCCTTCCAATGAGGAAGCAGAGCCTGGGGACTCTGAGGTGGGCTCTCCCATCTCTGGGACTGAGGTCACCGAGGTGGTCAAAAAACTCCTTGGTGGCAAGGCCCCGGGGGTGGATGAGATACGCCCGGAGTTCCTCAAGGCTCTGGATGTTGTAGGACTGTCTTGGTTGACACGTCTCTGCAACATCGCATGGACTTTGGGGACAGTGCCTCTGGATTGGCAGACCGGGGTGGTGGTCCCCCTCTTTAAAAAGGGGGACTGGAGGGTGTGTTCCAACTACAGAGGGATCACACTCCTCAGCTTCCCTGGAAAAGTCTATTCGGGGGTTCTGGAGAGGAGGGTCCGTCGGATAGTCAAACCTCAGATTCAGGAGGAACAGTGTGGTTTTTGTCCTGGTTGCAGAACAGTGGACCAGCTCTACACCCTTAGCAGAATCCTGGAGGGTGCATGGGAGTTTGCCCAACCAGTCTACATGTGTTTTGTGGACTTGGAAAAGGCATTCGACCGTGTTCCTCGGGGAATCCTGTGGGGGGTACTCCAGGAGTATGGGGTACCGGACCCCCTGATAAGAGCTGTTCGGTCCCTGTACAACTGGTGTCAGAGCTTGTTCCGCATTGCCGGCAGTAAGTTGAGCCCGTTTCCAGTGAGAGTTGGACTCCGCCAGGGCTGCCCTTTGTCACCGATTCTGTTCATAACTTTTATGGACAGAATTTCTAGGCATAGCCAGGGTGTTGAAGGGGTCCGGTTTGGTGGACTCAGGATTGGGTCACTGCTTTTTGCAGATGATGTTGTCCTGTTTGCTTCATCAGGCCGTGATCTTCAGCTCTCTCTGGATCGGTTCGCAGCTGAGCGTGAAGCGGCTGGGATGAGAATCAGCACCTCCAAATCCGAGACCATGGTCCTCAGCCGGAAAAGGGTGGAGTGCCCTCTCAGGGTTGGGGGAGAGATCCTGCCCCAAGTGGAGGAGTTCAAGTATCTCGGGGTCTTGTTCACGAGTGAGGGAAGAATGGACCGTGAGATCGACAGGCGGATCGGTGCGGCATCCGCAGTGATGCGGGCTCTGCATTGGTCTGTCGTGGTGAAAAAAAGAGCTGAGCCGTAAGGCAAGGCTCTCAATTTACCAGTCGATCTACATTCCTACCCTCACCTATGGTCATGAGCTATGGGTAGTGACTGAAAGAACGAGATCGCGAATACAAGCGGCTGAAATGAGTTTCCTCCGCAGGGTGTCTGGGCTTTCCCTTAAAGATAGGGTGAGGAGCTCAGTCACCCGGGAGGGGCTCAGAGTAGAGCCGCTACTCCTCCGCATCGAGAGGAGTCAGATGAGGTGGCTCAGGCATCTGATAAGGATGCCTCCTGGACGCCTCCCTGGTGAGTTTTTTTTTTTATTATTATTCCTGGATGTGATTCATTGACAAACTGACACAGAGGAGAGGAAAACAAAAAACTCCTATAATGGGCCATAGGAGAAAAAGAAACCTCTCGAGTGCCACATTTGGAAGACAGAAGTGAGCAAATCAAATAGGTCTGATGCTGAATATGACATAGTGTTAAAAATATTAAAAAAAAAAAGTGATAGCTGTCTTTTTGATGAAAAACAACAAAATTCAAATATGCTCCAAAATTCAAAGCTGTCAATTACATCCCAAATGCACATGAAAATTATTATATATGTCTATTACATATTTTAAAAAGACAAAACTTTAAGCATAGCAGTAATTACTGCAGAGTTTGTAATGATGAAGGTGTTTTCTGAATAAAAAAAATTAAAAGGAAATGTGGTAGTGTGAGGCAACAGTAAGATCTTTTAGTACTTTAAGGATTGGATTCAGTGCCAAAATACATGTACTGTGAAAATAATACAAGGAAGAAAATACACTTTTTGTCATTTGTTGCCATCAAGTGGATAGAATTGTGAACTGCAGCTAAGAAAAAAAAAATGTGCTTATTCTTCAGTCAGACAGTTAAATAATGTTGGAAAACTGATGTCTTCAGTTTTATTTCAGATGACACCCCTCCATCTATTTAATACTTCTTTTTTCAGTAACTAAACCACACAATGCACAGTGACAACAGCTGGCTTTCTGTTCTGAATAGAAACCCAGTCATTCACTATTGTGGCATAATAAAGTTGCTGATTTACAATGGTTGTTTGTTACAGTACTGTGCTTCCTTAAACAGCAAGAAATATGCATATTTGTGCAAATGTCATTTCTGGGCAGTTTTTTTTTTTTAATAGCACTGCTTCATAGCTCTTATCAATTTTAGTAGCAACATAGGACATAATAATGATGTGACAAAGTGGCAGAGTGATCCCTGAAGACTTGTTAGTTAGGGTGACTGGCTGTTCCACACAAGACATGTTTGGGTGTTTGTGCGAGTACAATATGATGAACTGGCACCCTGTCCTGGCTTCATTGTGCCCAGTCCAGCCACGTTAGGCACTAGCCTCATGACCCTAAAGAAGATTAAGCAGATTGGAAAATGGATGGAGAGATATATTTACATATGACATCTATGCAGCATTTAAGTGCATAATGATCCAAAGGTGAAAGTGTATACAGTAATTCATTCTCAAAGTTCAAAACATTTTCATTGCCTCTCTCTTAATTTTGGTCATCTTAATGAAAGAAAACCTCTTGGAAAAATAAACTAGACTAAGAAAATGTATACTTTTTAGAGAAAAACACATAATAAAACAATCTCTTTGGAAACAAAAGTACTGTATCAAGCTTTATATACAGTATGTGAAAAACTGTACTCAGTTTACTAGGTTCATCGACATATTAAAACTTGGAGCCTACACCTTCAAACAGCCTGCCATGCAGCTGTAATTTAATACTGTATATAGTATGGTCACCTTAAGTGTGGCAGCAGAAAATGCTATGCAGTGAGGGTGTTGCATAACATACTGTTCATTCTGCCTTTAAGTTAAAAATCATGCAGCATAAGATGAAAATATTTACGGAGATCATTTTAGCTCTAGTGATGCGATACGAGATCTTACTGTTTAAGTCCTTTTGGCACTTTGTGTAACTAGAAGGGTATTTATTCCTTTATGTTTTGTCTTAAGAGGTGTTGTATTATATTAGGAAACTGAACTGAGTGCATGTGCAAATGATGAATGATGAAGTGTGTTTTCTTATAACTTGACATAATTAATCATAGACAAACGATTTTTGCCAAGATGCCCTGAACTGACTTCTCAAAGCTCCTTTTCCCCATTTCAATTACTGCACACCACACGTGACTGCTGGTGAACACATGCAAACTCCAATGATTAGGCTTGGGACATAGAATCCCAATTTTTCACACAATTTACTGCATTAAACCTTTAAATTAAGGAATTGAAACTACACATTTTAGGAAGTGGTTGGCGGAAGTGAGATCTTGAAAAAAGTGAAATGTTCACTTTGTCTTAAAAATTTATGCTAGCACGGTCAGGATAAAATTTGGCAGTTCACTTAAAACACTTCTTTTAAATTTCCTTGCATGTCATACACCACCCACAATGTAAAATTTAACTCCTAGCGTCAGACTTTAAAACAGATTTTTTCCCCCCACAGTTAAAAGTACCGAACTTCGTCCACGGAACACCTAATGCTGCAAACATTCGTATTTAAAGTTGTTGCCTACCTGGAAGGAGTGCATACGGGGCTGGCGCTATAGAAATCGGTGAAGCGAAGTCCATGTGCCGCTAATTTATTCAGATTTGGAGTAGCAGAAGTTGGGTGCCCGTAACACGATAAATCTCCATATCCTAAATCATCTGCAAAAATCAAGATAATATTAGGACGTGTTGTGAGGCACAGCGCCCGGCCTCCAATAACGATCAGCCAAACGATCACACAGTGCATGTTGCTATAACGGCATTTTCTGTGGTATCGATTCATTTTCTTGACTTGGGAATAGAGTCTTCCGGGCCAAAACAAACTGGCGTGATTTTTCCGTATGTGATTAAATGGAAAAAGGTTTCCTCCTTCCAAAAGCACTAAATGTTTCTCTTAGGAGCGCATTTTAGTCGCTCTTCATTGAACAAGTATTTCTAACATTTCCTTAAATGCATGTTACAAGAGACAGAACAAGTCTCCGGTTACTGTCGGGCGAAGCAGATCATATGACTATGCAATTGCCTCCACGTGACAAACGTTTTGGGCAGGACGACTTGTGGGAGTTGTAGTTCAATGACTTGGCATTGTTTAACTTTACCCTCGAGTTCTCATCCTTCCAACCTGAATTTGAGACTAATCACTTCGAGGGAATGTGACGGTAGAAAATGTAGGCGTTCCCACAACGAGAAAAAGCATCGTATTCCATAATATAGATAACACTAAACATTCGTGATAATGTTCAGGTAAATAAGACATGTTTTGAGGGAAGGTAGTTATTTCGGGTAAGGAAGGAAGCCTTTTCGAAGTAAGGTAGTTGTTATACACATTAATCATGGCAACGCGTTTATGTTGTTTAGCACGTGCGAGCAAGAATTTTACTGTTAACAACACTATATAGCTATGAAAAATAATGACTCATGTTCACAAATGCTGACTTTCAGAAAATGATGACGGCTTACTACACAGGTCTGTTTCGTTTTTGCCAGGGCATGATATGGGCACAGAGCTCATATGGCAATTTTGTTTTTTACAACAGAGACTGAAAAGACTTCCCTTTAAAATAAAAAGGTGACATGTTTTGAAGACAGGACAGTCGCTGTGTACACTTATTTAAATTTTTATTGTTGTATGACCTTTTTATAGTTCATCATGATGAGTTTCTCCAGGAACTTTTTTTTGAGGAATACAATTTAGGTTGTCTAGATTCCGAAGATACTCTCTGCACAGAATGTGAATTGACATTAACTTGATTGCCTGATTGCTTTGAACACAAGAACCATGGATGCACAGTACAGAATTTAAGCCAGTAACAAACTTGCTTGCTTGTATAGTCCAACTTTATTGGCAGCATTATACAGAATAAAGTCAATGAAATCCACTGAGCCTTTATTGCAATGGATGAAAGAGTCATCAAGTATTTTCTTTTATTGGACGGAACATAATGCATCATGCTTGCTTGTAATATACAGAATGAATGACAACTTATTAGTCTATTCAAACAGAAAAAAGTTACTCAATAACATAAATTGATCAAATGTCCATACGTTTGAGTCTCAATGGTAGCGATTGTTATGAATAGTGTCCTGAGATTTTTCAGGTGAGGAAGGCAGACGTTTTAAGGTATATTTAGTAATCAAAGTGCTGAAAAGTTTCAACATTGCATATTTATTAGCACATGACAATAAGAATTTCACTATACTTTGTACACATGCCACAATAATGACTCCATAACCCTATAAATGCTATGCATAAGCACTTTAATGAACAGAATGTTATGGAACACCATCATTTTATGATTCTGTAAAATGAATTTTTTTTTCTGTTGAGCTGCAACTGCGGTATTAACTTTAAAATCATGTTGCGTGAATTGTGATAGGTCTGAATTCTAGAAAATGCACATAATGGCAGAGTGAGCTTCCAGGATATCAGCAGACTCTGCTAACGCATCACCATTTACTCCTCTTATATGTCACCTGGAAGCTAACTCCTGATGGCAAAACAGTGATATTGCATCTGTTAGACACCTGGGAATGCCCAGTCCTTTCTCACTATTTCATTCTGTTTTGCCACTTGAGGTTGTGCACTATCATCAATATTATCTTTCACTCTGACCCTGTTATTATGCTCAGTCTGGTATATGCCTTTCAATCATTGTTTCTTAACCATGTTAGGAATGAGACCTCTTTTGATTTAAAATTACTCACAACTCTCCTATGAGAAAAGTGATACCCCAAAACCGAATCATTCTCATTAATGATGAAGCAACTGAAGTAAAAAAAAAATCCTGTTTTACTGTCAGTTTCACAACAGGTTCAGCTACTTAGTTGCATGTTCATTATAGCAAGTCTCTTGTGATTCCCTACCACCACTCTTTGACACCTCGCAACTGAGATCAGACCACCAAGTTATGAACCTCTGACTGAAATGCTTCTTTGATGTTTGGTGTCTCTTGGTGTTCTTTGAAGTTTGGCCCTATCAAAATTCACAAAGTCTGCAAAACCAGCCAGACAGGTTTGTACATACAACATGTTTTGTCACATCATGAGCAGCAGCGAGCCAGTAAATCTTAGTATAGCACAAATGAAGAGACCTGCTTTTGTTTCTTGCCTTCAGAACTAATTTTTTGTCATTAGCCTGCTATCCAGTTTAATTTTCAAATTCTCTTTCTCACTCTGGCTTTAAAACTGAAAGCAGAGTATTCCCCCAGTGTCCTCTCTAAATTTTTGCTTTTCTAGCCCACTGTAGCACACTAATTATCTCTCCTGAGTCCCAGCTAAATTGGTCTGCTACACAAAATTGGATTATATACAATTTTAGTGTCTGTAGATTTGTAAATTGCAAACAGCAGCAATACACTAAAATACTTCAGCAATTTCAACAGCTGTCTTCTTTATTCAATGCAAAATCTAAGAAGGTTCTAGGCCTACCAACAGTACAAGAAAGCTAATATAAAGTTATATTTTGTAGTACTTTAATTAGTTCAATTAGTAGTTTAAAAAGTGACATGTCTGAAGCATTGCTGACCAATGAAAGTTCACAATTTTGTCCAATTACTTATATGTTGGATTATTTTCTTCATTAAATAACTGAAGCTGGGTGTCCACATGCTTAAATGGGAATGTCTATTTACAACATATAAACAGGTTGCATCTTGTCACACACGTGCGCATGGGAGGCAGCCAAAGGGCTCAAATGAGGGAAATTCCATGCCGAACCAGAGGTGGGGCTGCGGAGTACATTAGCCCTTTCTCTTCTTCTCCTGCAGACCATTCTCGGCCTATCCTTGATGATGTCACTTCCGATTCTTGGCTGGATGACGTCACTTCCAGTTCCAGGTCCAAAAACATCACTTCTGTTTCTGGGCCCGATGACATCACTTCCTCTACTTACCCTTAAAAACCACCATTTTCTACCTGTGAATCAGTTCTGTTTTGAACTCCAGTATACCAGTACTTTTTTTTGTTTCAACAAACTACAATATATGGGGCGGCTACCCCAAACCTTTTTTGTGGCTCCTTGGTGTGCTTGTTGTGACAATCTCCATTTATGACCAGAAATTCAGCTTGTGGTGCACTTGTCCAAAAAAAAATAATTTAAAGCTAGAAACTGTGGCTCTATGCGGAGCACAAACTGAAGATGCAGAAACTTTAGCATGCATGATGTATGCATACCTGCACGTACGTGTAAAACAGATGGTTTCTGTAAAGTTTGCAGATGCACATCTCAGTTTGGGGAGTATGTGTTGTATACAAGTCATTTGTGACATAATCAAAAAAATAATAATAACAACAATACAGTGTTTTTCATGATACTCAACCAAATTGTACCTGAATAAGTTAAAAGCAGAACAATAAAACAGATAAGTAGGAGAGTCAAAACTAAAAACAAACAATTAGCACATTAAGCCTGATTAAAAAGATATATCTTTAAAGTAGCTTGAAAAGCAGTAATTGTAGAAGACTGTCAAACATAAAGAGGTAGGGAGTTCCCTAACCTTGGTGCTGAAGTAGTAAAAGCTTGATCACCCTGTGACTTGTGTCATATACATGTGCTTGGGGGCAGCTTAAGGTCTCGGGTGACAGTAGTTACCCCCTGGACCAAGGGTTGGCACTGTTTGCTAATGCCTTCTCTCTTCCTCTCTCTGCAGAACGTGAGACTAACGGGTGCTCATCCTATGACATCAGCCCACCCAGACATACACCTTCCTTTCTGAGAGTCATATAAGCAGTAGCAGTTTGACCATCTTAGGGGAGCCCCATCTGAAAAGACTACTTCATATTTATTGCATGCTTTCTTTGATTTTTTTGCCTTTAATTATAAGAAGTTACCTGGTGGTGCCCCAAACATTACACGTTGTTGTATCTATTATTTACATTTGCTTTTATTAATTCTGCATTGGATGAATGCAAATTATGAAATGGTGTATCTCTTTGTAATATACCATAACTATAAATTGGACCATTGCCAAAAAGAGCTTTATACAGTATGCAAGCAAAATAATCTTACAAGATATTTATAATATTTAACAGGCAGTCAGTACAAGAAGAGATGGGAAACTGTTATATGATAATGTGAAGGTGCTTCTTATTTCTATAAATAAAGTAAATGTACATATTTGTTCAATTTTATTTGTTTAATTACTTGTTGTGGAATCTCAAGAGCAAGTGCATAACATGCCAATCTAAGCAGTGCCTTTGTTTTTGATAAAAACACTTCAGCGATAAATGTCTTAACAAAAAGGAATTCAATGTGCTTTTTATGTTTTCTACATTTGGAAGAACATTTTGTTTCTCTTTCTGTTTCATTTTTATATATCTTGATTACAAAGTATGGCATTATGTTTTTATAGAGCTTACAATATAATAGAAAAATAACGTATGTTTGGATTAATTTGTTAATTGTACATTGAGCTGCCAGTTTATTAGGTATACCTGTCTAGTAGTATATTACAGCTCCATTGACCTACAGAACAACTTGAATTTGTCTGGACATGGACTCTGCCGGGTGCTGGATGCATTCTTCAGGAATGTTATATAATGCAGAAATGATTGTATTGCATAGTTCTTACAGATGGAGTAGCCCTTTCCACCTTATCCCAGAGATAGGTTTAAAGTCTGGGTACTGTACAGGCTACTGAACTATTGTATAGGAGCTGTCATATTTCAGTGATGACATGTGCCTTGTGGCATGATGTATTATCATCCAAATGGGGGAACACTAGAGCCATGAAGGGATGAATTGGTATCGGGGGTTATAATGTGTGCCAGTAAAACATTCCTCATACCATCACACTTCCCCCACCAGCACATTAAACAGGATGGCTCCTTGGATTCATGTTGGCTTTTGCTAGGGGGTGGCTGATAAAAAAAAAAACATCGAGGTATTCCTTATTTGATTTTGGCTGTACAAGAAATATGTTGTTGTTTTGCAAAATTCTGATCATTCTATGATTCAAAAAGTAATCTGGATTCTTCTGACAAAATTTTTTTTTTCCTCCTCCTCAGTTGTCCAGTTTGGATGTTTCTATGCCCACCCAAGCTGTGTTTTCTTGTTTTTCATTCATACAATTGTTACCTGATATGGTTTTAAGCTGTTGTGGTTTGTCTTTTGTATGGTTCTCACCATCCTCCTTTGAACCCTTTGGTCTGTAACATTTTTTTTAAATCTACAGGATCTACAAGTTTAGCTGGTTGTTGTTTGCTTTTCACACCATTTTTGGTAAACCCTTGAAATGGCCCTGGGTGAGAAGTCTATGACAACAGAAGTAGAACAAACCAGCCTAGCAGCACTTTCCATGCCACATTAAAAGCTGGTAAGGTTACACATTTTACCTATTCCATTGCTCAGTTAAACATGAACTAGCAATAAAACCGCTGCCTGATTTATACCACAGACTGTGACATAGGAGATATTAGAATGTGTAATATGTGGGACATGTGTACCTAATTAACTAGAAAATTTTATATGAAAAAGAAAAAGTTGACAACAGAAACTTAATGATATAGGTTAGAAATAAATATGCTAATAATAACAACATTAATAATAATAGTGTTATTATTGTTATTATTAATTAATAATAATAATAATTAATAAATATGTTTTGCTTTTCTGTTTCTAACACTTTGTATTCAAAAAACTATTTGTCATTCTTTGTTATGTTATATATAATGCATGTTGACTTTGCAAAATAATTGAAAATGTTGTATATTTGTATTGTATATTTATTTATGTTATGTTGTATGGGCAAAAGTGACCATCACAGACATCACAGTGACCTAACCATCACACCTGTATTGTCAGACTTCCCATTCCACAACCATGGACATTAATATGGAGTTGCCCTAACACCCACCAACAATTATGGCTAGGGTGGGCTCTGTTCGTACGGGAGTGCTTTCAACAAGATATTGCAGTGTGTCTGTGAGAATTTCTGGCCATTCAGCTGAAAGAGTATTTATGCACCCAGGTGCTGATGTTAGACAAGAAGATCTGGCACATAATCCATGTTCAAATTCATCCCAAAGGTGGTTAATAGAGTTGTGGTTAGGGCTCTGTGCAGGGCGCTTGAGTTCCTCCACAATAGACTTGTCAAGCCATGCCTTTATGGACCTGGCTTTGCTCAAAGGTGCACAGTCATGCTAAAACAGAAAAAAGACTTCCCCAAGCTGTTGTCACAATGTTAGATGTGAAACAAAATGTCTAAAATGCCTTTGTATGCTGTAGGAAGTCAAGCAAAATTAAGCATTTTATTGGCTAACTAAATAGGTTACTGTAGGATTAACAGTACCCTTTACTGGAATCAAGGGGCCTAGCTGAAATCCTAAAAAAACATTTTCCCTACTCTACCAAATTTTACAGTAGGCACTATACAGTCTGGAAATTACTATTCTCCTGACATCCACCAAACCCAGATTCATCCATCAGACTGTCAGATAGTGAAGCTTGATTCATCACTCCAATGAACACACTTGAACATCTCCTGAGTCCAGTGGTGGCATGCTTTCCACCTTCTAGCCGACACTTTGCACCTTAGGCTTGTGTGCAGCTGCCCAACCATGAAAAGCCGTTTCATGAAGCTCCTGGTACCCATTTCTTGTGGTGATGTTGCATCTAGAGGCAGCTTGGAGCTCTGTTGTGTGTGATGAAACAGAAGAGATGTGATTTTTACATTCTATTTGCTTCAGCACTTGGTGGCCCTGCTCTGAGAGTTTGTGTAGTCTACCACTTCTTGGCTGAACTGTTGTTGTTCTCAGACACTTCCACTTCACATTAATAGCACTTTTACAACTGAATGGAGAAGCTCCAGCAGAGCAGAAATTTGACGTGCTGACTTGTGGCAAAGATGACATCCTATGGAAGCTCTTCAGTTTGACCCCTTTTACAGCTAGTGTTTGTCAAAGTAGATTGCATGGTCATGTGTTTGATTTTTATTAACTCAAAAATTTGCAGGGGTGTCCACATGCTTTTGATTGTATTCTGTTGTTTTATTTGTGTTATTTTAATTTGAATAGTAAAAAATAGTATATTAATAAAAGAAGGGAACGCATGGACAGCCCCAGTCATACGTGGCCATCTAGACTTTAATCCAGGTGATGTAACTTCCAGGTGAATACATGCATATGTGGAAAATATTAATTGGCTTTAAGCTACACCCAGCATTCAATCTACAAACCTTCAAGATAATCTATATAAATTTGGTTCAGCAAAGTCATGCCAAATTTCCCTTTCAAAAGTAATAGCTGCTATAATGTATGTGCAGCAGCTGAAGGCACTGCACCTCTGTAAGGACACAATTCATACACACTGCAGTGTGGGAGGAGGCAGGGTTATGAGTGGAGAGGCAACAGTTATGTACAGTATATAGTTTAAGCACGTTCAATAATAAACTCAGTAGTTTTTACCTGCATTGAGAAAACGTTGTCTGGCATGTTTTCTTCCCGGGTGACCCCAATGCTCTTGGACGATTCTAGAGTTACGTGAGACATGTCTGCCAACATGGTGGTGTTAAAGTTACTGAGGATTTGGGAACAGCAAGCCGCAACGTGGTTCACCCAAGCAGAGGCACAGTTTGTGTTGCGGGACATTACAGCAGATGACACGAGGTACTACTAAGTCGTTGCAGCTCTCAGCCCTCCACAGCGTCCATGGTGGTGAGTCTGTTTGAAAATCTGCCAAGCACAAACAAGCATGTAACCTTAAATGCATACCTTTTAGAGATATATGGCCTCTGGAGTCAGAATGGGCACAGCGACTACTATCATTATTGGGTCTCGGACATTTGAAACCCTTTGAGTTGATAGACCACATTTTAGCTTTGCTAGGCAGCCATAAGCCCTGTTTTATATTTAGAAAACTGTTTCTGCAACAAATGCTGCAACAAGTGCACACTGCCCTGGCCAACGTGGCCAATGTGACCATCATTGACTACCAAGAGTTAGCCAAGATGGCCGACAGCCTGTACTCTGCTTCGCAGAGCTACCTTTTTCGTGCAACCCTTTTACCTCTTCTTTCTTCATATCACCATAGCCAAACTGAACAATCAGATTGCTCTGAGAAACTGGACATCTAGACCTTAGCATTTTGTTATAGTAGATTCTTGCTTTATTTGCTTCTTACTGTGCTGTAAGAAAATATTTCTGGGCTTTTCCAGGAGAAACGCCGAATAAGTCCTTTGTTAACAGAGATTTTCTAGCAAAGCTCCAAGTTAAACACTCCTTGATTTATTGTGCCAAAACAAGTATGATCTTAAAAGTTACAAAACGTATTACCACACATTGGCAATTGAGACCTGTTGGGGGGAAAGAAAAAGGTGCTTAAAATTGCCTGCCCATTAAACTAGGGCTTCATTTTCTACCCTCACATTTAAATTAGAAAATGAGATCACACATAACATTTAACTTTATATTTTGTTTTTTGAAAACTGTTCACATACAGTATAAGAAGTCTTCCTTCTTTTAACCAGGTATTTATTTAGGACTTTTAATGTGTTTTAACTATTTTGAGATTTCACATAATACTTAGTGGTGTGAGGAATGTTTAAGAAATATACTACTTATGCGTATGCTTACTGAGGTAAATTAAAATATATTTAAATTTGCTATGTAAATGAAAGGACAACTACTCTGTTAATTTCTTCAGTCTGCTATGTTGCAAAAATTACATTCAAATGTAAAGAGGAATTGGAAAATTAACTATTGGAAAATTAACAAAAAATTACATTTTCAAACCCATTTAATTCATTTCAGAGACATGGGGTCTGGAAGCCTATCTTGGCAGCAGTGGGTGCAAGAATGGAACCAACCCTGAATAGAAGACTAGTCGTAGGATATTTTGGTGAAAAAGACATGCATTGATTTTGCCATGGCTTCTTTCAGTGTGTGCATGTGTGATATGCATTTCTTTTAAATTAAACATGTTAAAATATAATCATACTTAGCAGTGTGAGGAATGTTTAAGACATATACTATTTATGTGTATACTAACTGGTGTAAATTAAAACATATTTAAATTTGGTATGTAAATGAAAGGACAACTACTCTGTTATAATGTATTCAGTCTGCCATGTTGCATCAACAAGAGCACGTGGAACTCCACGGTGTAAAAAAAAAGGATGTCTGTGTTTGAAGTTTGTTTATAACGATGGCTCAGGAGTCTCTTTTATTTACTGAGTACATTCCACAACACACCACACAGTAGCTGAACTCCAGACACACTGGAGCACCACAACTCCTGACCTTTTCAACCCTGGTACTTCTGAAGTATGGGCCTTCATAATCTTCCACCTTTCAAACATCTGCATGCATCCGCATCATCTGGAGTAGACAACAGTCAGAGCTCTAAGAGCATCTCAGCTAAGTGTTATGCTCATTTACCATCAGTTCACGTTTATCAAGGGTCTCCCAGCAGAGCTCAATTGATAATTTGTTTTCTAAACGATTCTTTAATACAAGCTAATAATAAAATTAATTTGTGTTGTTGTTGTGGTTATTTTGCAGCTTTCTTTGTTTTGAAGCAGCACAATAAGCGGAACAACTTTTTCACAGTACATTTTCCAGCTTTGAACATGATCCATTCATGGACAGGGGGTACAGAAGGAAAGCTGGAGTGTCCAGAGAAAAACCACCCAGACACAGGGAACTTTGTGTGCTGGTGATAGTTGATAGAGTGCCCTCCAGACTGCCTACGTGCTCTTGCCTTCCTACATGGATACCTTTTCTGACTTCTGTATGTTTATGCCCTTTCCCAGATTGTCTGTATTAGCTGATCAGGTGAGAAGAGAGCCTGAGGCCATCAGTCCAAGTGTTTGAGAGGTTATCAACCCCGCATGTGTAAACTTCAAAGCATTTGCTGTTTCACCATCTGTATATTCTAGTTTGCCTTTACCATCGTAATACTTCTCACCTCCTCCTTGACTGTTCTTTTACTGCTAAAATATTCAATGAATCTGTTTTGTGCAGTATTTACAACTGCCTTTTAGTTTTCCAAATATCCTTTTTAACTGTTGCTCTCAAGTTGTGATATGCTCTACAATTAGCACCAGAGTTTTTAGACTTAAACACCTTATACAGCTGTGTTTATTCTTTGTTCTCTTTAATTTCTTATTGCTTGAAAATTTTAGATAGATGTGTCCTACATTATGTGAAAAACACTTTTAAACCTGCTCCACATATCCTCAACTGTCTTCACACTGTCCAAAATAGCCTCTTCCAATCCTTATATATATGTACAGCTTTCAAATGACACAGTAGATTTCACAAATTTGAATCTAACCTGAATATTCCCAAGCATCGTATAAGAAAAAAAGGTCAATTCCATTTTATTAATACATGCATTACACAATACATACCAATAAATGGCATACTACAGACATTTACATTGAAAATGCCCAACTGGCTGAAACTACTGGATGGAGAGAAAATTATTATATTATACTAGCTGTATAAGCTTGTGATGTAAAAAACCCGGGGTCCTAGAAACTATTGAAACCGTCAGAAAAAAAATTGAAATGTGGAGATATCAGGTAATTGAAAGGAACTACTCTGGGCATCTCTGTCTCGCTTATGTACAGTATTAGCAGCTAAGCAAATGTCTTTCTCCTAGGAGGTTTCCTTTTGCCGGCGTGCTCACCTCGCTTGTGTATTAGCGGTGGAAGGAAAAGTAAAAGGGATACCGTTTTGCCGATGTGCTAGCCTTGCTTCTGTATTAGTGCCTGAGCGAGTTTCCGTTTCCTTGGAGGTAGAGCCTTTACCCTGACTCCAACTCTCACTTCCGGGCCGGACAGACAGACACACACACTTCCACACGTAGATGTTTATATATAAGGTAGATATAGCAGTTTTTTCTGTTTATTGCATTTATTATTATTAAGTTATAATTTCTATGATTGTCTTTTGCCGTAAGTATATGGCATTTGCTAATATAATAGCACGTGTGGAGGACTGCCGGGTTCCCATGCCGGTCCTCACCCCCAGGCCGCCAGGAGGAGCTCTCCCGACAGCAGGATCGTGCCCCGAGGTCCAGCAGGGCCTTATGGACTTTGTAGTGTTTATACACATCCCTGCTGGATACCTTGGGGACCACCAGGAGTCGCTGTGGGGGGGCCTTATGGGCTCTGTGATGCCCTATAACCCGGGAGTACGTCACGGTCACGTGACAGGAAGGAACGACGTGCTCCCGGGGTGAAGAACAGGACTGTTTGCCCTGACCCGGAAGGAAAAAGGAACTGTGGTCTAATTGGACAGGAACACCTCCGGGTCAGGGGCTATAAAAGGACGGTGCCTCAGTCCAGACACTGAGCTGAGCTGGGAGGTAGAGTGGCGAAGTGTCTGGGCGAGGAGGAGAGTTTGTTTAAAGAGTGTATTATATGAGTAGTGTGGAAGGTGCTTGGTGCACTGTAAAAAATAATAAAGAGTCTTGGACTTTTACTTGGTGTCTGGAGTTGTACCTGAGGGTTCAAGGGTGCACTACTGCCCCCTACTGCCACACTGGCATAGTCGGCAGGATTCTCTGGCCGTCTGTTGGCAGAGGACCTGCATTCAAAACAAATTTTGTGTGGGCAGACAACCCTCGGTGTATTCCCCATCAACCCACGGAGGTGCAAACACCACCCGCTACCAAGAAAGCCAGTGTGGCAGTAGGGGGCAGTAGATCCTGGTGATCCCCAAGGTATCCAGCAGGGCTGTGTATAAACACTACAAAGTCCATAAGGCCCTGCTGGACCTCGGGGCACGATCCTGCTGTCGGGAGAGCTCCTCCTGGCGGCCTGGGGGTGAGGACCGGCATGGGAAGCCGGCAGTCCTCCACACACGTTAAAAGCAGTGTTAATGTTTATGATGTTGCATCTATTGGAATGATAATGCATTGCATTTTAATATAACATGGATGGCAAAATACATTTCAATAAATGATGCAACGCAGTTGTTAATAGCAGTGTTAATATTTGTGATGCACCATCTATTGGAATGAAAAATACAAAGCTTTTTATTATTACGTGCACTACAAAGTACATTACCAGTTGATACACCCAACAGAATGTAACTACCAGACAGACAGAAATCAGCTTATTTATATATATTATTAATATTATTAAAAAGAAGTACATTGAATCAACAATGGAGATGAGGAGGAGAATACAGAGGTGGTGGAGGACTTTGATTGGTGGTGCAAGGAGAACCACGTGGGTTTGAATATTGCCAAGACAGAGATGTTTATTGGTAGAATTGGTGGTGAAGGTGGTGCAGCCATAAAAATACATAGGGGTATGCGTCTGGTCATTTGAATAGTAGGCTAGAACACAACCCTGTTTACAAAAAGGGACAGAGAACGTTCTTCCCTCTGAAGAGGATCAGATCCTTCAATGTATGTGACAAGCTACTGGATATTTTCTACCAGACCATAGTGGCAAGTTTACTTTTTTCTTGCATTGTCTCTTGGGGGAGTAACACCAACTCCAAGAACACTAAACAAATTGAGTAGTTGGGAAGGTCAACTGAATTGTATTATCAACCATAGATTCACTACATATGCTGACCAAAATGAGGATGAAAGCCATCATGGCTAGTACTCTCCATCCCCATAACAAGTTGTTGGTTTGGAGCAGCCTTTGGCAATGGTTAATTCTTTCATGCCGTGCTAAAAGGCATTGCTGGGGGTCTTTATGGCCAGTAGCCATGTGACTGTATAATTCTTCATCTGACCCTAGCATGTTATAATTATTCACACTGACATAAGAACAATATTTATTTCTAATATTATATAATAATTATTATTATATTCTTTGTATAGTTCTGTATCCTCTACTTATGTAATAATTTGCACTGTGTTTTCTTCAGCAAATGAGTTTCACTTTAGAACTGTTTGGGGTACCATCTTTCTTTCTAAATTGTAACAGATAGCAACTGGGCATGGGATTTAAATTTAGGATATTAAATCACTGAGGCAGCACTACACCACTGGGATAATGTTTCTTTTTGCATATTACGTCGTATTTCAATTTTTTAATCATTGAACTGTTTTCATTTATTTTGGATTAGTATAAGCCATCAAAAATTACATGCTCTCTTCACATTTAACAATTGATTACAAACTCATCCCCTTAAAGTGTGTATGCACAAGAGGCAAGGTGCTTCTGATTTCATCCTTGAGTGGCTTAGGCATTTGGAAATAATCGGCTCATGTAGTTTAAGCTTAAATAATACAGTAAAAGGGAGAGGGATATTGATAAATTGGTTTTACTATTTAATTATAATTATTTATCATTGCCTGTTGTTGATAAGAAGGCTAGAGATGTTTTTGAATAGTTAGTCAACCTTAGCCCATCGCCCAATTGGATTCTGTGACCTACATACCCCTGTAAAGGAAGGAGTGTGCATTAGAATCCAGAGAGGCAATTATTATTGTGTGATATGAATACAAACAGTCAGGGTTTAAGCAGTATGTGGAGGATTATTGGAATTAAGTGCTCATATAAAATCTCTTTTAAGAGGCATCCATTCTCATGCATAAAGGTGAAATGTATGGTGTAAAACCTTTGTATATGTATTATGTTTTTATATGATTTATTTTAATCATGCATGACCTGCCAGTCAAAAGTGCGTGCAACTCAGAGATTTATTAATAAAATCTGTATTTCATGAAAACGTAAAAACAAAAACATTCTTGTAATGTGGTTTTGCAGTTTTACTTCTTAATGGATTGACATAACAAAATTATGCTTGTTTCAATTATTGTTTACTGTACATTTTTTGTATTGTTTTGTATTTTTGGCTTTATTCCTGAAAATGCAAGAAAACTGCAATTAAAAAATGAAATGAGACAGAGTATTATTACCCTTAGAAGTGTAGGCCTTTCATTTACAGAACTTACAAATAAAATCAAAATGTCAATGAGTATGGTGTCCTGCACAACCCAAATTGGTGCCTTACAGCACAACATTCCTTCTCATTTCATTTGTTAATTGCCATTTTTTTGCCATGATCCCTGGAATATTAGGTGGATTGGTGGCTCTGAGGCTAGGGGTTTGCACTGGCAATCGGAAGGTTGCCAGTTTGAATCCCGTAAACGCCAAAAGTGACTCTGCTTTGTTGGGCCCTTGAGCAAGTGCCTAAACCTGCAATTGCTCCGTCCCGGGTATAACATTAATCTGCATCCAGCCCTGCATGTAGGCCCTCAAACCTTCAGGGAAAAACCTGGGGGTTGGTGGTAGAACTGGCACTCCAGGGACCATAAAAAAACCTCACATTGGTTCCATTCCATCTGAACTAGTGTGGTGCTGAGGTGTCACCCGTTGCATGGCTGCACTCGGGTCCTAATCTGGGATCCTGAGTTGGTTTGTCATGTGGTGGGTGCGGCAATGTGTGTTCCTAACCTCTCTCTCTGGAATATTGTCCAAGTAGTACTCCAGAGGGTGTAGACACACAGTTTTTAAGTAATCAAGAGAAGTTGAGACACATGAAAATTGCTTGCTTCTAAGTGCAAGGCTTAATTTACTTTAATTGCTGCATAATTTGTGAAAATAAAACCTTATTTCGTACCTGGAACTTTTTAGTGTGATTTTTCTGGGGTTTTGGGGCTAAGTGGCACCCCTGTCTTTTTCATATATATATATATATACATACACACACACATATATATACATATATACTTAATGTGTGTGTATAATCTAATATATATGTATAATCTAATGCTTTATCAGAACTTGCTTCCACATAACTACTGTAGTTATCTTGATTTATGTGTACTGCATAAGCACATAAAATATTGCTTCTACAATGCAAACAAAAATATTTTAAAGATTTATGTGAACCGTTTTAGGGCTATTACAATACTTACTCTTTTTATGTTTAATCACATCATTCTGTTGAAGTTAAATATGTGATATCCTAATTGGCTTTTACACATGCAGCATTGACTCATGGGCAGCATAAAATCCTGGGTTTAAATTTCAGGCCCGATTATTGTTTGTGCTGTGTTTCCCAATGACTATAATGGCTTTTTTTCAAGGTACACTGGTTTTAATCACAATGTGTGATTAATTGGTGATTCAGGTTTCAGGAGTGAGACTAGTGCCTCGTCGACAGCTGTTTTCTACCTTTTGCCCAATACCAGGATGAGCCCTATCTCCTCCCCACGGTGAACTGGATTAATGAGAATGTAATGCATGTGTCATCGTGTCTCATACAATTTAATGAATTTCATTTATCTGTCTATATAAAAGGCCTTTTGTAAAATAACTTAAAACTATAAAAAACTTCCTTCTTGTAGCCACAATATTTTTCAAATGTTATTTCCCACTGGTATACAGCCAGCATTTTTAGTGACAAACCATGGTGTATTTACAATAAAAGGTAAGTTTGCAGAAATGTTTAGATTGTGAATGTGAAGATCTTATATCAAGTTAAAAGACAATTCTCCTATGGCTTCAGTTACCTAGAAAATGAGGAAAGAAATATAAATCCATGCTGTTAAATTATTCAGAACATTTGTCTCTAGGGGTTGCAGTTCTTTAGGTGAAAGGAACTAGCAACCAGCAGTTGTGGATACCACTGCTTTCAGGATAGGCTTTTACTGAATAATTCAGTAACTTTTAGTCCTTTAAGAAAGCAAGTAATTCATTCCCCAGTGTCTAAGAAATATGAAGTGGGGAGTAGGAAACATAAATGAGTGGCTGTCTTTTGTAATGTATGCTTTTATTGACCCTTTAAAAAATAAAAATCCTATTAATAACAGCAGTTACATCACACATAAAGATTTCTGAGTCAGGATACAATTTTGAAATATACAGTTGCATCAATTGAGAAATTAATGCAGTATAAACTGCAAACCCTTTAGCATCTATACACTTGGTGGTGTGGTTCCATAAAGACATTGCAACTGAAGCTGTTGAATTATTGCACACTTTTTAATACTCTGAAACAGAGAACAAAGCACTGCTGCGCTTAGTGTACAAACTGGAAAACTGAAATTAGCTAGCAAAATTTTCTTAGTGTTGTATCAGAATATTTTAAAATAATTTCCTTTACATTTTAAGATATCTGCAATACATTTTGAGATATCTGAAATGCATTTCAAGATATCTCAAATTAATTTTTAGATATCTTAAATTGACCTTGCATACCTTTTAAGATATTTTAAATGCATTTTAAGATTTCTCAAAATCATTTCCTGTAACATTGCCTATTATTTCAATGGGACTTCCTGTTTAATATAAGATATCTTGAAATGTATTTGATATATTTTAAAATAAGCAGGAAGTGATTTTGAGATATCTGAAAATGTACAGGAAGCTGTTTCGAGATATCTGGAAATGTTTTTCAGACATCTTAAATTGTATTGTAGATATCTGAAAATGCTATTGAGATAACTTGAAATAATTTCATGTCTTTTTAAAGATATCCCAAAATGTATTTGAGATATCTTGAAATACAATTTGAGATATTTTGAAATACTAGGGGGCCCTGCCCACTGCTTGCTTCTCACGCCCTCCCCCGTGTTTGGTTTACCGGATATAGGATACAATACAATTTATTTTTTGTATAGCTCAAAAATCACACAAGAAGTGCTGCAATTGGCTTTAACAGGCCCTGCCTCTTGACAGCCCCCCAGCCTTGACCCTCTAAGAAGACCAGAAAAAACTCCCCCAAAAAAACCCTTGTAGAGAAAAAATCGAAGAAACCTTGGGAAAGGCAGTTCAAAGAGAGACCCCTTTCCAGGTAGGTTGGGTGTGCAGTGGGTGTCAAAAAGAAAATTCTAGAAGTACGGAGTAGAATTTCACATGAGATGATATCACATAATATGATTTGGATTTTTTTTAAGTCCTGGAGACCTCATTCATCAAGCTGCCTCCCCTATTTTCCATTCCACATCTGAAATAGCGCTAATCCGATGAAAAGACCCCTCTTTCCCACGATTCCTGCGATCCTCCGTTAGGGATGACTTTACCTTAGGCAGGCAATATACAATTTAAAGAGACTGTTATTTTCTTGGGAATTGTTACATATGCATTATTTTCACTTTTACTTTAAAAACTTTTGTAAAAACAATACTTGTCCTTTATTTCTGGCCCCGTGCGTGGTTACATCTCTTTCTTGCCAGACGTTTAATGCTGCTCATGTTGTGAATGGCAGCTGAACGCATGCTAAGGATATGCCTTTGGATCATTTGCTGTCTTTTTGCTGCTTGCGAGCTGCCTGTTCTATTTGTTGCATGTCGTTGTTTTAAGAGCTGGGAGCACATGATGCTTGTCTGGCAAAAGCAATCCCACAACTGCTAGGTTAGATGTCTGTGGACTTATTTTAAATGATGGCTGATTGCCTGGTCTCATGTGACATTGTAAAAACAATACTTCTCCTTTATTTCCGGCCCTGGGCGTGGTTAAATTCTTTCTTGCAGGACGTATAATGCTGCGCGCATTGTCGGAGGGGGAGGGGGGAGGCTGCTGTCGTGCTGCCCTTCGATCTTTTTAAAGCCTGTCCAGCCGCTGTCCTTTTTGCTACTCTGTGTCTCTGTTGCTCGCATTGTGATCACTTCTCCATGATCATAAATATACATCTGACCGAATTGTGTTTTCTTTGAAATTAAACTTGTCGTTGCTTTAACTGTTGCGGGTCCTCAGATTGTCATAGCGTATGTTCCATTATTGTGTAAATCTACGTTTTGTGCATTGAATGATGCGAATGCGAAAAGACTTTGTTTTCTGCTCATTTCCTTTTATTTCTGCTACTTTCTTGGTTTCTAATTTATTTCTGTGGGAAAGATATGAAATAATCTGTCCTCTTAAGAAGGCCTTAAGAGTTTTCCAGAGTATTCCTGCAGAAATCTCTGAGGATGTATTTGTTTCTAGGAAGAAACTGATTTATTTGGATATAAATTCTGTACAATTCTCGTCTGCTAATAGAAGCGGGTTGAGACGTCATCTGCGAGGTGAGTGTGTGGGGCATAGTGACTTTAGCTCCAAGATCAGAGTTGCATGGTCGGAAATAACAAGATTTAATCGTAGGCAAGAAATTATTATCTATAAAGAAATAATCAATTTTTGAGTAGCAATGATGTACTAGTGAGTAGAAAGAATATGTTCTTGAGCTTGGGTTTAAAAACCTGCAGGGATCTGATAAGTTGTGATCAGTTATAAACTTTGTAATTAACTTTGCAGTGTTAGATGTTGTCCCCCCTGTGATAGAAGTCCTATCTAAGAGTGGATTTAAAACACAATTAAAGTCCCCAGCCATTATAATTTTATGAGTGTTCACATTGGGAATGGATGCAAATAAATTTAGTGTAAATTCCTTATCATCGACATTAGGTGCATAAGCATTTCCTTTTATTTCTGAACCTTGCTTTGACCTGTTATTTTTTCAGTTACACCTGGTCCTGATGATTAATTTCCTTTTTTTTTGCGCTAATGCAATCTTTTATTCGGCGACGTTTCACTTATAATGTATTGTCCTATATACGCTTTATATGCACTGAGACGCCTGTATCTGTGTGTGCTGCTTCCCTTTACACTACTGATTTTTTTTTTTTTTTGCCCATTCTCTTTCATCTCTCGGTTCTTTTTTTTTGTCTTTCATGATCCTAATGTGAAAATTACGTATCGTCTCCTAGTTATTCATTCCACAGGAATTAATTTTTTTTTATAATAGAGAGACATTGTAAGATGTCTCAAGTGGAACAGAGAACCAATTTCAGATATCATGAAATGAATTTAAGATATCTAAAAATGTATTTATATATCTCAAACAAGACTGAAGATATCTTAATTATATTTCAAGATATCTTAAAATAACCTCCTGCTCATTTGAAGGTATCTCAGATTAATTTTGAGATATCTGAAATGCATTTTCAGTTATAGTAAAATAACTTCCTGCGCATTTTAAGATATCTCAAAAATATTTTAAGATATCTTAAAATAACTTCCTTCACACTTTGAGATATCTGAAATACATTTTGAGACATTTTAAAATAACGTCCTGTGCATTTTGAGATATCTTAAAATAGACAGGAAGTTCCAATGAAAGAACAGGAAATTTTATAGGAAGTGCTTTTGAGATGTTTTAAATTGTATTTAAGATATCTCAAAATGCACAGGAAGTTATTTTAAGATATCTGAAAATGTATTTTAGATATTTTAAAATGCCCGCCGATGTATTTTTAGATATCTTGAAATTGATTTCAGATATCTCAAAATGTACAGCATATCATTTCAAGATATCTTTAAATCTATTTGAGATATCTCAAAATGCATTTCAAATATCTTAAAACAGATGCATTTTCATATATCTGGAATTCAATTTGAGATATCTAAAATGCATTTCCAGATATCTTAAACTGTATTTTGAGAGATCTCTTAGGTGAAATTGTATCTATCTCACGTAATAAACACAGCATTGAAAGTGTAATTTACAGCCATGCGCTATTAAATTGTTTTATATCTACTTTTGTTTCTTTTTTTTTTTCTTTTTTTTTTACAAATTGTATCCTTTTTTTTATGAATTCTGTGATTTTTGTAGTCTCATTGTGATGAAACTGAGTGGGTGCAAGGTGCTTGACCCATGATATTATGGCAGCAGCAATAGATAAGATGGCCATCTTCCCTAAGCAACCATTTGAACTTTAAGATCTCTTGAAGTGAAGACTCTGTGAAAGAAGACTTATAACTAATCAAAAAATAATTATTTAGAAAATCAGTTGCTTTTAGATTTTCCTTTGGTAAAAACAAACAAAGAACAATCCCGGTTTTGTGTTTTTAGTTATGGTAATCTATATTATGTTTGTGTTAAAGCTCAAACAATGACTCAGACAATACTTCTACCAGATCTTAAAGTACACTGTTTGCACAACTTTGCTGCTTTTGTAGTGAATGGCAATCCTTGAAGTATGCTGATGTGGTTCCAGAAACAACAGACACCCAGCAGAATCAGATTCACCTTTTGCTTTTGTCTTTTTCTCTGCTGTCTTTCAGAAGGACCACACAGGTACACAGCCAAATTGAGCACATTTTACCTATCTAGTAAAGAAAGCAAAACTGAGAGGAAAAGTCATAAATATGGCATCAAATTTTCACTTGACAATCACACTCTAGTGCATTCAGGCCTCACAACAGCTTGGTGCATGTAAGTATCATGAGCACAGTCATCACAGAGATGAAAACATGACATTCAGAAACAGCTGGTGAAGCAAACGATAATTTAAAACCAAAATTAATGGTAATATTTATGCAAGCTGTCAAAATGGATTCCTGTTTAACCAGGAACCCTGTCTTCATTTGTACTAGCACATTTAAATTAGAAAATTAGATCATATATAACGTTATAACTTTACGATTTTTTCCCTGATAACAGTTTACATATAAGAATTCTTTATTTCTTTTAACTAAGTATCAACCCATGTCTCTTATATACAGTATGTTTTACTAGTTTGGGTCTTTACATTATGCTTAATGGAAGATATGTATTTCTGGATTATACCATGTATTTGTATAATGATTGGTATGTCTGAAATGCTTCATTGTCATTATATATAAATGAACCTAACTGTTTACATGAAGTTTACTGTTATATTTCTTCACTCTGCCATGATGCATTGAACAAGGCACGTGGGAGAGCTCCACTTTTTGGAGTAAAAAAAGGATGCTCATGTTTGGAGTTCATATATAATGGTAGTTTAAGACTCATTTTTATTTACTAAATATTTTGTGCAACAGACTGTTAAGCCCATCAGAAGTTAAGTCACTGTTTTAGAAGTTAAGACATTGTTTAGAGTTGCATGTACTGCTTTCTAACTGAGTGTGTATATCATATACATATTTAAAACCAAGGAAAACAAGGCATGATTTTATAGAATTAAACTAATAATATTTCTATTATTTTCATATTTTTAATCATATGAATTCAGGGTTGTTTGGAAAGAAACCAATGAGCTGGGTATGGAAGTTTATTTTGAGGCTTTAAGTTTCTGATTGGCACAGCATCCCTTTAAAAGACACATTCAAATTTATTATTACATACGCAGAGAACAAATAAATTGTTATTTGCATGGAAGAGCACACTTAGCTGTCAGGAGTAATTTGGCATTTTCTCTTTTGTATTATTTCTTTGTTTTTGTTACCTTATTCTGTTTTCTGTAGAGTTTATTTCTTCTTCTGTATTTATTATTTATTCTGTAGTTTTCTTTCTTTCAGTTAATTATTTTTTATATTGCTTCCCCCCTGTGTTTTACTAGGTTAATTGTTTAATTGCTTTCTATTTGTGTTTTGTTATGTAGAGTCTAGGGAGCGGGGCCACCAAATAAGACAGATTCGCCATTACTAGGCCATTCTCCAGAGGCCACCACATAAAATGCTTCCTTGGCATCAGTCTTATTGCTGCTCCTCAGTCTTTGGAGATGTTCTTGTTATTAACAAAGAGCAAGAGTTATTATTATTAGTTTTTTGGAGTTTAGTCTTTTGTTTTGTGGTTGCCCATTTAGAGAGGTGTTTTTTGAGGCTTCCCTTTTTAGCTTGTGCTTGTTTTTTCCCTATAGTAATTATCATTTAGCAGAAGCTTTGTGTTGAGTTTTGTTCTTTTTGTATTGTTAATAAAAATCCCTTAGCATCTCTTTTTTTAAACAGTTAAGTAATTTTCTTCTGCCTTTAATTAGCCTTTGGTGTGTTTTGATTGATTGTTCTTTTCTTTGTTTGATTTTTTTCAGTTTTCAGTAGATTTTTGTTAGAAATACTAGAATGTTCAATTCTAACAATCTTTTCTTTTCACCTTGCAGTTACATTGTAACAAAAGCAGTGAAAGAATATGCTTGCATTGATCATTCTAGAGAGAGTATACACTGTTAAAGATTAAAACTGTACTTACATCTCTCTGTCTTCCATCTTCTTTTAAATATTAAAGCAGATTCTTTGTGGAACAGTTGAAGAGGCTGTGAAAGTCTGCCATGAGCTAGGCTTTGACTGAATTTGTCAATTTCAAATAACTGAGTTCAGAAATGGATGACAGATGAATAGGTCAAGAATAAGACTGCTGTTAAACCATTATATTTGAAACAGCTTTTCTATAGAGAGTTATCACAAAGCATCTTACAAATCAGTCAGCCTTTCACCATTATGTAGGCAACACTAATTATTTCTGAGATTTTTCAAGTAAGGAAGATACAAGTTTTGGGCAACGTAGCTGTACTGCTTAATCGTAACAGCAGAAAGTGGCGGCATGTTGAATGTTGATTAACACATACAAGTAAAAATGTCACTGTATTCTCTCCATATAAAATTAATTACTTTATAAATGTGACTATTTCAGTCCAGGAATTTGCTTTGCTGCACCTCTCCTGAGGTGCAAAGCAGTAACCTTTGGGTTTCAACAACATAAAGATGATTTCACATTAGAGAAAATCAAAGGAGATCCTCTTTAGGTTGTAACGTAGGTAGCAGATAGATCGATTTTAGACATTGTGGACGCTAGAGGTCGCTGTTGCCCCTTTAAACCCAACAGACGCACAGGACACAGGTTAAAAGCACTCAGAAATATTTTAATGCTTCTTCTTCTTTGAATAGTGCCTGTAAGCACCACAACCACCAATAAACAAACAAATATTAAGCACAGTAATCTCATATCTCTCCTCCACACCTCCCAGCAAGTGTTGTTCATCTTCTCCCGACTCTGGCTCACTTGCTGGGTTCCCAACAGTCCTTTATATAGTCCTTGACCCGGAAGTGCTTCTTCTCTTCCATTCATGTGACCTGCCAGCACTTTCGGGTCTAATGGAGAATCCCGGTCCTTTAATCAGCCTGGAAGTACTTCGGAGCTTCCGTCCTCGTGACTTCCGGGCTATAAGGGAAGCATGATTCCCCAGGTCCTTTCATAGCAGCCCCTGGCGGCACCCACAGCACCCAACAGGGGTGTGATAGCAAACTCCAAGTCCCAGGATGCCCTGTGGGAATCGAGGGCACCGGTATACTCCAGGGGTGCTGTCATGTAGTGTCTTGTGGGAGGCAGTGTCCTACAAAAGCTGCCTTCCCCTGTCCTTTCATTTCAGAGGCTGGGTTGAGCTGCTGGCCATCTCTTACAACATACAGTAGTAATATTTGTTTCCCAAGTTTGAAAAAAAAACAGGTGTTGTAAGAAAATAATTGTGTGCTGCCCAGCATAAAAAAGAGAGCTGCTATAAAATCGTAGAATTATGCAGCATTCTAAGAGGACTGAGGCATGTGGCTCCCATTTCTTAACCTATATTTTTAGCATGCTGGATAGAATACCTAAATGCATGCATAGAAGGTCTTTTCATTTTGAATATTATTCTTCTGGCAATATAATATTTAAAGGGAGGGAAAGAAAAGGGAACATTAATTATGTTGGATTACTACCTCATAAGCTCATAATGGAGCTGCTTTATTATGTTTATCAGTTTTGTCCATGGTCTCCAAGAGATGGAAAGAATTAATCTGCATTTGTTATGACAGTCCTTTAAAAATGCCCTGTTACTCTAAGAGGCTCTCTGTCACTTAAACAGCTTGCAAGAGCAATAATCAATTTTGAGAACAGTAGTGACAGACAGTCCAGGACTTACCAATGTCATTTCCTTGAGGGGAAAATATGAAGGCACAGGCAAAAAATACTAGTCAGAAATATTCCTAGACAAAGTAAGAGTAATTGGACTAGTATTGCTGCTTTTCAGACCTCAAAATTAAGTGTCACATTGATTTAATAATTACTTCTAGAAGCTTAGCTAAATTTCTGAGTTCAGTGTCAAAGTACGTGAACTTAGTGAAAATACTTTGGAATTCTGGCCCAGGAGTAGCAATGAATGGAAAAGAGGAACAGTGTAGCACTGTAGACCTACTAATGTCCCTAGTTTGTTTGTTTGTCTTTTCACAATCTCAAAGAACTTTCTTATAAAAAGATAGATAGATAGATAGATAGATAGATAGATAGATAGATAGATAGATAGATAGATAGATAGATAGATAGATAGATAGATAGATAGGCTGACCAGAATCAGATTTATTGGCAAACTATGCATGCATGGAAGAGAAGGAATTTGACTCTGGTTTACGTGATTCTTCAAGTATAAATTACATAATCCGAATACACATCATATAGGGTGAGTCAAAATTATGTTAACACTAGTGGTACTGATATGTATATACTTATATGCAATTTTTGTGGACAATTTATGTGCCACATATGGTACATGTGTTGAACATGATGGCAAACAGGTTGGGACATTCCTGTAAACCATCTTGCACATATGAAGTGTTTTGTGAATAAATTGTTTCCGCCATTCAAATGTTAACATAATTTTGACTTATCCTGTATATGCATACAAAGTGCAGAATGCAACTCAGTGCAAGAAATGCTGAAATAAACAGTGAAAAGTATTACCAATATGTAAACAGTTATGTAAGTCCCTAGGAGGCCTGGGGGGTACGGTGCTCAGCCTGATAAGCTGAGTTAACCATTTGTGAGCTTGATGGCCTGTGGGAAAACAAAACTGTTCTTATATCTGCTTCTTTTGGCGTATATTAATCTATAACGCTTGACTGATGGAAGAAGTTCAAAAAGGTTGTGGCCCAAATGTGAGGGGTCAGAAATGATTTTCAATACCTGTTTCACAACTCTGTAATAGTACAGGTCCTGTAAGGTGGGCAGTCTGGCACCAATGATATTTTCGGCAGACCTGACTATTTGTTGTAGTCACTGACCTGAACTACACTGTTATGGATGAGCTGAGGACAAACTCAATGACTGTTGTGTAGAGCTGAATCAGCAGCACATATGGAAGTAAATTTGCTGTTGTTCTTTTTTTATGATAGACCCTACACTGGTGTCCCACTTCAAGTCCTTGGAGATTATGGTTCCCAGAAATGTGAAGGCTTACACAACTGTCACAGCAG
Source organism: Polypterus bichir lapradei (assembly GCA_026402145.1). Lineage (NCBI taxonomy): Eukaryota > Metazoa > Chordata > Cladistia > Polypteriformes > Polypteridae > Polypterus > Polypterus bichir. The sequence goes on along the minus strand of JANRMT010062792.1, from coordinate 29,628,598 downwards.
TATTAAGTATGAAGAGGGGGGTTAATATTGTGGCACTTCTCCAAAAGTCCATTGTCATCTTCACAGTTTTTAAAGTGTTTAGCTCCGGAATGTTCTGACCACACCAAAGGGCCAGCTGCTCAACCTCCCATCTGTATGCAGACTCATTGCCATTCCTGATGAGCCCTATGATTGTTGTGTCATCCGCATATTTGATAAGTTTGACATAGGGATTCATAGAGGTGCAGTCATTAGTGTAGAGTTAGAAGAGCAGTAGGAATAGAACACATCACTGGATGGCACCTGTGTCCAGCAACAGAATCCTTGCATATGTCGATGGGTAGTCAAGATATTGCAGGATGTAGTGCAGATCTATGTTGACTGCATCATCCACTGACCGGTCCTCTCGATAAGCAAACTGAAGGGAATCCAACAAGGGAACTGTGATGTCTTTTAGGTGAGCTAACACCAGTCTCTCAATGGTCTTCACGACCACAGGTGTCAGAGCATCAGCTCTGTAGTAATTCAGTCCTGTTTAATACTGGATTTTTTGGGGACTGATGAGATAGATAGGTAATACTTTATTTGTGCCCAATTTCTCTATGTACAGTATTTGAACCTTAGACCCAGTTTTAAGCAGGAAGTAAAGTAAACCAGTTAAAAGCAACACATTTAATTCAGAATGTTGCATTTAAAACTTGTTAATGCATTTTATGATTTGGCAGAAAGAATTCTACTATTATTTCTGGTTTGCCCTTATAAATATATACCTGCAAATTTGTATTTGTTGACTTTCTTTTTTATTGTTAATCTCATTAATCAGAAGGGTGAATATAACATTTTCATTTCATTCGAGCAATGCAATGTAAAAATGTGACATCAGTTTTATAAACAATGCTAGTAGTTGCTGATGTTGCAGTATATTTCTTCGGAAGAAAAGAATAGAGGTTAGATTCAAGATTAATTTTTATTAAAGTTTTTTTTAAATTCTAATCATAATCTTGCACTTTTTTACCAAATCAACGGGATTTTACAAGCAGTTTATTTAACCCTTTCATTGACAGTAATTTAACAATATAATGACTATTAACTTTAATTAAAAAGGATTAGCTATCAAGAGTTTATCTATCTTGAAAGAGAATCAGGAATGTAAATAATGTCTCAATAAATTTACAGTTAAATTTTATACTTTGATAGAGTTTGTTCAAAGTGATTATTTAGTATTGAGACATTCATTTATAAAACAGACTTCAGTATACTTACTTCCAGGAAATGAATTCACTGGATTAACCGATTTGTGTTTTGTTGTATGAGTACACATTTTATCCAATCCAGCATGTAGCACATCTGTATTTTTAATGCTACATAGGTGGGTGGGTGATCTCCCAATGACAAATCTTGCTCAAAATGCCCAGACTGCTGATGGATATGTAGCTTTCAATTTGTGTATCAAATGCCTCAAAGGGGTGCCCAGATGGCAAGATGTTTCCAGGGGCAGGGTTCTACTAGAATGACACAAGGCAAGTGAAGCCCTAAAAAAAGGCTCAAAGACAGACTGCAGGCTGTGCTTGTAGCAAACGTAGTCTGCATATGCCAGCGTGGGAGCCTGGGGGTCTGCTAGCGTTTGGTGTGTGTCCCTGTGGTGTCCTGTATGTGTATTGTTCCAGAACGCTAGAAGACAGATGACCCAACATTTGGTAGGGTTATCTGGTCCTCTATCCGAAAACAGAGTGAGGCAAAGGGGAAAATAACAGAGATCAGAGGTGGCAGCACCTCCACACAGCTGGAAAGTGCAAGATTCCATTAAGACACATGCAGCGCCCTCTAAAGAGTAACCAGCCGGGCAGCTGCCTTGGAGACCCACCACTTAAAGGGCCAGTAAAGCCCCAGGAATGCTGGAAGATCAGAAAGCAATAAAGCAAGTTCTAGGCTGGTGTCTCTGGAGTAACAGGTGACCCAACATTTGGTAGTGATATCCGGTCCTCTATCCAAAAACAGAGTGAGGCAAGGGAGAATATGACAGAGATCCTGTCTCTCTTGGAAGAGAGTTGCTTATTCCTTATAGGCAAGCAGTGAGTGGGTGTCCCAGATGAAGGGATTCATGTACTTTGGCAATTTTATTTACAGTGCAGGCACATGTGATAGCAGAATTAACAACTGAAAGAGTGCAGCAGCAACAGTTTTTTGCATATTGTTATGGACTTTAGAGTTGAAGCAGGTGATAAGTTCATAGACAAAGCTTTTGATTTTACAGTCACTCTGCATTTACATTTCACTCCTCAACTGCGGTTCATGAGTTCCTGGTAGTCACTGAAAGAATGAGATCATAAGAACAAGGAAGCAAAATGAGGTCCAAATGCAGGTCTGCCTGACTTTGTTTCCATGATAGGACAAGAATCTTGGCAACATGACAGGACTTCAGAGTAGAACTTCTGTTTGTCTAGATCAAAGTTGAGGTGGTTTGGGCATGTTCTTAGGATGCTAACTGAGCACCTACCATGGGCAGTGTATGAGGCACGTCCCAGGACACACTTGAGGGATTATATCTCATAACTGTTCTGGCAAGGACTGAAGGAGGTTACTCTAGATAGGAAGACCATCACAAGAAAAAGTGGAAGGAAATTGAAGAGAACGAATGATGAATGCTCATGGGACAGCACTATAGCAAAACTGTTCTTCATTGTTCTTGTCATATTCTGTGTGCCGTGTGCACATTCAACTTGTTTTCATAAAGGTTTGCTCCAGTAACTCAGTTTCGTCCCACATGTCAAAGAAGTACATATTAGGCTAATTGCCAACACTAAATTTGCTGATTGGGTGTGTGTGAGTCAGCATGACTTCTGCAATTGTCACTGTACTCTTCATGGTTGGCTACTGTTTTGTACCTAAGATTGTCATGGGTGTCCTCTAGTTCTCTGTGGTTCAGTAAAAGAAACAATGGGATGAGGTTATGGAGCAGTGAAAAGATAAAATGTTAAACCAATTCTTGTTGGATATCATCCATTCACATTTTACCTGCCAATTATCCAGTTCTGCTTCTAGTCATAACTGGAGTAACTGCGGATGAGGCAAATTTTCAGCTCTCTGAAATAAGCACATGCCTCGCAGTTAGGAGACCCGGGTTCGCTTCCCGGGTCCTCCCTGCGTGGAGTTTGCATGTTCTCCCCATGTCTGCGTGGGTTTCCTCCGGGTACTCCGGTTATCTCTTACTGTCCAAAGACATGCAGGGTAGGTGCATTGGTAATCCTAAATTGTCCCTAGTGTGTGCTTGGTGTGTGGGTGTGTGCCCTGCAGTGAGCTGACGCCCTACCCAGGGTTTGCTTCCTGCCTTGCGCCCTGTGTTGGCTGGGCTGGGCTCTGGTAGTCCCCCGTGACCCTGAAGTTGGGATATAGCGGGTTAAATAATGGATGGATGGATGAAATAAGCACAAGCAAGCAGAGCTCTCTCCCATGTGCCTCCACCATACAGAGTAAGGGTCTAACAACCCCAGAGCACAACCTAGATCACAGGGATGCCATCAGCATAACATCAGCCAGCATTACACCTAAGGTAAGGTAGGATATTTTATTTTTTTGGACCTATTTTTTAGTCCTGGTTGGCATATAGCTGTACTCTGAGGCCACATGACATGTGGTGGATCGCAAGATGAAGTTTAGTAATTTGCAGCATACATATACGTTCACAAGATAATAGTTTAATTTGGCATTGTACATTGCTTGGCAGTTCTAAAATTTCAAGCATTTAACATTTAATAACTAAAAGCTATTCTTATAAATTATGTTCAGGTTTGAGATAAATGGAAAGTCTTCTTGACTACAATCTAAATGTATTTAATAATAAACATCTACTGAAAGATATGATACCGTTCTTGTATGTTGACATCTTTACCTCACTTACTAGTGCTGACATTGAATGCAGATTCAGCATCATCAATAAAAAGAAAACACTGCAACCGAAATTTTTATTTCAGCATTGCTGTCCACAAGGTGGCACTCTTTGATAAGTACTTGTTCTGTGTTCCTCTTAACAGTCTTCATCTGAAGAACTCTTCATGCTGCAGGTCTGATTTACTGCAAGACTGGGACAAGTACATCTGCTTTTTGAGCTGCAGTGATCTGAGGCTGCTTGTGACAGACTTGAGTTAGGTGGGGCTTCTTAACCTTTAAACTGATCCATAAAGATCACTTTACCAATTAGAAAACTATAATTATTGAGAAAAGTTCATATTCAAAAATGATGACATTTTAACTGACGTATCTGGTCATTTACTGTCCCAGGCTGACAATTTTTTGCAAAGGTTATGATTAATTTCTACAAAACAAATAAAAATGTCATCATCTACAGCTTATCTACAGCTTAAAAATGTCTGCATTTTAGGAATCAAAGGTATACATATTAATTACTTTAAAAGTGTCTAGGTGTCCGTGATGCCTGTGACATCTTAAATTAACTTTACTGGCTTTCTGCCAGCATGAATGACTAATAATAAGCTGTCTGATGAAGGTTACATTTTTTGATACTACAGTATGTGAAATTATAAATGTCAAATATTGTTTAAGCCTTGGTAAGAATAAACAACAATTCATATTTCAAACTAAACATATTTCTATTCTGCAGTGGAATTGCCCTTGGATTCATGGTCAAAATCTATTCTGAATTATCTCAGGTGACCAGATTTGTAAGATGCTGACCCCAAAGTCATTGTGGGGGTCATAAAGTGGATGAGGCTATTTGCAAAAATCTTTGGTATAGTGAGGTCCATTTGTGAGGAAAAAAGGATGCATGTGATGGAGAGAAGGATTTGAAAAGAGTAAGAATACACATTGTTTACTGCGGTGTTTTGCAGATTGCTGGCTGTGCTTTAAGAGAAAGCGGGATATGCTGATGTGTTCAGTTACAACAGTCCAAGCTTTTTAGAAATGAATGAGGACCACAGATTGACAAGGATTGCATGTAATTATATGGCAAGAATCCATTACAGAAGCAGGTTAGTCACTTTATACCACATGATGGCCACAGGTAGTGTCACATATGCAGAGAGCATAAAATGTGCTACCAATCACAAACTGTTAGTGAAGAGCCCTGTGCTCACCTCAACACATAAACAACTATTGAAGGGTTTTCTTCACCTCTAAAGCTCTACAAAGTTAAAGCTACTCTGTCTAAGACTCAAAGAACAACTCTCCATCCAAAAGAAAATAACTCCAAGAGAAAAACAAAACATAGGAAGTGCAAGGAAGGAGCAAAAATAATTATTACAAAACCAAACAAACAAAAAAGTAAGAGTAAAGAGAAAGAAAACAACACCTTAAATGTCACAGAAGAATATTACAAGGATGATGTCAAGCACTCAAAACTTCCTAGAAGCTGTCTTTGAATATGTGTGGGGGACGGCCGGAGCCCTTACCCGGGATAGAGAGTATTTTCAGGACAGTTTTCAGGACTGGACAGAGGGCAACCCCCTTGGTTTCCAGAGTATGAGTTTTCATAAGCATGGGAGATCAAGGGGGCACATGGACTTTTATAAGGGCCTTTTTGGCAGCACTTTTGCATACCCGGAAGGTCTGCTGGAAGAAGCTTTATGGGCACCCGGAGTCCTTCCGGGTGTCCTATAAAGGGAGCCAGTCACCACCACTCAATGGCCAGAGTTGGGAGGAAGAGGACAAAGCCTGAGGAGGAGTGGAGGGGGATGGACTGGCAGTAGAGAAGGGACTGGACTGTGTTGTGTTTTGATGATTTGTGCACTGAAATGTAGACATAAACCGTGTGTTGGTGCTTAACCTGTCTCCTGTCTGTCTGTGTCGGGGTTGGCTTCCATATGGAAGAACAAACTGAACCACATGAACACATGATTAGCATATAGGCAGTGGTAGGACAAAGTAGTATGTGTTCTTTTTCTTTGAATTGGCACTTGTGATTTTCCAGACCTTAGCTGCAGTCTTTCACTGCAAAGCACACTTAACATTAAACGGCACCAAATCCAAAATGAAGTTCTTTAGAAAAGTAAAGGACTAGTTTCTCAATGGAACTGAGCTGGGGCCCTGGGTAAACACAACATCAATTATACTTGAGTGACACTCTTGAAAGCATATCCTAAAGACACAGGTGTCTGATCACATAGTGTCTTATTAGTTTGGTCAATGAGAGTAGCCATAAGGTTGGAAAATGGATGGATGGATGGAGTAGCCATAAGTCACCTTTGTCAACCTTGATGGACAAACTTATGCACCAATTATTAACCAAAGGATTGGACTTAGGCACACTCAAGAAATAACTGCAAAACATCTACTCCATCTTTAATAATTCTTATTAATCTAGATCAGAGTTCTTCAATTCCGGTCCTGAAGCACTACCGTTCTAACCCTTTTCTTAATTAGTGATTAGGTTTTACTGATAATTAATTCTTTTGCCTTAATCTTAGTTGACTTGCTGTTTAAGACTCAGATCCCTTAATTACAGTATTTCTTTTTTCCTTAATGAACAGTAATAATGAAATTGGGTTTATTTGTTGAACGGTAAGTGCCAAATGCATCAGATTTCTACATGATCATATTTCATCTGAGGCACATTCACATACTTTTTCGAATAATGACAGTGACATTTGGAACAATATGTTCAGTAGCAAGTAAAGTTAGTGTTGGTTTTGTTTAATTCCACTATTCTTTCTTTTATATTTGTTCTGGAGTCAAATATTCAAAAGGCATTGCTGTGCCATTGTTCAAGTGTCATCTTATGAGAAGAATTTGAAGCTGACGCTCACCAGTGTGCCAGGCATGATTATTCTGAGCTTCTCCAGAAGCTGGCGAGCACAAAGGGCTGGGTGAAGAAGATCTGCACTTTTAGTTGGTTTGAGGCCCATGTAAACATATGATAAGGAGGTTTGGCATCAAATTAAAAGAAGTGGGAGTACAGGGTGACGTTTTTAGATTGGTGCAGAATTGGCACAGGCACAGGAAGCAGAGGGTGATGGTGCGAGGAACCTCATCAGAACTGGCTGATGTTAAGAGTGGTATTCCACAGGGGTCAGTGCTAGGGCCGATGCTATTTTTAATATATAAATGATTTAGATATAAATCTAAATCTAATTTAGAATATAGGTAACAAGCTGGTTAAGTTTGCAGATGATACCAAGATAGGTGGATTAGCAGATTTGGAATCCTTTATATCATTACAGATGAACTTGGATAGCATACAGAATTGGGCAGATTTGTAGCAGATGAAATTTAATGTCAGTAAATGTAAAGTATTACACATAGGAAGTAAAAATGTTAGGCTTGAATACACAATGGGCGGTCAGAAAATCGAGAGTACACCTTATGAGAAGGATTTAGGAGTCATAGTGGACTCTAAGCTATCAACTTCCCGACAGTGTTCAGAAGCCATTAAGAAGGCTAACAGAATGTTAGGTTATATAGCACGATGTGTGGAGTACAAGTCCAAGGAGGTTATGCTCAACCTTTCTAATGCACTGGTGAGGCCTCATCCTGAGTACTGTGTGCAGCTTTGGTCTCCAGGCTATAAAAAGGACACAGCAGCGCTAGAAAAGGTCCAGAGAAGAGCGACTAGGCTGATTCCAGGGTTACAGGGGTTGAATTATGAGGAAAGATTAAAAGAGCTGAGCCTTTACAGTTTAAGCAAAAGAAGATTAAGAGGTGACATGATTGGAGTGTTTAAAATTATGAAGGGAATTTGTAAAGTGGATCAAGACTGTTATTTTAAAATAAGTTCATCAAGAACACGAGGACACTGTTGTAAATTTGTTAAGGGTAAATTTTGCACAAACATTAGGAAGTTTTTCTTTACACAAAGAACGATAGACACTTGGAATAAGTTACCAAGTAGTGTGGTAGACAGTAAGACGTTAGGGACTTTCAAAACTCGACTTGATGTTTTCTTGGAAGAAATAAGTGAATAGGACTGGCGAGCTTTGTTGGGCTGAATGGTCTGTTCTCGTCTAGAGTGTTCTAATGTTCTAATATGTTCCCTCACTGTGGCCTCTCCTATCACCACACAAAGGGCACAAAACACATGGGGCTTTTTTAAAAGCGGCGTTCATGTCTGCTTACCGGTGACTGTGACATCCTGGCTATTAATATCTCCTGAATTTTGTTTTCAGTATGTTTGACATTGCACTTGAGATACATTTTGTGTTGCTTTTATTTGCACCTTTCTGCTCCTCTACAAGCAAATATTATGTGACCTTTTCAGGTTGCTTATAATCATTCTGCTCACTCCTTTATACATGAGTGGCTTCGGACAGTACACTTACACCTTAAGGTGTGAAGATTTCTTCATATGGTTCAGCACTCAGTGTGGTCTGCAGATCTGCTAGCTTCACCTCTTGGTTTTGCCAGTCACCTTGACTCTTTTTTGACTCCAGCCATAAGGTGTATTGAGCTTAAGTGTATGTCCCAAATGGGCCTGTCTGCCTATTAACTTTCCCAACATTGCAAACAACGCCAGCATCAGAAAATTACATCACAAATACAAGAAACAAAGCGACATGTGGAGTAGCAGAAAAGCATGAACTTTTAAAGAAGGTTAAAAGAAAAAAATTTAAAAGTGAGGATTTAACTGCAAACCTTACAGACAGTGGCATGAACAGTTTTCTGAGGCAACCAAAACCCTATTTATATTATCACTTTCTTAGTGATTATCCTTACAAAGCAGAAAAGAAAAAAATTTAGATGTGAGCGTCAGTAGGCTTTGCACCCTAGGAACCAAGTTACCCAAACGATTCTATAACATTTCAATAATTATTATGAGCTCTGATGCTGATCTTTCTGATCATAAAATACATCATTACAATAGCAACTGACGAGAAGAATTCATAATTAATTGCAGAATTACGGTATTTGAGGGTTCCTTCAGAGTGCCTCTTTTTGACACAATTTGGCTCAAAAACTAATCAGCATATCATCATCTCATACAGGCTTAAGTTTCAAATTTGGTACTTTTCCATCCAGAGGTTTTAGCTCTAGAGCGTCCTCAAGAAACTGTGACGCACAGACAGACAAAAAACCAATCATTGAGATCTGTGTTTTCAGTATCAGGTGACCCTAAAATGTTGAGATCTGTCGAAAGCCAAAAATCTAAATTTTTGATGAATCTAAAGCTTTCACTCTTCCACTATAGACGATATGTTATGGAGGGGGAGGCCGCAGAGCAAAAAAGGCCAATGCTTTGAAGAAGAGAGAAAAATGCCAATGCTTTTAAAAAAGAGATAAAAAACCAACACTTTACTGTTTGCTTGTGACATGCATGATGAAGTCAGCAATGTGCTTAATACAATTATAAAAATATCACTGCACAATAAAGTTTTTAATTCTTGAACTCTGTTGGGTGTTTCTTATAGATTTTTGGGTGCTGATCACGAATATCACATCAAAATTTACCCATCACATACCGTTTCAGTTTTGTCATGGTTTTTTCTTATATTTGTATCCAAACATTTTCGCTCCCATAAGTGACTTATTAAACAATGGTTTGTGCAGCCTGTGCATGTCCAGACATGGAATCAGGCCAGGTTGTAAGCTGTTCTGTGGAAGTTGACATCCTGAGCATGCCTGGGCAGGTTTGAACGAGCTTGACGCTGTCTCAGCATGCTATAATGGTGGCTTACTGTACATACACCGATCGTGCTCATTTGGTTAATATAGACAGTCAGTGTGTATGTATAGTATCAGTATAGTAAAGTACATATAGTATCTGTTGCAATATAACAGTAAGTAAGCTTGATGATATAGACGTTTTGGTGTTGGGCAATATGTCTCGTCAATGTCGTAACAGCCACGATACATTCTGCTATATCTGTGGCGAATATACACTTGTGCCTCAGAGACGTTGGATGACTGCTCTTGTGAAGAAAGCTTATCATCTGTATTTCGGCTGCAAAATTGGTGATCAAGACAAGGAATGGGCACCTCACATTTGCTGTGCGACATGTGCTGTCAGTCTGAGAGCCTGGCTCAGAGGCACTCAAAAGACGATGCCATTTGCTGTTCCGATGATGTGGCGAGAACAGAAAGACCATGTGACAGACTGTTACTTCTATTTGACTAATGTGTCTGGTTTCTCTGCCAAAAACAAGAAGTCAATTGAATATCCTAATCTGCCTTCAGCAATGAGACCCGTGCCACATGATGACAGTCTTCCAATTCCGAAACCACCAGAGGACTGGACCTTAGAAGAACCAGATGAAGAAACTGCGATGCAGGGTACTGACAGTGACATTGACCTGGATTTTGAACCGCGCTCACCAGGTGATCCACATCTGATAACACAGTCCTAATTGAACGATTTGGTCAGAGTTTTGGGTCTGTCAAAAGCAAAGCTGCTGGGTTTGAGACTGTAGGAATGGTGTTTGCTGTCAGCAGGTATGAGAATTTCTGTGTTTCTAGGCCAACATCATGATATAACCAAATTTTTTGCACAAGTTGAGTGGCCTCTCCTCATTGATTCATCAATGTTAAGCCTGAAAGCTGTTCTGCTACACAATGGCAACGTTTATCCTTCAGTACCTGTTGGCTATGCAGCACACATGAAAGAAACGTATGACAACATGAAACTGTTGCTGAAGCACATCCAGTATATCAGGTACAACGGGAATATCTGTGGAGATCTTAAAGTCATTGCTCTGTTACTAGGACTGCAGCTCAGCTATACAAAGTACTGTTGTTTCATCTGTGAATGGGACAGCCATGCCAAAGAGTTCCATTATTCTCGACAGAACTGGCCACTCCGTAAAAAGTTAGTTCCAGGACAGAAAAATGTGGCACATGAATCGCTTGTCGACCCGGCAAAGATATTTTTGCCTCCTCTTCACATAAAACTGGAACTCATGAAGAATTTCGTGAAAGCACTGAACAAGGTGCTTTCAAATGTGAAGGTTTTCGTTATTTAAGACAGATGTTCCCAAGAATAACTGATGCCAAGATCAAAGAGGGCATTTTTGTTGGCCACCAGATCAGACATGTTTTGAGTGACAAGCGGTTTGAAGATCTGTTAGTTGGGCCAGAAAAAAATGCCTGGAAAGCTTTCAAAGACATTGTTGACAATTTTCTGGGCAGTTACAGAGCCCCAAACTACATCCAGCTGGTAGATAAACTTCTCAAAGCATACAAGACAATGAAGTGCAACATGTCACACAAGATTAATTTCCTCCACCTGGACTTCTTCCCTGCAAATCTCAGTGCTGTCAGTGATGAACACAGTGAAAGGTTTCACCAGGGCATTTCTATACAATACCAGGGCAACTGGAATCCGTCAATGCTTGCTGACTACTGTTGGACACGGCAACGTGATGCACCAGACATTGACTACAAAAGAAAATCAGGAGCAAAACACTTTTAATTCTGTTGAATTTAATAGCTTATGCGAAACATAAACGTGATTAAATACATTATTGTCAGTAAACATATAAATGTCTATTTCTCAGAGTTCCTACGTGATGCAGTAAAACCAAAACTAAATTTGTGCATACCCACTAGGTACCTATCACAAGCAGCAAAATCTTTTCAGGAAGAAAGACTTTTCAAAAAAAATTGCTGTGCAGTGTATGCGGCATAGACAGCATTAAACATAAAACCAGGATGCTGCACGTGTGTAGATGCCTAGAATGTAGCAGGCAGTACCAACCAGCCATTAGACAGGCACACTGTTTCTCAATAACTATTGATTGTCAGCCAGATTGTCTAAAACACAAAGTTCAGCCCATCTTCCACTATATGTTTTAGCTGCCACGTCACACAACAACAACATTTATTTATATAGCACATTTTCATACAAATAATGTAGCTCAATGTGCTTTACATGATGAAGAAAGAGCAAAAAAGACAAAATAAATAAGAAAATAGAATTAGGTAACACTAATTAACATAGAATAAAAGTAAGGTCCAATGGCCAGGAAGGACAGAAAACAGAAAAAAAAACTCCAGACGGCTGCAGAAAAAAATAAAATCTGCATTCTGCTTAACATAAATGACCTCAAGCAGTCCCCACTGTATTCAGGGTTCTCATGGAAGAATTTGATGATGACGGTCATGACACAAAATAGTCACACCATCTCTTAGATCCAAACAGAAACATATTCAACAAGGAACAAGCTATGGTTTATCTTATTCTTATGATATGGCAAGAGTATTTATCAGAATTCAAAGTTGGTAAATTCCACGGGCAGTACATAGCATTACCTCCTCACAGCATCCACTTTCATTTCAGCTGTACTAAAAACCGGATCACCTGAGATGCTTGGAATTAAAATCAGGAGAGTTTTACATTTCCAAGAGCTTTTTCAGGATGCCAGAACAGGACTAGGATTTCTGAAACTATGATGTTCATTCTGTGAAGTCGCTTAATATTTCGCAATTACTATTTCATAGTTGGATGGTATAGTAATGAAGTGGTAAAAAAGGACCAGCATTTGATATCCTGCCCATTTACTATATGGGATTTACACCTTCTCCGTGTTTGTACTGGTTTGCTTGGAGATTGTGAAGATATTTATATAAGATTAATTTACAACTTTTATTTAGCCCAGTGAGAATGAATATGGCATCCTCTCCTTGTTCCTGGTTTCTGCCTTCCTCCCAAAGTTGTTAAGACAGGCTGTGGTTTTCTGTAACGTCAATCACAAAAGTTGGTTCAGGAAATGAATAAATGTGTTTTAATTTGAATTGGCACTAATGGTAAAGGCAGTTACAGGTAAGAAGCAGGTAAGTGAAACATACTATAATAGGCATAAAGCACTGACAGCAAAACAATTTTATTTTGAAATTTTGCTCTTTGTCAGTGGAGGAGGTCATGTTAACTGTAACAAGTGCACTTAAGTCATCCCTAAACCTAGAACAAACACTAGTAAAATTAAACCAGGAATGAAACACACAAAAGAAGGGAAAAAACTACCCTACTGGGTGTTGAGCCTACCCACCTAACACACCCACAAATCTCTCCTTCCTTGTTATTCTTACTTTTACTCTAACATCACTTTAATCCACAAGTTGAACCCTTGTCTTGCTTGCGTCTTAACTCTAAGTAGAAAAAGGGTCTTTATAAGCTCTGGCAAATAATATCTTTCAGAACTGCCCTGATAATTGCTTCTGGGGTTAGGACAGGGTCTTGGAACTCTTTTGCTTTTAAAAGTGAAATACTGAACGAATTAGATTGGACAGTTTCTAACCAAAAATAATTTACATGAAAAGAAGAGCAAGATGATTGCAGAAGGTAGAAACTTTCATTCATTTAGATCACTGGGTGCTCACTGTGTAAAAGATTCTAGTGAGAACTTCAGGATTATAAATAAGCCAAGCAACAGCACAGTGTAAAATCACAGTTTTCTTTCATTAAACATCTTTCCTAATCTCTGCTTTCAGTAAGTTACATACAGGAGCTCCTGGGAGACTTAGCAAAGGCGGCTTGTTAAGCTTCACAGTCTGGGCTACTGACACATGGTTCTGAGGTCTACTGCTTCACCAACCTTAGTGCTCTTTCTTGCGTGTCTTGCTTTTTTATTTCTATTGCTGACCCTGGTCAAAGCAGGCAAATATCCAGTGCTAATTCAACATAAAAGCTGACTACAAGCTACATGTTGCTTTGTATTTCAAGATCTCCATTTCATCCTGAAAACCTGGGTGCTATTGTATTGACTTCTTAAAATCCTGGGGGTTTCTGTTTGCTGTTCAATAGAGTATGTTAAAATTCTCATTTGTTTTGTGGAAAAGCTGTTGATTTTCATTAGCACTTAGTGTAAAAGATGAGAAATGTGTGTCCGCAGTGATTTTCTTAATGTTGACTGCTGCTGTGAAAATGATTTTTCAAAAGACCGTCTGTGACTAATGATTGTATTTACTGCAGAGGTTTGAACTTAACTGAATTTGTCAATGTTTATTTTATGGAGGCCCCATTTATAGATAGGACCATCACAGATTGCTTTAGAAAGTAATTAGGAACATTAAAAAGATACCTGGAAAATACCAAGATCTGCTATACATTCATTTTTATTGTCTGATAAACTGTATACTGTATACATATACAGGATAAGGTTGGGTATCCTATTTTACACTCTACATTCTTGTCTATCTGTCAAGAATTTCTGCGTGGTCTATACCAGCCAACAGCCAGTCTGAGACATTTCAAATTTTTGCTTTCTTCCATCATTGAAAATTAATGTTACAGTCATGCTACCTGGAAAATGACAGGGTTGAGCAGTAAAGTAAAAGACATTGTGTGAGCGAAAGTACTCAAGATAGTGTCAGCAGAACCCTTTTATTATTCTGTATCAGTACTACAGTAGACAGTTATGTGACACAGTGGAAGGCGCTATTGTCTTTGCACTCCTGGGAGGTAAGTTCATTTCATGGGTAGATTTAAGTATATGTGGAATGTACAGATTCTTAGTGTGTCCCCTTATATTTAATCTGACATGTGCATTGCAGACATATTAGGTGAATTAGCATTTGTTGTATTCTGCTTGCCTGTCCTTTCTCTATGTACAGATTTTCATATCCTAACAACATTTATTTCTATAACACATTTTCATGCAAATGATATAGCTGAAAGTGCTTTACAACACGTCAAGGAAGTAGTTACATGTAAAGAAAAATAAATTTATATAAGAATAACAATGAATAAATATTATATCATAAATAAACAAATAAATAGCAATCATGGAAAAAATTGGATTTTAGGAATTACCAGGTACCAGGTATTCCAGATTTTTTGGTGCATAATAGCAAAAGGCAGCCTTCTTTTACGCTTGACTCTTGAAATTATAAGAAGGTCACTATTAGAAGACCTAGGGTTACAACTTGGAATGTAGGGGGACAGGTACCCCAAAATATAGGAAGGAGCAAGATTATTTAAAGCTTAACATACGATTAGTAGTATTTTAAAATTAGTTCTAAAGGACACAGGTAACTACTAAACTTGTGAGATGTGCTCAGATTTTCTTTTTCTAGTTAAGATTCTGGTTGCTGCATTCTGCACTAATTGTAACCGATTGATGCCTTTCTTGGTTCATCCTGTTAGGAGTGCATTACAATAACCTAGTCGACTAAAAACAATAAATTAAATAATTTCTCAGCATCTTGGAGTGTTGTAACAGGTCCATCTTTTGCAATATTCCTTAAATGGAAAAATCCAGTTCTAGTAATATAGTTAATATGCAATTTAAAGTTTAGGTCAAAGTCCATGATTACACCTAAATTCTTTACTTCCACCTTGACTTTTAATGCTAAGCGGTCAAGTTTATTTCTAATACCCTCACTATTTCCATTTTTATTAATGATTAAGATTTCATTTTTTTTTGCCTTATTTAACATGAGAAAATTACTATTCATCCGATCAGAGAGTCAAGAGCGTCAGGGTCGTCTGGTACTATAGATAAATAAAACTGCATGCCCTGGGATTCTTTGTGCTGTTGTCTCACAGAATGAGAGTTTAAATTCTGTTAAGGGTGTATGTGTTGGGTTAACTATTGAGATTTAATTCACTCTCAATGAGTGACTGTGGATGTGTGTAAATGTGAACTTTAACACACTAGTGTTCCATATCTTTCACTACGTGCTGCCAGAATAGGCTTTGGGGCCAATAGACACTGTAAAAGAACAATCAGATGCAGAAAATGGATTGATGAATATTTTTACAAAAAAGTGAGTGAGACAGTTACGTGACAGCCATTGTAGTTTAATTAAATCATAGCACATGTACACAGGTTAATTCCTAGATACAATGTCTTCTTTATGGGTCTCTTTTACAGTATAAAGGCTTGCTTTTAGGTTAACTGGTGACTCCTGTTTGCTTTAGTATGGATGTGTAAATAAATGTCGCCTGCTTTTCATCTATCATTGCTGGATTTGATTCTGATCACTACTACATTGGATATATTTTCTAAGAGGCTGAGGTTGTAATCATTACAAAAGCAGAAAGACTGTGTACTATTCCTTAAAAGGCTAAAACAACAAACACAATTGGGCAAATATCAGGAAATTGAAGTACTTAAAAAATAACCTGTAATTCTCTTATAGCAAATTTATATTTATCATTCAGACAAAAGAGCAGAACCATTCATTCTTAACACTAGAACCCCTGAAGCCTACAAAAAACTCGTAATCCCAGTTTATCTTAAATCCCTTTGCACCTCCTTATCAGCATCTTTTGTTTTCTAAATGTGTCGATCAGCACAAGCAGCAAGCAGCCTGCTATCCCATCTCCCAGCTCAAGTCTTATCTGGGTGTGAGGTACCTGGAGTTGTATAGGGTAAATAATACTGTATATCATTATTTGGAACACATACATTTCATGTGTGTTCCGTGTCTACAACAATCTGGGTAAGTACAGGATGACAGGAAATGTGAGGCAAGTAATGTTGAACACATACCTAAAACAAGCTTTTTACATAAAGTGTATAATGTGTGAAGACCAAATATCAAATAAACACTTTCACAAAAGGTACACATATAACAAAACCAATGCACTTTTATTCAAGAATGTAACCAAATCTGGTTAGGGTACGACGCTGACACGACCATTTGGGTGGTGACTCATAACCAAGTGGTCGCGGGAGTCCAGCCACTTCTCAGAATTACCATTTTGAGAAGTAAGCTGCTCTTATTGTTACATATTATATAACTAGCAAAATACCCACGCTTCGCAGCGGCGAAGTACTGCCTTAAAATTTTTATTAAGAAGTAAATTAAACCTTTTTAAACTGAGGGAAAATATACCAATAATTATTTGTTAAGGATCTCTTTGTATGCCACGTTGTCAGTTCGGCCCTCCAGTTGTAATATGACCAAGCTGTAGCTGTGTGTTGAGCTTACTCTTGAGCATGCAACGTACAGTTGGCCATGTGAACAGTAATCTTGTTTCAAATCTCACAGCTTGGATTGCTGCTGTCATAATTGGTTTGAGTTTCATGGTTTGTTTCAATTACGACAGTATTTGTAGGACTTGTATTGAAGAGACATTCGGCATCTGTCAAGCGTTGTAAGTATACAACCAGTTTCATTGATAACTTCACATCCAGCTTTTGAGAGTTTAAACATTTCTAAACATCAAAGTGTCCACTACTGAAATCGTCACCTGTGAATCTAAGATGTTTAAGAGGCATTGGCGGTTGTCCAAAGGTGTAAAATATTTGGCCATTTTGGTACACTTGAAAGCGACAACCGAACAATTCAGCGGCAGCCATCAACTCACATGCAGATGCATAGGTGAAGGGCTTAAGCATTTCACTCTTCTAGTGCTCCTGTGTAGTATAATTATCTCCTGTACCGTCATCAGTCCACACCTTGAACCTGTCCCAGTCATTCAATACATAAGACACAATGTTCCTCCGGATATCAAGAGTGAGCCTGATATGGCCGTGCAATATGTAACAAAGAGAATGGAAAAGGCAGGTGCCATCTCCGGGCATGGAAACCACTTGGTAAGTGACAGTTCTTTGATCGATGGTGATCATCTCGATAGACATGTTAATGGGGGTACGGTTGGAATGATAAAGGAAATGGGTACCTGAACAATGTAAAGTAAGTCTAAAATACCTACACAATAAACATAATCGTAATAAATGAACAATAAAACAGCGGAGAAGCCGTGGATTAAATAAAAAGGCTGTAGTTATCAGCAGGGAGACGTGAATACCGTGGCGAAGCAAGGAAGGGAATGTAGAGACTGGAGCAACAGACGGCCTTATATAGGCAGGCAGCCAACAACGTGGGAGGCGTTGGGATGGGGGACCCAACGCCGCCTCACACGGTGACCGAGCTGCAGTCTATGGACGTATATATGTATGTAAGTTGGATTCAGTTAGCGTTGGGAACCCGCGTACCAAATTTCTTGAAGATGGGCCCATAAGTAACAAAGACTGTTGAAAAGTTCAATATGGCGGCCGACAGTGGCATCATATCACCGAAATAAGTACCAAATTTCAGCCTTCTACCTACACGGGAAGTTGGAGAATTAGCGACGTTGGAAACTTCAATATGGCGGCTGACAGTGGCGTCATACCACCGAAATAAGTATGTACATTGGTTTCGGTTAGCGCAGGGAAGCCGCCTACCAAATTTCGTGAAGATGGGGCCATGAATAAGAAAGTTCAACATGGCGGACATTGTGAAAATTAGTGATGTTGGAAAGTTCAATATGGCGGCCGACAGTGGCATCATACCATCGAAATAAGTACATACATTGGTTTCGGTTAGCGCAGGGAATCCGCCTACCAAATTTCGTGAAGATGGGGCCATAAATAAGAAAGTTCAACATGGCGGACTTTGTCGACCGTTATCGACCGTTACGTGTAGAATTTCGAAATGAAACCTGCTTAACCTTTGTAAGTAAGATGTAAGGAATGAGCCTGCCAAATTTCAGCCTTCTACCTACACGGGAAGTTGGAGAATTAGTGACGTTGGAAAGTTTAATATGGCGGCCGACAGTGGCATCATACCATCAAAATAAGTACATACATCGGTTTCGGTTAGCGCAGGGAAGCCGCCTACCAAATTTCGTGAAGATGGTGCCATAAATAAGAAAGTTCAACATGGCGGACGTTGTCGACCGTTATCGACCATTATGACCGTTACGTGTAGAATTTCGAAATGAAACATGCTTAACTTTTGTAAGTGAGCTGTAAGGAATAAGCCTGCCAAATTTCAGCCTTCTACCTACACGGGAAGTTGGAGAATTAGTGATGAGTCAGTGAGTGAGTGAGTGAGTCAGTCAGTCAGTCAGTGACGGCTTTGCCTTTTATTAGTATAGACTAGCAGAATACCCGCGCTTCGCAGCGGAGAAGTAGTGTATAAAAGAAGTTATGAAAAAGAAAAGGAAAAATTTTAAAAATAACGTAACATGATTATTAATGTAATTGTTTTGTCATTGACATGAGTGTTGTCATATTTATATATATCTATATATCTATATCTATCTATATATATATATATAGCAAAATACCCACGCTTGGCAGTGGAGAAGTAAAAAGAAAAGGAAACATTTTAATAATAACGTAACATGATTGACAACGTAATTGTTTTGTCATTGTCATGAGTGCTGCTGGCATATATATATATATATATATATATATACATACATGTGTACATATATACACACACACATATACTATGGGGTGTGAAACAGGCAAATACATTGATTTTCTGAATATATAAAGTCGGCGTCAGAATATATAAAGTCAAAACTTGAATATATAAAGTCATTCCCGAATATATAAAGTCACTGTCGGAATATATAAAGTCAAAACTTGAATACATAAAGTCAGCGTCGGTATATATAAAGTCAAAACTTTTTTCTAAATATATAAAGTCAAAACTTGAATAAATAAAGTCACCACTGGAATATATAAAGTCAAAACTTGAATATATAAAGTCATCGCTGGAATATATAAATTCAAAACTTGAATATATAAAGTCAGCGTCAGAATATATAAAGTCAGCGCTGGAATATATAAAGTGAAAACCTGAATATATAAAGTCAGCGTCGGAATTTATAAAGTCATTTCTGATTATATATAGTCAACATCGGAGTATATAAACTCATTCCTGAATATATAAACTCAAAGTCAAAATATATTGATTGAAACGACTCTGAACTGAAGTAAGTTAACAAAAACGTATTCAGAAAAATAAATTAAAAAAACACTGTTCGGTTAATGTTTTGAAAATGATGCATTTGCCCTGCCCAGGATTGGTTCCTGCCTTGCACCTAGTGTTGGCTGGGATTGGCTCCAGCAGACCCCCGTGACCCTGTGGTCGGATTCAACGGGTTGGGAAATGGATGGATATTGCAGCACTGACTTTGTATATTCCGACGATGACTTTATATATTGAAGTTTTGACTTTATATATTCCAGCGCTTACTTTATATTGTGAGCTGGAGGGCTTCGCTATTACGTGTGGGGACGAAACTTCACTTTGGTAACTGATCATGCTCCACTTCAATGGTCATACCGACAGAAAGATACAAACTCTCGCCTCATGAGATGGTTTCTGGGCTTACAACTTTTACCGTTTCACAGTAAAACATCGACCAGGTTCTGAACACGTCAACGCAGACGTATTATCAAGACTAAATGAACCTGGTACAGAGAGTTGCTTGATTCACGGAAATGTGAATAAAGCTGAGGGGGAGGGTGTGAGCTGGAGGGCTGATCGCACCCCAAGAAGATACAGACGCCTCTGGGAAAACCACAACCCCTGAAACACAGACTACCCTCACATTGCTCCTTACTTTCCCACTTGCGCTATAACACGTAATGCAAACCTCGCACGATACTCCGCTAACTTAAAAGCCTTGTGCAGCACCTGTCAGTTGAAAATTGATTGTTTGCTTGCTTTTATCGCTCTCTCTCTCTGCTCCTAGCGGAACTGTCATCTCTGACTTGTCATGGAGCACGTTTAAGCTCATGTGTTTGCAGTGTTTGAATAAAAATCCTTCTTGTTTCTACGACCTCCTGTGTCTCTATGCAAATCTGTGACCCAAGTGTGACAATATATTCCGACGCTGACTTTATATATTCAAGATTTGACTTTATATATTCCAGCGCTGAGTTTATATATTCCGACGCTGACTTTATATATTTAAGTTTTGACTTTAGGTGGCAGTGTGACGAAGTTGCTTCGGAAGACGGCGTTAGCTGCGGAGCTCAGCTCAGAGCGAAATGAGGTAAATGGGAGGGGATATGATGACGTGACTCCTCCACCCGCCTTAACTGTCAATCCCCCACAAACACAGTCTCTCGGAATTTGCATAAGCACACCCCTTCACCTGCAATTTTAACTTAGTTACAAAGTGATCAAAACTCTCGTCTATATCCTGCGTCCTCTCATTAAACTTGTATCCCGCATTACCCGTGGGCATGAAAAACGCCAGCGGAAGCCTATCTATTAACTTAATTTAAAGTTTAGGTTTATACCTTGCTTTGTTTCCGAAGTAGCTGCACTGATGAATATGGTAGTATATGTCACTCGCTCGCTTCTTATTGTTTCGCTGCCTTCTCAATTATATAATGCATGTTTTCTTCAGCGCATTTTGGAGCTCTTCCTGGTTTTCTACATAGTGCGTTGACAGTCAGTTCACGTGATTACGTGGGAGGCGTGATGATGTCACACGAAACTCCGCCCCCACAGCTTTCAAGCTCAACTCCATTACAGTAAATGGAGAAAAATACCTTCCAGTTATGACCATTACGCATAGAATTTCGAAATGAAACCTGCCCAACTTTTGTAAGGAAGCTGTAAGGAATGAGCCTGCCAAATTTCAGCCTTCTACCTACACGGGAAGTTGGAGAATTAGTGATGAGTGAGTGAGTGAGTGAGTGAGTGAGTCAGTGAGTGAGTCAGTCAGTCAGTGAGGGCTTTGCCTTTTATTAGTATAGATAAAAACATACATTTAATTTGAGTCAGTAACAGGCAGTGTAAATGTATGGTACTTGTAAAGGTTAGCATTTTTTATTTTTTTTTTCAGTTTTATTCTCTCAGTCACATTCACGCTCCCTCCGATCTGACACTGCTGTTTTCAAATACAGATGTACTATAACAGAGGTGAACTCAGATGAGGAATGAGGGTTCTACATCTGAGAAAGAGAACAAAAGCCCTTCTCACAAGAAACGTCCACTCACACATAAGAACAACAAAGCTGCAATGGGGGTGTAATGGTAAAAGATGGTCGGGCATCGTCCTGCCAGAGGATATTATTGGTCAATCTGCTATGCATGTCCTTTAACGAAGTTCTGATTGTGATTATGTTTTGTGATGGTCTTTATATGAAAAACATTTATATGTTACTTATATAAAAGCCACATCAAATGTTATTTACCTATTTACGCTGATTTATTTACTTGTCTCCCTACAGCATAAAGTTACAAGTAGACTGCAGATCTTCATGTGTTTGATCGACATGGGCATGCTGACAAAGTACATGAGCAATGCTGCTTCAGTACGCGAATGACTTTAGCTGCAGGTGGAAGCTCCTGTTGCACTTTATGCAACTGTTGTTATAGTTGCATAAACTTTATGACCTTACTCTCAGAAAGTCTTTCTCCCATGGAACGACTGGGATCTTTTTCTGAATAAGCAAAAATTACATCATAAAATCGCTTCTTTTTATTGTTGTGATACTTTTAAACTGTTAATTTTAAATGGAGATGCAGTTTTAGGAGGATTCTACATACTGTTATCATTATTTATGGGCATCCTGAAATGTTTATGTATATTTTACAAAATACACTTTTATTTTTATATATATAAACATTACTTTGGTGCCATTATCGCAACACCATTTTTTTGTGTTGGGCAATGTCATATTGTTTTCTGTTGCTATTCCTGTTGTCACACACGTGTGCATGGGAGGCAGCTGAAGGGCCTAGAACATACTGTTTATACATCTGCCAAGGGGGGGGCGGGGTACGCTGACGCTCTTTCTGAGTTCTCTACAGGTCTTACCCGGGAAATCTCACCAGGAGCCGCCATTTCCAGGAAGGACACATCACTTCCGGTGCCAGCCCCCAGGATGAGGTCACTTCCGGTTCCGGCCCCCAGGATGAAGTCACTTCCGGTTCCGGCCCAGAGGACGACATCACTTCCGCCCTCTCTGCTATAAAGCACACTGCCTTTGCTCTGGCAGGCAGTTCTGTTTTGGACTCTGTTGTGTAACCATGTATGCAATGCATCAAAGACGTTTGCAGCCAGGATACCGGATTAAACGGGTGGCTGCCCCAAACCTTTCCATGCCTCTGGTCTCCACTTATTACACTGTTCATATACTCCATCTATATACAGTCAGGTCCATAAGTATTTGGACAGTGACATAATTTTGGCTCTGTACGCCTCCACAATGGATTTGAAACAAACCAATCAAGATGTGACTGATGTGTAGACTCTGAGTGGTAATTTAAGGAATTTAACAAAAATATTGTATGAGCAGTTTAGGAATGTTTTGCACAAACTAACATAATCATGAATAATACAATAATTTTCAATATTTGGTTGAAAATACTTTACAGTTAATGACTGCTTAAAGTCTACAATCCATGGTTATCTTCAAGTGCTGGGTTTCCACCTTACTGTAGTGATACTTTACCAGGCTTTTACTGCAGCTGTCTTCAGTTGCTGCTTGTTTGTTGGACTTTCTGCCATCAGTTTTGTCTTTAGCAAGTGAAATGTATATCCAATTGGGTTGAGGTCAGTTGATTGACTTGGTCATTGAAGAATATTTCATTACTTTGTGTTGAAAAGCACTAGGTTTGCTTTCACAGTATGTTTTGGCTCATTGTTCATTTCTACTCTGAAGTGTTCTCTTATCAGTTTTGCAGCATTTGATTGAATATGAGAAGACAGTACAGCCCTGTACACTTCATAAATCATCCTGCTACTTCTACCAGCAGTCATATCATCAATAAGCTCTACTCACCGACTTCCATTGGCAGTTAGCCATGATCATGCTCCACCATGTCTCATAGATGATGTGGTATTCATCAGATCATGAGCTGTTTCTTCTCTTTTCCATATTCTTAGTTTGCAAAATTGTTCCAGAACTGCACAGGCTTTTCAAAAATGTTTTCTGGCAAAGTCTACTCTGCCCTTCCTATTCTTGAGGTTTATTAGTGGTTTCTACTTTGTGGTTAATCCTCTATATTTAATTTCATGAAGCTTTCTCTTGATTGTAAACTTTTCACAATGATAGGTCTGCCTCCCAGAGCGTGTTCTTGGTTTGGCTACATGTTTTGAGGGGGTTTTTCTTCACCAAGGAAAGAATTCTGCAATCATCCAGCACAGTTGTCTTCCATGATTGTCCAGGTCTTCTGGTCTTGCTGTATGAATCTCATACCGAGTTCACAGTGACCACTTCCAAATGCAAATTCCACACTTGGAATCAATTCCAGATCTTTTACCTGCTTAATACTTAATGAAATAATAAAGGACCTGCTCCCACTTGGCTGAGCCCCTGAAAATAGGGGGACCATGTATGAAAATGACTGTCATTCTTATACTGCTTATACAATACTTTGGTAAACCCCTTAAATTAAAGCTGAACATCTTACACTTCAATCGCATAATGATTTCTTTATTTCAAATTCATTGTTGTGACATACAGAGCCAAAATTATGAAAATTGTGTCACTGTCCAAATACTTATGGACTTGACTGTTTGATAGCTCAACACAGCTTCATTCATCCTAGCTTTGAATCACTTCACCGTTTTTCTCATCTATGTTAGTGCAAAGTAAGCTTAAAGGTACTTCCAAGAACAATTTAGTGATAGGGCCTTTTGCTTTGTTTATTTCTAATTTGTTATAATAAGACTCATATTTAGAGACATACTATATGATGCAATACATAAAGACTGTACATTTCAATTAATTATGTATGAATGTTACGTAAGATCATATTGATTTATTTTCCTATTACCTATTCTTTATTATTCTTAACTAATTTAATTTGTTTTTCTTTTTTTACATTCTTTGAAATCTTGTAAAGCACTTTGAGCTAAATCATGTGTATGAAAATGTGCTATAAAAATTAGCTATTGTTTCCGTTGTCACAGATTGCTGGGGACCTTACCCAGCCATGGTGCCTGGAAGGACCGGAAGGTGGCATTAATAGCTTCCGGGCCACGAGGGGGCAACCACCCTGGACTAGGGGAGGACCACGGGAGAGGAGCAAAGAGGTTCTGGCCTGTTGGGACCCATGGCTACCGCCAGGGGTGCCTCAAGCCTCATGGGACCTGGGAAACTGTTACTTCCACCATACCTGGCAAGATGGCAGATGAGACTTCCAGGGGCGCCTGGAGTGCTTCCGGTGCGCAAGTTCTTTGCTCGGTTTTGCAGACTGGCGGCACCCAGCTTTAAAGCAGTGCTACTGTTCCTGTGTGGTTACCCTTTATTTCTTAGAATTACATTTCTGACACAGCTTTATAAATTCACTGAAACTAACCGCATATTGTTTATTAGTGTAATGCATCTGATTGTAGATTACCTGTAACAATATAATGG
This sequence comes from Polypterus bichir lapradei, assembly GCA_026402145.1. Classification (NCBI taxonomy): domain Eukaryota; kingdom Metazoa; phylum Chordata; class Cladistia; order Polypteriformes; family Polypteridae; genus Polypterus; species Polypterus bichir. The sequence goes on along the minus strand of JANRMT010062792.1, from coordinate 29,603,621 downwards.
CCCAGGGAATAGCCATAGTATTCCAAATACCATAACTGCTTTAGCGTTGTTACTCTCATTGCACCTTCTTCTTCTTTCAGCTGCTCCCATTAGGGGTTGCCACAATGGATCATCTTTTTCCATATTACTCTCACTGCACCACTCGGAGTATTTATATCACTGTATCTGAGTGGGGAATCACAGAAGCAGCTGAACGGAAAGAGAGTTATTGATATACTGCATCAAGCACATGCTGCCAAAGCCATGGGAAAACATTTCAAAGCCTTTCCTGTACGGACCTCGTGGTTCAGAAACAGTTTCATCCCAAGAACTATAAATGCACTCAATCAATTGCTCCTTGTAGAACTGTTTGTACTTATAAGTACAATTACCCCACTGTAAACTTGCACTACAGTTATAATATTACACAACCTGCACCATTTTATAAAGTGCGTATTTACATATGATGACGATATCATTTTTAAATGAAATGTAGCAAAATATGTTTATTATATTATACAGATAAAACTTTAACTTCATTTAAATAATCTGTATTGTTAATAATTGGACATGTAAGGACACGGTGCCACAGCGCGAGCAAGTTCATGTATTGCGCTGTATATTTGCTGAGGCTGGCGTGACACTGGAAGGATAGATGGATAGAATAATTAAACACGTAACTATGAAGATATTTCAATGTTCCTTAAAAGTTTTGAAGAATTGTCGTTGTAAGCTTACAGATGGCTTAACGTCTATTACAGAGGTGATTGTGTGGCGATTGGGTATTTGGGGAAAGAAAAGTAACGACAGGAATTGGAGGTTAGTACGTTTGAAAGAGACAGTACTGCTGCAATAAATTATTTCATCGAAGGTCATGCATGGCGCAGCAGCATCTTGTGTGAGACATGAACAATCACTGCGCCACCATGTTCCCATGTTTAATAACATGCTTTCATTCCAATCATCATGAAAATGATATCACGTATATATCTCAGTATTTTAATTATTCAGAGAGCTGTAATATCACGAATGTAATGGATTCTGTGTCCTGTCGGAGGAAGAGAAAGAACGGAAGCACGTAGTGATTCACACACATAGAGCACATTGAAGATCAAATACAAAACAAAGCATTTAACGTGCTACTTTAGTCACGATGGGATTTGAGAAACTAGTAAATTAAATGAATTTAAGATGAAGTTTATGATGTTCTACTTTAATGAGAAAAATAAACTACATGATTAAAGTGGAAATTTCGACATTAAAGTTGACATTTCGTGCTTTTTTCCCACTGTGTGCCTGTTTTTTGGTCTGTACCCTAATCAGCTCAGACGGTGGGCTACAACTCGCCTTTTCATGGTGACTTTGATATGTGACTTCTTTTTTATTTTGGCACTGTGTGAATTTGTGAACTTGAGCTTTCGAGTTTCTCCAACATGCTATGTCACTCGATCAACTTCCTTTTGTTGATTATACCACGGTTTAAATAAACAAATAGTATATTTTTCCTTTGCCTCCACTTGGTATTCGCAGAAATTCTTATATTTTCCCCCGTGCTTTTCCTATTGTCTTTTCACAGAATCCTGAGCTTAAGGGTTATTTATATTGATTTGCATATTCAAAGAGGCGTAATTCTGGAAGGAGTTTGGGTGGGACAGCACGTGAATGCATGAGCATTACTTTTCACGCTGACTGGGATTTATGGAGCAGAAGAACGCGGAAGTTTGTGTATGCACAGATTCCTACATCTGGATTTTTCTGTGCGTAAGCACATTTCGGCTTTTGTGCTTACGTCATGTTATAGTGCGAATTCTACGCACGCCGTTATGCTCGAGGCTCCTGGAGCACATCCGGGCGGGAATAAAAGGGGCCGCCTTCCTACATTCGGGGAGCTTGAGTCGGGAATGGGAGCAGGACGAAGCTCCCAGGAGGAGATAGGCGGCCAAGGACTGTAATAAAGAAGCATTATTGTGGTGATTAATTGCTGTGTGCATTGTGTGGTGTTCGGGACTGTGAACCTGTACGTAGTGGTGATTAATAAACGTGTGCCTTTTTATAAAGATGTGGTCTCCGACTGGTGGTGTCCGGGAAAGTCTCACACCATGTTTTGATGATTGGTTTTCCTTTCTTTCCCTTTTGACCCCTTCGGTTTCACCTGATTAAGAGTTTGTTTGCCGTTTGCTGTTTTCATATCATGGTTGTTGTGAAAATTACATAATTTACTTTCAAAATCATAACATTCAGGATGTGTATTCCTAATCCAAAATTCCAAAATCCAAACCTTTTTGAGTGCCAACATGACACAAATTATGTTCCCTCGATTTTTTTCTGCTGAGTGGATGTGAACAGCATATCTGAAGATACCAAACTGATTTATTCATTATGAATGGGGAGTGTCTGATCCCCTGTGAAGAATCGAGAGCTGTAAAGCTATGATACATGATCAATGACTGGGGATAACAGGTCCATCATGAAGTTCCATGAAGCTAGTACATGTGATATGATCAACAACTGGGGTTGAAGACCCCCATGAAGCAGCAAGTGCCACGAAGCACCATCACTCAGTTGAACTATTGGTGGTGAGGAATTGGGTCAGGGAGTCTTGTGTGAAGCAACTAAATGATAGCACCTGCATGGCAGTTCCAAAGTTCTGCAAGGCACCTGTAAATAAAAAAAAAAAAAAATAATGCTGCAAGTTGAAACCTCCACACCCACGGTCAAATTTATAAAGCTGAAAGTTTCATGGAACATTTTGAATGCACATTTTGGTTCTACAGTGCAAATATGCAGCATTGGCCCATGAAAAGGGATGTAAAATAGTGTCATCACTTTTGAGCTGTAGTATGCATGTCAAATCAACAAACATTATAATAACAGCTCGGTGATATTAATATTTTTACACATGAATTGTCATTTAGCTGGTTTGGCTGCATTTCTGTACTTATTAAAGGGATTTCCCAGGATATCTCATTATGCAAATACAAATATATGCAAATTTATCTATTTTTTTTTATACTCAGCTTAATTTCCTTAAAATTTACTTGCAAGGCTGCCAGGTTCTAAATGGGGCTGAGCTTCCAAAATCCATCTTCAGCCTTCAAATGAAGGTTGAATAACAATCAGCTATCCTCCAAACTCAAACAGGCTTTAGCCTACACTAATTATAAAGGGTAAAAGAAACCAAAACTACTCAAAAACAAATAAACATATCAAAAGAGGCAAGAGGAGCTTGGGTCATCAATAACAAAACAAAATTTGTTTAAGAAATACATTTAAAAACAAAAAATAATCAAAAAGGTATGCCTATAAAGTAAACAAAATCAATCCATTACTCAGCAATCTATCCAAAAAAGCCAAGCCAAAGTTCAAAACCAGAATATCAAAAAGAAATGGAGTGCATTCCGACACATCAAGGATCCCACAGAAGATTATCATCATCAGCTTTGACTATGTAGGCTGACAGTAGTCCTTCAGCAAGGTTAATTCCAAACTGTAAAATTATTTCCACACAGAAAATAACTGTGTTGGGATCTGAGTCTATGATAAGGCAAATGTGCTGCTGTGTTGCACCCAGTCTTATAAAAGAATGAACGTTTTTACATTTTATATATTTTGTACCTGATAATGACTGTTTCTTTATTTGTTCTGTGGGTTTGAAGCCCATTGCATTTATTTACCTTGATAACTGAGGTAGTATTAATGCACAGTACGGAGATAAAAAATAACAGAAAATAAGTACATAAATAATAATATTTACTAAACAATAATGGCACAAATATAAAAATATTAAATACAAAAAAGAAACTTAAGCCTAGCTATAACATAACAGAACGGTTTAGCTTTTTTGTCAATTGTTTAAGACAATGCAGTTTCAGAAATTAATTTATACTGGAGTAGACACTAGGGCGGCACTGTGGCGCAGTGGTAGCGCTGCTGCCTTGCAGTAAGGAGACCTGGGTTCGCTTCCCGGGTCCTCCCTGTGTGGAGTTTGCATGTTCTTCCCGTGTCCCCAAAGACATGCAGGTCAGGTGCATTGGCGATTCTAGTCCCTGGTGTGTGTGTGCCCTGCAGTGGGCTGGCACCCTACCCAGTGTTTGTTCTTGCCTTGTGCCCTGTGCTGGCTGGGATTGGCTCCAGCAGACCCCCGTGAACCTGTGTTAGGATATAGCAGGTTGGATAATGAATGACTGACTGACTGGAGTAGACACTGAAGGAGCGACTGTAAACTGCTTATTTACTACCAAACCCTGTAAGACAACCATGTTAAATCACCTGACAACTGTTATTATCTGTTACAGTTTGACCTTAGCTTTGCACTGTTAACTGAAAGTTTAAACACTATTACAATGTTTTGTTTCCAAATTATTTCTCATTTGCTTCTGGATGCCTTCAATATTTCACCTGAAAATATCATCAAGAATGATGCCTGTTGAGACTACTGTGAACAGGTTTTAAATGACATACATGCATCAAAGGATACATTTTGAAAAGGGCCAATAGGTTTTAAAATAGTGCACATTGAGCTCCCTGTTTTTGGCCCACAGCAGTATTGACTGTGATTTTTAGTTACGTGGACATGTTTTCATCTCTGCCATTTACATTATACATCTGTGTTAATAAATTAGCCTTTGGGGATTAAAAATTGATATAATCTAAAAGAGAAAGTCTAAGACCATCCAAAATGACCCAAAACTTTCTCAACTCTATGCTTAATTAAATCAATAACAAATGAAATAATAATTTACGATTCAGAAAAGCAAAATTCAAGAATCCTAAATTCAATGAGCAATAATAAAATAATAAACAGAAGAAAGAAAGAAGCTAAGTATTTCCATTAAAGATTAACCAATAAAAGCAACATAAAAAATCATTCACAACTCAAATAAAGAAATCATCTAAATAAAGTATAAAGACTAAGAGTAGAATTAACAAAAGCACTGAGACTATTAAAAGAAAGAAAAAATACCAGAGACAAACCCTAGACTGGGAACAATGACATTGCAAGGCCCATTCTTACACACACACACACACACACATACACACAAACACTCACTAGTTGCCATCTTAGTGTCATCAATATGCAATCCCTTCAGTATGTCAAAGGAAAACTAGAGCATGTGGAGAAATGTTATAATTCTCAGTCAGGGCTTTAATTATTTGTTGGAGATATGCTCTAGAGAGGAGAGGAATGAAGGTCACCAGGGACAAGACAGAATACATGTGTGTAAATGAGAGGGAGGTCAGTGGAATGGTGAGAATGCAGGGAGTAGAGTTGGCGAAGGTGGATGACTTTAAACACTTGGGATCAACAGTACAGAGTAATGGGGATTATGGAAGAGAGGTGAAGAAGAGAGTGCAGGCAGGGTGGAATGGGTGGAGAAGAGTGTCAGGAGTAATTTGTGACAGACGGGTATCAGCAAGAGTGAAAGAGAAGGTCTACAGGATGTTAGTGAGACCAGCTATGTTATGGGATGGAGACGGGGGCACTGACCAGAAAGTAGGAGACAGAGCTGAAGGTAGCAGAGTTAAAGATGCTAAGATTTGCACTGGTTGTGACGAGGATGGATAGGATTAGAAATGAGTACATTAGAGGGTCGACTCAAGTTGGACGGTTGGGAGACAAAGTCAGAGAGGCGAGATTGTGTTGGATTGGACATGTGCAGAGGAGAGATGCTGAGTATATTGGGAGAAGGATGCTAAGGATAGAGCTGCCAGGGAAGAAAAAAAGAGGAAGGCCTAAGAGAAGGTTTATGGATGTGGTGAGAGAGGACATGCAGGTGATGGGTGTAACAGAACAAGATTCAGAGGACAGAAAGATATGGAAGAAGATGATCCGCTGTGGCAACCCCTAATGGGAGCAGCCGAAAGAAGAAGAAGATTATTTTTTATTATGTGTTAAATATGTTAAACATCTTCTTTTGATGGCCATTTTAGGTTCCTGGAGGCTGACATATTGGTTTGGTAATGTGATCCCATTCTTGTCATATGAAAGGGAAGAAACGTGGTGTGTGATGTTATGATTATTATGATTATGATTATTATTATTATTATTATTATTATTATCTTCCAACCAAAGTAACCTAGGAGACAAAGACGCAGCTAAATTAAATTAAATAATCAATCAATAACATGGCTGTAACTCTAAGCTTTGAAAAGCTTTGAATGCATTTTTAAGTCAGAATACAGTATAAGCTTTCTCAAGTAAGTTAACATTAAAACTTGCAATAAAACCTTGTAAATATCATCCTCTATTGTGTGCAACCATCGGTAAAATGATTGCTGACACTTCTCAAGTCCGTTAATGACTCCTTAAAATGATCTCCTTTGCTGGCTTCTCATTTACAAATTCCCTCTTGCACTGACTTAATGGTGATCAGCGTTTTCTGCATATGCTGGCATGTACACAATAACACAGGAATTTACTTCTATTACCTACATTAAATGTACATGTTTATGGTTTACCAGGCTGCTTTGGTAAGATTATGACTTTCCTGTCACCATCAATGTAAGCTACCAGCTAGGCTGAAAAGTCAAGTATAGATCCCCATTGAGTAGCATGCAGCCTGGAGCAATATATTGACTCAAAGTATCAACTAAACTCAATTTTAACAATGCAACTTTTCTCTAGCTTCACCCTGGTATTTGGGTAGCATTGCCCCTCCAGCATTAGGACTGGAGGAGGCAACTGACACCGTTTTCCCCTCATAGATGACACCTTTGTTTATACAGTTCATTACCTGGTGAGACAATATGGACAGCAACAAGACCCTGTCACATTTTAATTCAGTAGGTCTAAACATTAGTTCTTGTGAGTCAACTTATGTGTCATTTTTCACACTACTCTGTAAAACACAAGAGTAAAACATTGATAAATTAAGATATTTTTAAAGTATGGAGGATTCATAAATTTCATTCATGAATTTCTTTCTAGCAGAACTGACAACTTTCAAATTCTTATAGTGTACTTTTAGTTAATTGAAAATGCTTTCAACCATCTAATTCTAGTTTATTTTTGTTTTGTGTTGATTTTCACAACTGTGAATTTTAAACATACATTTTGTGGATAAAAATGTTTAAATAATGCTGGAAAAAGATATTTTATTTGAATTTGAAATCTGGCTATAAGACAAAAGAAATGACTATTTCAGAGGGGTATGAATAGATTTAATAAGTGCAATAAAACAAAACAACATTTTCAAGCCTTTGATATAGTAGGGTGATCATTGGTGTAAAAGGTTGTACTTATATCTGACATAACAATAGCTATACCTCTTCCTTCATCAGAAAGCATTAAAGTGTCATTGATGGTGTTTAGTGTACTGTAGCAGTGTGACTGATCTGTCTCAATCAAGTTATGACGTATAAGGTGAGACCAAATCTACTGTAAGCGGCAACTGCTTTTCAGACTTTACAAAGAAGACAAACATTTGAAATAGATCATTAAGTCTATGTCAGTTAAGCTCTGATTTTTTTTTTCAATAACTGGCCAAGTGGACCATTGTCACTTTCAGTGCTTTAGCAGTTGTACCAGTCAATAACGTCCGACTGGTAATGTTAAGAATGGGTTCTGCTAGAGCAATGCATACGCCTTTCCATGTTTTGTTAGAACTGGGTCTAATGGAGTATAGGTAGTAGGTTTCATTTTAGAAATTAAAGTTGTGATTGACTGCTCTGTTAGAAAGTTAATATTACTTAGGAGAGCTAGGGTTTCATGTCACAATACTAATTTTGGAAGATGACACTGAAATCTGGGATAACATATTATCCATTTCTCCTTAAAGAAATTCATTAAAACTGCACTGCCGTTTGTGGGGATTTTGCATGACAGTTTAGATTTCCCATTTGCCAAATGCCAAATAATGAATCTGAAATTCTTTTTTTGTAATTTTTGGACTTTTTTGAAATTAGCATATATACTTTTTACATGCTTTGATGAATCTGCTTTAGTGTGGGTCCCCTACAAGTAAGTGAGGCTGTAGTAATTGTGTCATTGTGCAATTCCCATGCAATCCTCTCCATTTTAAAACATTATATTTCATTTAGCAAAACAACCATTTTTAATACTTCTGAGAAGTACATTCACATCCAATAATAGCAGTGCTACAGTAGTGAAATGGAGTAAACAGGGTCGAAAAATAATGGATGGATAATATGTTTTACAATCATATTAATATTTCTACTAGTAGAAACAATGACAGATTATATTACTGAATCTGAAGACTGTGCTTCATGTGCGTTTCACTTCAATAATGTGTAATAACAGCCTATTGCACATTCATTTTCATTGCGTTTCTACATTTTTGCTTGTTCTTTTCAGTCCGAACTCAACTCCCTTTTCGACTCTGATTTTTCAGATTAATTTTCATTCACCACTGAACTGAAACTTGTGCTAGTGTGATCCCTAACTAATTCGGTCAGTTGTGGAGATGCAGGAAGTCTTTGGCAGATTCAGTTCACTTATTGCTTACAGGAAATTTGCAGTACACACAACATTCACTGATGGAGGTATTTAAATTTAGTGATTTTACTAACATGTTCCATTTGCTAGTATGTGTAAACTATCCATCCATCCATCCATTATCCAACCCACTATATCCTAACTACAGGGTCACGGGGGTCTGCATAACACATTTATTTCATCTCGCCGTCTATCCAATGCTTTTTAGACTTATCCTGGTAACTCAACTCTCTGAAAGGATTAAAATCATGAATAGGTGACTAAGGTACTTAATCAAAAAGTTTATGCTGAGTATATGAAATTGTTTCAATTTATTATAATAACCAGGCATTTGTATGTATAATTCGTGCATAATTGTTGCAGACAAGTGCTTTAAGGAAGCATGCTGATATTAATTAAAAACAAAGAGACTCTTATTCAAAAATTCTTACTAATCCCACTTCAAGAATAATTGTACACACTCCAGGATGACCTTTGTATTTGTTGTTGAAATCTAGCTGCTCTTGATATACAGCATGCAGAATGACAGCAGGCTGACTTTCACTTTAAAATCTTCACATTCTTGTGTGGATTTTGTTTAAACAGAAAAAAACTAATTTACAGGTAAATCTTACTCATACATTTTACTGGAGATGATTGGGATTTGAAGCAAGTAAATGCTCTCAGTTGGTTGTCAACTTGTAATGAAACTCATATATTTGATTTCACGCATTATTTTGCAGACAGCTGGTAAAACATGGGGTACTAAAGGAGAAGTATGACTAGATTGTTTTCTCCTACATTTTTAATTTAAGTCTCTCCCAGTCTGCTTTATATTGTATGCAGACATGTCATTGCCTTTTAATTGTCAGCACTAAATTTGCTCAAATATATTGCATATCCTTTTTTCTTCATACATTAATAGCTTACAAGAAAGTGCAATCTAAATTAGAGAAGCAAATAAATATTAATGCCTTCCCATTTTCTAATCTATGTTTATCCTAAAAAAAGGAAAAAAGGGCTTGCAATATTAAATGACCGAGACATAAATTACTATTGAAGTGAAAAAGCAAAAAGGGGCTTCTAATCTTCTTTATGGGTTTATGTGTACTACAGACAATTAAATTGTCTTAAGGATAAAGAAAGAACTGCTGGATTGTGCTGGATTTTTCTTTATGAAGCATGTACTATAAATAATGCACTAGCTAATCAAATTTGATTGCTGGAATCAGTAATGTAGGGAGACGTCAGTGGGAATTGCCTTGTTGCCTGGTACTTCTAAGAAATTAGTTACATCGTGCTGTGAATGTATGTTTTAAGAAAGAATTTCACAATATATACATCAAGCCTCTAAAGAGGGTTTAGCACATTCATTGCCCTACTACTGATTACCAAACTGCTAAAATGTACTGATTGTAATAAAGACTATTGTAAGGCTGAAAAAAGTCCTTTATCAAAAGGGGCATGTATTCCATGGAGGGAAGAGTTCTTTAAATATGTCCCGGGTTTAAATCCTGCTCAGATTCTGTCTGCCTGGAAAAGCTTCCCCCTCCTCATTTTGTCTGGACTTCTGGTTTCCTGACACATCTAAAAGACTAGCATGTTAGGTGCAATGGTTACTGTTGTGCATGAGTACAGTGGCACATTGTCCAGGTTTACGTCTCTCTTTGTGCCCAGTACTGACAGAATGGACTCCAGCCCTCTGCAGCCCTGTATTGGACAAAGGTGGCAGCAAAATCAATCATTAAATTATACTCAACATAGTGAAAACTGATATACAGTACAAGTTTATCAACAGGTAATTTCAAAACTTGGGTATAATAGTATACATTAAGAAGATTGAAAAGACAAGGTCTTTAAAATTAGGAAAAGTCAATTTCATGAGAGAGAAAAAAAATAGGACGATACAGGCAGACTACAAGAGAAAAAACATTTACAGGTTCTTCCAGATATCATATTCTCATCTTCCAATGCACCACAGCCTCTTAAATCCATAATGGTGGTGTCTTTTTTGAAGAACATAAAAAAGCAGACGAAAGGAGGTCGTTCAGTGTAGAGCAGTTCACCCAGTGCCAATCACTCAAGTCCTAATTTCCCGACTCGCAAAGACACAAGAGGGAAGGAGGTGACATGAGCAAAAGGAATCATGAGTTCAGTCTCTTCTTAAAAAAATCCATCAAGTCTGCTGTCATAATGTGTCCCAGCAGTAATTGAACAATTTCAAAATCCTGCTACTGAAATAGTCCTGCTGTCTCTCAGCTATGTATGGGCTTTTTCTTAACTTCATCTTGATAATTCCGGAAGAAAACTGTTTGCACAGTTAATCTTATTTATACCCTTCAGGACTGTAAACAGCTTTATCAGATGTCCTCTTGCCCTTCATTATACTAGGTTATACAGATTAATTTTCTTTGCCCTTTTTTAGTTACTTTAACCCATAAATGAATGATGGTACTCTTTTTGAAGCCATGTATATAAAGTGAGACCTCATCACTGCTATTTTAGAAGTGCTTTGCCTGTTTTATATTTCAGTGCTCTTAATCTGATATTGTCATGAATCTAAATCTTATTTACTATAGACACTTATTGACCTATTGTTTTGAGTTTTGTTAGAGTTTCAAAACTTTCTTAACATTTAATGTTTTCTTGGTTTACATTTTGCCAACCTTCTGCTTTTAGTTTCTGGCTGTGAGACCAGCATTTTCATGACTCTTTGTTGTTGGCCCCTTTTTTTTGACCTTGACTTCGCTCATCTCCTGGTTGTATTGCTTGGGCCTGTTGCAAGTCACTGCCAGAACAGACACTGACCAACTCCCCAGAATTCCTAATGACCATTTCCAACTGTCTTCCTACTTGAGAAGGATAGGTCCTTCTTGCATAGGACTGCTCTGTTCCTTTATCTTCTACAGTATGTGCACTGTATGGTCCTAGACACCATGTGATTTACTTTACATACTTATCCAAATCAGAACGTCATACAGACATACATAATTCAGAATAATAAAGGGAGAAGATGGCCAGAAGCCATAGATCATTTAAATGCCAAATTCTAACATAAATGTAATTGATATTAATGTTACACACCCAATACAAGGTGATCTATCATGTGTGAAAATAGACAGAAGCAAAAAAGGTTTTGCAATACACTAACAAGATTACAATATGCAAGCTTTCGAGGCAACTCCTTGAAAGCTTGCATTTTGTAATCTTTTTAGTTAGCCAATAAAAGGTGTCATTTTGCTTGACTTCTCACTACATCCATAATGGCTAACATGGTACAACACCCTAGTACTACTGTAACCCACCAAGAAATGAGAGAGGAAGGAAAATGAAGGTCAAAAACAAAGTTAAGGTTAAAAAATACTGACAGACAGAATCAAAACCAACAAATATAATCAAAAACTTTATTTAAAAAATGTTTAAGAAGAATACCTCTTAAAACCACACCAGTTGTTTTGACTTTGGAATCCAGAATCTTGGACAACCAGGCAGTACACGCTGTCTTTGTCAAGTGTCACAACATCCAATCATCACCTGGGAGAAACCACCATATCAACAGTAAGCAGAGACTCCACAAAATGGTGGCACTCTAATAATAACAAAATCACAGTGTAGAGAAATATTAAAACTGTTGAACTTGTTCAAAGTTCCATTGATAGTAAAAGCTAATGTTAAATTTAAGTTCCCAATGCTTTAACACTTGTTATAAAAAATAAAAATAGGAAAGTTCCAAAAGGAAATGTATATATAATGAAAAAGAAAAAAAATCTTGTGGAGAAAGTCTGAGTTATTATTTTTCCTGTGTTTTAAAATTTTTTTAATGTTTATTTATTGTTTTTATATTTATGTATTTGCATCTATGTTGTCTGCTTATATCCCTTGTATTCTGTAGGTGGAACCTAAAGAGGTGGGTCCACTGTGACATCACAGCTTAGAACAGCCTTTAGCCTTTATATTCTTGCTGAGGATCAAGTCTGGTGGAATGTCATTAATTGTGGGTTGTGGATCATTGTTGTATTTTTTTGTTTATTTTTGCTTTCCTTTTGAATTCTGATTGATAGATTATGGGCTTAGTTTTGTAAGCTTTGGGCTGCCTTCTTATGAAAAACCTTTTTTGCCTTATTTTGCTTTTTTCTGCAGTGTATTTCTTTTTTCTTATATAAATAAATAATTTATAAAAATTCTTCTTTTGTCTTTTGTCTTCTTAGGCTAGAGGTTTACAGTTATCCTTTCCCTTTAATTACATTTCTGTGTATTTGGAGAAAATTTTAACTTTAAAGCCTGTTCCCATTTTTTAGGTACATTGAAGCCCGCCTTTTAAGTTTGGGGCCAGGCTGCCTGGGATAGGGCCTATTTTGGGGAGTCAGACTCAGTTAAGTCCTGGTGTGGCCTTGCCCTTTACACCATGTGTGTGCTGCAGTCACACTACAGGCTGAACATATGATTGTTCAAGATCCAGTTGTCTTTGAATGACCACATAAGTAAACCAATAAATTAGAGTGGTCCATCTGAGAGATGATTTCAGCTTTTCAACCCTACTAAAACTGCCAGAAGACACAATGCCCAATTCACAAACAGGACAGTGAGGGACAGGCTTTATGCTGCTGGCCTTAGAGCAAGGCAGAGGCCCTCTTCTCTAACCTCCTAGATCTGTAACTCTGCAACAGGACAATGCCAGGTCACACACAACTACTATTGTCACATCTGTCCTGAGGAATGAATGCTGAGGTGCAAAGTACTGTGTCAGAGTGAATTAAATGGTTACATTTTCCTCTCCCTGCCACACTGCCATTACATTGCTATGGTTTTCAGCATGTTCAAACTTTGTTAAAAAAGAAAGATTTAATGTCTCTGCTGTATCCTGTCTTTGATACACATTGTTGTTTCATAAAGAAAATAACTGCTGGCATGCAAAGCAACACCTTGAATACATTTTTAGCAGAGACAAATGGTACTGTTATCTGCTTCTGCTCTGGAAAAGGATGAGTGTTGGGAGTGTTAACGAAAGGAGTGCGGAAACAGATATATTGCTGAGCAAGAAGGCCCTCTGCAGATAGCAGGCATATTGGCTTCTGGCTGAACAGAGATATCTGTTTAGTTGAGTGGCAGAACCTGCTGCTTGTAATTTCAGCGACCAGGATGAATGACCCTAATTTCTCAGCAGAGACACTGAGCAGTGAGAACTGTTTTGTGCACTACAAGTCTAATTTTTTTTCACAACTTTGAGATTAGCATTGCCCCCAAAACTAAGAATAATGAGCTCTTGACCTTTTATGCATTGACTTCATCTGGTGTCACTTTTGTACCACTCGATTAATCAACTGGTCAATCTAGACTTTTACAGAAAGCTTCAGTCAGGCATGGCTCTTAACAGTTAATTAAAAACCCAGTGGCAATCATCACAACTTTGTAGCAATCAGCCATAACTGTCACCTTTTACATAAACTGTGATCCATTTGTGAATTTCTTTCAACCATATTTGTCAGTGTTTGTGTTCCAACTAAATATGTAAAAGTGAACTTTATAAGAATGCATTTATACTGAATTTGAAATGTGTGCAAGAGAGTTGCACAAAATGTTTAGTTTAGTATTATGTAAATATATATTCTTTATTTCAGGGTTTTTGTCTCTACAAACACACCAAGAATTATTTGGATTGTACATGTAAAGTATGTTTGAAATTAAGAGTGACTGGTTCTGGGCTATATATACATTCTGTTCTGTATGTAGATAAAGTACAGGAGGAGGAGCAGGAGGAGGGAGCATGCGCTGATAGCGCATTTCTACACCCACCACTGTCTAGCTCACACTGTTCTACACCCACCCACTGTCTAGCTCACCACACAATGAACTACCTGGATTGGGACCAGAGTGAAGCGGGTGACACCTCAGCACCATACTGTAACAGTGTGAGGTTTTTTATGGTGCCAGTCCTGCCACCAACCCCCAAGTTTTCCCTGTCTATATAGTTCTGGACCTAATGGTGCTTGTGCTTGTGTATTTGATATTTGATTATGCAAGCTAAAATAGACATTTTTGAGAGGGATAACGTTTTTAAAAGGGATCCTTTTCCCAGCTCTGTATCCGTGACCACAGCCAGGGGGCTATTGGATGGTTCCCGAGCCATGGACTGCAGCACTTCTGCCACACCATGAAGTGCTGCCGGAACAGGAACCAGATACACCCAGAGTGCTTCCGGGTGCAAGGGCAGCACTTCCACCACACCAGGAAGTGCTGCCGAAAGATCATCAGAGAGCACCTGGAGCACATCCAGGTGTGCCATAAAAGAGGCCGCCTCACTCCATTCAGGGAGCCGCAGTCGGGAGAAAGAAGACAGAGCTTGAGAGGAGAAGTACTGAAAAACCTGAAGGAAAGTAGAGACTGAGTTGGCTGATTAGGGCATTGTTAGGTGCCATGTATTTTTGAAGACTGTAATAAACTTGTGTGTTTTGGACATTCGGTGTATGTCTGTCTGCGTCCAGGGGCTGTCTTACCACAAGACCTATTTCAAATGTACCCTTTCTTTCCAAAATACTAGAAAAAACAGTTGCCAATCAGCTTTAGTTACACCTTATGCATTACAATTTATTTGAAAAATTCCAGTCTGGTTTCTGCACTGGTCACCACCAAGTGCCACATTTGAGTATTGAGAAGAGAAACAGAATAGGTGAGGGTCAGTATCAAATTATAATTATCATGTTACTTATGTTTTAGTGCTAATGACTAACAACAGAGATGTAGTCTGTACAGTTAATCAGCAGCTCTAGTCAGGATATGTTAAACTGAAGTAGTGAGTCTTCAGCCAGGATTTAAAAGCTGAAAACGAAGGGGAACCTCTTATAGTAGCAGGCAGACCCTTCCACAGTTTAGGGGCCCTGTAACTAAAAGCTCAACCTCCCACTGTTATTTTATTAATCCTTGGAATCATAAGCAGATCAGCATCTTGAGATCTTAATGTGCGTTCTGGTTTGTAAGTTATGATAAGTTCAGACAAGTAAGCCAGACCTTGGCCATTTAATGCTTTTTATGTTAAAATAAGGATTTTGAAATCTGCCCTAAACTTAACTGGGAGCCAGTGTAAGGATTTAAGAACTGGAGTTATGTGTTTGTATTTTCTTGTTCTTGTAATAATTCTTGCAGCAGCATTTTGGATCAACTGGAGGCTGTATAAAGCTTCCAAAAACAGTTTGAACATCCAGTGAACACCGCATTGCAGTAGTCAATCCTACTAGAAATAAATGCATGAATTAATTTCTCAGAATCCTGTTTATTTAGAAAGCTCCTTAATTTCCCAACATTTTTAAGATGGAAGAAACATGATTTGGACAACTTTGTAATATGTGCTTTAAATGACATGCTAGAGTCAAAAAGAACTCCGAGATTGTGGGCCGATTCAGTAAAATTAATGGCGATTCACACTGAGTTAAACAATGACAGAATATTGTTGTGATCAGCGTCATTCCCTCCAACAATTAACATCTCTGTTTTATCTGTATTTAAAGACAAGTAGTTCTCATCCATCCACTCCTTTAATTCACTAACACAACTAATTAAAGACAACATTGTAGAAACTTCATTTGATCTAAATGAAAGATATAACTGGGTGTCATCTGCATACGAGTGAAAATTAACATTATGTTTCCTAATGAGAGATCCCAGTGGAAGCATGTAAAGTGAAAACAGTAAAGGTCTGTGGTGTTATGGGTCCACAGCTCGCTCAGCAAAGGCCATTTAAATAAATAATCACCATGCTCGCGGCTTCGTGAGGGGGCGTAGTAGTTGTAGCAAGCTACGGGGTGATCACCGAGTGCACAGGTGAGGGACTGCTCACATCTGTGATTGTTCCCGTTGCTAATGTGCTGCAACTGCTACGGCCCCTTGCAATATAAAAAGAAGCACGAGTCGGTTGGAAGGGAGGACAGAAAGATCAGAAATGAAAAGAAAAAAGTAAAGGACGGAGGTTACAGGGAGCGAGGGAGCAAGTCGATGCAAGAGAGAGAGAGACACACACGGAGCATGTGGGCGAGCGAGCGAACAAACGAGCGCTCGTGGGCAGCTGCGAGGAAGCCTGGGTGTCAGGCCGACACCCAGGAGTTGGAGTTGAAATTGCTCCCGCTGAGCGATTAGGTAGCGGGAGTGACGAGTGAAAGGTGACTGGCCGCGTAAGGCCGGAAAGGCAGTGGGAGTCGGGAGGCTTGGTGGTGGATTCCCCAACATGAGCGTCCTGCCCGTTGGATGTGAACCAAGTCTCGGGACTGGGATGAGTGCCAGACCGAAGCCAGGGATCGGGAGGTCTCCAGACCCGTTTGGATGTGATATGGAAAAGGGCAGCTGCAGAGAGCGTCTCGCCTGCTGCAAAGCCTAGTCGGGAGAAGCAGGTGAGACGCTAGCATAGAAAAGCACCAGGCTTGTCATTGGCATTATTTTAAAGACTGCTTCCAGCGTTATTTGAACCCCGTTGATTTTAAAGGATTGTTTTTTCTATTGTTTTAAACCTCCACATTATCTTATACTGGGTTATTTATTTAATGAAGATTTTTGAAGCACTGCACTTTATGGACACTTTGAATATTTGTTTGTTGATTTGATTTTTAATAAAAGCACTTTTGCACATTTGTACCATTCCCTTGCTATGTTGTTGCCTCCACTGTCTAGCTCATCTCGGTGACATTATCGACGGTATTGGGTTCAAGGGCTCCCGAATAACGATGGGAGCATGGAGCAGAACCCACATCGTCACAAGGTCCCAGTCGAATTTCTCAAATAAATTGAAACGCGTAAGGTGTGGCTGAAGCGGATTGGCGACTACTTTTTCTAGTATTTTAGAGAGAAAGGGTAAATTTGAAATAGGCCTATAATTATTTAGTATGTGTGGATCTAGGTCTGACTTTTTAAGATGGCGCCGACTGGTGTGGCTGGCCATCTGATTGTCTCGCTAATCTATGTTTTATCTTTGTTTTTTTGTATTAGTTTATCTCAACGACCACTGTCCTACGATTGTGATTCTTTACTTAACATATTTTCTTGCTTGCTTTCGTCTCAATTTTCATCTCCATTTGGGATATTATGTGAACCACAACCTTTGTTTTATTCATCTCCTGACTTCTTTACCTGGATGCCGGTGTTTACCTGTATCAGTGAGCTGAATGCCTCTCGAAGACGCAAACACACCCACCGCCGACGTGGAAAAAGAGCCGGCATTGCTGTTAAACAACACTGACTCAAGTCCCAGACCTTGGATTCCCGATGCCTGCGAGTCGTCTATCATTTCTCCTGCACAGGACTCCATCCTTGGTCCATGGGCGCTGGATACTGGGTTTAATTTCTCCATTTCAAGGCAGCATCACTTTTCCTCAGTGTGCAATCGGGAAGTAAAAGCTGCTAATCTTTGCACGCTCACCTGTGCTCATCCTGCAATGAGCTCTTCTACTTCTATCAAGGCTGCTCTCTTGAACGTGAGATCAGTATCTAATAAAACTTTTATTCTGCAAGACTTTATTACCTCAAATAATCTGGATTTCTCCTTCATCACTGAAACTTGGATTTTAAATAGTGACTCTTCATGTTTTATTGACTTGGTACCATCAGGTTATTCGTCTGACTCGCCATGGTGGGGGCATTGCCACTGTAATTAAAAGTATGTTCTTGTGTCTGAACTTTATAAGGGGTCCGTTTAGCAGCTTTGAACTGCAACTTTTCGAAGTGTGCAGCTCCCCTTCTTTGTTGTTCACCGTGGTTTATAGACCTCCTGTAATTAATGATATCTTCATTTCTGATTTCTCTGATCACCTGGCTGATATTACCGTCTCCCGTGACAAAGTATTTTTATTTTTGGTGATTTTAACATTCACGTTTGTTGTCAATCGAAACCTTTGGTTAATGACTTTTTATCACTATTGGACTCATTTGATTTTATCCAGAATATTAATATGCCAACTCACACTCTCGGTCACACCCTTGATCTCGTTCTTACTCATGATATTTCAGTTAATAATATTGATTTATGCAATGTTTCTTTCACTGATCACTTTTCTATAATGATGGATATGAATATTGCTGTTGATGTCCTGACTAATAGCTGTCTCCCACGCTGCACGTGCTTTTTAAATTCTTCTATTATAACCGATTTTAAAACCATTTTCTCTAGCCTTGATGTGCATGTCCAAAATAATGGTATCAATGATTCTGTCTTAAAATGTAATTCTTCCTGTAAAACATGTCACACACGTGCGACTAGGAGTGAGCTGAACTGACCAAGTGGAGGTGATTACCTGCTGGGCCAGGGGGTGGCGGGGCGCTCTAAACCTGTTTCTGTTAATTCTGCAGATCAAATACGGGAAAACCTGCCTGATTCAACGTCACTTCCGGTTCCGGCTCCCAGACTGACATCACTTGCGGTTCCGGCTCCGAGACTGACATCACTTCCAGTTCCGGCTCCCAGATTGAAGTCACTTCCGGGTTACGGACTATAAATCCGACATATTGCCAAACCGAGTCAGTTCATTTTGGGAACTCAAACCAACAACATCGATTGTGCTCTAAAAGATCCTTTTGCAGCTAGGAACAATATACGGATGGCTGCCCCAAACCTTTTTGTAGTGTGTTGAGACTCATCATTTCACAGTGGCGTAGTCGGCAGGATGGCCTCCTGGTGGAATCGGAAGCCGAACCAATTTTACGTCTCAACACATCAACATCAGGTAGGGAAGTACCGTTCTTGTGTTGCCGAGCTGGGGTCTGATGGTGTGTGTCGGGAAGATCTGGAGTATGTTCCGACCCAGTTCTCCTTAAAGAGGACCTGGGAGTGTAGGCAGAAGACCTACAGACAAGGGCCAGGTTCTGAAGGGAACACAATGGGGACCTATTATGGGCTCTCAAGGATGGGGACCGACCCAAAGAACCCCACAAAAGAAAAATTCTTTGAGAAAGGTGGGGATGCCCTGGGTTGGCAGGTGAGGGAAATAATGACTTGGGAATATAACCCAGAGGAATCCCTCCGAGAACAGGCCATGACACTATGGCAGAAAGTCGGGTGTTGGCTAAGCCCATACAATAAAATGCCCGACTAATTGTGGAAAAGGTGGCCTGTGCCATAATAATAAAGGGCCAACCTGCTAAACTCGCCCAGCTGACCTGGGGCCATTCAAATGATAACATGGTCACCCTTGTGAGGATTATTAACACCTTGCGGGAGGAAACCTACTTGGGAGACCCAGAAAGGAATCCCTGTGAACCCAGAGGGAGTTGTGCCACTAACTTAGAGTCTTACTCTTACATTGCGGAGCATGCTTTGGAAAACTCTGATGCACGGCGGAAGGCTTCGCGAAGTGACACGAGGGTCTGCGGAGAAACACGGAGCGGGGGCAGGGTGCTCCTACTAATCCTCTAGCCTTTTCTCATACAGGAGAAGCGATAGTCAATGGCTTTAAAGTACCATCTTTATTTGATTCTGGCAGTAACATTACCATTGTTGCTTGCCATTTAGTGTTGCCGCGACAAAGATTAAAAATAAAGACCCGTCTAACCTGTATTCATGGGGACGTCCGGTCGTACGAGTCCGCTTGCTGTTACATCTGCCAAAACGGCGTTCTAAAGAAAATAACAGTGGCGGTACACGACAATCCTCCATTTCCCTTGATACTGGGTAGAGACTGGTCAGATATAAACTGCGGCATAACGCTCGCTATCCCTAATAAAGCACTCGGTCTTGTCATGGACGCTGATTCTGCGTCCTCTGCTACCTCCACGCCATGTACACAGCCGGTAGGGGAACAGAATACGGCCTTAGAAAATGACGTGGAAACAGCCGGACCGTCACAGAGCGAAACGTCATCATCAAGCGCTGCGCCGGCTCGGTCTGAAACCACGCTCCTTGAGGTCGAATCTGATCCCCTCAGTCGTCTGCAGTTTCAGTTTAGGCAGACACCGGCTTCATTTAAAAGGGAGCAATGGAATGATGACTCCCTTAAATTTGCGAAAAATGCAGTGGTCTTAGTAGATGGCCAGCGCACCACACATCCCATGCCACAAGGTCCCCACTTTGTATTAAATAATGACCTTTTATATCGGGTGGCAGAACATGAAGGAAGGGTGAGGTTCCTGCTCTTAGTTCCACAGACTTACCGGCGACAAGTCTGTGAACTAGCTCATACTCACCTCCTGGGAGCCCATCTGGGTCCTGAGAAAACTTTAGAGTGAATCAAGCTCCGATTTTTTTGGCCTGGGATTAATGAGGCGGTCCGCCGCTTTTGCATGTCCTGTCCGGAATGTCAATTACGGCAGATTCCTAGAAAGGACCGTGCTCCTTTAATCCCTTTACCCCTAATTGATGTCCCATTTGAACGTATCGGGGTTGATCTGGTGGGACCCCTAAAGCCTTCAGCCAGAGGACATAAATATATAATGGTCCTGGTGGATTATGCCACCCGATATCCTGAAGCTGTTCCATTATGCTCAGCTACTTCCAAAAATATCGCACGGGGGTTGGTAGGAGTATTTGCGCGAGTCGGAATCCCTAAAGAAATCCTGATGGATCAAGGGACTCCATTTACCTCGGAAACGTTCAGGGAAACTGCTAAGTTACTGAAAATAAAACATTTAAAGACCTCTGTATATCATCCTCAAACAGATGGTCTAGTCGAGAGGTTTAATCAAACTCTCCAGCAGATGTTACACAAGGTAGTCAATGAGGAGGGAAGGAACTGGAATCGGCTCCTCACCCTCGTCCTTTTCGCATATCGGGAAGTCCCACAAGCCTCCACGAGGTTCTCCCCCTTTGAATTATTGTATGGACGACAACCCCGGGGTTTATTGGATATATTAAAAGAAGGCTGGGAAGAGGAGGTCCTTCCCTCTGTAAATATACTTGAACATATCGCGCAATTACGCGATGGATTAGCAAAAATTAGACCTATCTTACGTTCTCACATGGAAAAGGCGCAAGCAGCCCAGGCTCGGTGTTATAACCGTGGCTCATCTCTACGGGAGTTCCGCCCGGGAGATCGAGTCATGGTATTAGTTCCTACCTCACATTTCAAATTACTGGCCCATTGGCAAAGCCCATATGAAGTTAAGGAGGGGAAGGGTTTGGTCGATTATTTAGTTATCCAGCCTAATCGTCGACCTAAAGAGCGGATTTATCATGTCAACTTGCTGAAACCGTGGAAGGAAAGGGATCCCGATCCCTCCTCCGGACAGCCCTGCTCACTCTTCGCTCATAAATTACACCTTAACTTCGGTGATAATTTGACTTGCCAACAACGACAGGAGCTCGAAGAAGTTATCCTGTCTGTCCCCGAGGTAGTGAACGAAACTCCTGGACGAACCTCCCTGGTTGCGCATGACATAGTGACGAAACCAGGGGTTATGGTCAGAGAACGCCCATATCGGATTCCCAAAGCAAAAAAGGCAGAAGTGGAGTTGGAGATCAAACGAATGCTGGACCTAGGTGTGATAGAGGAAAGTTTTAGTCCCTGGTCCAGTCCCATCGTATTGATTAAAAAGCCAGATGGAAGTTGGAGGTTTTGCAATGACTTCCGTCGGCTTAACCAAGTCTCCCAATTCGATGCCTATCCGATGCCACGAGTGGATGACCTTCTCGAACGGCTAGGACATGCCAAATTTTTGACTACTCTTGATATGACCAAGGGGTACTGGCAGGTTCCCTTAACGGATTCCGCAAAGGAAAAGACTGCGTTTAGCACTCCTAGCGGACATTGGCAGTATCGTGTACTTCCATTTGGATTACATGGGCACCCACTACCTTTCAATGTCTGGTGGACAAAGTGCTCAGACCCCATAATTCGTACAGTGTCATCTATTCCAGCACATGGAAGGAACAACTACTGCAGGTTAAGGCTGTATTACGGAAACTAGTGAATGCCGGACTTCGTATTAATCCTAAGAAATGTTATTTTGGGTTGGTCAAAGCCAAATATTTGGGTTACCTAGTGAGCTGGGGTATGGTCAAACCACAATGCCCCAAAATAGATGCCATAGTGAATTTCCCCCGTCCGATAACCAAGCGGCAGGTACAAGCATTTCTCAGCTTAGCGGGTTACTATCGCCGGTTTGTACCCCAGTTTTCCGAGAGAGCAATGCCCTTGACAAACCTTACAAGGAAGGGGAAACCTAATCACGTGGTGTGGGATGATGATACTGACGCTGCATTTAGTGACCTTAAGGAAGGCCCTTACGTCAGCTCCTATTTTGAAAGCTCCTGATTTTACTTTGCCTTTCATTCTCCAGACGGATGCTTCGGACACAGGTCTTGGTGCCGTGCTGAGCCAAAACATCGATGGAGTGGAACACCACGTTATGTACCTGAGTCGGAAACTGTTGGACCGGGAGACCAGGTATGCGGCAGTGGAGCAGGAGACTTTGGCGATTAAATGGGCGATTACGCAGCTGAGGTACTACCTCCTGGTTCGGGACTTCACCCTGGTGACTGACCATGCACCATTACAGTGGATGGCGTTACACAGGGATTCAAATCCACGAGTCACAAGGTGGTTTTTGGACCTACAGCCTTATAAGTTTTCGGTCATTTATCGTCGAGGTCTGTTGCAGGCCAATGCTGATGCTCTTTCTCGGTGCCACAACCTCATGAACAGGTACGCCCGACCCGATGGGTCTGGGCTGAGGGGGGGGGCCGTGACCAAGTGGAGGTGATTACCCGCCGGGCCAGGGGTTGGCGGGGTGCTCTAAACCTGTTTCTGTTAATTCTGCAGATCAAATACGGGAAAACCTGTCTGATTCAACGTCACTTCCGGCTCTGAGACTGACATCACTTCCGGTTCCGGCTCTGAGACTGACATCACTTCCGGTTCCAGTTCCCAGATTGAAGTCACTTCCGGGTTATGGACTATAAATCCGCCATATTGCCAAACCGAGTCAGTTCATTTTGGGAACTCAAACCAACAACATCGATTGTGCTCTAAAGGTTCCTTTTGCAGCTAGGAACAATATACGGGTGGCTGCCCCAAACCTTCTTTAAGTGTGTTGAGACTCATCATTCCACAAATGGTTTTAGACTCAATTGCTCCACCCAAGATACGCAGTAATAAGGGAAGACCTGCTCCCTGGCTAAATGAAACTACGTGATCGCTGCGCCGTGCCTGTTGAACTGATGAACGGTGTTGGAAAAAAGACAGACTGATTGTCTCTAAACAGATTTTTGGACTTCTCTTTTCAATTTCCAGGCTGCAGTTAAGAAAACTAAACAAGATTTCTTTGCCAATTTAGTATCCCATCATTCTAAGAATCCTAGGGTCTTATTTAATTTAATTAATGCGGCCATTCACCCTCATTCTGTGATGGGATTAAATAGCACTGTTCATTCATGTGAGCAGTTTCTATAATTCTTTGTCAGCAAAATTGATACTATCCGCTGTGGCATTGTTCAAACTGGCTTTAAACTTCCTACTGTTAATCATAGTATTGTCTTAGAATGCTTTGATATAGTCTCACTTTCACAGCTAAAAAGAACTATTGACACCCTTAAACCAGCTCCCAGCCCTCTTGATATTGTATCACCACGCCTCTAAGTGGAAGCCTTTGATGTTTTGGGCCCATCCTTACTATCTATTATCAATAATTCTATAAGTGCGGGGGTTGTGCCCTCATTTTTTAAACATGCTGCAGTCCGTCCCCGTCTAAAAAAGGCAGAATTAGATCCTGGAGTTTTAGCCAATTTTCACCCAATTTCCCAACCACCATTTCTGGCTAAAATTCTAGAAGGAATTATTTATAATCAATTGGTTGATCACCTTAACTCCAATAATTTATCTGAGATCTACCAATCTGGCTTTAGGCATTATCATGGTGTTGAAACAGCCCTCCTGAAAGTATTCAACGACATCTCTATTATTACTGGCTCAGGTGACATGGCAGTCCTTCTCCTCTTTGACCTGTCTGCTGCCTTTGACACTATTGACCATGAGATATTGCCGATGTGCTTGAACATCTTGTTGGGCTTAAAGGGGCTGCTCTTAACTGGTTCAGGTCATATCTAACTGGTAGAGACTTTTCAGTGACTTTAAATTCCTCTTTCATTTACTGCTCCTCTTAAATATGGTGTTCCTCAGGGATTCATTTTGGGCCCTATTTTATTCTCTATATACCTTCACCCTATTGGAGCGATTTTTAGGAAATTTAACATTTCTTTTCACTGCTATGCTGATGATACTCAGGTTTATATTCCTGTATGCAACTCTGCAATAAATCAACTGTACAACTGTCTGTCTGAACTAAGATCCTGGATTGCTAATAATTTTCTTTATCTGAATCAAAATAAAACAGAGGTGCTTATAGTGAGTCCATCAGCTAAAGTCTAAATTGGTCTTGGACTTCTCGGCTCTTTCTCTGTCTTTTGCAAACCTCAAGTCTGCAATCTAGGTGTTATCTTTGACAGTAACCTCTCTTTTGAGAAACAAGTAAATTCTGTAGTCAAGAGTTGCTTTTTCCAGCTTTGTCTATTAGGTAAGATCAAGCCTTTTTTTTATCTTCTATGGATCTTGAGAAAGCTACTCATGCTTTTATCTTTTCTCGCCTTGATTACTGCAACTCGCTGTATTCTGGGATTAGCAAATCCCTGATACACAGGTTACAGTTGGTCCAGAATGCTGCAACTCACTTTCTGGTTGGGGCAAGAAAGTATGACTCTGTTTCTCCTATTTTAGCTTCTTTACACTGGCTGCCTGTCAGTTTTTGAATTGATTTTAAAATCTTGTTGCTAGTTTTTAAATCTTTACATGGGCTTGCTCCTGCCTATTTATCTGAATTGTGTGTTTTACACCAGCCATCCAGAGTGCTTAGATCTTCTGGTCAGTTGTCTCTTGTTGTCCCTCGTACCAAGTGTAAAACCAAGAAGGACAGGGCTTTTGCAGCTGCTGCCCCTCACCTGTGGAACTCTTTAACTCATCATATAAAGGAATCGTCTACAATTGAACAGTTAAAAACAACATTAAAGACTCATTTCTATTCACTTGCATTCCGTGACCTTCAGTAATACTGATGGTTTCCTCTTTGTGATTATATAACATTACTTCTATTTATTATGTATCTTATGTTATGTTCATATATTTTATTTCTATTTATGTTATATATGTTATTTGTTTGTTTTCTTTTATTCTATTATTGTAAAGCACTTTGGCCACAGCATTCCTATATTTTAAATGTGCTATATAAATAAATTGACATTGACTGACACTTTTAGTGGATCAGGTAATGCGCCATGCAATAATGAACTACTGATAATATTTAGAATATGCGTTGCAAGAACATCCATTGAACTTTTTACTAGTTTATTATTGTAGAATAGTATTCTGAGCGAGCTTTAAAGAGAGCTTTTTTTTATTTTTTAACACTCTCTGTCCATGCAATTTGAAAGACATGTAGCATTGTTGTTCTCCATCTGCGCTCCAGTTTTCGACACTCTAATTTAAGAGCTCAAGTGTTTTCATTAAACCAGGGAGAGTTTCTATGATCACTTGATCACTTTTGTTTTAAGGGGAGCCACTGTGTTCAGAGCATCTCTCGAGGTCACATTATAATGTGATGTTAGCTGAACTAAATTGTTTTCCATGTTTACATTTGATGTTAACTGATTTAAATGGTTTTCCATAATTACATTTGACTTACTCAAAGTATCTATAAATTTTGAAACAGAATTACAATCTAGATGTCGCCCTGTCTTTGTTTTAATCTGTGAGTGCATTGGCAAGGACAGGACTAAATCAAATGTAATTAAGTAGTGATTGGAAATAACTTCATTTAATGGATTAATATTTAAATTTTGAATTTCAACTTTGTAAGTTATAATTAAATCTAATCTGTGGTTATGATTATGAGTTGGACCTTTGACATTCTGACAAAATCCTACTAAATTTAACAAATAAGTAAAACATTTGCTAAAAGTGTCAGTTTCCACATCAATGTGTAAATTAAAATCAGTACTACGTGACCATAATTTATAGCCAAATCAGATAAAAGGTTGCTAAATTCAGTCATGAACAATGAATATGGTCCTGGTGGTCTGTAGACTAGCACTATAACTGTGTTGGAATCTGTTTTAATATTTAAAATGAATGCCTCAAAGGATGTAAAGTCGCCTAAATTTTTAGATATGATTTGCATTTTGTTACAATGAATTATTCCAAGGCCTCCTCCTCGACCAGAATCTTTAGGTTTATGAAGGAGTATTCATCTGGTGACGCCTCAGCTAGGGGAACAGTTTTGCATTTACTAAGCCAGGTTTCAGTGAGAAGACACAGATCAGATTTTGTACTTAATATAATATCATTTACCAAAACAGCTTTACTGCCAAGACAGCGAATGTTCAATAAGCAGCATTTAAAACTGCATGCTTTTTTCTGAACTGGTGATATATTTTTTGTTTTAATTTGAAGTGAATTTCTATTACAGATGCCCCTGGTGGAGGGTCTGGTTTTATCCCTTAGTCTAATTATACACCTTATTTTTTGGTTTTGCATCAAGGCTAAATTTACTGGATGCCCCAAAACAGGGATTATGGGTAACAGCTTCAAGATAGTAACAGGTGGGATAAACAACAGCCTGTGATTTAAGATCACATGACTGCGGCCTGGATGGTGCTCTAATCAGTCAACCAGGCAGTTTTGCTGCCATATTTTGGGATAATACATAAGATTCCCTCCAGTTAAGATGAAGACCATCTGTTTTGAAAAATCCAGGCCTTTCCCAAAAATCATCCCAATTGTTCACAAACGCTATGCTTTTATTTGCACACCAGGTTTCTAGTGTGCAGAGGGGTCCTTTCATCAGATTGGCTGGCCCAGTGTTATGCCAGCTGTGGAATGGCCAATGGGAGGAGGCAGCTGGATGGCTGAGGTCTCCAGGACTCTAAAAAAATCCAAATCATATTATGTGATATCATCTACTATTAAATTCTGCTCTGCACTAATTTTATTGTTATATTGAATTGAGGATTACTTGTGTTCTGTTATGTGTTTTGTATTGTATTGACCCCCTTCTCTTTGACACCCACTGCACGCTTAACCTACCTGGAAAGGGGTCTCTCTTTGAACTGCCTTTCCCAAGGTTTTTTCCATTTTTTCCCTACAAGGGTTTTTTTGGGAGGTTTTCCTTGTCTTCTTAGAGAGTCATGGCTGGGGGGCTGTCAAAAAGCAGGGCCTGTTAAAGCCCATTGCGGCATTTCTTCTGTGATTTTGGGCTATACAAAAGTTATTGTATTGTATTGTACTGTATGTGGAGCTTAAAGAAGCAAGTTTAC
The DNA here is from genome assembly GCA_026402145.1 of Polypterus bichir lapradei. NCBI lineage: Eukaryota > Metazoa > Chordata > Cladistia > Polypteriformes > Polypteridae > Polypterus > Polypterus bichir. The sequence continues at coordinate 29,575,938 of JANRMT010062792.1, read as the reverse complement.
ACAAGTAACAAGCATTTACTGTACCTATTATAGCATGACATGATTATTTCATAGCACCTATTTACTAAAACTTCCCTTTGAGAACACTGAAATGGTGAAGTACCCAAACTTTTGATAATGCACTAAATGTGTCACATATTACCCAACTTTAATTAGTTTCAACAAAATATATATATTCAGTCCTTAAATGTGCTCTTATTACAGTGATTTAAGCCATTAAGAAAATGGAATACTTTCCATTTTTGAGTTATTATAAATATAGTCATTGCTGAAAATAAAGATTCTGCCATAATGATTTTGTAAATGTTGTTATCACATGTAGTAAGAAGAGAATGCCTTGCTGTCCTTATTTTGTCATCCCCTGTTCTTCTTGAGCCCTCTTGCCTTTTTTCTTACCCATGTTAACATTTTGGTCCTCCTGACATAAAACAAGGCACAGCAGACTCTGCCATTCCTTTAATTCACCCACAGATGCCAAGTTAAGAATAAAGTTCTACTGAATTAATAAATAAATTGTAATTCACAAACAGAAACTCCATAATTCCAGCTTTATTCACCTCCCCCCAAATCAATATTTGAAACAAGAACCATTGACAGCTTTTATGGCCTGGAGTCACTTTAGATAAGTCACTGTACTTCAACATTTTCTTTTTACAATTCCTCAAAATTCCCCAAATTGGAGGGGAAAACATTAAAAAAATGAATTTTTTCAACTTTTACCAGTCTGAAATAAGACAAAATTTCTCATAGCAAATCGCATTCCAGCTTTGTGTCTAGTAAAACACACAGTCCAGTTAAGCTCTCTATTTTCATTAAAGATACACCTACAAATTAGTTATGTTTGAAATTAATTGATTTACATTAAATTGTTGCCATATTTTTTATATCATATCTTTAACAATAGTATGTATGTTTATAAGAAAAATTATAATTTAATTGTGGGAGATACTGTTTTATCATGGAATTTTGCATTTTATGCTCTTTATTGTGTAGAACTTGATAATGCAGACCTATAAATATCTGGGAGTGCAGCTAGATGACAAATTGGACTGGACTGCCAATACTGATGCTCTATGTAAGAAAGGTCAGTGCCGACTATACTTTCTTAGAAGGTTGGCGTCCTTCAACATCTGCAATATGATGCTGCAGATGTTCTACCAGACAGTTGTGGCGAGTGCCCTCTTCTACGCGGTGGTGTGCTGGGGAGGCAGCATAAAGATGAAAGACGCCTCACGCCTGGACAAACTTGTTAAGAAGGCAGGCTCTATTGTAGGAGTAAAGTTGGCCAGTTTAACATCTGTGGCAGAGCGACGGGCATTAAGCAAACTTCTGTCAATCATGAAGAATCCACTACATCCACTGAACAGTGTCATTTCCAGGCAGAGGAGTAGCTTCAGTGACAGACTTTTGTCACTGTCTTGCTCCACTGACAGACTGAGGAGATCGTTCCTCCCCCACACTATGCGACTATTCAATTCCACTCGGGGGAGTAAATGATAACATTACTCAAAGTTATTGTCTGCTTTTATATGCATTTTTATTACTATTTAATTTAATATTGTTTTTTGTATCAGTATACTGCTGCTGGATTATGTGAATTTCCCTTTGGGATTAATAAAGTATCTATCTATCTATCTATCTATCTATCTATCTATCTATCTATCTATCTATCTAAAATGTTGTCACACACGTGCGCATAGGAGGCATGTAAATGGTATGAATGAGGATAATTCCACGCCAGACCAGGTGGTGTTGAGGTGCACTAACCCTTTCTCACCTTTCCACAGCAGACCAGTTACAGGAAATTCTGCCTGGCCTTGATGAGGTCACTTCCAGTCACAACCCCAATAACGTCACTTCTGGCCCCAATAACGCAACCTCCAGTTCCAGCCCCAATGACGTCACTTCCTCTGCCATCCCTTAAAGCCGCCATCTTTGCCTCATCCAGGCAGTTCTGTTTTGGACTTCAATTTCTACACTATTGTGCAATCAATTAACCATTTTACAGCCAGGTTCAAGTATACAGGTGGCTGCCCCAAACCCCTCCTTTTGGCTATTTGTCTATTCTTTGATAGTGTCTAAAATTCCATACACTTACCACTCTATGCTCAGGTACTTTAGCACTTACTCCCTCCCCCCTTCTACATCTGTAAACTTAGGCAATTAGACAGAGTAAAGAAACAGACAGGAGTTATGTTACACATTTAACACTAGAATCCCTGAAGTCTACGAAAAAAGTCATAATGCTGGGCCACAATAAATTCCTTCGCATCTCCTCATCAGCATCTTTGTTTTGCTCACTCAACCCCCACTGAGGCAGCTGAAGTCAAGTCAGACGCAAAATTCCCAGAGCTGAAGTCTCTTTATCTGGGAGTAAGGTGTCTGGAATTGTAAAGGGTAAATAATAAATTGTTATTTGGAACACATACATATTATGTGTGTTCTGTGTCTACAATAAACTGTGTAAACGTGAGATGACAGGAAATATTGAACATATAACTAACACAGAAACCTTTCATGTCATAGTAATAATGACAAAATGCTGACATGAAGTGTATAATGTGTGAAGACTGAAGTCCAAATATCAAATAAACACTTTCACAAAAGGTGTACAAACAAGTGCAATTTTGTTCAAGAATATAACTGAAGAAAAAGAAATTATTCAATTTACATGTTGCTGTCAATGTGTAAAAACCAAAGCCAAAATATCAATTGACACAAAGTAAACATGTCTGCTTGGTTGGTGCAGAGGTAAAAAATGTTACATAATCAAGAGCTGCTATTATTATTACTATAATATATAATAAAAACAGTCTATAACACCCTGCAGAAATTTTTAGCGTTTTTTTTTTTTTATAATCAGTTTTATTCTCTCAGTTAATGTCCCGTGACCGATATCAGACTATCATGTAGCACTTGCGATTTGACAACAAAGACACCAATGCAGAATGTGTTAAAAGCGACAGATTTTCTGTGATTTTGGACATCTGGCAATGTTTTGTTGAGAACTGTGTTTTGAGTTACAAACAGGGGCAACATATTACAAACATTATGACAAATTTGGCATAAAGGTTTGGATTGCAGCAGATTTGGACACAAAATACATGTGCAAAGCCATTCCTTATTTAGGAAAAGATCCCAGTCATCCCACAGGAGAAAGACTTTCTGAGACAGTGGTCATAAAGCTTATGGAGCCGTTTGTGACAAAGGCAGAACCGTAACAACAGAAAACTTCTTCACATCGCTTACGCTGGCTAATACACTGCTGCTACACTGCAACACACCTCTGCTTGGCACAATAGATAAAGTGTAATGGGAACTTCCACCTGCTGCTAAAATCAGTTCAGTACACAAGCAATTCTCCACACTAGTGTTTAGGTCTGGCAGTGCAATACTGACAGTGTATGCACCCAAAAAGAAGAAGTCTGTCTGCATTCTCATTACCATGCACCATAACATGGAGTTTGGGCAAGATCAGAAAAAAAACACATGTTCAAATGACAACTCATGTTCAAATGATATAGTATTTTCAAATAGTGATGTTTTCATGCAGGGATGTGTATGTGCATGCGCAGGAAAGGCAGAGACAGATTTGATGTCATTCAAGTGGTTACTGGAATATAAAATCAACACTTTCGTAAAGGTATAATGAAACAAATGTGCTTATATTCAAGAATAAAACTGAATAAAAAAAATTCAAGTGACAACAAGATATCAAGAATACATGATTCACCAGTGTTTGTGTGTCAGCTTATATCCCTTCAACAATCGTTTACAGGAAGCAAAAGTGTTACAGACTCAAGTCAAATGTGTGTTTTTTATTATATTATAGTAATAATAATAGCAGCCCACTTCTCAAAATAGTAAATACAGGGAAGACCCAGGATTGAACCCCCAACCTCTTGATTATGAGACAGCAGTATTTACCTCTGCACCAGTCATATTTACTTTCTGTCAATTGATATTTGGGCTTCAGTTTTTACACATTGACAGCAACATGTAAATTAAAAAAAATATTTTTCTTTGATTATATTCTTGAATAAAGGTGCACTTGTTTTGTTATACCTTTTGTGAAAGTGTTTATTTGAAATTTGGACTTCAGTCTTCACACATTATACACTTCATGTCAGCATCTTGTCATTATTACTATAACATGAAAAAAGTTTCTGCTTTAGTTATGTGTTCAACATTTCTTACCTTGCATTTCCTGTCTTCCTACATTTATATAGATCGTTGTAGACACAGACCACACATGAAATGTATATGTTCCAAATAATGATATATTATTTACCCTATAAAATTCCAGGCTCCTAACTCCCAGATAAAGAGACTTCAGCTTTGAGAAGTTTGCATCTGACTTGACTTCAGCTGCCTCGGTGGGGGAATGAGTGAGCAGGTTGCCTGCTGCCCGTGCTGATCAACACATTTGCAAAACAAAGACATTGATGAGGAGGTGTGAGGAAACTTAAGGTGGCACGACATTACAAATATTTTCATAGGCTTCAGGGATTCTAGTGTTAATAATGTATTATTGAAAATATGCCCAAACATATTAAGGAAGCAGAGTACTATGTGAATATTGGCAAATCATACCCTTACAGCCTAAGTAGCAATGCATCTTGCATCCACAGACAGCTTTCGGTTTATCTTCAATTTAGCTTGCTTTGCTACCACATGGCCTTTGAATGGAGTATCGAAACAGGCCACATGCCTTTCTCAATGTGGCTGCCGAGATAGAGTTGTCTTCATCATGGTCTTCTCTTCATGTGCAGATGGTGAGAGAGAGAGGTAAAGGCAAGGTGACCTACTTTATACCATTCTTACAACAAAACACAAAACAATAGGGTGTTGTAGTATAGAATGGCCTTCGATTCAAAACCAATCATAAAGAGCCATACTTCAGACCAATAGAAGTAATTTCTCTGTCCCTTCCTTGGCCATCGACCAATGAAAGCGCTCAGGTACAACTCATCCCCCAGTTACTTTGTTTAATCAGTTTATAGCCTTCCTGCAGTGGATGGCTTAAAGGCCCTAAGTCCAAACAGAATTACTCATGCCAAGCTGGTCTGATGCTCCATCTCCCTTACTATAAATTTCACATCCTAAGTTTGTCCTAAACATGCTGGGTGGTTTTCAGTAAAACATCAAAGCACCGCTGTTCTCATCAATAAAGTAAAACATGCCTCCTGAAACACAATCTAAAATTACATCTGCCAGGTCTAATTTACAAATAAAGACATACAAAATATTTATCAACTTATATGCTATAAATCAGTCTGGCACAGATACCATGAGACATAATGAAGATACTTCAAATAGTGCAAAGAATTCTCTGTAGATAACAACCTTTTAAAACACTGTATAAATAACTTAGTAAAAAAATCAAGTTATCATAATATTAATATTTAACATTGAATACAATGTTTTTTATCTACTACTTTAGCTGATATTAGGTTATAAAAGACTAAGAATTTATAAGCTCATCAGTCAAATGTTTTTGTCAGGTTCACTAACAAAAACAATACATAAAATATTTTTGAGCCTGTAGAAAATAATATCACAAAAGTTTTATTTTTCCCTTTTAAATTAGTTTTAGTTTAAGCTAACATAACATTCTTAAACCCAGTTAATTCAGTTTCCATTAAGCATTGAGCACAAGGCAGGCAAGGCAGGCAATGGGTGATGGCCCATCTATTTCAGATAGACTACAATATTTAGATTATTAGCAGCTCTGAGAAAAGTTTGAATGCTTTCTGGGGTTTACTCCTTCTCTGCTGATTAGAAAATATAGCAAATATATTGTCCATTGTTTGAGCTTTAACAGTTACATAGAAGCTCTCATATATTGCTGACCCAAAGGTTGAACTACCCTGCCTGGTGGAGAGGACAGCTTTTAAGCTGCAAGCAGTGCTCTTTCATGTTTAGAACATCAGGGTGACCTCTCTCCTGACTCTTTGCTCGTATGCACTGTTATATTACTGTACCCATTTAGCCAATTATTTTTCCAGCCTGCATCACCTACACTGAATTGACCTAACATGGTGCCATAGCCCATCCTGTTAGCATTAGGCAAAAGGCAGCAACCTATCCAGAGCAGGGTGCCTGTCCATTCTTGGGCATGGCTCAGGGCTGAATTAACCATTAAGCAAAATAAGCACATGCTTAAGGCATCAAGGGATGGGGGGCACCAAAAAACATTCCATTGGTGAATTTACCAGGAACCACATGGTGCAAAACTGCAAATGGTGTAGCTGAATGAGGTTAAAACAAAAAGGGGCTCCCGCATTCAATGAAAAAATTACATAGATTTGTGTACAGTAATACAAATAATAATAAAATAATAACAACAGAGGTTAGTGATATATATATTAATCTTAGGAATAAAACAAAATTAGAATGTGGTAAGTACCACGTTGTCCACCAAGCCTCACATGATTCTTCTTGTCTTGGTAATGTCGGTTTTCAGTCGTTCACTGAGAATGAGTGCGGTTCATATATATGGGGGGCACCATAATCTCTCAAGTGCTTAGGTCCTCTAAAGGTCTTAATCTGGGCATAGCATGGCCACATTTACCCACATATTCATTCATATATTTCAGATATAGAGTAGCCAATCAACAAAGCAAGCGTGTCTTCTTGGTATGGGAGGAATTCTGGAATAGGACCCAGAAATAGCCTAGATGGGACACAAGTCTACTTCAGTGTGCTTACAGTATAATCACAACCAAGTGTACAGCGTTGCAAATGAAATACAATCATTGAGCAGGTAGTAGGTTACGGAATTGTGCAAAATTACTGGAGCTCTCAAAGAAAGCCCACATTTTTGTAATAAAAACACAAATGTTCCACACCAGAGTAGCAGTCCTACTTTTAAATCAACCTAAAGTGATTTCTTCTGTTTACGTTGTGTTTGTGTGTACAAAATCATTTTCAGAAAACAAAACTGCAAAACCTCAGTTTCTTTAATCATAGAGCTGTAAATACACCCACTCATATTATAAATAACGAACCTTTTCTGAAGAAACATTATTTAATTCACATTACAACCTCTTTTTAACCTTCAAATTTCAGACATAAACTGAGACAGAAAAAAAATTGCAAACATCAGTTCTGAAATATGCAGTTGAAATCCTATTTCCTCTCTGTGTATTCACTTTAAAAATTGGGTTGGATCCAGGCCTCCAGATGGCATGAGTGACAAATAATTCTCCGTGCTATTCCAAACATAGCTGTGCATGAATCAAGATTAACTTATTGATATGATGCTGCCCTGCAGTCACTTCTGACCTCAATTAAACTTACCATTTATGTTTAACCTCCCAGTATAACTTGCTGGCTACAGCAACCATTTACGCTTCTGGTGCTTTGGGCTTTTTATTCATTTGGCAAGAAAATATCTAACTGGTCATTTATTTTTTATTCTTGTGGTTAAGCTTTTTGACTATAACAATTGAACAATTGAAGTAATAATATTTAAAAGGAAATACATTGTAGAAGCAGAGTGATAAAATGGTTAGTCGTTTTGCCTCAACAGTCCAATAACCTAAGTTCCATTCCAGTCCCAACCACTGGCTGTATGCAGTTTGCACCTTCTCCCTCAGTCTATGCAGGTTTTGCTTTGCTACTCTGGTTTCTTTCCTAATTCTAAAAACTGGCAATACATTTGGCATTTGGCAATACAGTTTTAATATTAAACTAAGTAAGAGATGATGATACAGTAAACAGTCAGATTTCATGCCTAGTAGCACTGTATCACATCATGTTATATATTTAACTAGATGATAGAACAGGAGGTCTTCTATCTAAGTTACAAAGTGAAACCTACTGCTTCATCTTTAGAGCCAATTCTGACAACAGAGATGGAAAACACCCGTGCAGTAGTCATATAACCAATATTGCAAATCATTAATAAATTGTCATTAAATAGCATTGTTCCAAATTCCTTCAAAATAGCCATTGCCAAAACTCTAAAGAAAGCAGATTTAACTCTTAATATTCTTTGGAGGTACAGACATATTTCCAATTTACCTTCTGTTTGTACACTTAAGGGCTGTTTCTGTTATCACTAATGTCAGCATTCTGCTACACAGGCTTGAGATATTAGTTAGCCTGTTGGGCATTCTCCTTACTTGTAGTGCTTTATATTGATCAATGACATGTGCAGAGGTCTAAAAACAGTACCCCCTCATTCCTGTCCTCTTGATGTCCCCCAGAGTTTGGTGCTGTTGCTAATTCTCTTTTCTACATACATGTTGCTTTTAGAAAGGGTACTGTGGAAGCTAAATTAGAATAGATTAGATTAGATTAGATAATATATACTGATGAGACCAAGCTATATTTAATATTTAAACTAAGCAAAACATTCTCATTTACCTAATTAATTAACTGCTTTACTGATGCTAGCCAGTGAATAAATGATAATTAGTTGTCTTTAAACTCAGAAAATCAGAAATTCTTTTCTTGGCTGATACATTTGCAAATATTTAGGGAATGCAACACACTTCTAACTTAAGGACCACATCTTTGACACAGATTTAACCTTTAGTAGATAAGTTTCTGTGTTTTTTTGTTTGTTAAAACTGCTTCATCTAATTTATAAATATTGCAAAATTAAGCTGGCTTCTTAAGATGTAGTATTTTGAAGATGAGTTTATTCATTTTGCCACTGGTAGAATTAACACCAGTAATCTTATATGGTCAGACTGTTTGAATTATTCACTTAATACTCTTAACTCAAAACTCTGCAGCAGGATATTAACTAGTACTGGGAAATATAACCATATAACTGCAGTTTTTAAATCACATCACTTGCTTCCAGTTAAGTTTATAATACCCCTTTCTCATATGTAAATTCCTAAATGGTTTAGCTCCCCCTTACCTTATAGAATGTCCAGTACTAGTGCCTATGCTCTAGAATACTGGTTTTTAAAGTTTGAACTCATGATCCAATTTTGCTTTTTTTTATGTCTTCAAGACACAGAATTGCCACCTGCCTTCCCCTTTAGACAATCGCTGCCAATTGTCATACTTCCCCCTTGGAGAATCACCAAGGCAGATTGTAGTGAACAATGCATTTGCTTAAGCTGCACGTAGTGAACCATTACAAGTCATTCTGCAAACCATGCACGGCCCTTTTCCACTGAGTACTATCATGGCTTGCACATCCCTAATTACTTACTCATAGTTTAAGAACCTATGCTCTAGAAAATATTCTGCAAACCTTCTTAAAATTTTGAGGAGACGTAAAAGCTAGTGTAGGAGGCAAAGTGTTTAGCTCTATTTCATAATGATCTACAGTATGTGCCAACTTTAGAAAAACCTCATCAGTCTCATTCTTTAAATTAGTATTCTCCTCTTAGGGCTACTACTGACAAGATTGTTTTTTTGTTTGTATTATGTGTTTTCCATCTTTTCAGCTGTTGTCAGCATCCATGGTTGTAATGGGTCTGCACTGGAGTTGATGCATTGTCACTTGCCATGAACCTGTTCTCAGAATATATTTAAGAATATGGCTGACCTAAAATAATTGCAATCTGGACTTAACACCCACCCTGTAAATAGGTTTATATGGCCATTATTGTCATTGAATAACATAAGTACAGTAAAAATATTACTTGCAGTTCTTACTTGCATTTGCTAATCAACTTGCAACATGTTGCCACTCTCCAGTGAGTAGATAGATAGATAGAAATATAGATAGATAGATTCTTCTTAATTTAAAGTTGCCACTTTATGCAGTAATTCTATTCAATTTTTTCTTGCATTCATATCCTCCTTTGCGTGCACATGGTCACATCTTGTTGATGATAAATAAGTATGGGGTTTACTTGCTTTTTGAATCCTATGGCTCATAAGCACCTCCGATACACTCTACCATTGATTCACCAATCAAAGCACAGTACTCAGAAGAGCCCACCCTTTCAACTTTGACATAAGAAAATTACAGTTTTTGTTTCAAGGAGTATTTCATGTTGTGTGCAGTGTCACTGAAATAAATGAGAAAATAGTTAAATAAATACATTAAGAAATAAGCAACAAAAAACAATCAATTATCTAAGCTCACATTTCTATTTGTAATTATTTATTTAGTGTCACATGCATTTCACAATACATTTATTTATTTGCCTATTTATATATTTATTTATTTAATTTTGTTCAAAATATTCCTCCATAGAAGAAAGTCATCTGGGAAGGTAGCCTGACAGAGGTAGGGCAAAATAAGTGAGCAGAAAACAGTGCTAGCTACGATAGTGAGTTAGGCTTGTAGGTGGTTGTGGTTTTTATAATGTCCCACAGCATGCTATCCCTAGGAAAGCCTTGCAGACTGGAAAACACATAAAACTGAAAAAGACAATAACATAGCACATAACATGCACCGAGTCGGCTGGAGCAGCCATGTGGTCAAAATGTGTGTTTTATTGTACATTTTTCACATAAATATATAATAACAAAAATAGAATAAATGTCAGTGGCTCCAAGCATCTGCAGTCTTCATTTCAGCGCTGCTCCACTGCTGCAATTGGCATGCAGTTCTCCATGAGCTATTATAAAAGAGCGGCTGTGAAACAAAGCACTCATGGACCCATGCTCAAGTAATTTCTAGATATTGCTGTTTCATGTTCTGAGTATTGTTGATTGTGTTTTTGTTCACATATCTTGCTACAAGGCAATTCCCTGATAAATTCCAGGGACAACATGTTGTGCATTCAGAAAGGCAGCATCATTTCCGTTTTCAAAATGCCATTTCCATTGTGAAGTTAATATCCGTTTTCAGTTTTGATGTTAGTTTCATGCTCTCAGATTTGGTGGTTAATATCGTGCACTATTGTTTATGTTATAAGCTGCCTTTTGGTTATTTTTTTACACATTTTTTTATAGGTTTTTATTTTTTGCATTTTTTTTGTTTTGGTGTCTTGTCCTCCAAGAACACTGAACCCAACCCTGTTCTCCACATTGATGAATACTTGCCCCTGTAGCCAGGGCAGAGGTGTGACCAGAACATCATGTGTGGGTGGGCATTTGGCTTGTCTGGGGGGGGGGGCAAAAAATATCCATCCATCCATCCATCCCCATTTTTGTAGGGGGGTCAAATAATAATAACAACATAGTTTTATATAACATATAAAAGCAAAAATTGTGGCATAAATCATAACCTATCTATACTAATAAACGGCAAAGCCCTCACTCACTCACTCACTCACTCACTCACTCACTGACTGACTGACTGACTGACTGACTGACTCATCACTAATTCTCCAACTTCCCGTGTAGGTAGAAGGCTGAAATTTGGCAGGCTCATTCCTTACAGCTTCCTTACAAAAGTTGGGCAGGTTTCATTTCGAAATTCTACGCGTAATGGTCATAACTGGAAGTTGTTTTTCTCCATTTACTGTAATGGAGTTCAGCTGGAGGGGCGGAGTTTCGTATGACATCATCACGCGTCTCACGTAATCACGCATTACGTAGAAAGCCAGGAAGAGCTACAAAACGCGCTTTAGAAAACATGCATTATATAATTAAGAAGGCAGCGAAACAATTAGAAGCGAGCGAGTGACTTATAAAACCATATTCAGCGCCTCACGTGAACTGACGCAGTGCGCAGACAAAAAGTAACAGTTCCAAAGAGTGCTGAACAAAAACTGAATTACACTGCTATGCTCAAATAGATAAACCACACGCAGTGGCGCGATAGTAAAGCATTCGCCTGTAGCGCCCACGTCTGAGGTTCGATTCCCGAGAGGGGATGCACTAAGTATGTACACGCGCTTCTCGATTTATTTTAACCTCGCATCCCCTTAGTTTGAGACGTATGAAAACGCATGCGGTTAACGCAGAAAGACAGATCACCTATTCACCTATTGAAGCTTCATGAATAATGGATACTTTATTCGCGATCAATGATTGTTTTGGTAAAGCCATACTCAGTGTATTCATTAGATGAACGGTAAAAAAGTAAGAGCGAGGGGACGGTAACTTACTGAAGCACACAAGCAAAACCACAATAGCACGCGGGCTCGATGTACTGACTTGCGCGATCACATTCCAAAAAATATTTCTTTTCAAGTTC
>JANRMT010062792.1:29529937-29563471 GCA_026402145.1 Polypterus bichir lapradei | reverse complement strand
TATATATATATATATATATATATATATATATAGATAGAGAGAGAGAGAGAGAGAGATGACAACAACACTCATATCAATGACAAAACAATTACATTAACAATCATGTTACGTTATTTTTAAAATATTTCCTTTTCTTTTTCATAACTTCTTTAACACACTACTTCTCCGCTGCGAAGCGCGGGTATTCTGCTAGTTGTTCAATAAAATTGACAGAGTCAATGGAACTTGTATTATTATTTTTTGTGAACAAATATAGAACTACATTTACAAGGTAAATATCAATAAAGTCAAATGTATACAACATATGAGAACAAGAACAGAAACGTGGCTCATTGTAGTCATTAGGGAGGCTATAGGATATCAGTTTCCAGTGTTTAACCTGGATATTATATACAGGACCAGTCTGCGGTTACTCTTGGCAAATTCTGAAATAAATTCATTCATGTCTAGATTTTCTGTGATTTTTTTTTTCATGTGCCAGAATGACTAAATTTCTCTTCCTTGAATGCAGCATTGTTCGGCGGAGTGGAGTGAAAATGCGGTTCAAAGTAAAGAAAGAGCTTTTGCATGCAGCTGAAGACACACTAATGATGAGTGCTGTGACATATAGCTAATGCAACATAGGGAAGGCCACTTTGTACTGCTGAATGCATTTGCATGCTTCAGAGAGATTAGCATCAGCTGGCAGTTTATTGATCAACATTGCTTTTGCCACAGCTATTTTATTTTGCAAGCTCATGCTGTTTTGCTCTGTGCCTGCAAGTGCCTGAAGTGGTTTCAGGAGAGAATGATCAAGAAATAATTCTGATTTTGGCAGGAGAAGCGATGTGGCCCTCAATAATTCAACATTTCTCTGAGAGAATCTTGTCTCCATTTCCACAATAGCTCTATCAAAAATGCTGAACATAGCCCTTTTAAAAGTCTGATTAGGAGCAATTTGTTCATCAAAGTCACCATGCCCAAATGTAGACACGACAATACTATCATCAAGCTGTGAATTAACTTTCTGTTTCCTTTTGAGCGAATTGGTAGGCCTACTTTCACACTGAGAGAAATGCTCCTCCCAGAATGAGTCACATCTCATCTCCTTCAGTGTTGCCAGTGAAGCTGTCACCACTTCCCCAGCAGTGCACAAATCCACTGCATGTGCCTGTAGAATTGCATTGGCTGGTTTCAGCACACCAAGCACATAAAAGAGGAACTTTCCTGTATTGAAGAAATTCTGCTTTTTTAATTGGGTCAAAAGACCACATGCCTCTATGCAAATGTCAAAAGGGGCAGTGTCAGCCTCTACTACCTCTGAGAGAAGCCCCCTTATAGCTTCCTCATTATTGACGATGGACTTTGTGACATCATAATGACTGGTCCATCGTATTTCTAGAAGTCTTTTCAGTGTGGTGTATTAAATGTGTGTGAAACATAATGTCTGTGACAAAATGTGTTCAATGAATTTGACCAGTCAAAGAACTTCTTAGCCAGATGTTCTGATTCCATTGCATGTGTCACTGCTAAATGGAGCTGGTGGTTGTAGCAGTGTACATATGGAATGTACTTACCAACTTTGTTTTGTAATAAAGCCTGGACACCACCCCTTGCCCCAGACATGACAGAAGTACCATCAAAACGCTGACACACTAAATTGTCTGGGCTATAACCTAGCTCAGAGAGATGTGACAGAATTTGGTTACAAATATATTCAGCATCAAGCTGATTCAGTTCAATTAAGCCAATCAGGTGTTCTTCAGGGATGGAGTTCTGGACAAATCTAATCACTACAGACAAATTCTCAATGTTACAGCAATCCCTGGTACCATCACTTTTAATGCAAAGTCCAGGAGAGTCAGCTTTTTCATATTTATTCCTGATATTTTTTACCACCATTTTAGCAAGAGTCTCAATTATTTCGTTTTGAGTTACATTGGATGTGTATTTTGCGTTGTCTGAGATGTATTTTACAATTTCTGCAAGTTTGGCATCTTTTTTGATTGTGTAATCAAAGAACTTAAGGAAAAGTACCTCTTCCCCACCTTTGTGATTGTGACCACGCAGAGCCAGTTCATTGACTGCAAGGAACTTAACGGCCTCCCCAATGCTTTTCACATAATATCTATTCTTTTCTATCTGGGTTGGACCCAGTAGTTGAACTATGCTTTCACCCGTCTCGACCTGGCGCTGATACTCTTGCCATGCAGACATGGCTCTGATGTGCGGGATACTAGACACGTGTTTGTGGAAGCCACCACCATCTTTTTGTAGAGCTTTTTTCCGATTACTGTAGCCATGTTTGGTGAATATGTCTTGGCGGCGAGAATTAGAAACACTAAATTTGTGGAAGGCAAAGCAAAAGCTGGCATCACAGACAACAGAATATTCAAGCCATGGTCGAGACTGATACCAGCTTGCACTAAAACATCTGAATGTCTTTCCGAATGCGCACTTGGGATAATTAATTAAAATAGGCTGGGATGGGCTATCCATATTTAAGTCAGGCACACCGGACTGTATATTTTGTTGAAGGCAGAGGTTTGGAGTACTTGACATGGGCGCAGAGGTGGAGGATTGTGTAGGCTTATCTACATCTTTTGGAGTTTCAGTTCCCGACGTGGGTGCACTGTGCTCCATGTTGGTAGCAGCGGTGCTGGGCTCAACTGTGGAGCCAGCAGCTTGCGGAGGGACAGAGGTCTGCTTTTTAATAAGCCACCTATGCATAGCCTTTGGTTTTATCAACCAGAAAATAAAAGAAGAATGGAGCATATATGCTGTTTTAATTAAAGAATGCGGTCAACAGGTTCAAAACGTGCTGCAAAATGTGCGGCGAAGTGAACTGTGAGCAGCACGGTGCCTGTCTAGTGGAGGAGGCACTGACAGATACGCCCCAAATTCAAACGGGCCAATTGGAAAGCAACTCAATTTTGAAAATCAAATGTTATTCTTCTCCAGAGTCTTCATTGGACAGACAGAGCATTTCGCAGAGTGGGCACGGCTTGTCTCTGGGGAGGCAGTGCCCACCCCAGCCCCCCTGTGGTCACGCCTCCGTGCCTTCACTTGATTTGCATAATTGAGGATAAACTGATGACCTGGGAGCCTACAGATGGCATCACTCTTTGAACCCAGGATCATGAACAGTCATGTACTGTGGATGAGCCTGGCAATGAGGACACATAACATGCAAGAATACGGTGCAAAGTGCAATAGTGCTTTTTATTTACAACAGTCAATGTTTCAGAAACAGAAATTACAAAAATGTACAGTGCTTCTCAAAAATAATGCAATAAAAATCAGTATATTTATGGGGATAAAATCAGCAATGAATAAATTACATAAAATCTGGAAGTAAAACTATGCAGAAGTCAGGTTCACTTGACTCATGTCAGCCCTGCGTGTCTTTCACCTTCCACCTCCCAAGCTCACCCAACAGGTCTTTAACCAGCCAGAGATGCCGACAGCTGAGGATCTACTCTGTGGATCTCATCCTGACTGCCTCCTCCGGCAGCCCCTTTTTTTTGAAAAAACCGCCATGGACCTCTATCATCATAAACACTGGCAGGTGATTCCCACTCCAGAAGCTTACCCAAAGAAAACCCTTTTCTATGGGCAATGTCCTTTGACAGTTCTAGGTAATTTTTTTTGTCTTTGCAATGATCTAGTGAGTGATGAATGTCCTATAGAGAAAGTTCCAGCTAGTGTATGCATCAGGGCTTCCCTTTGTAGTCATATATGAATAATAAATTATAAATCAATCATTTTAAGCAGTAATAGCCATTTGTAATGTCTTGGCTATATTTTTGCATCAGCTTAATTGGACCTTGATAGTTTTTTTTTATCAATTTCTATTGAAAACTTTTACATTTTTAGTTGATTCAAGATGTTGAACACTAGTGTAATTTAACAGCTTAATGGTCTGGCATTAAAACAAATGTATATGTTACTGCTATATGACAAATACTCTTTTACTGTGGTGTTTCAGACAATATAAATAGTTTTATTTATACATTTTTTGGTGTACTCTAAATGTCCAGTATGAATGGATGCATCCAGTGGTGGATAGGGCTATTTTAATACACCACTGCAGATTCTGCTGGAGTGTAGTTGCCATTCCAGACTGTAATGCATGTTAGTATTGTGATTTAAGCCTAACCAATTCACAAAGGTCTAAATCCTTCAAAAAACTCATGAGACCTTGAAAAGTCATAAAAAGGAGCGGGAAATCACCAAAACCCCTGGCAAAAGGGTACAGACATGTTATTTAATTTAATTTGTTTTAATGAAATAAATTAAGACTAAAACATTAAAGAATGAAAAAAATGCATATGTCAATGTCTAAAAATATTGCAAACATTCTCAAAACTAAAATTCAAAATATCAAAATTAAATACAAAGTTAACTAAATAGAGATAATCCTAAAGTACCAAAAGTCATCCACTAAGCAAAGAGAAAAAATTAAAATGGGGGCCAAAATAGTTAAAAAGCAAGAATCAGTCAAAAATTTTATAAAACAACAATAGTCACAAACCTGGGAATGAGTGGGAAGCACACACAATGGAGCTTACAATAAAAGCAAGGAGTATCAATTTAATGACCCATCATAGAGCTGGGCTAATCAAACACACAAAACAAAGATATAATACTCACAATTAGTAACCTGTAAATGTTTGTGAGAATATTCGAGGAAATACTAAGTTTCCTAGAATTTCTAAAAATGTGAAGGTGCTGTTGCAGTAAACTTGATGACAGAGTTTGTGTTACTTCCTATATTTTTTATGTTTAACTTTTCCTTTATAAGTTTAAACTGCCTTCTTTCTTGCTCTTGCCCTAGTGTAAGAACTGTTGCATCTGCCACACCCTCACCTTTCACTTTGGTTGTCCACCCAGTTTATCTCCTTTTAAATTCATTCCTGTTTCAGTTGACCCATTTGGTTCAATCAACTAATTATGTAATTGGTCATTAACACATGTTTGTTATCTTTGTTTAATCATACTATGGACCAACAAAGTTTTTTTTTTTTATTGGAAAGTGGTTAGTTACTTACTACTACATGTTACTTTCTTTAATGAAATACAAATAATGTCTCTGAAATTTTTATTTTTTGGAAAAAATGTTTAGACATCTGAAATTTGTCCTTTTCTGCTAACACTTAAATTTAAATAAATACCATGTATTTTATATATGTGCTGTTGTAATTGTATGTAGAGAGAATAGTGGAAATGTTATGCAGTACGTGTCCCAGTGATAATGCCTTTACCTGGTCAGGATACCATATATTGGGACCCATACTGCTTCTTCTTTTTCCTTTGGCTGCTCCCATTAGATGTTGCCACAGTGGATCATCTTCTTCCATATCTTTCTGTCCTCTGCATCTTGTTCTGTTACACCCATCACCAGCATGTCCTCTCTCACCACACCCATAAACCTTCTCTTAGGCCTTCCTCTTTTTCTCTTGCCTGGCAGCTCTATCCTTAGCATCCTTCTCCCAATATACTCAGCATCTCTCCTCTGCACATGTCTAAACCAACGCAATCTCGCCTCTCTGACTTTGTCTCCCAACTGTCCAACTTGAGCTGACCCTCTAGTAGTATACTCATTTCTAATCCTATCCATCCTCGTCACACCCAGTGCAAATCTTAGCATCTTTAACTCTGCTACCTCTAGCTCTCTCTCCTGCTTTCTGGTCAGTGCCGCTGTCTTCAAACCATATAACATAGCTCAGGGGTGCCCACACTTTTTGGGCTTGTGAGCTACTTTTAAAATGACCAGCTCAAAATGATCTATTTATTTATATATATACTGAGTATCAGAGGTGGGTAGTAATGAGTTACATTTACTCCGTTGCATTTACTTGAGTAACTTTTTAAAAAAAATTGTACTTCTAAGAGTAGTTTTACTGCACCATACTTTTTACTTTTACTTGAGTACATTTGTGAAGAAGAAACGCTACTCTTACTCCGCTACATTGGGCAACACATGAATCGTTACTTTTTTCCATTAGATAAAGTCTGACAGACAATTTTCAATCTGCTCTGTGTAGCGTATGCCGTCAAGTTGCTCACACACCTTCCATTCCATCTCCAGCTCTGATGCGAGGTTTTGGATGTTCCCCAAATCAAGGCACTGCAGCTTTGAGGACAGATGTTGCATTTTTCGTTTGAAAGCATTAACTGAGCTAATCATATTGACCATGGTGTTCTCTCTTCCTTGCAGCTGTAAATTAAGCTCATTCAACATATTGGTCAGATCGGAAAAAAAATGCCAAGGCTAGCGGACATTGATTGTTATTAAGTTGCTTGTATTCTGCATGTTTAATGACAAGGAGAAACTCCCTGTATGTCAATCAAGTGGCAAATGCCATAGGGAGGATATATGATAGACTAACATTTAAAAAAACTTTTTTGAATGCAACGCGATTTGCCTGCACTACCTTTCCGATCTACCGGTCGATCGCGATCAACGTATTGGGCACTCCTGACATAGCTAGTCTCACTACCATCCTGTAGACCTTCCCTTTCACTCTTGCTGATACCCATCTGTCACAAATCACTCCTGGCAGAGGAGGACAAGAACACTAGGAGGTTGTAAGAAGGGAAATAAACATATTTTTTGTTGGAGAGATTTTGGAAAGTGTAGGGAGACTCAGGTGGGCATTGTCTCTATTGTTCCTTTCCTATATATTTTTACTCCTTTTATTATACTTTCCCTTTTGTTCTTATTTTTGTCAATATAATAATTATTCTCTAGTTACCTGGAATGTGCTGGTGTTTTCTGGGTACACCACCTGGTCACACTGTATACTGTATATGAATGTGTTGCAAAATATAGTATCTTCTGATATTATTTTCCTTTATGATTTTAAATTTGAGTGGTATTGACTGCAGTTTTTCTTTTCCTCTCCTCTGGAAATATTTCAGAGTTTCCCAACTATTATGTTAATGAGACTTTATACTAATATAATTCAAGTTAATTATTAAGATTAACTAGAAACACTCAGACCTTGAGTCCTGCCAAGATCAAGGCACCAGTTGTTCATAAGTACTGGCAGAATGTTGTGCCACATGTGCTTGACACTTAGCAGATGCTGCAGTTGTCATTCTTCTTCTTGTCATGTAATCAGCTTCTGAAATTTGCTTCAAGAGATGTTGCTGCTCTTCTTTTTTTTTCCTGCCATGTCACAATCTTGATCAGACACAGACTCTGATAAATTTGTGGAGGTTTTGCTGGCTCCATTTTTTTTCTTCTACAATGAATATCACATTGTCAGCTTTTGGTTAAGACCAAGACTAAAATTGTAGCCTTAGATGTTCACAAGTAATCGTGAGACAGACAGACACATCTTAGCATTTTATAATTATACGTTTTATTTTACTGGGTGTGTTTAAAGTAGGTTGAATTTTTATGCTTATTTTATTCTGATTATTTAGTGTTAGTGCATTATAGCAGTTAATATATGGATTTATGTAAAACCTGTAATTAGTGACAAGTGGAAAACTGTCACTAAAGTAAAATTAAAGTATAAAAAATTTAGCATATGCTCTGAGTCTGCAACTCATAGTCAAACTCCATATGCGAACACTAATCACAACAATGCTACTCCTAAATACTGCTTACTAAAATGTTACTTTAAATTTATGAAATATGGTGCAATGCTGTGATTCTTAAATGCTGCTCCTCATCCACTTCCATTTTAAACTAAATAAGTTGGGTTAGAAAAAGTCTTCTTGAATGCCTCTAAATATTGTCAACTTTATGTAAATTATTTTACATTCGGCTTGTTAAATCATTTAACCAATCCCATATTCTAAGCTGTCATTAAACACAGCAGAACTCAGCTAATCTTAAAAGGATGCACCATGTGATAAACTCCATGATTTAATCCTTAGTCTTTATGTCTTGTTACCCAGGAGCAAATTTCCTTGATCAAGATTAATGCTACTTAGTGATAATTTTATATCAGTTATGATTCCTCCCTCAGGTCTCTGGAAAAAAAAGATTCATTAGCCTATTAAATAAAATGGAATGGAGAGAATACTCATCTAAAATTTTCAAGAAGGTAAATGCATGGAGGCCTTTTTTATTTCTAGCCCTTTCATATTGATGTGACCACTTTGATATGGGAAGGAAGAGTGTTTATTTTTTCAGAAAGTTATTTTTTGACTCTGTTTTGGTCAAATATGTCACTGATATGTATAACCTCTCCTAAAAATCACTCTTAAAATGCTACAAGTTATCTCTCTTAAAATGTCTTCTAAAATGCTGTTATTTATAATTGTAATTCAGATCAGCATGTTTAAATGCAAAAATGTCCATTTCAGAATGCTTGTGTTGTGGGTTTGAAATGTTACAGTATTGGCAAAATATGGGTGTGTGGTAACAGGACCAAGAATAGATGATGCAGGAAAGGATTCAAAACCTCACAGGTGACACTGCAAAAAAATTACTTTATTGTGCAATTAAACCTCGCCAGTTCATAAAAACAGTCCATAGTGCACTTTTCATGTAATCAACAAAAAATGGTAAAAACAGGTGTTAAATTGTTGACAAAAGCACAATAAATAATTTCTGTAAAGCAATATTATGCATTCTCCTTATTTAAATATCACGGGCAAAATCATGTTAACATCTGATAAGATCCATACTTTTTTCAGGCTCAAAAACTCCTAATCTCTCATTACATAAAAACTTCCAAAGCAAGAGAGTGTAAAAGGTCCTTCTGTTCCCTAAAAAGTCTTACAGCCAGATTTTAAACTATACTCAAACTCTTCTCTCACTTG
Organism: Polypterus bichir lapradei; assembly: GCA_026402145.1. Taxonomy (NCBI): domain Eukaryota; kingdom Metazoa; phylum Chordata; class Cladistia; order Polypteriformes; family Polypteridae; genus Polypterus; species Polypterus bichir. The sequence continues at coordinate 29,554,708 of JANRMT010062792.1, read as the reverse complement.
AGCTCAACAGGAACCTCACAGCCTAGTCACTAAATTATTCCGAATCAGTAACATCAAGATTTGTTCACTGGGCAGACAGACTACCTAAGTCTTGCTTCAGCAGTAAATGTCCTTTAACAGACTGATTATTAACTCAGCTCTGAAAGAGCTACCTGCGTTATATCCACTTCGACTTGAACTCAGTTCCTCATTAATTATTAAAGGTTTCCTCAAATTTTAATTACTCACCCAAACTACCTGAACAATGCAGGTCAGTCTTTTAAAATGTTCTAGGCATATCACAAGATAATATTTTTTCATAATAATAATAATAATAATAATAATAACCAGTAGAACACATCGACTTTTGGTCTTCAAATAAAAGTGAATTGAGAGGGGTGAAGTCCATCCATATAATAATAATTTGAATATGAATTTTGAACACATCGGCACCATGCCCCATGGGGACAGAGGCTATAATGGATGACAAAGATAAGGAGCTGTTGATACTGCATATGTGTTTGTGTGGTCATCAAATAAAATGGAATGGAAAAAATACTCAAAGGCAGTACAACAAAAGTTATGTGTTACTGACAAATAGAAATGAGCATGGAAAACACAAAGATGAAGTAATGCAAGAAGGGGATGAAGCATTAAAGCAACAGCCTGAGGTACTGTGTGTTCTAACAGCATTGGTCTTGTGTAAAGCGGTAGTACAGGACATCACTGATAGCAGTAATCATTCAAGTTATAAAGGTGATTTAAAGCTGATTCATTGAAAGCTAAAATTTAGTACTGAGTTATCATACAGCAACTACTTTTACTCACTGCCTTATTTCTGTTTGCTGTACATTTCCTGCCAGGGGATGCGTTACTTCTGCATCTTTGTTGACCGTGAGACAGCCTTTAAGCCAAATTTCAGGGCCACTATGAGCTAGACATCCGAATCGTGAGTCACATTATATGCGTCATGGCAAAAGCTGTTGATTTAGACTAAGGTCATGCTTCAAAGGCCAGGAATGAGACAATTTTTGTGTGAAATTTGATATCATTTGCTCCATGGGTTTGGGTGGTTTTAGCATTTTATGCAGTGGGTGGGGGCCATAGTAACCCATGCATACAGAAATAAAACAACCAAAGCAAAATACAGTTATTGAGACTGCAAAAATTTTGAAATGGTTTTAAAGTAAAAAAAAAAATATTTAAACAAAATGTATAAAGAAAATGGTGCATGATGGTATTACCCTAATAATAAATGCAATAATATACAATAAAGCTGCAGCCATCGAGAAAGCATGGTCACCCAAAACTTCAGATTTAATCTTAAAAGCAATGTTTGACTTCAGAAGAGAACAAACACATACAGAACTGGTAAGAGAGGATCACACACTTTAAGTATGGAGGAGAAAGACCCATAAAAGAAGTGTAAGTTAATAATAAAAAATTGGAAATGATACATGACTAAAAGGAGAACAATGCCCTAAAAATGGATGTTGTATGATGTTAAGTTTTGTACAGTAAGAGAAATCTCTCTGTAAATTTTACATATTGTGCAGTTCTCAAAGAAAAGAGTTTGGCGTAATAAAGCTTAAAAATGATAAACGTGTATTTTAGTTTCCAGCTTTATCTTGAAATAGAAAGATCTCCTAATTATGCAGTCTTCTTCAAATAAAAGACGATCTTTTAACAAAAGTATTGATAAGGGTCTTAATAAGGGATTCATCATCAACTATTGCCTCCATATCAGACGCAGCCCACTGAAATCACCAACATCAGCAACAAGTAAATGTGGAAGAATGGGGGTTAGAACCAATTAAAATTACTTCCATCTTCTCTCTGTTTAAGATATTTAGTAGTCTTGCACTAACAAATGTAAAGTAAAATGTAAAGCCATTTTTTACAAATGAATTCCTGCTTCTAATTGACATCCAATGACCAAATGCAAATAACAAATGACAGATGACCAAATACTGCATCTTAGGGACCACCAACTCTATCATATGATCCATAAACTCCAACTGTGACATTACATTTTCTGTCCTTTAAGAAGAACCAGAACTTAAATATTTAAAGTGGACTTCATTCATTCATACATAATTGCCATCCTAGCATTGTTAAAAGCCAGGGTATGAATCAACAGAGCCAAAATGCTGACGACATCAGAATCAGCATCTAAGACTAGGTCATCCGGAATATTATGTAAGTGTCAGTACCAAACTTATTACAAAAATGTCAGATTGAAATTATTTCGAAGGATTTTTAAAGCATTAAATGTAATATAGCTGGGATTCAACAGTGCACTCAATTGCTTTATCTAAAGAAATGTAAGTCTGACATAGCAGATAACAAATAGCTCTTCAATTAAGAGATAGCAGATAGCAAAATTATCTGGGACCATAACTGTCAATGAGGTTAACCGACAGAATCTCCAGATCTCAAAGGACAAAGATAAAGACCAGTTAATAATATTTACACTGAAAAAGGAAATTAGCAGGGGTATGACCTGTAAAGAATTCATTAGGAAATAGATTGACAGGAAAGTTGCTATGACTTTCACTAGATAAAAAGGTAACAAAGTTGCCAAGCATGAAGCATTCAGAATTAACAAGAAAATGGTTCAGAGTGGCTGGATCTAGGAGTTGTAGTGAGCTTAATAGCAGTCTGCTTGGTGATGTTGACGTTTGTAATGTCAGTCTTAGAGCAGCACAATGGCTCACCCTGCAGGTTATATAGTATGTTATCAACATATCTGTATGAATTTCAACCCTGAATGCTTGAATTTTCCTCCCACATCCCAAATGTATGCAGCTTAGACTATGAGTTGATTGGTCCAGAATGAGCAAGTATGGAAATGTTATGGACTACCACCTCATTAATTATTTTCAAGTGTCATGGAGAAGAAACAGCTGGAGATCTGACACATGGTTGTAATATTCTTTGTTAAATACATTGACAATACTTGGCATAGAGAAAGGCACTACTGTGGTTTGTGTCTGTAACTTTACTTTTAAACCTTGTAACAGATGGCAGTAAGATGGCATTTGTTTGCTACAACTTGTCTCAAAGACTTCCTGAAAAGAATTGTCCATTTGGTGGTTAGATGAAGGCAACTCTTATATGTCATAAAATAAAAAAAAAATGATTTGTTCTTAAGAGGAAGCTAACATGCTGACAGTCTCATGTCAAGTATCCAATAATGCATAAAGCTCCTTAGAACAACACCTCTGGCAGGGGGGTCACTGATATAAGAGATGCATACCATGTTAGTCCGTTGAATGCAGTGGTTAAAGTGTTTGATCTTGATATTCCTACAGCAATTTACAGTGGAAATAGTTTGAGTATCAAGACTTTCCAGATTAATGGAGTCAGTCAGCTGTCAAATCTGAATATCATTTTTTTGGCAGATTAGTTCAAAGAATGAAATATTTAATGTGGAGAAGAGAGGTAAGTTGGTAACAATGATATAATGAATTCCCTGAAAGCTAGATAAAATGGAAGAGACTTGAATGGGTAAAAAGAATTTTGTGAGTAAAAATTAATACAGTAGATTAATAAATCAGTTTCAAGAACATTTTAAAATGAAGAGCTTAAGTGACAGTTCTGGAAACATGAAGAACTCCACAGTGTGTCAGAAAGCCATTTTAAAATGATTCTGGTATAGCAACAACTTCAGTTTACTTCTGTCATGGGTTTATTTAAAGGAAGCTTTTTGCTTTGATCAACAGAGGGGAAAATGAAGACTTGTGGGGGCCATGCTAAAGTATATGATTTACTGATGACACTAAATTGCTATGCTGTTATGGGCATTTGTGTCAAGTTCAAGGTGACACCTTTTGTTTTTGTGGATGTCTGGTAAGAGGCTGGGCATCTGCCATCACAAAATGGGGATGTTGCTAGGAATCTGAAAGAGGCGGTTTATGCTTGTCAGATATTTAGTTATATGTACATTCTGAATGATTTTAGTTAAAATATCATTTTGACAAGTAATTTATGAATTCATTTTAAATAGAATTAAATTTTGAAATATGTACTAGAATTTAAATTTTTCTCTTTAAAAAAAAAAGTGATGAGATCTTCAACACTATTATCCATTCAGTTAAAGAGCATTAATTATATACGACAGGGCAAATTCATTTATATACAGATGTGTTTGCCATTACAACCAACTGAAATTAATTGAACAGCTAGTTTCAGCCTGTGGACTGCTCTGAAGGCCTGACTTTTATGTAAAGGGATTTTCCTTCCTAATTACATCTGGGTTTTTGATCTATGAGATGCAAAAGGGACAAAAATCAAATACTGAGCACATAAGTTAAATATAAATTGTCCATATTTTCCAAATTCATGCCATGCACTGAATGCAAAAGCTTAAAATGCAAAGTCGTCCAGTCAGAATGAAACACAGTAGCTATTATCTAAAGGGCTATTACAGTGAAAAGTGATGCAAATGAAGCTTTTGTCAAAGCATTTATTAGTTTCAAAGACAATTTAAATAATACATTTTGGCCACACTTACAGAAAAGGTGTTTAAATTGCTGAAATTTTATATTTTACTTTTGCCTCATTACTCGCATATTTGCACTAAAGGATTATTGTAAATCAATTTCATGTTACTAATGAAATTATTGTTAACTTCAGAAGACACACCATTCCTCACAGGAAACAATAATCAAAGAGCAGGCGGTTGAAAATTTTAAATACTCTGGAGGTTACAAAGCAGGAAACCTGACTTTCAGCAGAACACAGGGGGAGTCTTAAGTGACAACAACGTGACTTTTGTCATAGGAAACTGGGTGTTGTTTAATGTTAATTCCAAAATTATGAAATCTTTTAAAATTATGTACTTTAATGTTAACATCAGAAACTAGATGAGTCAAATTGTGAAGTGAGGTAACAAAATGATTAAGAAACAACAGGCAAGTCAGTGAAAAGCAGGGTGTGCAGAAAGGACAGTGCAACCTTACAGACAATATTTTGACAATGCTATTTTTTTTTCTATCAGGTCCAAGGTTCAAGATAATGGTTTACGTATTCTTTTGTTCTAAGTTATGTTAATCTTACTCATGAAGTTTATTTTATTTTCGTTGTAAGCTTAAATTGTGGTCCGCACAGTTACTATTATTATTAGTAATTTAAGCAGTCTTATACTATAGCAGAACATTCTCATATCTGCTTAATCCAAATCAGGGTCTGTTGTGGACATAGTGTATCCTAATAGCACAGGACAGGGTACCAGTCTGTCATTTAAGGGCCCACTTACTCATGGCTGACCATTAACCGAAACCTGCATGTCTTTAGGATTGTTAGAGAAAGGCTGGAGTACCCTGAGGAAAACCCTGCCAGACAGGAGGAGAATGCAAAAGCAACACAGGTTCTAAACCCAGGATGCTGGATCCAGTGGTGCTAACCACTACACCACTATGCCACACAATATAACATCTTATCTCATTTTGAAACCCACTTAACTTGAGTGAATGTCATTGAGCAACTTTAGGGTCAAGGAAGGAACCAATCCTGGACAGGTTGCCAGCTTATCACAGGGAGTACTCATGTACACACTGTCAGACATGTGAGCTGGGAGAGCTGGGCTGATAGAGGAAAGGAAAAGGGTGTAACATTACCATTAACTTTTGTTGCATTTTTTTTCCTAGAATGGAGGAAGAGAAAATGCCGGAAGACTGAATGAGGTTATTTCCTTTACCTACTGAGCCACACCTATTAACTGTATATAGCCGATGCCTCCATCAGATGTCAGAGTTCACTTCTGAACCAACTTAGGAGGAGTACAGAGCTCCATGTCTTTGAAGACCCCCTTACCCTGCGGTAGTGCTGCCAAACCTTATTGAGCACACTGGTGCTTACCTTCATTTTTGTTCAAGTTTAACAGGGCATCCATCCTCCTTAACCCCAACCTTCATTTTCTTGTTTCTATTTTTATTCTTTAACACTCACACAAGGTCATCTTAGTGTCCCAGGTTAACCTGCACATCTTTGGGATGTGGAACACAAACCACATTATCCAAACCATAAATACATGGGAAGAACATGCAAACTCTAAACAGGCAGCAATTAGACTGTGGATTCAAACTTGGGAGATGTACACCTATGAGACTTTAGTGCTAACCAAAACACCACCCTAGAGTTTTTATGCTGGATAAAATTTTAATCCTGCTCTGAATATTTTGATTCGGTATCATGTGCATCCATGCTAACTATAATAATATTTTTTTTCTATTATTTCTATTATTATTCAGAATTTATGTGAGCAACAGGTTGGCCCAGTGGTAGTGATTTCTGCCTTGCTGCAAGGAGACTGGGATTCAAGTCCCGGGTGCTCCCGAATGGAGTTTGCATTCTCTACCTGTGTTTGTGTGGGTTTCCTCTGAGTACTCCAGTTTCCTCCCTCAGTCCAAAGACATGCAGGTTAGGGTTAGGTGGATTGGTGATGCTACATTGGCCCCCAATGTGTGTGTGAGTGAGTGTCTGTTCACCCTACAATGGGAGGTACTATATTCAGGGATTGCTCCAGATTCTTGCATAGATAGGCTCCTGCAACTCTGCTCTGGTATGAAAAATGGAATGGATAATTTATGTGTCTGTTGTATTTAGTCTATTAAACCAGAAAATGGCTTTAAATTAATGAGTGTTGTGCCCATATCAAATTGTAATACCTCCCAATTTAAAATTGACTTCAGCCACTAAGCCATACTCATTTATTTTGTGATCAACTGTTTATTTTAATTAAAAAAATTGAAAATATTTCAAATTTTAAAATGTATAACAATAAATATGTGAAATAGACCCACATGGCACCCTTTATCTAACCCCACATGTAGTCCCACTCGATACTACCAGGAACCGTGGCAGTACCAAATCACTACACTACCATACACTATCCAGGGAGTGCCTGCATCAGGAGTCCTTGCACATAAAATATTTAACTGTGGAGGCAGCTGATTCCCAACACTGAACCATAGCATGATCTCTTTTACAGGACACTTTTCATGTGAATCAGTCAGCATATCACTTAGACTTTAAAATTCATCAATGCCAAGCACTTTTCCAGATTTCACCATCAAGTGGTTTTGTGTCCCTTTTCTTCCTAGTAAACAAATGTCTCACAAAAGGTTCTCAAATGGCTCTAAAACTTCAACAAGAAAGTTTGATATTATCAAATTTCTGTCAGGAACAAAGGGTTTAATAGATTTAGGCCAGACAGGATATAAGAAAATACTCTTAACGTTTATTATAGTTTAATATGTCTCTGAGGTGACAGCACAATCTAGAAATTCACTTATATTAAATATATTATGATTATTTCCAAAATATGATGGGACAATGTAATACATATAGTATGCTATGATATTTCAGGCAGATGATGTTACATTTTGATACATAAGTTTGGTGACTTCATATTTTCATGACACAAGTTCAAGAAAAGAGCAGCAAATACTGCTATGAAACTTTATGTCAAAAAAAATGACACTTGAGAGCATAGAACATCAGCGTTAGTTGCACCTCTAATGGTAGTCATAGTTTCCAAGATGAGTGCCACTTCCACTTATGCATCCAGGTCAGCTCCTGGAGGTCTATAGCCAGCCCCTTCTCGACAGGAGATAGGCTTGAAAAAACCCATCATGGAGAAAACAAACTGCCATGCTCTTTGGGTTCAAAGAGTTCTCCTGAAGTAGACACTACAGCGGCACTGACATACAGTAACAGGGAGATTTTGAGGTAGACAGAACCCTGGGAGAATTCAACCAAACTATGAGTTCACAGCCCATCTGGTACTCTACAGGTACAGCTCTGTGCCTTGTTATGAGTATAAGAGGCAGACAGGACAAAAGGGCTATCTGGCCTTTTAAGGACAATGTAGACTCACTTAGACAATTAAACCTGAGCTCACCAGAGTGAGCTTTAGAGGAACAGCATAAGATCTTTCAGAGTGTTCCTGACCTCAGAAGTATTTTTAGGGATCGTATAGGAAGTTGCTCCAGAATGGAGTGAAAAGCCAGTTCATATTAGAGCTGGGTGGTAAATTGGGCATAGGATCAAGAAGGCAACAAGGTGGTGTTGCTAGACTTTTGAAAGTAGCAAGAGATTCTGTTTGTGTCTTATGGAAGTGTAGTCTGAAAGGTAGGCAAGTTGCCACATTATATACTATATGCAGTAGATTCTGAAACTGGCTTATGGCATATTCTATGTGTTCTCCCATTACTTAATCCTCCCTTATGCATTTCTTTTATGTAATAATCATTCATTTTTAATGCCGATCTTGTTTTAGCACACATTTTGCTCTGTTTTGGTGACATATTGTAAATATCATTATAAAAAATAGTATTTTTAATCTGCTTAATTCAGTTCCTGGTCCAGGGTATACAGCCTGTCCCAGAAGCATCAGACTTAAAGCAGTAATAGCAATGAAATGAATATAACTCCTTTACACACCAACACTTTACAATCATTAATTATCTTAACATTTTAGGATATAAGAAGCAAACTAAAATACTCAGAAAAAAATCACACAGTCAGGTAAGAGATTTAAACCAAGGATACTGGATCTAGAAGGCAGTAATGCTAACCACAGTAGCCTCTGTGCATACTGTATATAGATATTCTATTTCCTGGATGGCTTTCTTTCAGTATAACAATGGCAGATAGCATTTACACCATATTTAAGGTGTGTCTATCTCCCTGCTTATCTTTCAGATTTACTCCCGATGTGTCTGACACCATGACTCTTATTGCTTTTTTATGTCTCTCCATTGACTTTGCAGAATGGAGGACTTATTTTTATTAATCTTCCACCTATTCATACACTCAAGGTCTCCTAGAGCATTTCCATTCAGCTACACTAAAAATATTTTCTTTTTCGTCATTATTAAGACTCCAGTATATGCACAGTTTTATAATTAATAGAGGACAAATCTTTAAAAGAGCCGTCAGCTAATTCTGGAGTACACTATACAATTTCATTCTACAAGTAAATGGAAGAAAAGAACACAGGAGCCCACTTATTTTGTGTTCCACTTCACCCTCTTTATCTTCACGTCTTTAAGCGCATCTTCCAGCTTTATATGATGATCTGTAAGTTGGCTTGAAATAATTAATGCTTGTAATTACATTTTTTCATATTTTTAAATTATTTGCTATCATGCCAGTATTAGTCACTCCTTCATTTTTCACTCACATTAACACTCCTTGTACATTCCAAAAAATCCTCAGAATTAGGATGAGATCCTACATAACCATTTTAAATCATATCAAGTAAATTACTAGTTTACTGTATACTGAGAACACATTACACATGCAGAAATTTTAATAATAGCACTGCCAACAGCTGGCCAATAATGGAATAAGCAGAATTTAGTAAAGTTCTGGAAATGCAAGACGTTTTATTCTTCATCTCAGGGCTTTGGTTTATACTTGAAGCATTTTCATTCTCTGCCTAAAGACTAACTAAAGTTTTCCCTTTTTTGCAGCATGTAAACAACTAAAATAAGCTTACTTTCCACTGTTTGCATTTCTTTTAAGTTTAATTCCTTTTACTTGGGAACAAAACTTTATAGCAGAACACAACTCAATCAAAGAAATGGCAAGTACCTGTACAGCAGTAGGCTTCAAAAGCAATCCATTCAGCCCCCAACCAAAAAAATAGAACTTAATGACTAAACTGTTTTTTTCCAGTGTGTACAAACTGGCATACTGTAAATGTGAGGTTCACAACCACAGGATAGTTGATTGGTCAGATCTGTTTTTAATAACACTGAAGTGATTGGTAGTTAAGAGTAGTGCACTGGTGTACAACTGGCAAAAATCGATGTGTAATGGAGTACAGCAGTGCCATGTGCTGTGGTGACCCTGGACTCAATATATAGTTTTTCTTATTGTTTATTTATTTTTTCAGTTTTACTGTACCATTACAACATTGTGATTTTGTGTTCTCTTTTCTTTGGATAGCTGCCCCAATTTTGTGACTACCTCTGCCATGATGTTTGTGATTTCTATACCCCTTACCAGTCATATGGTTACATGACATATTTAGTCATCATTCTCCTTCAACATCTGCAATAAGATGCTGCAGATGTTCTACCAGACGGTTGTTGAAAGTGCCCTCTTCTACGCGGTGGTGTGCTAGGGAGGCAGCATAAAGATGAAAGACGCCTCACACCTGGACAAACTTGTTAAGAAGGCAGGCTCTATTGTAGGAGTAAAGTTGGACAGTTTAACATCTGTGGCAGAGCGACGGGCATTAAGCAAACTCCTGTCAATCATGAAGAATCCACTGCATCCACTGAACAGTGTCATTTCCAGGCAGAGGAGTAGCTTCAGTGACAGACTGAGGAGACTGTTCCTCCCCTACTCTATGCGACTCTTCAGTTTCACCCGGAGGACTAAATGCTAACATTACTCAAAGTTATTGTCTGCTTTTACATGCATTTTTATTACTATTTAATTTAATATTGTTTTTTGTATCAGTATACTGCTGCTGGATTATGTGAATTTCCCCTTGGGATTAATAAAGTATCTATCTATCTATCTATCTATCTATCTATCTATCTATCTATCTATCTATCTATCTATATACAGTAAGATGGCGGTGCACAAATGTTGTTATTCTAGTGTTGGATCAGTTCTGAAAAACAACAAATAAACTGAGAGGCTTCATAAATCAATTCAAGCGTTTTGTTGTTAGTTGGGAAAAAGAAACCTGAAGAAGTGTTAATAATCAATTAATCAAATCTACTTATCTTTTTATCATTTCTTCTTATTTTGTGCTCTTATTTTGCTCACTTTGTGGATTTGTTCGTCTTCTCGTGTGTTTAAACTCTTGCCAGTCCCCAGACTGTGTATTTGTTTCTAACTAAACTGTGCTCTCCTCTTTTTGGAAATTTCTATTTAATGGAAATCTTTAATCTGAGCACCTCAAACTTCTAGGTGCTTGTGACTTGTAAAGTGCAATTCCTGTATAAATTACTTAATTACAGGACAAATAAAGATTAATTTAAGTTTATGCCAGGGCACTTAAATTAGTGGCTGATGTATACAGGTATAAGACTATTCCCCAGGACGTCTAGCAACCTTAATTATTTACAGTTGACCGCCGAATCATTGTCACATGTTATGTCGTTACATTATCTTTATGTAAACAGTTCTTCTCAGAGTAAAGGGCAGCCATTTGCACTGGGAAATTTCCCTGGTAACAGAAGATCAAATGAAGTTCTGCCTCCAGTAACTGTACTATACTGTACGTGTTCCCTCTGGTCATATAAAAACTACCAAGGAGGGCAAAGTCTCATTCATTATTTAAGTACTGCTGTATTTCTTGTACAAAGTGTACAGCAGTTTACAACAGTGACACAGGAAGAAGGCGTTTAGAGTGTCTCTGTTCTTTCAGCCCACTGTGGCGCTTTTCCTTCTCATTTTGTTTTCTTAATGGTTCCGTCAATTTATGGCACAACTTGGCTTTTAAACTGCTCATCTCTAAAGGATATGCAATTTCCATGTTTTTTGCTTCATTAATTGCTTAATAATTAAATAAAATTAGTCACTTATTTCCTTTGAAGACGAAATGTAATGAAGATGCCTATCACATTAAGAAAAGTAATCAGGTATACATTATGGTACTCATTTTTTAAAATTTTTATTTACAATTAACTTCACTTTTTCCTGTTGCATATGCATACTGACACAGTAGTGCTCTGAAAACAAACAGGTAGTTTGTTACCATCCTCTGTAAAATGTGACTCTTATTGACTTGTAATGTGCAGTAATGTCTGACTGACAACACTTTACCGTTAATAAAAAAATAACACTGCTTTTCTCAAACGTACTTAAACCAATTCAGGGTTGTGTCGGACCAGAGCTTACCCTGACAGCACCTGGCACAAGGCAGGAACCAGTCTTGCAAAGGAGCCAGTCTGGGTCCGGACACACCTTCACACAAACCTGCCTGAGGCCTATTCAGAGTTGTCAGGTAACTCAACCTGCATATCTTTAGGGATTATGGAGTAAAATTAATGTAGAAAGAATCCTACATATAAGTGGGGACTTCACATGGACAATGACTAGGTGTGGTATTTGAATTCAAGATGCTGGATCTGTGATACCCATTGCAAAATTTAGATTTTAAATGAATTACTCATTCTGATAAATTACATTTTCTTTGCTTGTAAGAGCTACAGGTTGGTTAGTAATTCTTCTCTTGCAGCAAGAATTAAAGGTTGGTGGATGTATAATTAAAATAAAGATTCCTCTAAGGACAGAGCTGTGTTGAAAAAGATCTGTAGATGACAGAATAGGATAGCAGATGTAGAAGACAGTCAAAGAGACTATAAAATGAGGATGGCCTTCATTTTTAACAGAGTGCCAGGTGCTAAGGTGCTCTAATATTTCATTGTAAACAGTAAGATAAAAGTGCACCATACTGTTTCAGTTTGCTCAGAAATCAATGTCATCTTCACCTTTAGTTTCCAGTTACAATAAATTTAGTAAAACATATTTTTTTTCTTTTGACATTTTATATTTTCTGATATTCTTAAATAGTGGAAACCTCTCACATTAATTCCATTACACTGTACTTTAACCTTAAACCTTTGTTCTTTTTACCACTCACAGCTGGCTGTCACAAGTCTTTAAAATGATGGCTAACAAACTGTAATTGTGCCATTTGTTTTTTTCCTTACTGTAGCATAACCAAGCAGATAAATGGACAGATCCTATGTAGGTTGTAGTAGTGGTTCAATGGTTAGAGCTGCTGCCTCACAGCTCACATGTTCAGACTTAAGATGACAGACTGACATTTTCTTGCCACCAGTCAGAAATAAGAATTGTTCTCAAACACTATGTGTGTTCACTATAAAGAGGTTAAATATAGTAAGACTGAAACGTCAAAATGTTCGACTTTGTTTTAAAGAATGCTGGGTGGAGATGAGTTTGATATTGCAAAAATGTGCATTAAAAAAGATTATAAATTTAAACAGTATGTAACATTGCATTACATTGTAGGTATTTTACATTACATATATGGACTATTTTGGGTGTAGCACATTGTGCGGTGATTAGCAGGGCTGTCTTACAGTTCCCAAAGATTGACTTCAAAACTACCTGTGTGAGCTTTGCATGTTCTAGTTATGTATGTGTAAGTTTTCTCCGTGTATTCTGTTTATCCCAAATGTAGCAGTGTAACGTTAATGTTGTAAGTGTATGAATCTGAATTGACTGATTCTCTGTCCAAGGCTAACATCAGCTGTCTGCCAATTTTAGCTATAGAACACTAAAACCATATAGTAAAAGTAGTAATAATAGTATTAAAATTTGTACAGTGAAATAAATACTTGTTACTCTCAAGTGTTGTGTGAAATATTAAAGTATTAAATCACACAATTCTGTTTGTTTTAAGGTAGTGTACAGGTTGTATTCCTTACTCCTTTTTCTCTCGATATCTGACTATCTACTATGCAATAAAGCACTAAGGTCTCTGTGTCCAGTCCCTCTGAGAAATCTGGTTTGTCAGTTTGGCTTTGGTGTGATTGGTCAGCTTGGCTTTGGCAAGATGACAAAAGAAGAAGTGTGAGTATGAGATGCACAAGGAGGAGTAAAAGCGTATGAGGCATGCAGACAGAAAGTCTGCTTCAAAGATGATAAGTATAAAACCAGACAGGAAGTGAGAAAGGCGCCTCAAAAATAATGACAGAGTTTGATAAGCAGACTTATCGGAACATGCTCAAGAGAGGAAGTGCCGGTGAAGAGACTTTCACACATTCAAATAAAGAGGAAAGGCGGTGAAGGTACACATAGGTCAAGAGATAGCAAATATTTTTAAATGATTCGGTGACAATTTAGCATAGGCACTGCACAAATTACTCATTTCCTCTTATGTAACAAGACCATAACAAAAGCTTCTTTTAGTTGCCGTAACATTTATAAAATATCAGTAGATAGCTTATGCATCTATGTGCAGTGACACAATGGTAAAATTGTTAATATGAAGGATTCACAGGTCTTATACTAAATATGTGATATCAAGAGAAATGTTTCAGTTAAGCCACCTCTGACCACTCCAAAGTGACGTTTTGTTAGTAGGTCCCATTGTAGAGTTGAATAAATGCTTCACTGATGCTTTGCAAGTGTTATGAAGACTCAAAGAAGTGTCTGTTAAGGTCTTATTACATAATAGTAAATGTGTAATAAATGCATTTTTGCAGTAAATAAACTAAAGTGGGCGGCACAGTGGCACAGTGGGTAGCGCAGCTGCCTCGTAGTTAGGAGACCCGTGTTCACTTCCTGGGTCCTCCCTGCATGGAGTTTGCATGTTCTCCCCATGTCTGCATAGGTTTCCTCCGGGTGCTCCAGCTTCCTCCCACAGTCCAAAGACATGCAGGTTAGGTGCATTGGAGGTTGTAAATTGTCCCTGGTGTGTGTGTGTGCGCCCTGTGGCGGGCTGGCGCCCTGCTCAGGGTTTGTTCCTGCCTTGCGCCTTGTGTTGGCTGGAATTGGCTCCAGCAGACCCCCGTGACCCTGTAGTTAGGATTTAGTGGGTTGGATAATGGATGGGTAAACTAAAATGTTACCAATTATTTTATTACTTTTCTTTAAAAGGTACTATGGCTATTATTGTTTAAAGCATTAGAATGAAAATGCTTCTTATGTTTTATCTTGGTAGAGTAATGTATTGCTCTACTTTCCACTTTGTATTATTAAGATGTAGCCTCTGTCAGAATGCCTAATCCCATAGACTTACCACTGTTTATAAGGTATTATTGTATATAACTTTTCCCCACCTTCCCTTCTATATCTATAACCTCAGGCAATTAGATGTAGTAAAAAGACAAGCAGGAGTTACATTACAATTTAAAATAATGTATTATTGGTTATATTCATAAATAATAACAATATGCAAAGTACATTTGAATACTGGCAACCATACAACCTGATTAAATGGTGATGTGTAGTTCAGGCGGCACACAGACTTGTTTGTTACTTAAAATGTCTCTAGTTAAGACATCATTTATGCTCAGCTTTCAGCCACATGACTGTTCAATATGGCTGAAGCCGAGCTGTGCTCTCCATTGTGTTGTCCTTTCAGTTCATGGTGTGATGGTCCTCTTCATCAGATCAGTAAGAGAGATACTTCTTCATCATCAGAGGATAGTAAGAGAGAGAGACTTCTTCATCATCACAGGTTAGCAAGAGAGAGATTGTGAGGTTAAACAAGTAAATTTATAGATGTTCTGTCCAACCCTTAGAGCCAATAGGACATCATGGTACTTAAAAGCTTCTGATCCAAGCCAATTCGAAACAGCCATAATTCAGATCAATGGGAGAAATAGAACATCTTAACACCTGCCCTCCAAACCATATGTTAACATAACCTGGCTTTCTTGCGGGGGTTGAAAGACTCGCCAAACTGGTTTAAGGCACTTCCCCCAAATCCTGTCGTAAAATTCAAAGAGACCCATTTCTATGGGGGAGTGGATATTGGGGGCGGGGGTGATGGGGGTCAGTAAACACTAAATTACATTGCTTTGCCTAAATTACAAGTAAAGACATACAAAATATTTATCAAGTTATATGCACAATCTTACATCACAACAGCTTGTAAAAGGACTGAGTTTTTCTAAAAAAGGTGATGGTCTTGCTGCCTCACAATTCTAAGGGTCAGAGTTCAACTCTCAGTCCAGTAACTGTCTATATGTAGTTTGTGTATTTTACTTGTTTGCATAGATTTCCTTCAGGTTTCCCTCATTCCAAATTTTGTGGCTGTCGAACTGCCTGGTATGAGTGAGTGTGCACAAAACGCCTTGCTTGATAGTCTTTGGATGCTAGGGTGAAATCCTGGACTTGATGATTGTTTGTGTGGAGTGTCAATGCTCTCTCCATATGTGTGTGCAGTTTTTCTTCAGTGTCTCCTGTCTTTTCTCACATCCCTAAACAAATATAGGCTAGGTTAATTGACAGTTCCAAAAATTTAAACTTTTAATAGTTGATATTGTACTAGGGTGTTGTACCATGTGTAAAAGGTGCTATATAGCGCCCGACCCGGCACAGACTCACACTGAGGCACATGTACAAAACACACAGGCTTTATTGTTTTTCTTCACCTGTGGGCGCACGTCTTCCCCGTGACCCACAGGCAATACACAGTTCCAAGCACAAAACACAAACTATAAACAAGCCTTTCTGGCGCCACCACTCCTCCCAAGCAACCTCGTCCTCTTCCTCCCGATTCTGGCCAAGAATGAAGGGAGGTTGGCCCGCTTTATAGTCCACCCGGAAGTGCTCCAGGTGCCTGACCAGCTGGTCTTAATTGCACCTCCGGGTGGGGCTGGTAAATCATCCCTTGTAGCGGCTGGCTCTCCGCAGCACCTCCTAGCGGCCACCCCATCTCCCAACCGGGCTGTGGTGGACTCCATGTCCCATGAAGCCACGGGGGAGACTGAGGATGGACCCACGGCCAGGGAGACTGCCCCCAGGCGCCCCGGGGAAGGTATTGCACTGTCCATGGTGGCTCCCCCGGGACGTATGCAGCAGAGGCGTCCCGGCCAGGCATGGGACCCGGCTGTCCGTCACACATGTTAGCCATTATGAATGTAATGAGAAGTCAAGCAAAATGACACCTTTTATTGGCTAACTAAAAAAATTACAATATTCCAGCTTTCGAGGCAACTCAGACCCCTTCTTCAGACAAGATGTAACCTGAATAACCTTGAAAGCTTGTATTTTGTAATCTTTTTAGTTAGCCAATTAAAGGTGTAATTTTGCTTGACTTCTCAATAGTTGATATCAAACACAATGCATGGTTTTCAAGCAAGCTCTGAAAAGCCCACTCTCCTTTTATTACCCAGTATTTCTATGAAATGCCAGTCAAATGGTTATCTTTGCAACTTAACCAGAAATTGCAGGGTCTGAATCAGGAAGCACAGTCAAGGAAATGGGGCAAACAGAGTCCAGAGCACACTGCTCACAGGAAAACATAACACTAATTATCACATATAATGACAATTTATGCTTTCACTAAGTCTGGAAAGATTTCATTATTGCTTAGCAGAAGGAAATGATGTCCTTTTCAACTGTTGTTCAAAAGTCAAGGGTTTATCCATATTCTGCCTTTCCCTACTTTACCTACTTAATCCCTACAATACCTCTGTAAAAATGCTGTCAGTTATCAGGAAACTGTCTCACTTAGCTTTATCTGTGCTCATAGTCTGACCTGCCATGTTTTCCAGGTGTGATTTTGTTTTTATTTTTTAGATTTTTTTACCTCGTCCTGCATTTTCCCAATGTACTATTACTTTACATCACTAACATTTGATTTGTCTTTTCCATTTGTTTCAAGATTGAGGGTTTTTGTTAACAGTAAAGCCTATTCTACAACCAAGCTGAAGATGGACTACACAATTTTCTAAAGATGTGTGCGTGCAAGTCTTCAGGTTGGTCTCTTATCACTTATTCTTTTTCTCACTCAATAGCTATGGGCTACATATTCCAACTCCATTACCTTGTTTAAAGCATAAAACATAAATTTTTCTATCAAGAAGTGGTCAATTAATCCATGAACCTTGTTTGGATAGCTAATAGGTAATGAGATATCCCAAGATCTCATCCAGATACATTTTAAAAGTTGTCAAGTTTCCCCCTTCAAATCCATAATTTGCTCTTTTTCCCATGGCCCTTTATGTGAAGGAATATATCATGGCTTCAGTCTTAAATGCAGTTTCCTCAGTTTTAGCTGAAATCCATACTATTTAAGTGAAAGAATTCTGATGGATGTTTTGTGTTTATGGGAATGTTTAAGACCTGAATTACAGTATCTCACATTATTTCTTTACTGTAAATATTTTACTTTAAAGGTCACGGTGTACTGTATTTTGTCTCAGTTATAATGAGCTATAACTGAACCCAGGAACTTTACTCACAAAACTTTTTGTACAAAGCAGGGCTGTGAGACCCTGTGAGCAACACTGTGAGACGTTGTTCTATGTGTTGGTTTTACACTTTTGTTTATTTGTTTAAATCTATACACATTTTTCTTTTAGTTTATCTCAGTGCATATCTCACAATATAATCTTAAGTTAGAATAACCGTTCAATGTATTACTCGGACACCAGGTTTTTACGCATCTACACCAAGGGAATACGACACAGCAAAGTTAAGTAAACCTGACATGTTAAGGGGCTTGCCCATATTTTTATGTTTAAAGTTTTTGAAAAAAATGGTCAATCATCACAGTAGTTAACCATCAACATAAGGTCCGAAATCCCACGTGGTGCTTTTAGCATAAACGACAGACTGCTCAAGAGTAAGAGATAAACCCCATCCATCTGGACACTGAAGGTGCCATCCATGCATCAGTCTGACTGCTGTGTTGAGGCAAGCCACCTGAAAGACAAGCCTATTTCCTTTGGTGCTATTCTTCCATTTCCATACTTATTTTTTTATTTATAGTATGTCTATTATACATTAATTATATAATTTACTGTTATTAATATTTTTATTGTTATTATCTTAGTTTAATGAACATTGCTGTTCTTCTAATTTCTATACTTATGCATATCTTGTGGGATTATGGTTAATTGGGGCTCCTTGTGTAGGTAGATAGCCACTTTGTTCCCACAGGGTTAATGGTTGTGGAAGAAGTAACACATCATTGGAAAAAGTGGCAATAACAAAGTTGTATCAGGTTGTTGTATGTAGGAGACACATTGGGACACTTCTCTGGTCTGCTCAACCCCAAATGAAGTACTGAGGAGCTATAGGCTGTGCAGGCATTACTCACAATCAGTCCTTAAGTACAAGTATGATTGTATTCTGTGTGTGTGTGTGTTTGTGTGTGTGTTAAGCCTAGGGTGTGCAAGAGTGAACTTGGTAAGGCCCACTCACCCTATAATAATACAGCATACTCTGTTCACGATTGATCTTGCCAGAGTAGGACATGCCACTTCGTCCCATAAGGCATTTTTCTACCCATTTTTTTAAGGATGCTATGATGACCAGAAATACACACAGTAATCTAGACACAGTCTTTGGTAGCATATTTTACAGTGTAATATTAACATTGAGTTGTTTTCAACAGCTTTTTACAATCTCTTCTCCACAGACATACATACTAGTAAAAATTATGTTTTTTTAATGAGCTTCAATTTTAAAATCCACCTTGCCACATATAAATCTGAAAATGGTCACATCATGTGTGAGTATCTAGAAGCAAGCACACATGCTTTGCTCCTTGTTACAGTGTTTGAAAAAGTCCTGTATTACTGTGCATTCAAAAGAGGAAAGAATAGGAAATGGTTAATTAATCTAATTTAACTAAAATATAAAAGGAGAGGAAACCTGGGAGATACCTTCCAGTATTTAATTTTAAATGCTGTTCAGGATGGTACCCTAACCTGCTAGGACACAGACACAGAGGGCAATGTCAACTCTGGAGATGATGCTGGAGTGCAGCAAGGAATGGCCCTGAGAATGATTGTTGTTAATCTTATCCAATGCCAAGAGAAAACTGTGTGCAGTCAGGAGGCAAGCATGTGAAACAGAAGCAAAAAGAAGATGAAAAGGATAGAACAGATGTGAAGGGCAGTCAGTAGAGAGAATAAATGGTGTGCGTTCAAGGTTAGTGAGTTTTTCAATGTTGTGATCTGAATTTAAGAATAAGCTGAACTTCCTCTGTTTCATATTGTTCAATAATCATCTGTAAGGACTGAATTCTCATTCCATATAAACTCCCACAGTTATTTCAATTGGTTGTTTAAAAAGCTTTGGTTTTGTGTTTTTTTTTTGCTATGCAATACAGCCAAATGAATAGCAGTGTATCATTACACATATTTTCTGTAGGCATATATTACTTTTTCGTGTAAATGTTATATTTGTAAAATAACAGCAGTAGCAAGATTCCTTAAATTACTTAAATAAAGATGTATGTAAAAAAGTGGGAACATAAAAATGAGCTGATGCTAGAAAAAAAAATCTGTTGTAATAAAATATTCAAGCTTGCAGTTGTTATTTTCATGTTCATTTATCCTGGGTTATTGTTTTCTCCATTCTATCAGTGTTATAGTCTTTCTCCGTGAACTATGCACTGACAGTTCATTAATAGTTCACTTCTTAGCTCATTATGTGCACCCATGCATAAAGCAACTCTCTTTCGCTTGTATGACCAGTTTATACAATTACAGTCACTGTTGAAGGCAATTACCCTGACAGTTCTTTAAAACATTTATACTGACTTTTATTTAAACCATAGCAGCTCATGTGTATCATAAATCTGCCATACATTTCTCCTTAAGACATGCAAAAAATCATTTTTTTATTGTTATATCAAAGTTACCAACTGCAGATAACAAAAAATGGAACATGATTGAGGTATGGTAAGGTTTCTAAACTCTTTACGAATAAGAGAAATCTGGAAAGCTTATATTTACTGCATAGAAGCTAATGTGTGGGAATTTCCTCAGAACAAGGAGCTCAATGCAAAATAAATATGGATTGCAGCGACTGAATCATGAGCCATTAAAGCCAGGCAATAATGAAAGCTAAGTCAGAATACTGCTAATGCTGTTTATTTTTTACAAAGACTTTACAATTCTGAGCAGATTAAAGAAGTAGCACAAATAAAGGTGAAGTATTACAGAAATGATTCATACAAAATGGTGGCATATTGGAAAGACAACCTCCTTCCTACTCTCACACCCAACCTAACACAGAACATTTGTATACTCTCTGTAATTTGGGTCAGGCAATATGTGTGGATGTCTGCAATTAGAACATTAAGAACATTAGAACAATCTAGATGAGAACAGGCTATTCAGCACAACCAAGCTCGTCAGTTCTATCCACTTATTTCTTCCAAAAAAACATTAAGTCGAGTTTTGAAAATCCCTAAAGTCCTGCCATCTACCACACTACTTGGTTTCTTATTTCAGGTGTCTATTGATCTTTGTGTAAAGAAAAACTTCCGAAGGTTTGTGCGAAATTCACTCTTAACAAGTTTACAATTGTGTCCACGTGTTCTTGATGAACTAATTTTAAAATAGCAGTCTCGATCCACTGTACTAATTCCCTTCATAATTCTAAACACTGCAATCATGTCACCTCTTAATCTTCTTTTCCTTAAACTGTATAAGTAAACTGGCTCAGCTCTTTTAATCTTTCCTCATAACTCATCCCCTGTAGCCCTGGAATCAGCCTAGTTGCTCTTCTATGGACTTTTACTAGTGCTGCTATGTTCTTTTTGTAGCCTGGAGACCAAAACTGCACACAGTATTCCAAATGAGGCCTCATCAGTGCATTATAAAGGTTGAGCACAACTCACACATCAAGGCACTCTATAACATGACATTCTGTTAGCCTTCTTAATGGTCATTAATCAACTGCCTGATATCGTGCAGGACCCCCTCACGATGCCTAAACAGCTCTGACCTGTCGAGGCACAGACCCCACAAGACTTAAGAAGGTGTCCTGTGGTTTCCGGCATCAAGATGTTAGCAGCAGACTCTTTAAGTCTTATAAGCTGTGAGGTGGGGCCACCATGAATTGGACTTGTTTTTCCAGCACATCCCACTTATGTTTGATCGGATCGAGCTCTGGGGAATTACAGGCCTTGTGAACCCCTTGAACTATTTTGTTGTGTCGCTCAAACCATTCCTAGACAAAATTTGCAGTGAATCAGGGTACATTACCATGCTGAATGAGGCCACTGCTGTCAGGCAATATCATGGCCATGTACCTGATCAGCACTAATCTTTAGGTAGGTGGTATGTGTCAAAGTAACATCCAAATGAATGCCAGGGTCCAAAGTTTCCCAGAGCACTGCACAGCCACTGCCCTGCTGGCCTGCCTTCTTCCCACAGTGCATTCTGCTGCCATCTCTGTCTCAGTCGAAAGAAGCACATGCACCGGGCTGTTCACAAGATATGAAAGGCGCAATTCATCAGACAAGGCCACCCTTCTTCCATTGCTGCCTGATCCAGTTCTCCTTTTCATGTCCCCAGTGCAGGTGATTTTGGCAGTGGACAGGCTCAGCTTGGACACTGTACGTTATACAGCAAGCTGTGATGCACTGTGTCTTCTGATATCTTTATCTCATGGCCAGCATTACGTTTATCAGCCATTTGTGCTACTGGAGGTCTTCTGTGAGATTCAACCAGACAGGCTAACCCTCACTCCTCACGCTCCTCAATGAGCCTTAGATGCCCAAGACCCTGGCGCCAGTTTACCGGTTGCCCGTCCTTGGACCACATTTGGTAGGTACTGACCACTGCATACCGTAAACACACCATGAGATCTGCCTTGTTTGGAGATGTTCTGACATCTGACAGTCATCTAGCCATCATAATATTGCCCCTGTCAAAGTTGTTCAGATCCTTACGATTGCCCAACACATCAACTTCAATAACTGACTGTTCACTTGTTGCCCAATGATTAGACATTTATAACTGGTGTTGATCAATGAAACTCTGCAAAGCATTTTTTTGCTGCAAATTTGCTGGGTTCACTGGTGACCTTGTTCACTGAATTATCTTCATGAAAATTCCCTGTGCAGCCACTTTAGACAGTGCCCCATGATGCTTTGAGACATCACAGATCTGTAGCAGCGATGTTGGATGGGGATGTCACTACTCGATCTGTGTTGCCCATACATAGAACTTTCACCCATACCTCCCTTAAGCGTACTCCACCTCACACTTTACAGCACTGCCCCATCTTGTTTGTGCATTAGTGAATTATTTACAGAATATACTGTACAAGCATATACTGTACTACTCTTGCCAGATTTGTAACCCTTGCCTGTTAAAAAAAATGCAGTACTTTCATTTGAGGAGTACATTACTGTATCTGACCATCATGAGGAAATTACAGAAATAATTTATTTTCAGCAGAGATTCATTGTACATTGTGTCTTCACTGTTGGAGTAAATCATGCTATGCACCTTGCAATTAAGTACAGATCGGGTGTGGGTGTTAGTTATCCACTAATGCTGCCATCACAGAAGTAAAAATGTACTTTGCCAAGGACACTATCATGTACCCCATACCATGACAGACCCTGGCTTTTGGACTTGTTACTGTTACTCGGTACATTCTGGATGGTCCTTTTCAGCTTTGGTCCGGAGCACTTGGTGACCATTTCTGCCAAAAAAGATCTGGAATACTGATTCGTCTGACCACAGTACTCGTTTCTACTGTGAGATGGTCCATCCCAGATGCCTCTGAGCCCAGAGAAGTTGATGCTATTTCTGGACATAGTTAACATAGGGCTTCTTTATTGCACAGTAAAGTTTTAAGTGCCATTTGTGAATTTAATTTAATATTGTAGCTCTTGACAAAGGTTTCCCAAAGTAATCCCTTGCCTATGTGGTTATATCAGTTATTGATGAGTGATGATTCTTGATGCAGTGCTGTCTGAGGGATCAGAGATTACAGGTGTTCAGCTTAGGCTTGGTCCCTTACCCTTTATGCACTTAAATTCCTCCAGATTCTTTGAATAATTTAATGGTATTAATCACTGTAGAGGGAGTCATATGCAAATCCTTTCCAATCTTTCTTTGTGGAACAGTGTTTTTAAACATTTTAATAATTTTCTCATGCATCTGTTGACAAACTGGAGATCCTCGGCCCATCTTTGCTCCTCAAAGACTCAGCCTTTTGTGGATACTGCTTTTATACCAAATAATGATTACAATCACCTGTTGACATCATCTGTTTGAAATCACACCATTATTTAATTATCTTACCTCATTACGGGTCCTAATTTTCCCCTGTCCCAACTTTTTTTTGAAATGTGTTGCATTCCTGAAATGCAGTAATGGATGTATATTAACAAATGAAAATAAGTTGACCAGGAAAAACATGAACTATCTTGGGTTCATCCTGCCTGCAATGAAATAAAAGCCAAAGTAAATATAAGAATTACTGCATTTTTTTTTATTTGCATTTCCCATATGGTCCCAACCTTTTCTTATTTGGGATTGTATCTTGTGTTGAGTTCATGTGATGGGTTCAATATGTCTCCAATTTTCTGTCCATCTTATCATTTGTTCTTTCCAGGCACATGCAGTGTCATCTGAGGTGCCCATCCAATTGCTTCTGCAGGAAATGAAAATAGCTGTGTTGCCCAGAAAGGTGGACTAAATGGTGACTACATGAATCCATATATACAGTATATTGCCACATACGTGTGCCAACATGTTTTTCAGCCGAAACAGGAGTTGGCGCTGTCTAGTAACACTTTCTCCTTTTCTCCCTCTGCAGAACCTCATCAGAACCCACCCCCAAAAGACATCACTTCTGCCTCTCAAGATTCTGCCTATTGATGACATCACTTCCACTTCCTGTTCAATCAAGATCCCACCTCTTCCTCTTACCATTATATTAATCTGCCACCATATTATCTCACCTAAGTTCTGCATTGAACTCGTGTCTGTTTTTTTTATTTTGCATTTTTCTTGAAGTATACAGGGTTGCCATTCCCCAACCCTTTATGCTTTTGACTGCATCTCATTACTGTATATCTATACTAATAAAAGGCAAAGCCCTCACTGACTGACTGACTGACTCACTGACTGACTCACTGACTCATCACTAATTCTCCAACTTCCCGTGTAGGTAGAAGGCTGAAATTTGGCAGGCTCATTCCTTACAGCTTACTTACAAAAGTTAGGCAGGTTTCATTTCGTAATTCTACGCGTAACGGTCATAACGCCATACCCTGCGCTCGGTCGCCGTGTGAGGCGGAGTTGCGTCCCTCATCGTCACGCCTCCCATGTAATTGAGTGCCTGCCCATATAAGGC
>JANRMT010062792.1:29512033-29524937 GCA_026402145.1 Polypterus bichir lapradei | reverse complement strand
GTTGTTCCCACTGTTGGTAGCAGCGCTGGAAGTCTTCAACCGGTATGGTCTTCAGCATGTCCGTTACACTCTTTTGGATGTTTTCTAAAGTCCCGAAATGACGTCCTTTGAGGACATTTTTCAGTTTAGGAAAAAGGAAAAAGTCACACGGACTGAGGTCAGGTGAATAAGGGGGCTGGGGAACCACAGGAATGCGTTTTTTTGATTGTCCTTCTGCTCAATTGTGAGGTTTTTCGGCACCATTTTGGCATAGACCTTTCGCATGTGCAAATGTTCAGTCAAAATTTGATGAACGGTAAATCTGTTCAAATTTAATTGTTCACTCAACATTCTTAATGTTAAACGACGGTCTGATCTCACAAGAGTGTTCACACGTTCGATGTTTTCATTGGTTTTCGAAGTTGAAGGCCTCCCTGAAAAACTTGTGCTCGGGATAAAGAATGTTCCCCATAGGCCTGTTTTAACTTTTCAAACGTCACACTTGCCGATTCTCCAAGCTTAACACAAAATTTAATGGCACAACGTTGCTCCAAATTCCGCTGTTCCATTTTGCGTGACGCACAACCAAAAACACAACTTCGCTAATAGTAGTCACAAAAATCACGTAGTTAACGGAAAGAGTTGAAACTCGCACTGAGCTATGGGAGGGTACTGATACACGTGCTCTATCAAGGACAACAGCACAGTGTTACCAGATCGCTTGCAGTGTTGCCAGTCTCATTACTTTTCTGCCACACCTCGTATATATATATATATATATATATATATATATATATATACAGTATCACAGACCTTCTCTTTGTAATAAAATAAATTGGACTCAGGAAACGTCAAAGAGTTGGGGAAATTGCCCTGTATAAAGTCCATTGGACTTGAAAAATGAATGAAGTTGGATCAAAATCCAAAGCATTTGACAACATACAGTATTGAAATGGAGATATTTATACACAAAATGGCAACAGGATGTGAGTTGGCAGGAAATGACAC
Source organism: Polypterus bichir lapradei (assembly GCA_026402145.1). Taxonomy (NCBI): domain Eukaryota; kingdom Metazoa; phylum Chordata; class Cladistia; order Polypteriformes; family Polypteridae; genus Polypterus; species Polypterus bichir. Next base: position 29,523,950 of record JANRMT010062792.1, on the reverse strand, counting down.
CAAAACAGTATGTTGAAAGTGACATCATCATGGCGGGATACATACAGGGTGGTCCAGATCTAATTATGCAGATCCAGATCGTCTGGAAGACTTTGATTTATGCGGGGACGATTCCAGTTCAGCACGTAGACGATTCTTCATGTCGTCAGTTCGCACACTTCTCGATGGTCTGGGATTTTTCGGGTGATTTTCTATTTAATAAACTTAATAAGTTATAGCGTAATGAAAATTGCATAATTAGATCTGGTCCACCCTATATATCTATAATAATAAAAGGCAAAGCCCTCACTCACTCACTGACTGACTGACTGACTGACTGACTGACTGACTGACTGACTCATCACTAATTCTCCAACTTCCCATGTAGGTAGAAAGCTGAAATTTGGCAGGCTCATTCCTTACAGCTTACTTACAAAAGTTAAGCAGGTTTCATTTCAAAATTGTACACGTAACGGTCATAACGGTCGATAACGGTCGACAAAGTCCGCCATGTTGAACTTTCTTATTTATGGCCCCATCTTCACGAAATTTGGTAGGCGGCTTCCCTGTGCTAACCGAAACCGATGTATGTACTTATTTCGATGGTATGACGCCACTGTCGGCCGCCATATTGAACTTTCCAACGTCACCAATTTTCAAACTTCCCGTGTAGGTAGAAGGCTGACCCCATCTTCACGAAATTTGGTAAGTGACTTCCCTGCGCTAACCAAAACCGATGTATGTACTTATTTCGATGGTATGACGCCACTGTTGGCCGCCATATTGAATTTTCCAAACGTCACTAATTCTCCAACTTCCCGTGTAGGTAGAAGGCTGAAATTTGGTAGGCCCATTCCTTACAGCTTACTTACAAAAGTTAAGCAGGTTTCATTTCGAAATTCTACGCGTAACGGTCATAACGATCAACAACGTCCGCTATATTGAACTTTCTTATTCATGGCTCCATCTTCACGAAATTTGGTAGGCAGCTTCCCTGCGCTAACCGAAACCAATGTGCATACTTATTTCGGTGGTATGACGCCACTGTCAGCCGCCATATTGAACTTTCCAACGTCACTAATTCTCAAACTTCCCGTGTAGGTAGAAGGCTGAAATTTGGCAGGCCCATTCCTTACAGCTTACTTACAAAAGTTAAGCAGGTTTCATTTCGAAATTCTACGCATAACGGTCATAACGGTCAACAACGTCCGCCATGTTGAACTTTCTTATTTACGACCCCATCTTCACGAAATTTGGTAGGTGACTTCCCTGAGCTAACCAAAACCAATGTACGTACTTATTTCGGTGGTATGATGCCGTCAGCCGCCATATTGAATTTTCCAACATCACTAATTCTCCAACTTCCCGTATAGGTAGAAGGCTGAAATTTGGCAGGCTCATTCCTTACAGCTTACTTACAAAAGTTAAGCAGGTTTCATTTCGAAATTCTACGCGTAACGATCAACAACGTCCGCCATGTTGAACTTTCTTATTTATGGCCTCATCTTCTCGAAATTTGGTAGGCGTCTTCCCTGCACTAACCGAAACCAATGTACATACTTATTTCGGTGGTATGATGCCACTGTCGGCCACCATATTGAACTTTTCAACAGTCTTTGTTACTTATGGGCCCATCTTCAAGAAATTTGGTACACGGGTTCCCAACGCTAACTGAATCCTATTTACGTACATATATACGTCCATAGCCTGCAGCTTGGTCACCATGTGAGGCGGCGTTGGGTCTCCCATCCCATCACCTCCCACGTTGTTGGCTGCCTGCCTATATAAGGCCGTCCGTCGCTCCAGTCTCTACATTCCCTTCCTTGCTTCGCCACGGGATTCACATCTCCCTGCTGATAACTACAGCCTTTTTGTTTAATCCACGGCTTCTCCGCTGTTTTATTGTTTGTTTATTACAATTATAGTTATTGTATAGGTATTTTACACTTACTTTACATTACTCAGGTACCCATTTCCTTCATCATTCCAACCCCCATTACCATGTCTATCGAGGTAATCACCATCGATCAAAGAACTGTCACTTACCGAGTGATTTCCATGCCCGGAGATGGCACCTACCTTTTCCATTCTCTGTGTTACATATTGCACGGCCATATCAGGCTCACTCTTGATATCTGGAAGAACATTGTGTCTTATGTATTGAATGACTGGGACAGGTTCAAGGTGTGGACTGATGACGGTACAGGAGATAATTATACTACACAGGAGCACTAGAAAAGTGAAATGCTTAAGCCCTTCACCTATGGTTCTGCATGTGAGTTGATGGCTGCCGCTGAATTGTTCGGTTGGTGCTTTCAAGTGTACCGAAATGGCCAAATATTTTACACCTTTCGACAACCGCCAATGCCTCTTAAACATCTTACATTCATAGGTGACAATTTCAGTAGTGGACACTTTGATGTTTATGAATGTTTAAACTCTCAAAAGCTGGATGTGAAGTTATCGATGAAACCGGTTGTAAGCTTACAACGCTTGACAGATGCCAAATGTCACTTCAACACAAGTCCTGCAAATACTGTCGTAATTGAAACAAACCATGAAACTGAAATCGATTATGACAGCAGCAATCCATGCTGTGAGATTTGAAACAAGATTACTGTTCACATGGCCAACTGTAAGTTGCATGCTCAAGAGTAAGCTCAGCGCACAGCTTGGTCATGTTACAACCGGAGGGCCGAACTGACAACGTGGTATACAAAGAGATCCTTAACAAATAATTATTGGCATATTTTCCCTCAGTTTAAAAAGGTTAAATTTTCTTCTTAATAAAAATTTTAATGCAGTACTTCGCCGCTGCGAAGCGCGGGTATTTTGCTATATATATATATGACAGCAACACTCATCACTCACAACAGTGACAAAACAATTACATTGACAATCATGTTACGTTATTTTCAAAATGTTTCCTTTTCTTTTTCATTGCTTCTTTAACACACTACTTCTCCGCTGCGAAGCGCGGGTATTTTGCTAGTATCATATATATCTTTACCACAGTGTTTAAATGGGGATGTAAGTGTTTCATTTGGATACACATATCCAGATGGATATTTCAAAGTGAAAAATGGATAACAGCAAAGCAAACATTGTGGAGTATAAAAATAAGTATGACAGAGCTGGAACAGCAGAAGACAATCAATCCTTATATAAAGTAAGTGCATGCTGTACATAAGGCAATAATACATTTAGGCTAACAGAACATATTCAACCTGATTGTAGGGGGGCTTAAATGGAGTGAGCCAACCGTGAAGAACAGACACCCCCTCAGTCAGATGCATGATAAGTCAAATGAGCTGACAGAGTTCTCCTATGGTTTAATTGATGAAGATGGTTGCTGTTATGAATTTTTTAACTTTGTATTATTGTTTTTTTATCCCTTTGTTCATTTTGGACATGTTATTTTTAATGTTTTTTTGTTGTTTTTTTTCACACCAATATTTTCTTAATCACATTATTTTGAGTGTTTTTCTCTTGGTGGCAATCACATTGTTGTTGGCAATGTTGCTACAGGATGTTACATCACACGATCAGGTTGTTATTAGCAAAATGAAGACTATTATGACAGTAAAGTACACTATATTTGGCAATCTATCCAGACCATGACATTTAAGAAACAACACAAAAGGGAAGGTGCAACAATGTGAAAAAATGATGAGGACACTGGATCACAACTCCCTCCTATGTGGACAACTCACATAAAGAACTGCAAGTTTAAAACACAACAGCCAGATCCTTGCCACCGATACTGTATCTTTATAATAATGATTAATGTGTTTGAAAACTTTATTGTATTCTAGGGGAAATTTCTATTATAACTGTGCAGATAATATATAATCAAAAACACCCACGTCACAATACATTATCTGCCTTCATAACTTAACCACATGCTGTGGCAGTGGTACTCAACAGGAAGACTCTGGCCTGGATCCGGACCTACACAAAATTTAATCCAGAATGTGAACAAAACAAAAATTCAGTTACTTTGGTCAGTTATTACCAGCAAACACAACAAATAAATTAGCGCTATGTAAGCTATCTGTCTTTAAAGCACTTGTTACTGTCCCTCTTCTATTTGATTCAGTCAAAGAATCTGCAGCTCTCTGTATGTGAACTTGATGACTGCTGCACAAGACCTTGACCTGACACTTAGCATTAGCAGGTTCTGCCTTAGGTCCCATTTACATTTTAGTGTTTTTCAAGCTTTCCAAATGTTTTTTTTTTGCAAGCATCTTTGAAAAATTTTCAGCATTTTGTAGGTAAAATATGATTAACATCATTTCCATTTTATAGGTAGTGAGTTGTTGTTGTGTTGTGAGGTGATTGTTGTGTCTACAGAATGTCTTCTAAGACTTTAGTACTTTTAATCCTGGTGATCACAGTCACAGATAAGGTGTTGTCAACATCATGAGCACACATAGTAGGGTCCACCATGTTCTGCAGCAAAGGGAGTAGACAGGACAATTCTGGACTCTCTATGCAGCAGGCAGCATCCTGAAAAATTCCAGAATTACACATGGGTGTTGATTAGCACGTAAGCACATAAGTAGTGATACGTAAAAAAAAATTATTGCCTTCTTCTGTTGGTGCAACATTATGCAAGCATGAGTTCCAGTCAAGTGACAGCTAGTAAGGAAAAAGTTATTGTGTACAGTGTTTAATAAAGTGACAAAAATTGTGCATATATTGCATTCATATACATTTAATTCTGCATGTGTTAAGGGATACATTGAATCTGCAAGCTTAGATTCACTGTGAACAAGTAATTATTGCAGCAAAACTAGGTGTAAGGTAAGAACAAAATGTGGTGAACTGTGCGCTAGTCTTTCTCCAGGCTTAATGGCACTCTAGAGTGTGCTGTGTACAATCGAGCAACAGAACCCTATTGATGAAGGATCTGTTTAGCTTTAATTCAGTTACTTGCTAAAGATATTTTGAAATAGTGTGATTTGGTGGCACAGAGGCCAATCTTCGTCGGGGAGCTCAGATTGGGTATGTAAAAACGTGAGGTATGATATTTATTTTACAAAGGTCTAAATGTATTTTCTTAATTGAAAAGTATTACTGACACATTTTTAGTATTCAGTGTTTGAACAGGCAATAATACTTAGCTAAACACATTCACTAATACTAACCAATCCAGAAATGCAGAACAAGCACCCTATACAGTTGGTGCTGTAAGGAAGGAATGCCAGCTCTGCGCTACCACTCTGCCTATACTATATGTTAAAATATCTGTGCTAAACTTTAACTTGATTAAAAACACATACAGTATATACCTATACCTTTCATTGAACTCTTGTCATTTGATTTCCAGCTACTGTACGTACATAGTTTGATCTGTCCCTTAATAGCTATCACTAGAAGACTGAAGTGTAAGTGAGCTCCTTCACTCATCTAAGTGGAGACTGTAAAAATGCTTTCAGAAATGCTCTTTTGTTTACTAATGATTTCAATGAAACAAACATTTGGCTGAAAATTCTTGAAAACAGCTGCTAAAACACTTAGGCGTGAACAGTGTTATCAAAACCAACAACAAAGAACTGTTCCAATGGTTTTGGAATGTTCATGTCTATGGCTAAAATGCTAGAAAAGCACTTAGGTATGAATGGGGCCTTAAACACCCAATTTTGCAGTCCTTCAGGCTGCAGCAAGAATACTGTATTCTCGTCAAATTGACAATGATTAAAATACATAGAAAAAAAGTAAAAACATTGTGTTCTAAAATGTTCTGCACAAAAACAAGAAATTTGACAATGAAAACACATCTAAGGGCGAGTGGACTGAAAAATATGCCTTCATTCTTCCAGAAAAAAGTACAACAGCCAATGTGCTTAATTTGTCATGAGACAGTTGCTATTGTAAAGAGCAGCAATGTGAAATGCCACTGTGACACCAAGTTAAGAGTTAAGAGCCACAAAATTAAACCAGCTGAAGCCATCATATTAGAACAACTATTACGACAACGACTCAGAAGAAGAGTGCAATGGAAGCCTCGCTAAGAGTTACATTTGGGCAAGCATAAGAAACCCTTCTCTTATGCTAACAGAATGCATGAGTGAAGTGATAAAAGCTATGCTTGATGGAAAACAAAAAGTTGAGATAACAGAAAAAATAAGTAAAATACCTTGTTGAGTAGCAAGACGAACTTAAATACTTTCTGATGATTTAATATTTATGAAACTAAAAAGGGAAAATTAGTTTTGCTAAGGGTGTGGATGAATCAACAGACATCACAAATAATGCACAATTGATTGATTGATTTTGGACAACAAGACCAGACTCTCAATCGGCCTTCCAATTCATGCCAAAGGTGCTCGATAGGGTTGAGGTCAGTGCTCTATGCAAGCCACTCGACTTTCTCCATGTTTTTAAAGACCTGGCTTTGTGCACAGGGGTACAGTAATGCTGGAACAGAAAAAGGCCTTCCCCAAACTGTTGCAACAAAGTTGGAAGCACATAATTGTCTAAAATGTCTTTGTGTGCTTTAACATTTACAGTTCCATTCACTGGTACCAAGGGGCAAAACCATGAAAAACAGCCTCAGGCCATTATCCCTCCCCACCAAACAGTAGGCACTATGCAGGTGAGAAGGTAGCGTTCTCTTGGTATCTGCCATTCCCAGATTCATCCATCAGACTGCTAGATAGTGAAGCTTGAGTCATCACTCCAGAGTACATATTGCCACGGCCATGGAGTCTGATGGGAGTGTTTACAGCACTCTAGTGGATGCTACACCGTGATCATAGGCTTTTGTGCAGCTGCACAGCCATGGAATCCCATTTCATGAAGCTCCTGACAAACAGTTCTTGTGCTGATGTTGCCTCCAGAGACTGTTTGGAACACCACTGAGAGTGACACAACTGTTGATAGGTGATCTGTACGCGTCCTGCATTGTGAGTTTGCAAGGTCTACTGCTTCATAGCTGAGCTGTTGTTGCTCCTAGACTCTTCCACTTTACAATAATAAGCACATCTAGCAGAGCAGAAACTTTCCATACTGACTTGTAGCAAATCTGGCATCTTATGACTGTGCCATGTATAAAGTCTTTTTTTTCTTCAATTTTACTCATTCAATTGCCAGTGTTTGTCAATGGAGAGAATGCATGGCTATCTGCTTGATTTTACTTACCTGTTAACAATGGGTATGGCTGAAAAACTTGAACTCAAAAATCTGGAGGGGTGTCAACATACTTTGAGCCAAATAGTGCATCAGTTTTAATCAAGTCTGATACTCTCGGATGTGACCACAAATGAAGCTGAAGACTGCAGTCACAAGTTTGTAACAGGCTGGTAAGGTTATAAAGAAAGAGCTGGGATCAAATACTTTGGAATGATTCCCTGCTGCTTGTAGATTTTTGCAAAATGCATATGAAATTTTGAAAATGTACAGATGTCAAACACTTCCCTGATTATCAACAACTCTAATGTTCTGAATGCTGAGAAGCCCAATGCAACGGTTTAGCAAAAGCCCTAGATTTACTTGTGATTCTATGCAAATATCAAAGAACACACTATAAACAGATGTACAAACAAAAAAGTACCAGTAAATAAATATATTGTATAAATTACCGGTGACTATGCCGACAATCAAGGTTGTTTGTTTGGCTAAGGGTTACTTTAGCTCACTGTCTAGATTTCAAAAATGTGAAGGGCTGCTGCCTAATTTCCATCTTGAATGCCCTTCATCTTAATGCTCACTGGTGTGCTCTAAAAATATGCTTCGGAAGAACACTTCTGGATTCATGTTAACTAAGTCCTTTAGGGTATGAATATGGTACATTTCCGTGCAGCAGTCTCTCTTCAAGAGTAAGGAGGTTCAGTTCCATTAATCTGTCAGAGAAGGGTATGTCTTATATCTCAGGAGAGCACTTTGTTGTTTTTTGCCCAACCTGGAGTGCCATGCCTTTTTTGTATTGTGATGAAAATTGCAGGCAGTCCACTAAATTTAATGTCTCTGATTTGTGTAAACAGAATTTTGTTTTATAATATAATCTTTTCATATTTTAGAACATTTCATTTCCCTTAGTAAATTATTCTGTACAATGCATGGGACGTAAACCCCTAAATCCTTTTCTGACTTCGCTTTTTTTAAGTTTTGCATAATTAATGTTCTTTTTACCTTCAAGTAGCACATCACCCTTCTCTGCATAAAATTGCTATAAAAAAGTAAAGTCTCAAGTATACAAGATTGTGAGGGACTTTTTGAATTGATAATTGCTACCTTTTTATTATTTGCTTTTTCTTTATTTTTACTTACTACATCAAGAACAACAACAACATTTATTTCTGTGTCACAATTTCATAAAATAGGTAGCTCAAAGTGCTTTGCAAGATGTTTAAGGAAAATATTAGAAATACAAATAATAAAAAATGTAAATAATACATAAATAAATTCAAGTTTACTTATTACACATGTGAGAAGAAGCCCGGACACAGACAGGCAGACACCGATGGTTTACAACCACACACACGTTTATTATACATAACTCCAACTATTTACAATATTACACACAACCCAGTGCCCCTGCACCCTTAAGTCAAGGCCTCTCACAAAGCCTCTCTTTACCGCCTCCACTCTTCTCCTCCAGGCTTCGTCCTCTTCCACCCGACTCCAGCTACTGAATGGAGGGAAGTGGCCCCTTTTATGTTCACCCAACCGTGCTCCAGGTGCCTCCTGATGAGCTTCCAGCGAGCACTTCCTGGTGTGGCGTAAGTGCCTCACGAGCACCCAGAAGCACTCCAGGTGTCCCTGGTTCTCCTTCCCCCAGCACCTCCGGGTGTGGCGGAAGTGCTGACGTCCAAGGCTCTTCAGGCATCCGGGCACCCCCTGGCGGTGACCACGGGCCCCTATAGGATTGAGCTTCCATGCTCTGTTCCTGTGGTCCCCATCTCAACCAGGGCGGCTGCCCTCTCGTGGTCCGGAGGAGGCGTAGTTCCTCTCCCGGTCCTTCTAGGCGTCCCGGCTGGGTACCGCTCCCAGCCACACACTGTAATAAGTTCCACACAACATGGAAAGAGGTTTGGGGGCAGCCACCCATATACTTGAATTTGGCTGCCAAATGAAGCAAAAAGTTGTGGTTCAGTGATACAGGTTTTAGTCTGGAACAAGAACAATGTAAACAGGCAAACATGGTGGTTTTATAGTGGGAAACGGGAAAGAATGTCATCAGACAGGAACTGGAAGTGACATCCTCGGGGCGGGCCGGAAATGATGTGGCCGCAACCAGAAGTGACATCCTCGGGCTGGGACTAGAAGAGATGAGGCTGGAACTGGAAGTGACATTCTCTGGCCTGGGACCGAAAGTGACATGGCTGGAACCATAAGTGACATCCTTGGAGTCGGGGCTGGAAGTGACATCTTTGGCTGGGAAATGGAAGTGATATGATTGGACCCAAGCAGAATTTCCCATGATCGGTCTGTCAATGAAAAAGAGCAAGGAATAGTGCACTCTTACATCCCCTGGCTTGGCGAGGAATTATTGTGTTTTGAGCCTTTTAGCTGCCTACTATGTGCATGTGTGTAACAACATATAAACAGGTAAGAAATTCGAATGGTAGAGTCCTTAAGTATGGATTAAATTATTAAAGTCATTTTTAAGTATCTATGGGTATCAGCTGAAGTTTAGGGAGGAAAGGAAAACAGAAACTCCAGCTTGTGGGATACTGGAGATGAAAAACAGCAGAGCTGTCAAGGCAGCGTGGGCTGGGTAGTACTATAGTTAGTACCATAGTTAAAAAGCAAAGTTTAGATCTGAGTCCAAGTTGTTTACTTCTGGCTTGATTTATAAACCAAGATTAAAGACCCTCGCTTTTTTAACACCTTACAACAACTTCAATATATTATTATCAATATATTTACTTTCTTTACTCACAGTGTATTCACAAAGCATGAAAGAGCTATGACACATGTTGTGTGGATGCTTCAGCCTTTAAATGAAAGGTACGCTTGAAAACACCTTTCTCTGTATGTACTAAGTAACAAAATCAAAAATAAATATGGTCATACTGTATGCACATTACTGCCTATAATATGTATATCAAGCCCAGACAAAATTTACCCAAGATCGCTTAATCAACTAAATCAACTTTATTTTTCCCCTTGCTAAATGGCCTTTTGCTCTGTGAGGCCAGAAGATAATCTCTTTTATATAAATGGAGGCACTGTGACTCAGTTAGGTAAGATAATGCCTGTGTTCGAGTCTCATACTGTAAATGAAGTAATTGAATATACTAAATGTTGCATTGTACTGATATGCAAATGTTTAGTCCTCATTATAAGTTTAAAATTGATGTTTTTCAAAGCAACTTAAAGAGGAGATGTAATACGATTAGAATAATAAATGAAAGATCAGAATTATGCTAGTTATTTTCCATTTGCATTAATGGAGAGCGTCTTAGCATAAAACAACATTCACGAGTCACAGGTTTAGGAGTGAACAGAATCTAATGCAAAAAAATGCCAGAGAAGTGTTTAGAAAAAAACATTCAGAGTACCAATTTAAATCAAAAAGAGGGACAATGGGGTAGGAAACAACTGTCCCAAACTTTGCTGTGAACAGGTATGGCTATAAGTTTTACTAGTGTAGACAATGAACTAATCATTCAAAATTATGAAAAAACTAACTATGGAAGTGATGTGAAAAATGCATGCATAGCATGTCTGGAATAACACAATATCAAAATTAGTGTAAGGTAAAACAAACATACAGTGGTACCTTGAGATACGAGTGCCCCAACGTACAGGTTTTTTGAGATACAAGTCGTCACTAGGTCGATTTTTTGCCTTGAGTTACGAGCCAAAATTCGAAATACAAGCCATCAAAGAGCTTGTCGCTGCACATTCCAAGGAACTGACGACGGAGGAGTTGACGGAAATACAGACGCGGCAACATATGGAGGTTGTGCAGGAGATTGGTATCGCGGAGGAGGCAGAGGCAGAGGAGGTTACCTCATTAAGTGAGATAAAGAAGTTTTGCAATGTGGGAAAAAGTTTCGAACTTTAAAGAAAAGAAACACCCTGAAAAAGTTACAACTGGTCGAGCAGTGGCGCTATTTAATGACACTTACCTAACGCTTGACTTTATTGAAACAAAACCCTGAAAAAATTGCAACTGATAGTGCAGCAGCAGCACTATTTAAAAACACTTGCCTAGCTCATTTCAGAAACATTCTAAAGGGGAGGACTAAACAAAGCTCCTTGGATAGGTTTCTATTAAAGCGCCTTGAGAATGAAAGTGAGGAAAGCGTGGCAAAAAAGAAAAAGAAAACTAGTGAAGAAGAAAATTAAGTTAAGCAAAAGTGAAAGAAAAAAACATCACAATACTCTAATCGGCTTCGCCAACATTTGTTTATTTCTTGAGATTCTCTTTTATGTATTAGGTTTTATTTTGTTTGTATACAATATTTGTTCATTATAAATACATTTTTCTTATGTTGAAAACATTTAACAAAAGATTGGGGTGGTTTTTTGGGGGCTGGCACAAATTAATCTTATTTCAATTAATTTCAATGGGGAAAATTGATTTGAGATATGAGCATTTTGACTTACGAGCTTGGTCACGGAACGAATTAAACTTGTATCTCAAGGTACCACTGTATATATAAAATAAAATGTTGGTCTGTTTTTATGTTCCTTATACAATCCTACACCCTTTGACCAATGTGGATCAAATTTTTCATAGTTGCTCTAAAGAACCATAGGGAAAAGGCAGACTACTTTGGGACACTGGGGTTCCAGTGTTTTATTTTTTTCTGTGCCCTACAGTTTCCACACCGCAGCCTTCTATTGGTCCAGAGCATGGGAAACATCTGAACAGACTGAAGCCAGCCTAGCAGACAAAATAACCAGAGCTTAAAATTAATTACCTGGGCAACACCGTGTTCTGCTTTATCTACTGTAATATAAAAAGGTGTATTGTGCG
>JANRMT010062792.1:29486353-29502163 GCA_026402145.1 Polypterus bichir lapradei | reverse complement strand
TGTGTGTCTGCGCGCTGCCTCTGTGTGTGTGTGTCTGCGCGCTGCCTATGTGTGTGTGTGTGTCTGCGCGCTGCCTCTGTGTGTGTGTGTCTGCACGCTACCTGTGTGTGTGCGTCTGTCTCTCGTGCGCGCTGCCTGTGTGTGTGGGGGGAAACTGGTCTGTTCATATACCGAGTGTGTGGTCGTGAACCGAGGCAAAAGTTTGGCGAACTTTTTGGTTGTAAACCGAGTTGTACGTGTACCGAGACATTCGTGAACCGAGGTTCCATTGTATTGCTGTTTTTGTAGGCAATGAATTTTTCTGAGCAGTGGGGAACCTCAAGACTCTCAGTTTACTTAGTGTTTAAATAAATATGGCTTATGTTGTCTGATGATGGTAATGTCAGTGGCTTTCACAAATACACTAGCACCACTCATGACAAACCAGGTACCAGTATAACATAATTTTAGTGACATTAAAGGTGAATGGTCTTGCATTTCTCACTAGTATTTTAGATATTTTTAGTTAGGTAAGTTAATGGTAACATTATAGAAGTTTACACACATTGTAAGGGTGGCTGGGTAAATAGACAAGGTTAGGGTACCTCCCTAGTAACCTCTTTTAATATTAACAAAAAGACAGCCAAAAAATGATTTAAAAAGAGAAGCAATTTAAGGCTTAAAATCACTCGGGTAAGCATTCAGGAGCTCTGTCCCCTACTAGTGTCAGTTTGGTATCTGACACCATCATCTGGGAAAAGTGATTATAGGGCTGAGACTGGAAAGGGACAGGGTTTCCTCTGGGTGGTAGGGTGGGCTCAGTCATCCTTCTTTGGTGTTTTTTCTTGGCTGCATAGGAGGAAGGAGGAGATAATGTTAGTTGCCAGTAACCCATCTCTTTCCGAGGTGAAACAGCTTACCTCACCAGAGCCAGAAAGGTGGTCCCCGGAAGCGCTTATGTGGCAACATATAAAAAAATTTTGGTATGATGCCACCAGAATTTTCCTCACAAAACCGCAGCTAATAATGACATAATACAAACTTTAATGAGTACATTTAAACTGTTATTGAAGACTGGTTTAAGTTGTCTCTTGGCTTTTAAAGGAACGCAATATGAATCTATTGCTTGTTCCATAGAAAGTATCAAAAATATGAATCTTTTCAGACTGAAGGTTTCATATTTTACCAACCACTGGTATAATAATTGCTACACATCCTTTAAGAGGGCTGACCTTCTTTTCTTTTAGGAAAATGCTTATTTGTAACAGTTTAATAATTATAATTTGCTTGTGTTAGAGGAAAACTGTTAGTTTAAAAGATCAAGTTACAAGTGAATGACAAAATAGAAGAAACATTAGAATGATTTAAAAATATCACTTAATTAAAATTACGTCTGACCTTGTAAGATATTTATACTCTGATACAGGAAGTATGGGAGTTATGCCGTAATACATGAAGTTGCATGTCTCTCTGGTCATTAGTAAAAGAGGGACAGAAAATATTAATTAGGTAAGTTAATGTTAATATTAGAGACGTTTACGCACATTGAGGAGCCAAAGAAAGGTTGTTGTCCCATCCTGGCAGCCCTTTTTAATATTATCAAAAAGAAATCCAACAAATGGCTCAAAAAGAAAAACAATTTACAGCTTTATCTCACTCGGGTAAGCATTCAGGAGCTCTGTCCTTCACTAGTGTCAGTTCAGCATCTGACGCCACCTTCCAGGAATGTTACAAGTGAATGTCAAAATAGAAGAAACATTAAAATGATTTACAAATACCACTTACCTGCAAGTGAAGTCTCACTATGAAAAACAGACCACTGCCAAACACTGCCATAATTAAAATAGTGTCTTTATTGGCAAGGCATTTATACAGGAAGTATGAGACTTACTGTAAGTTCCCATAAAAAGAACAATTCAAAAATGAAGCCCTTCAGATTGGTGTTGAGTTTTACAGATGACCCCAATCTGGTAAATCCAGTGGATGGTCCACTGTAGTTTTTTGGATAGCAAATAAGTTATCACCAGATAATCTGATGATGCTAGAATATATTTTGGGCCATGTGAACCTGAAACAGATCAAATAGGATTGATAATGAATGAATGGATATTTTGAACCTTTTCCAAATAAAAGTAAACAGTCTTTTGCATCCATGCCAGTTATCACTAAATAATGTCAATTGCTCTTGTGTGGGTGGGGACTCCACACATAAGCACGAAAATATAGAAATGAACAACAACAACAACATTTATTTATATAGCACATTTTCATACAAAAAATGTAGCTCAAAGAGCTTTACAAAATGAATAGAAAAATAAAAGACACAGTAAAAAATAAAATAAGTCAACATTAATTAACATAGAATAAGTAAGGTCCAATGGCCAGGGTGGACAGAAAAAACAAAAAAAAACTCCAGACGGCTGGAGAAAAAAAATAAAATCTGCAGGGATTCCAGACCATAAGACCGCCCAGTCCCCTCTGGGCAATCTACCTAACATAAATCAAACAGTCCTCTTTGGATCTAGGGTTCTCGCGGAAGGATTTGATGATGATGATCACGTAGACTTCTGGCTTTCAGTCCATCAATGTTGGAGCATCATGATGTTTTGAGTAGGTGGTGGTTGGGCAGGCCGCCACCACAAAGAAACCGGAAAAAGAAACAGAAGAGAGAGTAGGGGTCAGTACGGATTTTAGAGCCACCATGAATAGTTATTATGATGAATTGAATATACAGAGTATCCGGATTAAGTTAAAGTGAAGTTAGGAGAAGGCCATGTTAAAGTAATGTGTTTTCAGCAGTGTTTTAAAGTGCTCTACTGTATTAGCCTGGCGAATTCCTATTGGCAGGCTATTCCAGATTTTAGGTGCATAACAGCAGAAGGCCGCCTCACCACTTCTTTTAAGTTTTGCTTTTGGAATTCTAAGGAGACACTCATTTGAGGATCTAAGGTTACGATTTGGGATATAGGGTGTCAGACATTCCGATATATAAGATGGAGCGAGATTATTTAAGGCTTTATAAACCATAAGCAGAATTTTAAAGTCAATTCTGAAAGACACAGGTAACCAGTGTAGTGACATCAAAACTGGAGAAATGTGTTCGGATTTTGTTTTCCTAGTTAGGATTCTAGCAGCTGTATTCTGCACTCATTGCAAGTGATTGATGTCTTTTTTGTGTAGTCCTGAGAGGAGTGCGTTACAGTAATCTAGTCAACTGAAAACAAATGCGTGAACTAATTTCTCAGCATCTTTCAGTGATATAAGAGGTCTAACTTTTGCTATGTTTCTTAAGTGAAAAAATGCTGTCCTAGTGGTCTGATGAATATGCGATTTAAAATTCAGGTTACAGTCAACAATTACCCCTAAGTTTTTTACTTCCGTCTTAACTTTTAATCCTAAAGCATCAAGTTTATTTTTGATAACCTCATTGAATCCATTATTGTCAATTACTAAAATTTCAGTTTTCTCTTTATTTAGTTTGAGAAAATTACTATTCATCCATTCAGAAATACCAGTAAGACATTGTGTTAGTGTATCGAAAGAGTCGGTGTCATCAGGTGCTATTGATAAGTACAGCTGTGTGTCATCAGCATAGCTGTGGTAGCTCACGTTGTAACCTGAGATAATCTGACCTAACGTTCAAATGTGGCACTGCTTTTGCAGCATGCTGTTTGTACACATTACACCTTAGTTTGTGTATATATTAGTTAGTTAGTTAGCTCGTCACATTTATATAGCGTGTTTTCTTGAAACTTAAAGTGCTTTACAAAGACAGTGGGAAGCCACATTCAACCGGCACCAATATGCAGCATCCACCTGCTGCATTTTGTGCCAATACACTCATCACACTTCAGCTATTAGGTGGTGAAGACGTGAGATAGCTAGTTAACCAATTATAGATGGAGAGGGCCATTAGGGGGCAAAAATGGACAAGCCTTGAAGAGCAGTTTAGTCAGGGCATCAGGATACAACCTACTCTTTTCTAAAGATACCCAGGAATCCTTTATGACCAGAGTCACATCCTCGGTTTTATATCTCATCTGAAGGACGGCACACAGATCTACAGCACAGTGTTTCCATTACTGCACTGGGGTATTGGGATTCAGTGCCTCCTGATGGCCTCAACAGCACCTCTTCCAGCAACAACTTAAGCTTTTTCTAGTTGATTTCTTATTTAGGTACTCACCAGACCCAGGCATGATTATCTTCAGGTAGACTACAAGTGTAAAAGATGAGACTATAATTGAGAAGTGTAGTCAGAAAAAGAAGCGTGGCTGGGGTGAATCTAACACTGAATGAGCTACCCTCTTGTAGAAGACCCCCAGACCTAGAAACATACTGGGTATACTTTTGTTGAATTCCCCCGGTGCATGTGTGCTAGATTGAAACAAAGAAAATTTTAAGGCATCAAATGACAAGATGAGCTTAAATGTCATCTACAAGTAAAATTACTTGAATATTCCATTGTGGAACTAACAGAAATGAAGCTTAATTTTGATTTATTTAATTTTCTCTTAGTTGCAGCTGATATAAATTACTTCTTGTCCAGCTGTGAGCAATGAAGTACAGTAAACCATTTTAAATTATGGCTTAGGCAGAGGAGACAATCGCAGTTTATGACTCATGCATTAAAACAGCTGCATTTCCACCATATTTAGTTTTAATTTATAAGCCCCTCATTTGGTGATGTACTACTTTTGTTAGCACAATAATCTAATATGGGTATTTATAAAAGATAGTATTTATACGCAACATCTGCCTGTTCTGTGCCAGGTCTAAAGACCAGGTTTCACAGTGCTTGGGAGAATCAAAAGCAAGGCTGAACATTTAAATTTTTAACTTCTTAAGATGAAACTTAAAAAAAAAAACTTTCTAACTCTAGGAAATCATCATTTCATCTCTATCACAAATTAAATCATAACCTTTTATCCAAGGTCTATCATTCTGTTTGTATAATTAGTTTCCACTAAGACATCATTTTGCTTTAAAATCTTAATCCTTAAAATCCATCATTAAAAGTAGTGGCACAATTTCAGAAGATAGGTTTTTCTAATCATTTAATTTGACAGCGTTAAAAAGGATCCACTTAAAACTTGACACAAAGCAATTACTATATCATTTAATTCCATCATGCTCTTTGACCAGCTTTGGAGTTTTCCTGGAAAATGGTCTATACTGCAAAGCTGCAAGTCTGTGATGAGCTCATATATTAACTTTAGAAATTTTAACTAAACTTGTTTTTTTTTTTGACTGTGTGATCATTATGTTGTTTGTACTTTTTGTTTTTCTGTATTTTTTTTTTAATAATGTTTCATTTAAACATTGTTTAATTATTATGTGTTGTATATATGGCCTCTTATACGTATATGGCTGTATTCTGTGGGTGGAGCATCAAGAGGCGGTGCCACTGTGACATCACTACCTAGGACAGCCTCAGCTTTTATATGTATGGCAGAGGACTAAGTCTGGCAGAGCTTCATTGTGAAGTTGTTGAGTGTTTATCATTGTTGTAAGTACTATTTTGACTTCCTGGCTTTCTGGATTTTTGCTCTGTTCTTTGATTCTGCCTGAAGCAGACTTATTTGAATTGACTTTTTAGGCATGCTGATTCTGTGTTATATTTTGCCTTTTGTTTAAGCTCGTTTTTATTATTTAATAGATTTTAATATATACAGTATAAAGAACTTTTTTTGCATTATTCTAAAAGCCAGAGATGTATAGTTTCTCTCTCCTTTGACAGGCATTTTTGTGTTTTTGAGTATTGTAAACTTTTAAAAGCCTGAGCCCAATGTTTGGCATGAGCAGGCATGGAAGCCTGCCTGTTGAGTTTGGGTCCTGGTTTCCAGGGGGAAGGCCGATTTTGTGGTCAGATCCAATGAAGTCCTGATCTGACAGGTGGCAGCTAGAGGTCTACTTACCAATTTTGACAACTTTGTGCTGCAGAATCACAGTAATTGCAAATCTTTTTTTGCCCTGAATACAATTTATGGCCTACAGCTTTGCTTTGGTAAAATGTTCTTTTTAATTTTTGAATATTAAACTTTCCGAAGCGATTTCCTATGATACTTAAAACACATCCTGAGCACTGTTTGTTTAACTATTTATCATGCTGGTTCAGACTTAGCATTGTCTGCTTTTACTTAGCAAAATCTCCTGATTCCAGATCTATTCCAAAGCTAGTGCCTTCCTGTGAAGTTAGTAGTACACTGTGGAGTCTCCACATCTTTACAAATTATTTCATACTCAGCATATGCCTTTCCATCCTGCTTATTCCAATTAAGGGACGGGGTGAGCTGTGGACTATTTTCACAGCATCACATGTAAACCAGGAGCCAATTAGATGTAATAAAATACATTTGTGTACATTTTTCCAAAATGTACCTACCAGCCTACCACTCTAAAGAGAATGTTTTTGTGGAAACACGAGCAGAGGTGAGGTCTTGAGAAGGAAGTAAAATATTTCTTTACATTCACACCATAGAGAAGATGCTGCTCTCACAAAAAACCCAATAGCAATAAAAGATTATTTATATTACATTTATAAACAAATGTATACAGGCTGTTAAATGTGTTACTACTGTATATAAACTAGGCTGACCCGCCTTTTAAGGCGACCGACTTTTAAGTTGACCACTTCTTAAGGCAATTCAATATGTAGATCAATTTGATATTTTATACAAACTCATTAATTTGGTTATATTGCATTTGAGCGGTATTACTTTAATACTCGTAGTTTCTGTTATTTTTGTGATGAAATGTAAACTTTTTTTCTATATTGAGGTCGCCCTTTTGAACCCCCCTGATATTTACAACGCGGTGAGGCATTTGTACTCCATCAACATTATTTCCAGAGACGTAATTTTGTCTATTTTTCCAGCGCATCGCGCACAAAAGCAAGGGAACGATGGGAGCACCAGAACTCTGCTCACATCATGTCGCTTCGTACAGCAAGTTGCAAGTAGTAAGTCTGTGATAAGCGGAATACCGCTACGCTTTCTACTCACGGGAAGGAAAGGACAATCCCGACCGCTTTTATATAGTAAGAAAGAAGAAGAAGATATCGCACAGTCTGGAGTAGAAAATCATCTTTTACCTGGAAAAATGAAACTACAAATCCCATCGTGCATTGCAAAATGGACAGGGCGTGTGTGAAACTCCGTGCTACTTGCACAGTCTGGAGTAGAAAATCATCTTTTACCTGGAAAAACGAAACTACAAATCCCATCGTGCATTGCAAAATGGACGGGGCGTGTGTGAAACTCCGCGCCTGCATAGCACTCACGGGACGGAAGGACAATCCCGACTGCTTTTATATAGAAGGATTATGTTGTTAACCAATGCTAAAAGATCATTTTTGAAGTGATTAGATATCTTTTACATTTGCATAATAGAATCCCAGAGCAGTGCTACATCTCAGTAATTAGTGCTACTGCTTCATACTGTAGGTCTAGAAACTTAGGATTCAGTCCTCGTGCAGTCATTGTTTTTGTATAGTCAGAACATTGTTCATTTGTGTTTTTTCTGTGTATTACTTTTTCTTCTCACATTCCAAGTAAATTCATGTTAGCCTAATAAGTGCAAGCTCCCAACCTTGATAAGTTCGAATGAGCATGGAGGTAAGAACAAATATACCCTGCAAGCTGCCTTGTATTTTGGGCCAAGTGTTGCTTACATAGCCTGTACTTCCCTGCCATACTGGAATTATTATGACTATCCTTTAAAATAGCTCAGTCATTGAGGACTTGGAAAGGGATAATAATGATTATCAAGATTATCAAGATGACAGGCGTTCTAAAGAACAGGCAATAGAACATTCAGAAACCAAAGTATCAAAGAGGGCCAAAATGTAATCAAAAAACAAACCAAGATGTCACTTGATACTGTTTAAAGATCCCTTCCTTTGTTATGTTTACCCCTAGATATTTAAACTGAACTGCGATGATAAAAGGGAAGGTGTCCAATCTAATATTGTGTGCTTGAGAATTCACTGGAAAGAGCACACTTTTAGTCAAATTAATTCTGAGACCAGAAATCTTTTGAAATTCTGTTAGCGCCGTTAGGACAACAGGCACAGTATTTTGTGGGTCTGATATATACAGTACCATATCATCTGCATATAGAGAAATTTTCTGTTCAAGTCCTTCTCTGATAATCCCCTTTATCTCATAAGCATTTCGACAGTGAACTGCCAGTGGCTCAATGGCAATTGCAAAAAGTAGTGGTGACAAGGGGTATCCTTGCCTGGTACCACATACTAGTTTAAAGTAGTCTGAATTAATGTTGTTAATACAAACTGAAACTTCTGGATTGGTATACAGTAGTTTGATCCAAGCACAAATGTTCGTGCCAAACCCAAATTTCTCCAATGTGGTGAAAAGGTAGTTCCATTCAATCATATCAAATGCTTTTTCTGCATCCAAGGATAATAAAATCTCTGGGATGTTTGACTTTGCGGGTGAGTATATTACATTAAACAGGTGTAGAAGATTGGACGCTAAATGTCGGCCTTTAATAAATCTAGTTTGATCTTTATTACTGAAGGCAGTACTTTCTTCATCCTTGTAGCTAGGACTTTGGAGAGTATCTTAACATCATTATTCAAAAGTGGAACTGGTCTGTATGATGCACATTGTAATACGTCCCTATAAAAAATCAAATTCTCACTTAGAGGATCTGTGTAGAAATTTTTCAAAACCTGGCAGGATCTAATCAATAACATTTTAGAATAAGCTTTTAAAGCACTGAGGAAGCATATTCTCTCCCTATTTCTTTTTTTTTTCTTTTTCTTCTCCATTCATCTATATTCACTTATTAATTTATCCATTTACTTATTTTTACTAGGTTTAAGTTTTTTTCTGCTGCCCATGCTCTCTTTCTCGGGGTGGGGGTTGATTTGTTTTCAATCCTATTCTTGCAAAATTGATCTATTTGTATAGAATGTTGTGTGATTTCAATAAAATCAATAAAATTAAAAAAATAAATAAATACAATAAAACATAAATAAAAATCCAGTTGAGATGAAAGAGAGATAGCTGGGGGCTGACACTGGACTTTAAAGAAAAGGGTGGACATTTTCCTATTGCTTTCTTGAGTGTGTATATGTATTTGTTTAGGTTGATAATTGGTGCATAGATTTGTGCCTCAAGGCTGGTGAAGGTAATTTATGGACACTCTCATTCTCCTAACTTCTCTCTCTCTTGCTCTCTCTCTCCTTAATGACCATGATGTAAAAAGACTCCATGACTTCAGTATCTGGGATGTGCCAGTAAGAATGTCATTCTATTGTGATTTATGTTGTCCTATTAGGTAGAGAGACCATTTCCTAGAGAAGCCAAGCATTAGCATCCGAATTCACATTGGTGTTGATGGAGAACAGAGAAACAAAACTCTGTTATATGAAACATTCTGTAGAATAGCTGACCTCTGAGGGCTGACAGCACTAGGCAAGCCAGCCTCTACCTTGAAACATTAACAGAGCCCAGACAAAAACATCAAGGCAAGTGTGTGAGAGTTTAGCAGTGTTTTGTAAAGTGACAAAGTGCAGATTATGAGTGCACAGTATTTGCCATTTGAAACTAGAATTAATGAATTCTTATTTATTTCTATTTTTATACTAATAAAGAAAATGAATGAATAAATATAAAATTGCCATCGTACAATATAATATATACCAGATGAATGAAAGCAGATAAAAGATACAACGTACAAGCAATTGAAGACTAACTCAAAATCAGTTTCACTCTCAATTTAATTTTCTAATTTCACAATTCGCTGGTTTGTAGTAACTGTCTTACCAGCTCAGTTAACTATCTGCTTATATTTATTTATCCCATTTTATTTTCAAAAGTAAATACTGAACAGCTCACTCTAACTGTCTATACTGAGAATGAATCCGAACCATTCTAAATAAGAGCTAACTGTTGGATCCCATGGAAAGAAAAGAAGTCAAGACATGCAAAATTTATGCACATAACTCCTTTTAGCCCCCCACCCAAAAACCTTTAAAACACTTAAATCATTGTACAGGTTATGTCAAAAAACCACAGGAGCCAATTAGATTTACCCATTATCCAACCCGCTAAATCCTAACTACATGGTCACAGGGGTCTGCTGGAGCCAATCCCAGCCAACACAGGCCGCAAGGCAGGAAACAAACCCCGGGCACCCCGGGTGTCTGCCCAACGCAGCAATTAGATTTATATAAGGTGCAATTCTTTCATGTGCTCTTTCATGAAGAATTATTACAGCCTTTATTGTCTGCTTTTGATTCTTTGTGAATATTTATGTAGTAACCTAAGATGTGGTAAAGGAAGGACTGACAGACACCAACAGCTGTTAATAGTCCATGAAAGGACATTTATTTATCTGTTTGTGACAGATTCTTACTAACTTCAAAGGCAGGCATTCAAAGATTCTATTTTCTTCCCTATATTACTCCAATGTCCACCTTCAGAGATCCCTAATAAGTATAGGAACTTGTACACTGTACCTCATATCTTTAATGAAGGCCATGAGAGATGCTGTTTTATTTCAAAGGTTACCCCACTGTCAGCTTTCAGAGGTGCCTGATAAGTACAGGCGCTTGCACACTGTACCTTGTGTTTTCTTCTCCGTCAGTGCAACCTGCAACACTGATCAGTTTAGCTTTTTTTATGTTGCTCTAGCATGCTTAGCTCTGCTAGCCTGCAAACACTCACCTGTATATTTCCTCACAGATATAAGGCATTACATTTATTTGTTTCCTTAGAAAAGTTTTCTGACTAGCTTTGTCTGCACCAGCTTACATAAGCTGTATCCCAGTTTACTGTTATGAACTAGTAGCCAGCTGTAACATTTTTTAAAATAATCAAACTGGTCCGTTGGCTTTCATAATTATAAGCACCCATACCATGACAAACAGACATAGAGTGAGTTAAGAGGTTGGGGTTTTTGGTAATATTAAATCTTGCGTCTACTTCTTCCACCTCCATTCTTTTTTTAACTGTGAAAGCACATATCCATATGCAGAAGCTTACAGTACTCTGCTACATACATGAAGAATTGAACAGTTTTGAACAGCAAACAAACAAAGCTTATAATAATAATAATAATAATAATAATAATAATAATAATAATAATATATTTTATTTAATATGCACCTTTCTTAGCACTCAAGGTCACCTTACAAAGAATTAAACAACAGTAATAAAGATAAAAACAAAGAGAACAAAAAAAAAAATCAAATAGCAATAAGGGTACAAAAGCAGTAACAAACATCAGAGATAGCTGGCTGTAACAGTGATAAAATCATAGTTGGTATGCCAGTTTGAAAAGATATCTTTTGAGGGCAGTTTTAAATTGTGTTGTTGAGTCTAGCTGATGGATGTGAGAGAGAGGAGAATTCCAGAGTTCAGGAGCGCTATGAGAGAATACGTGAGGTGCCATAGAGCAGTGTTTGATGTGTGGTACAGAAAGTAAAGGTGCAGATGAGGATCTGAGTGAGCGACAGAGAGCGTAAGTCTATAGGAGATCAGTGAGGTATGAAGGAGCAGGATTGTGAAGAGCTTTAAATGTTCAGAGCAGTATTTTGTATTGTATTCGGTAGTAGAAATGGAGCCAGTGAAGCTGGGAGAGAATAGATGTGATATGTTCAGCGGACTTAGAGCAGGTAGTTATACTAGCAGCAGAATTTTGTATAATTTGGTAAGCAATGGTAAGAATTTTAGGGATGATAGATAGAATAATGTTACAATAATCTATACGTGAGGTGAGTAAGGCATTAACCAATACTGCAGTAACGTGTTGTGTAAAAACAGGACGAAGTCTAGAAATGTTTTGCAGATGGAAGAAGGCAGTCCAAGAAAAATTATTTATATGGAATGAAAAAGAGAGGGTACTGTCTAGAATGATACCCAGGCTCTTAACCTGGGAAGAGATGTTTGTGAATGTGTTGTTAATTATAATGGAAGAATGGGTAACCTTAGTGAGTGTAGATTTAGAACCAATGAGGAGCACCTCAGTTTTATTGTTATTTAATTGGAGAAAATGGTGAGTCACCCATGACTTTATGTCTTGGAGACATGCCATAAGAGTATATGGAGGGAGAACAGAAGTTGAGAGATAAAGCTGCATGTCATCAGCATAACAGTGAAATTTAATGCCATGGTGTTAAAAGATATTACCTGTTGGGAAGATGTAGATGAGAAAAAAGAAGCAGCCTCAAAACAGAGCCCTGCAGAACTCCGTGAGTAACGACTTCATTCTCTGATTTAAAGCCCTTTGCTTGAACAAATTGTCTACTGTCAGTGAGGTAGGAAGAAAACCATTGATGGACAAGGCCACAGACTCCAACACTAGCTAGACGTTTCAAATGTATCTGATATGATATGGTGTCAAATGCGAAGCGGAGATCAAGATGTACAAGAATTGTTAAAAGTCCCATGTCAGCTGCCCAGAGGCGATCGTTTGTGATTTTGTCCAGGGCAGTTTCTGTGTCATGTTTAGGACAAAAGCCAGATGGAAACTGTTCAAAAAAGTTATTTTTGAAAGATGGGACTGAAGTTGGGAGGCAACTATTTTTTTGAGAATTTTTCATATAAATGGAATATTTGAAATAGGCTGATAATTATTACGGATATTAGGGTCTAAGCCAGGTTTTTTTCAGCATTGAAGTAATTGAGGCCATTTTTAATATGAGGTGGACCGTGCAAGTAGAAA
This sequence comes from Polypterus bichir lapradei, assembly GCA_026402145.1. NCBI lineage: Eukaryota > Metazoa > Chordata > Cladistia > Polypteriformes > Polypteridae > Polypterus > Polypterus bichir. The sequence continues at coordinate 29,489,488 of JANRMT010062792.1, read as the reverse complement.
GGGTAGAGTTAATTACAGTAGTTATCATGGGGGAGATATGTGATAAACAAGACTTAACAAGGCTTGAAGGTATTTGATCCAATTGGCAAGTGGAAGAATTAGATTTTTTTATAAGATCTGAGATATACCTGTAATTTTTTTCTGCCGGTAAATGGAACTCAGTGAATAAGGTAATTGATAAGGGAATATTGGTGATAATGGGAAGTACGTCATTTTCTAAAGAGTTAGAAGAAGCAAGTTGTTGGTGGATTTTTTTGATTTTTGAATGAAGCACTTCAAAATAGTACAGCAGTGCTTAACAGTGAGGTTATGGTGAATGCCATTTTCTGGCATTCTTAAACACCTCTGGCTTCCATCTTATCAAAATTCGACAATCAATTAGTGAACGTGGTAGTCAGGGTTTGACTTTAACTTATGTATCCTCTATGGATTTGAAATGAATGGTAAAAAAAAGGAGCTGCTAATCTTAAAACTGAAGGGCGTATAACCAACATTTGGCAGAGTTAATAAAGTAAAGAAATGATAGGTGAACGGGGGAATGCATTTTCCTGCACATTTTCTGCACATTGCTTTGAGACTGCTTCTTTTTTCTCATCTACATCTTCCCAACAGGTAATATGTTTTAACACCATGGCATTGAATTTTCCTGCACATTTCAAACACTGGTTGATTCATAAACTTTTGAAATTTAGAAAGGACTCCTAAAACAAAGGGAAGTAATTTTAAAGGTACTACTGAATTGTTCGATTGTTAACAATAATTCAGAAACAAAATTCAGAAATCAGCACATCATGTATACGCCCTGACAGGCTTGATCACTAGCCTGAAAAAGAAACCTAAACACAAGAATTGGCTTGCAAAATAGTCTAAAAAAATTGAAACAGGTTGCACTATCATGCACCTCACTGAAGTCCTGTGTAAATGCTGTTTTTGAAATGTACTGAAACATATTAGACATAAGATGATGTTAATTTAGACCTTTTAAATTGTGTGTTATGTCTAGACATCTCAGACTAACAAGCAGAAAACTGCTACTTTGCTAAACGCAGAGCACGGTGCCACAAACCTTTAGAGTATTCCTCATAATACGATTTTCTATCCATACATCCACTTTTCAGTCCTATTTATTCATATTCAACAGAACAGAATTCAAAATGATCAAAATATTTATACATATTCTAGAAAAACCTTCTAAAATGGAAGTAACAACAAAATTGAATTCTGTGATTTTAAAAATTTATATTCACATAAAAAAAGCAAAATACGTCTCAAATAAAAAATAATACCAATCATAACATTTATGAGTTTAGTGTTATCTGCTTTTCAGGTTTCTTGTTCAATATGTTTTACATTTTGGTTCCAAACTGTGCTATACATTCATCTTTGTTCAGAGGCTTAAGGCAACTATTCCATGTTGTTACTTCTAAATCTATGTTGTGATAAAGGTAGCAGTCCTGTGATGTAAAACTGTCTGCTCATTCTGTTAGGCACAATTGTCAAGTCATAAAGATGATGTATTAAATGCTTCAAAATACTGTGTGCAAAGCACAGACAAAGTTTTATTACATTTTAAATAAAATTTAGGTAGCTGTTATGTGAGGATTGTAATTAGAATAGCTGTCCAACATAAAGACATAATCATGTTTTATCCCCTCATCATCATTAGACTTAGTTTAACTTTCATTTTATTACTCCTTTGTTGTTTAAGATTGGTCCTTATTTTTCACTTTTATTTTTACTAGTCACATTACCTGTCAAATACAGGCAATATAATGAATTTAAAATTATTTTTCCCTACATATACCTTCAGCACCTGTCCTCTATATCTATATCCTGTGTCTAAACCTCCATTGACTGGCAATTCTTCTCTTGAGCACATTACCCTAAGGGCTGCTTCTCAGATTCTGTCATTGTGAGGTGCAATGCTCACCTCCTGTCTGTTTTTATGCTTCCAGTCTTTGAAGGTAACTCTCCATGTGTCTCCTTCACCTTTACTTCTCCTCATATATCTCACATTTGCACTTCCTCTTTCAATCGTGTCACCAAAGCCAAACTGACCAATCACACCAAAGCCAAACTGAACAATCAGATTACTCATAGGGACCAGACACACAAACAGACCTTAGCATTCTATCATATTATCACTTCACCATTTTGAATATGTTGAACTACTGTGTTGCTAGCAAGAACATCTCAATAGCTACTGCATTATGGATGGAAGTCACACCGTGATATGAAACTTTTCAGTGAGTCAGGACTTTGCATTTCAAATGACCAAGACTTTTTTGGTTGCATATTAAGCTTGAACTTAGATTATTTTGACTTTTGAAATGATATGTTCTTCTTTTTCTTTGTTCCTGTGATTTTTTCATCTTGGCTGGATTCACATAGACATTACTCGGGGAGAAGTTTGAACCAGAGATGCTGTAAGTGTGAGAGAGCAGTTCTAACCACCTTATCACCATGCTACCCTCTTTTATGTTTATGCTTTTTTATAATATCTTATTACTATATTTATCCATATAGTTTACTTCGATTGTGTTTTAAATGTGTTTGTTTTTGTTGTTTATGTTTACACAAAAAACAATATGTCAGTGAAATGACATAATCTATTATTTATGCAGATGTTTGTTTATTCCATGGATGTCAGCTTTTTGCATTTTAATGGGTGTTTCTTTTGGATTATTAGGTGTTTATTCGAAGTTAATGATGGGCAGTGTCAGCATGCTCAAGGCAAACTATATAAAGGTTGTATTCATGCAGAAAATCTGAAAAGAAATTTAGAGGTGTGACTAGTCGCATCTCATATATATATAGGGCAGCATGGTGGCACAGTGGTTCACTTCCCGGGTCCTCCCTGCATGGAGTTTGCATGTTCTCCCCGTGTCTGTGTGGGTTTCCTCCAGATACTCCGGTTTCCTCCCACAGTCCAATGACATGCAGGTTAGGTGCATTGGCGATTCTAAATTGCCCCTAGTGTGTGCTTGATGTGTATGTGTGTGTGTGTGCCCTGCGGTAGGCTGGTGCCCTGCCTGGGGTTTGTTTAACAGCCTTGCGCCCGGTGTTGGCTGGGATTAGCTCCAGCAGACCCCCGTGACCCTGTAGTTAGGATATAGCGGGTTGGATAATGGATGG
>JANRMT010062792.1:29401078-29485953 GCA_026402145.1 Polypterus bichir lapradei | reverse complement strand
TTGTTACTGGTTAATTACAATCAGATGCCTTAAACTAATAAACAATACAGTGAACCCTTGCTATATCGCGCTTCGACTTTCGCGGCTTCACTATATTGCGGATTTTAAATGTAAGCATATCTAAATATATATCACGGATTTTTCGCTGGTTCGCGGATTTCTGCGGACAATGGGTCTTTTAATTTGTGGTACATGCTTCCTCAGTTTGTTTGCCCAGTTGATTTCATACAAGGGACGCTATTGGCGGATGGCTTAGAAGCTACCTAATCAGAGCATGTATTACATATTAACTAAAACTCCTCAATGCTATAAGATATGCTTCCCGCACGGTGCTTGATTGTTTGCTTGTCTCTGCCTCTCTCTCACCCTCTCTGACATTCTCTGCGCCTGACGGAGGGGGTGTGAGCAGAGGTGCTGCTTGCACAGAGGCTGTTTGCTTAAAAGATACTGACGCTCCTCTAAAAAATGCCGCTTTATTGCGGTGCTCGGCATATTTAAAAGCACAAAAGCACACGTATTGATTTTTTGATTGTTTGCTTTAATCTCGCGCTCTCTCTCTGACGTTCTCTGCGCCTGACGGAGGAGATTTGAGTAGAGGGGCTGTTTGCTTAGAAGATACTGACGCTCCTCTGAAAAAATGCCGCTTTACTTAAAAGCACACGTATTGATTTTTTGATTGTTTGCTTTTCTTTGCGAGCGCTCGCTCTCTCTCTTAAATTCTCTGCTCCTGATGCAGACACTCATTTGAAGAAAAGATATATTTGCATTCTTTTAATTGTGAGAAAGAACTGTCATCTCTGTCTTGTTATGGAGCACAGTTTAAACTTTTGACTAAAGGGTGTTATTTCATGTCTAGAGGGCTCTAATAATGTTAACAGTGTGGGAGAGTTTATAAGGGCTTAAAATATATAAAAATAACCATACAAACATATGGTTTCTACTTCGTGGATTTTCACCTATCGCGGGGGGGGGTCTAGAACGCAACCCCCGCGATCGAGGAGGGATTACTGTATATATATATTACATTTTCAACTTGGAATCAACCTTTCGCATTTTTTGTTTTCAGTTTTAAAGAATTTTCCAGTCCTTACCGCTAATGTGATTGATGCTATTCTTCTTCTTATATTCTGACTTTTTTTTAATAGCAGAGATGATGTCCATACCCAGATGATTTAGCTGCAGAGCCAGAGTCAGCAATGAGAAACTCATTTTAGTAGTTGGAACACAATTAGATTTAGAGTTTGTATTATTGTACATGCACCAGCATTTAATTAGGAAGTTTCTTTGGGATGAAATAAACCACAGACAAATATCAGCTGGACAGTTTGTCAATAAGGGTCAATTAGCTTTGTGTTTTGAAGATCGAGCTTTGTTAAGAGCACATTTGTTGCCCACGGTGCTCCTTTACAAAGAGCTTTTGAGAATTGTGGCTTGGCAGCCTTAGAAAGCATCCTCTTCATTACCGTATATATTATCTTACAAATGAAAAATGTAGCTGTCTTATGCTGTGTTTGAGGTCTGGAATTGCATGTTGTTATAAGGTTATGGGTAAGATGGAGCTTGCAGTCTTTTTAACACACATTCCAAATAAATAGAGCAGGAAGAATGCAATAGAGAGGAAAGATCACTGCTTCTCCGTTTTTAACTAGGTTTAGAGATTTTTCTGGGAATTTGTTTTTATTTAACCAAATAGTACTGAATTATTATTTTTGTATGTTTCTTGTATACTAAAGGATCAGTTGACTGCAAAGCTGACATGCAAAAATTAAATATCTGTGTTGAAGTTAATGTCCTCTAACAAACTGATTGAGTGAAAAGTCTACTCTCATTTATAAAACTTATTAAATTGTGCCTTTGAACCCCAATTTTATATTATGGGGCTACATCAAATTGTTCTAGGTTAATTAATGCAGCATATCTCTAAGAAAAGAAGCAAGCCGTTTCATTTAAGTCATTATCTCAGCTCATCTTAATGAAATGTTAACGCTAATATTTCTTATTAGAATTAAGTTTGATGTACATCTTTTACTTGCAAATGTGGCATCTTCTTCATTCTGAGTGGCATGAACTGCAGGTGAAAACTTTCCCATTTGCCAGCACGCAATTCAAGGGGTGACTGGTAGACAGCCCTGGATAGTGGGAATGGCATAACGTGTGTGTTCAGATGTCATTGCTAATCCTTGTCTGTGTAACTTGTCTTCACTGCATGTGCTGTACTGCTGCACCCTGGCCTTCGATCTGGTTAACCTTTGAAGCTTCTACGTTGTGATTTGTAACATGCCACATAAACCGCCACAAAGGAGTAATGCAACCACAATGGATTCCTCTTCCTCTCACAGTAACACAACGAACACTGAATGCAATGCTAAATTACAACATACATATCCATGCACCGTTCAGTATTCAAATACAAAAAAATAAAAAAAATACCTGAAATGTTAAAACAGAGAACATAAAAAATGACTGTTCAAGCTCTGCAATTCCTCCTATTAACACTAGAATCCCCAAAATATTTGTAATGCCAGGCCACCTTAAATTCTCTCTCACCTCCTCATCGGCGTCTTTGTTTTGCAAATGTGTCAATCAGCACTGGCAGCAGGCTGCCTGCTCATTTGTCCCCCACCAAGGCAGCTGAAGTCTGACACAAAATACTCAAAGCTGAATTCTCTTTATCTATATCGTTATTTCATTTGTGTTCTGTGTCTACAACGAACTGTGTAAATGTAGGATGACTGGAAATGCGAGGCAAGAAATGTTGAAAACATAACTTAAAACAGAAACTTTGTTCATGTTATAGTAATAATGACAAAATGCTGACATGAAGTGTATAATGTGTGAAGACTGAAGTCCAAATAACAAATGAACACTTTCACAAAAGGTACACGTATAAAAAAACAAGTGCACTTTTATTCAAGAATATAACCAAAGAAAAAGAAAATTTTCAATTTACATGTTACAGGCAATGTGTAAAAACTGAAGCCCAACTATCAATCAATTCAAGTAGACCCATCCATTTGGCTGGTGTACAGGTAAAGACTGCTGCCTCATAATGAAGAGGGGTTGTGTGTTTGATCCAGGGTCCACTGTGTCATCTACATAGATCCGTGATAGAGCAGCATTACCACTGTGATTACTGGTTGAAAATTAAATGTGCAAACACACACGTATGAGAACGTCTTTTACTTTGTACTGACTGATAGCTGGGCTTCAGCAACAAATCAATTGAGCAATTTCTTTTTCTTCGGTTATATTCTTGAATAAAGCATACTTGTTTAGTTAAACCTTTTCTGAAAGTGCTTCTTGGCTATTTGGGCTTTAGCCTTCACACATCCTACACTTCACGTCAAAATGATGTTGTTATCACTATAACATATGAAAACATTTTCTGTTTTAGCCATATGCTCCGCATTTCTCGCCTTGCATTTCCTCTGTCATTTTCTGTGTCATTCTTTCATTACACAGATCATTGAAGACATGGAACACACATGAAATGTATGTATGTATTTCATTACCTATATAATTTCTTACAAACGCATCGCCAGATAAACACTTCAACAGAGACTTGAACTGTGTGGTTCAGCAGAACGATGCCGTCATCTGACTGAACAGGGTGGGTGGTGTAGCAGGCTGCATTCGGCTAAACCACACATTTGCAAAACAAAAGCAGGCTATTAGCGCAGTGATAAGGAACTACGAGTTTCTTTGTATATATCGGGAAAATCTAAGGAGGTCAGTGACAATGAAAAAAATTATAAACTTCAGGGATTCTAGTGTTCAAAACATTTCAAAAGAACAACTGTACACTACGAAGATCATATTACCATTACTGTAACTTACAAAAACTAGGAAGATATAACAGGAACAAAACAGGAAAACATAAACATAATGAATGTTTTCAGGATTTGGTGAAGCTCCAAATAACTAAACTTAGTATTTTAGACAACCATTATTTCAGTGTGGAGTTTTCATGCTCTCCCTAAGTCTGTGGAAGTATGTTATGTTAAATGATGATTCTAAAGTAGGTGTGTCCAAGAATGGCCCCTGTGATGGACTGGTGCTCTGTCCAGTGCTATTTCCTGCCTTCTTCCTGGGTCTCTACAGCTCTGAACTGAAGTAGATTTAGGAATGTTATGATTTTTTACTCTTAAGCAGTCCTGTCATGCATTAGAAATCTTCACCAGCTGCTCTGTTTTCATTTTTGTTTTTCTATGTTATCATCAGGAAAGTCGTGATTCATAAATATTCATGGCGTGATTACAGGTTTGAATTGGGGTCACATTTTCCAGGTGTTCCTGTGCGGCAACTGCTAATAGGCTTAGTCTCCTACTCCCTTGGGCTCCGATTGACAACTGAGAATGGAAAAAATAAGGACAAAACAATTTGCACTTTTGAGAGTTTTTAAGGTTTGCCCACCAAGTGAATAGAAGTACAATGAATGCAATTTTACAGATTTACAATTGATGAATACTTTGGTGTATATTTGGGATTCAGATGTGAAGAAAAATATGTAAAATAAATCTGCCTGTAAAATCTGCCTATAAAAAGTGCAACCTTCACAGCTGAGTGTGTTATTTTCTAAAAGGGCTGATTCTTCACCTTCCTTTTGTATTTGCATTCATACCAAAAAATGAATTGATTGTATCTTAGGAGAAACAATTTAACTGGGGTCAAATGATGTACCTCACATTTTAAATTCTGTTTAAGCAGCCAGACTATGTATCACTTTTAATACACTTCTTCTGGCTAGTAGATGCCTTCTCAGTTACTGGCATTGAGAATCAATTACCCATCCAACACCCAAGACTGCAGAACCTATTTCCCTGTGTCTAGTTCAATAAAAGTAATTCCAGCTCTGTATGCCCTTTAAAACATGCCTCTTCTCCCCCATTTACTTTATGTTTGACTCCATCTTTGTACAATTTGTTGCTACCAGGCCAGTTTTGGTCCATTATTTTTATCATCTTCTTGACTTTTATTTTTACATTATACTATACGACAAATACAACTTTTAAAATATACAGTTCACATATTAACCTGCTGACAAAGAAATGGCACAGATTGCATGCAGTATAAAAATGTATAGAAACGAAAAGTATATAACAAACTACATCTATACTAATAAAAGGCAAAGCCCTCACTGACTGACTGACTGACTGACTGTCTGACTGACTGACTGACTGACTCACTCACTCACTCACTCACTCACTCACTCACTGACTCATCACTAATTCTCCAACTTCCTGTGTAGGTAGAAGGCTGAAATTTGGCAGGCTTATTCCTTACAGCTTACTTACAAAAGCTAAGCAGGTTTCATTTCAAAATTCTACACGTAACGGTCATAACGGTCGACAATGCCCGCCATGTTGAACTTTCTTATTTATGGCCCCATCTTCACAAAATTTGGTAGGCGGCTTCCCTGCGCTAACCGAAACCGATTTACGTACTTATTTCGATGGTATGACGCCACTGTCAGCCGCCATATTGAACTTTCCAACGTCACTAATTTTCCAACTTCCCGTGTAGGTAGAAGGCTGACCCCATCTTCATGAAATTTGTTAGGTGGCTTACCTGCGCTAACCGAAACCGATGTACGTACTTATTTCGGTGGTATGACGCCACTGTCAGCCGCCATATTGATCTTTCCAACGGTTACTTATGGGCCCATCTTCAGGAAATTTGGTACGCAGGTTCCCAGCGCTAACTGAATCCTACTTACTTACATATATACGTCCATAGCCTGCAGCTCGGTCACCATGTGAGGCGCCGTTGGGTCTCCCATCCCAACACCTCCCACGTTGTTGGCTGCCTGTCTGCCTATATAAGGCTGTCCGTCGCTCCGGTCTCTACATTCCATTCCTTGCTTTGTCACGGGATTCACGTCTCCCTGCTGATAACTACAGCCTTTTTATTTAATCCACGGCTTCTCCGCTTTTTTATTGTTCGTTTATTACGATTATAGTTATTGTGTAGGTATTTTAGACTTACTTTACATTGTTCAGGTACCCATTTCCCTTATTGTTCCAACCGTACCCCCATTAACATGTCTATCGAAGTGATCACCATCGATCAAAGAACTTTCACTTACCGAGTGGTTTCCATGCCCGGAGATGGCACCTGCCTTTTCCATTCTCTTTGTTACATATTGCACGGCCATATCAGGCTCACTGTTGATATCCAGAGGAACATTGTGTCTTATGTATTGAATGACTGGGACAGGTTCAAGGTGTGGACTGATGACGGTACAGGAGATAATTATACTACACAGGAGCTCTATAACAGTGAAATGCTTAAGCCCTTCACCTATGGTTTTGCATGTGAGTTGATGGCTGCTGCTGAATTGTTCGGTTGTCGCTTTCAAGTGTACCGAAATGGCCAAATATTTTACACCTTTGGACAACTGCCAATGCCTCTTAAACATCTTAGATTCACAGGTGACGATTTCAGTAGTGGACACTTTGATGTTTATGAATGTTTAAACTCTCAAAAGCAGGATGTGATTTTATCGATGAAACCGGTTGTGTGCTTACAACGCTTGACAGATGCCGAATGTCACTTCAACACAAGTCCTGCAAATACTATCGTAATTGAAACAAACCATGAAACTCAAACCGATTATGACAGCAGCAATCCAAGCTGTGAGATTTGAAACAAGATTACTTTTCACATGGCCAACTGTACGTTGCATGCTCAAGAGTAAGCTCAGCGCACAGCTTGGTCATATTACAACCGGAGGGCCGAAATGACAATGTGGTATACAAAGAGATCCTTAACAAATAATTATTGCTATATTTTCCCTTCAGTTTAAAAAGGTTTAATTTTTTTCTTAATAAAAATTTTAATGCAGTACTTCGCCGCTGTATAGCAGACGTATTTTGCTAGTAGTATATAATATTGAAAAACCTGTACAATCCAGCACAAGGTTAAAGGTGCAAAGTCTATCGTGGCAGATCTGGGAGCAAGGCATGAAACAGCCCTGGACAGTGCAGGACTTACTTTATCAGCTCCTAAAATGTAAACGTAATGAGGGATTTACAGCTTTATCTTGTACATGCATATTACTGAAAATGTAATATTCCATATATGCTCAATATATTGTTGTTGGTCCAGATGGGCCGGTTTGATTTTTTCTGTAACCACTAATCTTCTGGGATTTTCACACACAACTGTCTGTAGAGTTTACTCAGAAAAGTGCAAAAACATCTGGTTAATGGCAGTTCTACAAATGGAAATGTCTTTTTGATGAGAGGTCAGAGTTGAATGGTTAGACTGGTTTGACCTGACAGAAAGGCTACATTAATTTTGATAACTTTGTTGAGAAAAAAAGCATCTCAGAATGCACAACATGTCGAACCTTGAGGCAGATTTGCTACAACAGCAGATGACCCCGTTTGGTTCTATTCCTGTCGGCCATGAACAGAACTCTGAGGCTGAATTGGGCACAGAGTCACCAAAACTGGAGAGTTTGGGACTACAAAAATGTAGCCTAGTTTATGAATCTCAATATCAGCTGAGGTACACAAATGAATCCATGCATCCAACCTGCCTTGTGTCAATAGTATGTACTGCTGGTGGTGGTGAAATGGTATGAGGAATATTTTCTTGGCACACTTACAGCCTGTTAATACCAATCATTCATTGCTTGTCTGCCTATTTGAGTTTTGTTACTGGCAATGTACTTCCATTGAAGGCCACAATTTATCCAACATGATAACGCACCATGTCACAAAGCAAAAGTTGTCTCAAACTGATTTCATGAACACAAAAAGAGCTTAACTTTCTTCAGTCGCCTTCTCAGTCATGAGATCGCAATCACATAGAATACCTTTGTGATGCGGTAGAACGGGAGATTTGCAGAAGCTGTGTGATGTAATCATGAAAATACAGATCAAAATCTCAAAGGAATATTTCCAAAATTTTGTGGAATTAGTACCATGAAGAACTGAGGATGTTTTAAGAGCAAAGGAACGCTCTACCCATTACTACTATAGTGCTCCTAATAATTTGCTCAGTGTGTATTTTAAACAGACTTTAATTTAAAATTGGTGATTATTATTGTAGCAGTAGTTGAAGTAGTTGTCTCTTTCTATTCCTCATAAGTACCAGTCACGTTTTATATCCAATGACACCACAGAAATTACTCTGGTCAAAGTAGTGAGTTACAGCTACATGTTGTGTAATCGTACCATATCGGTCCTTGTTCTGTTTTATTGAGTGCTGTATTTAACACAGTACTGTAGATCACTCATTAATAGCCTTAGCCAGTGAGTTGGTCTTTCTGGTAGTGCTTAAAACTGGATTAAATTGTTAATAACAGGGAGAAAATGATTTGTTAAGTCTTGGTGACTGCATGTCAGAAAAGCATGATATTACATATGTTGTGCCTCAGGGGTCAATTTTTGCCCTTTATTATTTTCATTTACATGCTCCCATTAGGTCAGCTCAGGTAAATTATCATAGCTATGCAGACAGCACACAACTATATTTTATCTGTAGTGCCAGATAACCCCTAGGCCTTCAACCTCCTAACTGAGTATCATACTAGCATTACAGATTGGATGAGCATTCATTTCTGTAAATTAAACAAGAAATACTCAAAACTCTAGTTGGCTTACAGTATTAAAAAATTAGAATATCAGAGAAAAATAGTCTCAACTAATTTTGCCAATTTTGATGGAAGTAAAGAATCCAGAAATTCTACCTCACATTATAATATAACTTATAATACAATGAAGGATTTTTTAAAATCTGGAAACAGAGCTTAGCCTTAGTCTTCCGCACAAGTGCAAGGTGCTAAAATATTAACAAATGTTTTTGTTTTCAGCTGACTAAATTATTTGAAAAAAGAGAAAGGTGGCTGTTGCTGGCACCACTACCACCTGATTAAATTACTCTACAGTAAGAATGAAATCTGCTGCATCAAATCTTGCATTATTTGATATTCAGGTATTAATTAATAAGTTTGTCACATCTAAGTAGTGTAGAGTGCCCATATTTGCCCCCATTTGACCATAGCATATATTGTCAAAATAGACAATGGCCTTTGCCACTGCCGATAGGATCTTTTTCCTTTATTTACGAAGTGTCTATTGTCATTTTACTTTGAGCTACACTGTTGCTTGAAAAATATGCATTCATATAAATAAATGTTGTTGCTGGTAAACTAAATGATATTTTGCACACAGCTAAATTTGTGGCATTAGCACAAATGTAAGACCGCATGTATGAAGCATAGAAGATCAGGCAGCATTGGAAAGCCAGATTGTGGGAGCAATCCTTCTTACTCTCCACACCAAACAACTTTAAACCCCCTCCCACCCAAGCATTTTAATGAGTTTTGCATTTGGAACATGCAAAACAATTGTTTGGTGCAATCTTGTAAGACTGTAAGCAAAACAAAATTTTCTCTCATTACTAGTTGTAAACTCTATGATACCAGCAGTCCAAATCTCTGTGTTTTCTTCTTCTTTGAGGTTCATTCTGAGGAACATGGATTCTTCTGCTTGATGCCTGAGCAGTTTCATCACCATGTCACTATTTATTCTTAATACATACTACAAAAGAATATAATCGTATTGGGTGCCACGTGATTGTGCTTGCCAGCCAGTTGAGAACCCAGTGTGGAGACAGCTTGGGATGGACTGACTCCATCTATCGTGAGGCCCAATGTTTTCCCCAGAGTGGTCTGTGCTAATGCACTTTTGCTGTGTGACCAGTCCTGTTCCAGTATCACTGGGTCGGGTGGAGAGCGTATAATAAGTGATGACACAGGAGGTCAACATGTACCACTGAGTTTCCCTGTGGATACAGGTTAGACTGATTGAGCTGGTCCACTGCATGTAACAGCGAGCAAGAACGGAGATGTTGCTACAAGAGTCAATAAGTGCCTGATCTCCCCACACTTGAAACAGCAGATGGGAGGCATCTGCTTCTCCTTCGGCTTTATTATGGGCTGTTTGTTTCATTGGGTGTGCTTGGGCTTGGTGAGCAGTGTACTGTTCCATATGCTCGAATGGGTTCTCAAGGGCTGCCACGAAATCTTAAATGGTTTGGTGTTCTTGCCACAGGACCAGCTGGGTGACAGATTCGGGGGGGGGATTGGGGGTTTTTCATGTACACCTTGATGTTACAGGTGACCTGCTTGACGACCTCTTTGGTGTCAATAACATCCAGTCTCAACCATTGCCACACTTTCCCTCAGATGTCAAAGATGTCAGCTTAGCTCTGTGTTGACATGCCACTCCCAACAGATCCTCACCTGCTGGTCTGGGGGTACACTGTACCTCAGCAACACCTCAGCTTTTATGTAATTGTAATTAGAAGCAGCCCACTTATCAAGTTCATAGGAGACCAGCTGTGCCTCTCACTTCAGTAAGTTCGCCAATATACAGTATGTGCTCATTCTTCACGCTCCAATTGATGAAGAGTAGTTGTTCATGAAAAGATTAGAAAGTAAGTCTCGATAATATCACCTGATTGCTACAGTAATAATGCCTTGGACTAAGTATGTGATTTGTACTGCTGGGAGGTTAAATGTGCTTTATTCCACTCTTCTGCCTCAGTGAAAGCTGGGTACGCTGTTCCCCTACCTGGGCATGTAGATATTGTAGCTCAGTGGATCATGATCATATTCAGATCTTGCTTTTCTGACATTCTTCAGCCTGATCCTGCCAACTACACCATTGTAAAGTGGAGATAAGACAATGGCAAAGAGTTGGGGCACCATCTTAGTGACCCTGTATAATTCCAAAAGTTTTAAAAAATACATTCAACAAATTACAGATGTATCTTTTCAGACAAGAGCTCAGAATCAAACTCTCTTCGAAATTGCCAAACTTCCGGTTATTTGAGTTCCAAGAAAGATGAGATGGGTCAGAGAGTGCGGATAATGTGACGTCAGTAGTGGAACAACTATCAGTATTTCGTTCTGCAGAAGGGTAAAGAAAGAAGGCATTAGAACTTGGCCGAAATTACCAAAGTTCCGCAGCTTTTAATTTGCCACATAGGACAGTTCTGATAGTAGTGTGATCCATGTTCAAATCACGTTCCACAGACCAAATATCTTAATTTTAAAAATTTTAGTCAAAATTCAAAGCAAACCAGTTAAAAAAAAAAAAAACGAAGGAAAGAAAGGAAAAGTTCTTGTTTAAAGAAAGTTATTTTTAAGGCTTATTCATCTCTTTTCATATCTCTCTAAGTTTGGTCATACAGTCATACTTTGAAATATTCATATCAAAAACGGTAAGGACATTAAGCATGGTCAGAAAACTGTATGCCAATCTCCTGTTTGCAAACTTAGCTAGCAGTCCATCTAAGATTATGAAAGATTAGCTTGCTAAATATATACACAGACATACATATATATAAATATATATATATATATATATATATTTATATATATTTAAAATATGGCCTCCACAGAGAGGTGTTTATACATGGTAGGTCTCTCTGCCTTTTGTGTGGCCTTGGTCTCAGATTTACTGCATTGTCGGTTCAATAGGGAAACCAGGTGGGAGTGACTGTATATGAACCTTTCTGCCTTAATAGTAAGAATAATTAATATTTATTTTTATGTGAAGCAATTTGTGTATTGTCAATGCACAGTTTCCATTCAGGATTATGTAAATATATAACAACTTGAGAACAACAACATTAACAGTCACATAGTTCATTATTTACAGTAGACTCAACTATGTTGTCTTAGCTTCAAATAACAGTGGTAGCAATGATCTCACAAAGTACTGAACTATGAAGTCTTGATTATATTAATATTTTTTTTTAAAAGTATGTTTCCAGCTTTTTGTGGAGACAGAAGAAAAAAGGTATGTGTGCTATATCCTAGCCAGAGAAGTTTTGCATCTAAAACTAAACATACTGTACAATACATCTGTCTTTATGATGCAATCGAATGCTCAGTCAGTGACAGCTCCATATGAGCACATTGGAATACATGCTGGTAGCACTGTGTGCTATTTAGAGCAGAGTTAGAGCACAGTACAGTAGATATCAAAGTAAAAACCTTAATTAGGATGTGAAAATGAGCACATTGATTATTACACTACCAGGCATTATGTCAAGATAAATAACCTTCATCTTCCTGACTAACTATTCTACCTTTTTCTAATCCCACAAAGGTATCAACAGATGCTGTGTGTGCCTTTGATGAATTCTGCTGTAAGAACTTTAACTGGCATCATGTCTGACCCACACTTCTTTGCACCTTAACTCCTTCTTGTTAAGTCTCAGTTCTTGAAGACAGTACCACTGCCCCTTGTGACTGGTGGTAAAGTTAAATCCTTTAACATCAAATCTTTGCTACAGTCAAAATGTAATTTATCTTCTAAAAATCATTGTCATTTTGTGCCTCTCTCTCTCAAGTTCAGATGTTAAAGTTTTTTGATATGTTTTTTTTTCTTTGTTGAGCTAATGTAACTCTTATTTTAATTATCTTCCTGCCGAAAGTATCAAAAAATAATAACATACTTAGAATGCGGCTGCCAGACAAAACTCCTTTCGAAAGACAATGGAACACATATAAAAAGTTGGATTTCCAATACAGAAAACTCTGCTTCGGCTCAAAGGAAGTCACTTCAGTTTTGTTCTCTTCCATGGCTGGTCATTATCTGACGGCTACTTCCTCTAGTGGAGCCTTTTTTTATTTTTGAGCAGAAAGGTGGAGTTAAAGGCCTTCTTCTTCTTACGTTCTTCTTTAGTGAGGGCAGAAAGGGAAATGGGTAAGTGATAATACAGCTGTCAAATCTTTCCCCACTGCACCTAAAAAATCCCTAATTTGTGCATTGACACCACCAAGTTAGCTTCTCTACACTGGGTTCCTGTTCCAAATCAAATCAACTTGAAAGTTCTGGTACTGACTAGTGATGAGTGAACAGGCTGAGTGCGCTTCGCTGTGAGTTCCCCAAAATCTTGGAAATGTTTGCGATATTTCCTGAAATTGGTTAACTTCATTAAAGTCAATGGGGAAGGACTAACTGAACTAGATTTGACTGGATTATAATGGTGCAGTCATCTTTAAAGTGTCCCTGAGGGCTAGGGAAAGGTTTGCCAACTATACTGGACCAATTATTGTGGCAGAAATGCAGAATTAGATAGATAGATAGATAGATAGATAGATAGATACTTTATTAATCCACAAGGGGAAATTCACATACTCCAGTAGCAGTATACTGATAAAAACAATATTAATTAAAGAGCAATAAAAAAACAAAGCAGTGCAAGTTAAAAAATGTAAGGTGGAGAGTACGAGGCAGGTATAACAATCTATAATCTTGTGTAGTGTTAACGTTTACCCCCCCAGGTGGAATTGAACAGCCGCATAGTGTGGGAGGGGAACGATCTCCTCAGTCTGCCAGTGGAGCAGGACGGTGACAGCAGTCTGTCGCTGAAGCTGCTACTCTGTCTGGAGATGATACTGTTCAGTGGATGCAGTGGATTCTCCATGATTGACAGGAGCCTGCTCAGCGCCCGTCGTTCTGCAACGGATGTCAAACTGTCCAGCTCCGTGCCTACAATAGAGCCTGCCTTCCTCACCAGTTTGTCCAGGCGTGAGGCGTCCTTCTTCTTTATGCTGCCTCCCCAGCACACCACTGTGTAGAAGAGAGCACTCGCCACAACCGTCTGATAGAACATCTGCAGCATCTTATTGCAGATGTTGAAGGACACCAGCCTTCTAAGGAAGTATAGTCGGCTCTGTCCTCTCTTATACAGAGCATCAGTGTTAGCAGTCTGGTCCAATTTATCATCCACCTGCACTCCCAGGTATTTATAGATCTGTACTCTCTGCACACAGTCACCTCTGATGATCATGGGGTCCATGAGGGGCCTGGGCCTCCTAAAATCCACCACCAGCTCCTTGGTTTTGTTGGTGTTCAGGTGTAGGTGGTTTGAGTCACACCATTTAACAAAGTCCTTTATTAGGTTCCTATACTCCTCCTCCTGCCCACTCCTGATGCAGCCCACAATAGCAGTGTCGTCAGTGAACTTTTGCACGTGGCAGGACTCCAAGTTGTATTGGAAGTCCGATGTATATAGGCTGAACAGGACCGGAGAGAGTACAGTCCCCTGCGGCGCTCCTGTGTTGCTGACCACAATGTCAGACCTGTAGTTCCTGAGACGCACATACTGAGGTCTGTCTGTAAGATAGTCCACGATCCATGCCACCAGGTATGAATCTACTCCCATCTCTGTCGGCTTGTCCCTAAGGAGCAGAGGTTGGATGGTGCTGAAGGCGCTAGAGAAGTCCAGAAACATAATTCTTACTGCACCACTGCCTCTGTCCAAGTGGGAGAAAAGTCAGAAAAAATACATATGTCTTTTAAAGGCAGAAAACTTGTGTATCATGATTGAAGCTGCTGGCTCATTCTATTACAGTATTTGAAGTCGCACTGAAGGCTCTTCAAACTGTCTGTGCTGATGCTTTGCACTTTTTCTTCTATCAAAGAAATAGAAACGTGTTGGAAATAGTAATAAACCTTTTGTTATTATTATTATTATTTCATAGAGTCTCCTATGTTTGGGGATACAGTATTGTGTCAGGCGCCTTCAAAATTTGCATTTTATCTGCACATGGCTAATTGTTATGCATGCATAGGGCACACGCCTCCCTCTCTTATACTGATGTGACACTTGAAGATCAACCTGCACATTGGCGAAAAAGCTTGAGCAAAACATAAAATATAGATCTATACTTGAGACTACTATGTATTCTTCTATGCAATATGTCAGTTATCCACAATGAATTAAAGAAATATCTAAAAAATAAATTGCAAAATATTTACTATTTCTCTCTGTCAATATTTGATGGCTAAAATAGGATATATTTTGGTAACACTTATCTATTTTAAACATTATATTAAAAACATAATCAAAACATTTTATTAATTATGCTACTAACAATGATAAACAATAATTAAATATAATAAGACTCTTGAAATTCATTGTTGTCATCTTTTTTCTATTTTACATCTTGTTGAAACGGCTGATAGGGCTATAATATTGTAGAACTGTGCAGTGCCATCCCAATGGATTCTCGCTCATTTCATTGCTCTTTTAGGTCGCTCACTATCTTCAGAAATACCTTTTACTTTAGCCATATTAGAATGGTTATCAAGTAACTGTGGCAGGTTTGTCCTTTTCATAGGCTTCCTTGCAGCTGGCTCTGAAGCAGTCCATTTGAATAAGGAATGGCAGCTCATACCGCTGCTGACTCTGCACTGATGTCACTGACTGATGCAAGAATCTGCACCATCACAATAAGTTGTATAACCCGTTCACTTAAATAAGGAGATCATATAATTTGATCATTATACTGTTTAACATGTTGCCTTAAACTGTTGACAACTTTCCCAAATCATTTTATAAATCAGTTTACAATATATTATATCTTTCTAAGTGTTTGCATAGTGTAACTTAAAATTAATCTTTCCTTATAAAGTCTCTCAATGTAGCTTAATGAAATAAGAGAAGAATCTATCTCACATAAATACAGGCAACACCATAATTTGTAACTATTTAATTGGACAGTTATTTGAAAGTTTAGAAGCAGGTGTGGAAACACACAATTTAAAAGCAATTATTGTGATTGTGTGTAATGAGTTTTGCCTTTGTAGCTAACAGAGATGATAATTATATTTCTTACTTTAAATTCCCAGGCATACGTTTGCCATTCATGGCTGATTCTTAGTTTCAGGATATTTCGTAAAGCTAAATTTTGATCATTTTTCTTACATGCTTTATGCTTGACTACACAGCAAATTATAGGTACTGTAAGTTGATACTAATTACCTTGAGGCACTTTCACTAAAGAGTCATGCGTTGACTATTGTTTAAAAAATACTTTTCAGGATGAATATATAGTCACATTTTATTTAGGTAAGAATGCACCTAAAATGTTTACACTTACTCATTTCAGCAAATATATGATAGCAAACATACAAAAAATAAATCCAGAAAAAGCTTGATTTAATACCTATAACATAACTTGCAGCAATATACATGCATTATTTAATATTTCTGAAGATTGCCATAGTAACAAATATTTGCTCATATTATACATGAGTATGATTATTACATTTAAATTGTATAATATCTATAATTTCAACTTCTGTAAGTTCAAATGTTTACAAATATTTTTATAGTAATATTCTAATACTCAGTCTGGTTGGATTCTGCTTTGCACACGTTGTTGTCAGGATGCACTCCGTCTCCCTGTGATCTTGACATGAATTAAGCAATTGCAGAAAATGGATGGATATTTGTTTTGGCTGAATAGCTTATTTCTCTGTATATTTTGAACAAGTGTTCAGTCATTTATTGTATTCTTTAAGGCTCCATTATGCTGTTGAAATGAAGGGCAGTATTCATGCAGAAAATCTTTACTTGGCACAGTATCTCTCTTTTTGCTTAGCACCCTCCCCCACCATAACCTATCGTCTATGGGGTAGGAGTGAAAGCTTTAGATTCGTCAAAAATTTCGATCTCCGGTTTTAGATAGATCTCAATGTCTTAGGGTCCTCTGATACCAAAAACATTATTATCTTGATGATGGATGTGTGTCTGTCTGTCTGTGTGTGTGTGTGTCTGTGTGTCACAGTTTCTTGAGGACAGTCTAGAGCTAAAACAGCTGGATGGAAAAATACGAAACTCAAAACCTAAGACTGTTATGAGATGATGATGTGCTGATTAGTTTTTGAGCAAAATCGTGCCAGAGAAAGAGGCACTCTAGAGGAACCCTAAAATACTGTGTTTCTGCAATTAATTATGAATTGTTCTCGTCAGTTGCTATCATAATGACCTGTTTTATGATCAGAGCGGTAAATAATTACTGAAATATTAGAGAATAGTTTGGGTAACTTGGTTCCAAAGCCTACTGACGCTCAAGTCCAAATCTTTTTAAAAGTATACACTTCACTAACGCGAAAGACAGCACAAAACACGACACTGTCACTAAGGCTGTGCAGATGTAACAATTACCTCCTTCCCAAACAGAAATTTCCCTTTCCTCTTCTAAATAATCATGACATGCAAAGCAGGAACACATTTTCCTCTTTTTTTAATCACTAGGAGGGATTAGCCTTTGGTAGTCTGGATGAAATCGAGTTCCAACAGGTCATGAAGAAGATTGAAGTGGTTGCTCTGGCTGGGGGTCCAGTAGAGCTCAATGGGACAAGCAGACTTCCCCTAGGCAGTCCAGGTCTAAATTGCTCTCCATCTTAGCAGTGACTGGTGGGGACAGTTTGCAGAGGCAATTTGTGTGGTACTGGGATCAATCAGAAAGTGGCAGGGATGAATTGCTCAAGAACCTGTGTGGACCAGAAAAAACTGCAGCTTGTGCTCACTTTGAGGGTGACAAACGTTTACCCAGTCAAGGGCTATGAATTTTGGAACCCTAATCCTATGCTTTTGATCAAAGTAAGACTTTATCTTTTGTTGGTGTTTGGAGGCTGTTTTTTGCTGATGTGTTGAGGTATTTGGGAAGCCTGGGGCCACAAATGATCAAGAGGAGGTTGAAGCTCTTACCCTAACATAAGACATGCAGTAGAGCTCACTGTAGTGGAGTGTTGTGCTGCTCTGTAATGGAAAAGAGTATGGAGAAGAACAATTAAAAATGTGCAGCCCTCACCCAAGTGATCCATAATACCATTTTTTAAAGTCTGGTTCAGTCTTTCCACTCCCCCATTTGCATGGGAGTGATAGAGAGCTGTTCCGAATGTGACAAATGCCCCTGATGGCTAGGAAAAATGAGAACTCTGCTGATATGAACTGGGGCCTACTGTCAGTGGTGATAGCAGAGGGCAGGCCGCAATGGAGCCATTATCAGGATGTGTAATTGCAGGGAACTAGTAATAAATGTATGAGTCCCACAGGTCAAACAAAAGTCATTCCAACAGGACAGGTCAGCCCATATTCTGTAGTATGGAAACAGCTCAGTTGAAAACTCCAAAGGATAACCTGTGAGAATAAAAAACCTGAAGCTGGGAGAAGACAGGGTCTTGTTCAGAGGCCAGATGAAGCTTCTGTTAGGAGACAATGGCTTGCAATATTGAGGGGAGCATTTTAACAAATTCCGATTTGCTCATGTCAAGCACTGGGTCTGTGGTGGAGTAGAGGGAAGCATGGGACAGCAGATCTGCCACCACATTTTCACAACCAGGGGTGAACTGTAATGTGAAATTATACTGCTGAAGTCTCTTTGGCCAGTGGTAAATCCTAAGCGGCTTATGCTGAGTTCCTGAGAGTCGGTGCTTAATGTGAATGCCTGCCCATAAAGAAACATGTGGCAATGTTCACAAGCCCCGACACAGGCTAGAGTTTCAAACTTACCCTCAGAGTACTTTTGTTCAGCTAGACTTAGAACCAGGAAGGTGAAGGCAATGGGTTATTCAGTACCATTGTGTAGCTCAGATAGTGCTGCTTCTAGTGCTACACTGGAACCATCACAAGGAACAAACATTGGGCGAGATGTCAAAATGAACTAGGATAGATGTGAGCTGTACCTTCAGAAGACTGATAGCCTCTGAGCAGATGGGAGTCCAGAACCAAGGAACATCCTTCCTCATTAAGTGATATAGTGGGGCTGTGGTAGTAGAGTGCTATGGCCGAAATTGTGTATAGTAGGTGGTCATTCTGAGAAGTGAAGCCACTTGGGTTGCATTCGTTGGGTCAGGAATGCACTGGATTGCTTAGACATGGGATTGTGCAGTCAGACAAAATCCCATAAACTCAATAGAAGGCACTGAGAAAACACAATTATCTCCATTCTGTGTGAGGTGATGAATAGTTAATTTTTTGAACACTCTGTGGAGGCATTCATATTGGACAAATGGGGTTCAGCCATGCACCACAATGGCATCCAGATAGGTGACCATCCTAGGAATCCCAGTAAAGATGTTAGATATCACCTTCTGAAAACAGCTGGGGGCAGAGTTGAGGCCAGATGGTATAATGAAACAACCCATTGAGAATGACAAAGGCAGTCAAATCTCTGATTTCAGGGTGAAGAGGAATCTGCAGGTACCCCTGGCAAAGGTCCAATCTGGAAAATACTTTAGAGCCATGGAATTGAGTGGTGAGGTCCTTAGTGGGTGGTAGTGGTATTTACCTGGTATTACTGCTTTGTTCACAGTCAAAGGGGTCAATGCACAGGCACAAGCCCTGTGTCTTTTTTTGGCAATCACTAGGTTTGTGAATCATGCTGAGGCATTAACTGGTTCAATGATGCCCACCTCTAACAGACTTTATAGTTCAGTGGTTACACCCTCCTGGAGAACCAGGGTAAATCAACAGAGGGGTTGGATGACAGGGTGAATGGAAGGATCACTAGTTGAGGCTGCAGGCTAAAAGCTGAGAGACAACCCAAATTTATGAAAAGAGCATAGGAGTCTAGACATTTAAATCCCAAAGCTGTAAATAAGTCCTGGCTAACAAACTGGCAACATGGCAGATGACATGAAATATGAAGTCAGGCAGGTACTTTTGATTATAGCATACAGGTAAAGAGAGTGTGTCTACTATTTAAAATTTTGCACTGCCATAGCCACACAGAGCAGCAGAGGGAATAGTTAAGAGTCAGGTGATTGAAAAACTGTTTCATAGCAGCAAAATTAAGCAAAGACACCACTATCCTAGTGTCCAGCAGCAGATGAGAACACACATTGTTCAACTCCAAAGTACAAGTTTTGAAGGTGAGGGCTTTGGAGCTCACTGACTGAATGGTTATTGATGCAGTCTGAATGGAAGACAACTATACCTTTTATACAGATGAAGCAGGGTTGAAACAACAGACTTTTTCAAAAGCTTCCTGCTGTTCCATCACCTATGTACCTTTACGGGGCAGCTCAGAGCTCTAGACCATAGACCATCAGAGCTGTAGTTTCCACAGCACTGTCTAGAAACAGCCAGCAACCACTTTGTATATTGAACGTCAGAGTTGTCCCAAAATAAATGTGTATCCTCCCAGCCAGTACAGGTGGCTTCAGTCAGTTGTTGTGCAGCAGTGTGGTGCTGAAACAAAGAAACAGTAAGTTTAGCTGTGAATTCAGCAGCTGATTTCATTTGAAATACAGTAAACCCTCGTTTATCGCGGTTAATCCATTCCAGACTCTACTGCGATAAATGAATTTCCGCGAAGTAGGATTCTTTATTTATAAATCTAATATTTTCGCAGTTAGAGAATAGAAAACCTGTTTACGACCTTCTAAATACATTTTTTAACATTATTAGAGCCCTCTAGACATGAAATAACACCCTTTAGTCAAAGGTTTAAACTGTGCTTCATGACAAGACAGAGATGGCAGTTCTTTCTCACAATTAAAAGAATGCAAACATATCTTCCTCTTCAAAGATGTGCCCGTCAGCAGCAGAGACTGTCAGAGAGAGAGTAAAGTAAACAATCAAAAATCAATTGGACTGTTGGGCTTTTAAGTGGAAGAACAACGATAAAGCGGCCGTAAGGAAGGGATCAATGTGAAGGTAGTCTTTCAGCATTTTTTAGAGGAGCGTCCGTATCTTCTAAGCAAACAGCCTCTGTGCAAACAGCCCCTCTGCTCACACCCCCTCCGTCAGAAGCAGAGAATGTCAGAGAGAGTGAGAGAGGCAGAGAAAAGCAAACAATCAAAAATCAATACGTGCTGTTAGAGCTTTTAAGTGTGCGAAGCACCGCAAGGGAAGCATATCGTATATCATTGAGGAGTTTTATTTAATACGTAATACGTGCTCTAATCGGGTAGCTTCTCAGCCATCCGCCAATAGCGTCCCTTGTATGAAATCAATTGGGCAAACAAACTGAGGAAGCATGTACCATAAATTAAAAGACCAATTGTCCGCAGAAATCCACGAACCAGCGAAAAATCCGTGATATATATTTAGATATGCTTACATTTAAAATCTGCGATGGAGTGAAGCCGCGATAGTCGAAGCACGATATAGCGAGGGATCACTGTACTATGTCAAAGCATCATAGAGTCATATCATCTGGTGCCATCAGTAGTCTTTCATGAACTTTAGGGGTACTGGCATGTTCTGTAAGTTGGTCCCTGATAAATTTGTCATGTACTGGCTAAATCTCACAAGTGAGCCACAAACTGATGAGATGACTCGCCCAGTTGCTAATGGTACCTGCAGAAGAGGATGATGACACTATGAGTTGTAGAGAAATGAGAGGCTTACCAAGGTGGAATATCCATCTGTTCTTAGGGTTTTATAGATGTGTTGGCCTTTGGTGCCTGGGCATTGTATAAGTGTGGCTATTTTACAAGCATTGCTCACCTCTTCAATCAATAGCCATTAAATATGTCTCAAAAGATTCAGTCCAGCAACTCCACAGCACTGAAGGCTTGCAAGAAATGCAGGAGGTGGTGGGAACTAAAGCATCATTCCTTCCCACAATGCAACAACCCCTTACCTGTCACAGTATCTCTCGTTTATGAAAATGTGCGCGCTTCATTAACACATACAGAAGACAGCCCAAAATATAGCACTGTCACGAGGCAGCATGTGTAACAGGCTCGATCCAGGACTATGCTCATGGCTTCTAGAATCTGCTGTTTTTTTCCTATGAATATCTGCTTGGCAAGGGCCAATCATTTATATTAAAATAAACATTTCTGTAACACCAGTAAGAAACTCTCACTACCTAATTAGCTTAAAACACTCATCGAAATGGCATGTATAAAAACACTGACTGCTTAAAAGAAATGTTTCTTGTCATGATGATAATTAAAGAGAAGAATTAACTTCAGGTAGCATATTCTAGAAAAATGTACTTGTTTCGGGCAGAAGATGATTTAGTATTACATAATGCAAGGGTCATCAACTCCAGTCCTGGAGTGCTAACATGGCTGCAGGTTTTGATTCTAAACCTTTTCTTAATTAGTGACCAGTTTTTGCTGCTAATTAACTTCTTTTCCTTTTCTTTTCCCTTCTTTACATTTTAATTGACTTGTGTTTTAAGATTGCTTTGCTTTTTTCCTTAAAGGACACCCAAGCAGAAATGAAATGTGAAGTGAGCCAACTGATGATCGACTAAATCGAGGCCTCAAACGCCAACCAATTTCACTCCAACCAGTTGCTTAATTAGAAGCGGAATCTTATTGTTAATTAAATTTGTTATTTAATCCAATGGCTTGTCATTCTGTGACACCAGAAATTTCCAAAATTGATGATTTCATTTTTGTCTATGAACAAATTGTTTTGAGGACCTGAGCTGATCAACATGACCGAGACCTTCACCTTTCTTTCTTTTTAGATGTTGTATGATGGACACAACTTAGCTGGTCATGTGTTGGCTCGTTTTGTATTTCATTATTTATTAATTACAGGAATCATCGGGTAGAGGGGTCCTTTCATCGGATTGGCTGGCCCAGTGCTATCCCAGCTGTGGAATGGCCAATTGGGTGAGGCTGCTTGGTGTCTGAGGTCCCCAGGACTCTAAACAAATCCAAATCATATGATATCATCTACTGTTAAATTCTGCTCTGTACTTATAATATTTTTATTTTGCTGTTATATTGTATTGAGGATTACTTGTGTTTTGTTCTGTGTATTGTATTGTATTGACCACCTTCTTTTTGACACCCAATGCACACCCAACCTAACTGAAAAGGGGTCTCACTTTGAACTGCCTTTTCAAAGGTTTCTTCCATTTTTTTTCCCTACTAGAGTTTTTTTTTTTTGCGAGATTTTTCTTGTCTTCTTAGAGAGTTAAGGCTGGGGGGCTGTCAAGAGGCAGGGCCTGTTAAAGCCCATTGCGGCACTTCTTGTGTGATTTTGGGCTATATAAAAATAAATTGCATTGTATTGTATTGTATTATTGTTTGGGTGCTATTTAAAGAAAAAAAGAAATACCATTATTAAGAGGTTTGAGTCTTAAACTGAAAAGCAATTAAAATTAAGACCAAAGAGTTAATTAGCGGAAAAAAAATGGTCACTAATTATCAAAGGGGTTAGATAGAAAATCTGAATCTGTAATAGTGCTCCAAGGCTGAAGTTGGAGACCCCTGACATAGAGACTACAGCTTTTTTTCTAATTACTTGATTAAAATAAACAAAAATATTCATACAAAAAGTGGTTAAACATACTTCAATTCAGATACAGATGTATGACCAAAATGCACCAATTGGGTTTCCTTCCATAGACATTCCACTATATTCGATTCTGTCTACCCTTTGCTTGTTGTCTTCATATGAATTATTTTATAAAGTATTTTATATAGCCTAGTAACAAGTTACTGCATTGCATTCTTGGTCTCATTATGTGTTTAATGTGCAATTGAATATTTCATCAACAGGCTTTCAGCTCTTATAATGGGTTCAGCCTAGATAGCTATTAAAAAGCTAACTTTGTGCTCTGTTTCTGACCTTGACTCTTCATTCCTTCATTGTTACTCCATATGTCTATTACATTTCAAATTACCTGCAAATTGCACTTTTGATCCCCCAAGCACATTCTTCTCATCTGGATAATTTTCTTTATGAAATCTTTGCTCCTACACTAAGATGGGCCAAAGAGACAAAAAATTAATCACATCTATTTCATTATTCTCCGTCAAAGAATTAGACTTAACCCAAATTTTTGCTCCTTCTCCCCCTTCAGCTCCACAAGCAGCCTATTTACATGCTTCTGTAACATCTTTAGAGATGGAGAAAACTCTTACAATCCTTAATGCCTCCGCACAGTGCTCTTTTCTATGTGTTTGGTCCTATAGCTCCTCTGTGAAGCAACAAACTTCTTCTATCTCGTCCTTTTCATCAATAGGCAATTTATCCGCTTCCAAGTCTCTTCTTCTCCCTTGAGAGTCTCTTTTTGTTTAGGCCTTCCCCTTTCTGTTATCCTGAGACTTCCAATGTAAAGCTTGTCATGTAATGTTGTTAGGATCTCTTCAAAGTACGTATCTAATCCACATTAATTTGTCCTGTTATTTGCCAGAGATCTTGGTTTGATGTACTGGCTGGCCATAAGATTCCAAAAATCTGTCATTAACATTCAGTAATAAATCTTATGCACTGGGTTTAATTGTCCACAATAATAATATAATTTATTCTTACATTCATGTCAAAGTTGTTTCCTCCATTTTATGTAATTATTCTACAATGCAGTAGAACTTGTTTGTATGGCTGATTGATATTGTGTTTAAAAGAAGGGGTTTATCATTAGCTGTGTTTAGATAGATAGATAGATAGATAGATAGATAGATAGATAGATAGATAGATAGATAGATAGATAGAACTTTGTTTATTCTCATTGTTTTCGCTTTGCTAGTGGTGATGCACTGTTTGGCATGTTCAGCATATACAGTATATACTAGGGGGTTCACCCCCTGCTCGCTTTGCTCGCCAACCCCCCCGGCCTTCGCTATGCACCAGCCACTTCGTATCTCTACGGCTTGCGTTGTGAATGGGGGGCTGAATGCACCCCAAGGAGACGTGGTCACTCCTCCGAAACCCCTGCTTAAACGGTGATACAATGGAAAACAAATAGTTTTTTTTTACCTCCTCTTTCCTTGATCAGCTGATGGCTTGCTGCTGCTGCTGCTGTGCCGTGTGATCTGCATCTCACGTGGCGCTTCGAACATTTAACAGCAGCTGTCCTACTCTTTGCCTTTTATATCTGGTCCCAGGCATGGTTAAATCTCTTGGCACAAAGTCTCGTCTCGTGGGATGTGAGTTCTTGATATTTTTTAGTTTATAATTTAAAAATGGAATAAGAATCTGAAAATCTAACAACATCACATTCAAGTTCGATAAATTCTGAAAAGAATAATACCAAACATAT
Organism: Polypterus bichir lapradei; assembly: GCA_026402145.1. Taxonomy (NCBI): domain Eukaryota; kingdom Metazoa; phylum Chordata; class Cladistia; order Polypteriformes; family Polypteridae; genus Polypterus; species Polypterus bichir. The sequence goes on along the minus strand of JANRMT010062792.1, from coordinate 29,461,169 downwards.
ATATGTAGGTTTTAAAATAAGCCCGATTTAAAGCGTGACAAAAAACGTGACATAAAACATCACATAAAATCCTTGTACAAAATCGTTGCATTTTTAGGCCTAGGATTTTGTATGTATAGAGTAGGTATGTATATAATGTATTCATCTTTGAATGAGCATCCTGAAAATTTTCTTGAGGATTGTAGATGTCATTGGTGTAATTGAGATCTTCTAGTTAGTTGGTCAGTAACTCCCCATTGCAGTCCTGGTTTCGTGCTGTTTAAAGCTTGCATTGTGCTACAGCATCTAAGGCATACAGAAAAACACACCCCGCTGATGGCTGTGTGGTATATTTGGTGCTTTTTATGATAGCGCAAAGTTCCTTCAGTACAATGTTTTTCTCTCCAATGCCATGTTTGTCTGTGGTATGTTATATGCTCCTACAAACTTTGCCTTTCAGATCAGCCATGACTTTTGTTATATCACTAGTTTCAAAATCTGGATATTGATGCTTTTAGACACTCATAAAAGGTGTCCTTATACAGTATGCTCATACTCTAGCAATGTAACACTGGATTACACTCAGATTTCTAAAAGTTGTCTTTAATCGAGCTGTTATCTTTCTGTTTTGTTCTATTCTATTTCAAGGATTAATTCTTCATGACCACTCCATCTCATTTGTTTCAGACCAATTATTTCTTTGTTGTAGGAATTTATGTTTTTATTAACCTGAACTAGCTACAATGCTTCCATCACTTTAGGGCTTATATTACAGCAACTAAAGGTAAGTTGGTAGCTGATCTTGCTTAGCCAATTAACACCACCTCCATAGTGAAGAAGGCACAGCAGTATCTCCACTTCCTTCAGCGGCTTAAGAAGACAAGCCTACCTCCTCTGATTTTCACCACATTCTACAGTGGCACCCTCAAGCATTCTGACCAGCTGCATCACTGTCTGGTTTTAGAACTGCAGAAAAGATCCTAAGGACCTCTCTACTCTCCATTAAAGACATCTTTTTAAAGTGTTGCCTCTGCAAAGCCTATAGCATTGTGAAGGACTAATCCCACCCCTCCCACAGTTTCTTTGTACAACTTCTATGTGGCAGCAGGCACTGTTGCATCCAAATCAGTTCTGCCAGTAATCTTAGCACCTTCGGGGGCAATGCGGGAGCCAGCGCATTACAAGGCATTATTCAAGTACACACACTCACATTTATGTATACATACTGCGGCAGATGCCCTGCCAGGACACCCCTATAATGGAAGGGAGCCAGGGATGGCAGCCCCGCTGGCATGCAGCAGTGTCACAGGTTTGGAGCATGGAAGCTTAACCCTGCCAGGGCCCATGGCCACCACCAGGGTGCTCCTGGAGAACTGCTGAGCCCTTGTTTGCAGCACTTCTGCCACATCCGGAAGTGCTGCCTGAAGAAGGCCATCAGGCACCTGGAACATTTCCATGGGCCTTATAAAAAGAGCCAGCTGCCACTACTCCGAGAGCCAGAGTCGGGAGGAAGAAGGATGAAGCTTGTTAGGGAGGAGTGGAGGCAGAAGGACTTTGAATTATCAGGAAAGACAGGACTGTGAATGGTGCTGTGTGTACTGTACTCTGCTCTGGGGAGTGAGGAAGAAGCACTTTTACCAGCTGTAAATAAACACATTCTGTGCTGACTTCGTGTCTCTGCTTGTCTGTGCCAGGTTAGGGCAGCTAAGCAAGCCATGATGATCTACAATACACATTTTTAAAAAGTGACCTGCACTTACAGTACCATGCTAAAACTCAAGCAAAACACAGGGCAAATCAAAAAATTTCACAGAGACAGTGAATGAGTGAAAAACTCAATAAAGGTACTTTAGGAAATGAGGTGGCAGCACTAACTATTGTGCCACCCTCAATAATTTGAGGTCTTTATTAATTTACCTGTTAGCAAATACCTGTCCTTCTGGTAGAAATATGGATAATCTGGTTTTAGGTAAAATAAAACTGTCAGCTAAAGTTCCAGGGAGACCATATTTGATTCTATTATACTGAAGGCACTAGTATGTCACCGTATTCTCAAATATGAGATGATTTAAAATACATTTCCACATCTATCAATATGACGGTGAATTTTTTTGGCAAATGTAAATCAAATAGCAGCACCAGAATTGCTATACCCAAATCGCTATTAGTGTAAAAAATGGTAACTTCCCTACAGAATCCCTGAAACATGTTCACAGCAGGCAGAGATTAAAGAAATAATATCTACAATATAAAAACAATAAATATCATGTCTTGTCATTTTTTTCATTATGAAAGTCTTTAAAACCAGCACACTGTAAGCTACTGCTGAAGCACATACAGCTCTTATGCATTTAACTCTTACAGTGCACAGTGACTCAGTTTGATGCTGTTTTTTTCAGTTATATACAGTTCACTTGAATGCAACCAGCCTGGTAAAGAGTAACATTTCAAACAGAGAAATACCTTAGAGAGTGTCCTGACCTTCTACTTTTTAAAATACTGCAGTCTGAACCACAAATGTCATTCCTTGATGTCATATCTAACACCAGTGACAACCTAATAGATGATGGCTTTAAACCATTTCTTAAGCTCAAGTGTCCCCAAATGTTATAGAAAAAAAGGCATTTTCACTCAATAAATCCAGTCATTGATGCCCATTTAACAGATTTTTAATCCCATCTTGACCATGATTTCTGGGGATATAGCCAAGTATAATGGTATCTTGTAAAATCTGGAAGAGATGGTAATATTACAAACTTTAAAAAGTTCAGTAATAAGGAAGCTACGGAAAGGAGGCAGGGATGAGTCCTAAATAAAGTAACACATTGCTAACATCACTCTTGTTACTGGTCTTCCTGTACAAACCATCATAAGCTTACAATAGGTTCAAAAACAGCTGTCGGATTCTTGATCCCCACCAAATGCTGTGACCACACTACTGCTCAGTTGTCACTCTACTCTAGCTTCATATCCAAGAATCTAAACCTTGTTGTGACTTATAAAGAGATCTGGAATCAGTTGCCAGCTAGAGCAGTAGATAGCAGTGCTTTTGGACCTTCAGAAGTCGACATGATGTTTTGGAGAAGCTTGTTGACCTGAATGGCCTGTTATCTTCAAAATATTTCTAAGTTAAAGCCATTTAGTACAATATTCCAGTAATCCCGTCCATTCTATGGTTACTACATAAAATAGATGAGATCTTCTAATGGTGGCTCATCCTAAAATTTTATTACTCAACTGTCCACAAATTCTCATTCAGCTTTGTGCCTCATTCTCTCTGAAACTGTCTTCCTGTGTGCATTTGTGAGACAACTCCATCTGTCTTGGTGCTTAAAATTAATATCATCCTATATACCCTGTGGCTTTTTAACTGCTGTTCCTGTATTTATGAATCTCAAAATTCACCACACTGAACTGCATTTTTTGAGCTCTCTGAAAAAAATACTCATTTTCTCTGTACTGTTATGTAAACAGACTTTTGCCAAGTGCACTCCTCTGTAGTTTAGGGCTATAACTGTGTTTTATTTGTAAAATTCATATTTTGGTATTTGCTATGCATATTTTTCTATTACCCGTGCCATCTGTTGGTGGCACAGTTTTTGCATTTACTTATTTAATATATTGGTTTTACTGACAGTTTGCATATTTACCACATGATCTTGATTGTACTTTTAGACAGAGAGACAGATAGATAGTGTCAATGAGTGGATGCTAAGTGGCACTATTGCCCCTAAAAACCAACAGACAGATGCTCTTGACACAGGTTAAAAGCAACAAGAAGATCTTTTATTCTTCTTCCTTCTATAAATAGTGCCCTCAAGCACCTCCGCCACAATATATAGGCAAATCAATACTAATTACAACAAGCACAAATCTCTCCTCCACACCTCCCAGCAAGCTCTGTCCTACTCCTCCCGACTCCAGCTCCCTTGCTGGGTCTTCAGCCTTCTTTTAAATATTGTCCGGCCCGAAAGTGCTTCTGCACTTCCTCTCACATGACTACCTAGTACTTCCCGGCTAAAAGGAAAACATAAATCACCAGGTCCTTCAACAACCACCCCTGGTGGTATCCATGGCACCTAACAGGGATGATAATCTGAACTCCAAGTCTCAGGATGCCCTGCAGGAATCCGGGGCACCATGATACTCCAGGGATGCTGCCATCTAGTGTTTTGTGGGAAGCAGTGTCGGCAAATAGCTGCCTGCCCCCATCCTTCCATTCCAGGGACACTACGGCCAGGTTGAACTGCCAGCTGTCTCCCACAATAGATAGATAGATAGATAGATAGATAGATAGATAGATAGATAGATAGATCCATCCCAAGTGATAAGTACAGCTATTACAAAAAATAAACAAAATTCACTCAAAATGAGATTGTAAAATAATAAATAAATATTAACATAATATAAATTACAATTAAAATATTTAAAATAGAACTAAACATAAACTTGCTGAAGGTTATATTTATTTACATATACTTTTCCTTAACTGATGTATGTATTGTGAGAAACACAAACTACTCCTGGAGACCAATGTAGATCAGCCAATGTGTAATGGTAAAGTTTGTCTTAAAGAGGTCTTAAATTCAGAACTCTCACTTAAAGTAAAGTGATAAGAGAAAAAATAAACTTGCCCTGTTTTAACAAGAGTACTCATACTCCTAATTTATAAAACTAGAGTGTAGATGAAGACAGAGAGCTACAAAGATACAGACAATGGTACAAGGTATAAAAAGCTCTCTTTTGTCCCACTATTAACACTATTTCAGATTATTTAATGTAGAGAAGAGCCAAGCAAAATGACACCTTTTATTGGTTAACTAAAAAGATTACAATATGCAAGCTTTCGAGGCAATTCAGGCCCCTTAATAGAAATAATACTTGTGCATAAATTAGAACAGTTACGTATTTGATAGATGGGAATGCTAAACTGCCATGTAAAACTCCTACAAACATTAGCAATACAGATTCTGAGATCATTTCTTAGTGACAAAATCCACAGTATAAAATCTCAGATTGCAAAGTCATCTCACAAACTAAATATGACAGTGTTCAATTCTAACTTTACTTGTATACATCACTTTAGGGGTTTAACTTGACAACAAAAGAGGAAATCAAATTTAAATAACTAAAATGAAACTTATTAAGTGATGCACCCAACCCCAACAAAATACTAAAAAGCTTAATGGCTATTCAGGGAGTTCCTGTTGAGGGAATGATATAGACCATAACATCATCCCTTTTAAAACTTAGAAGCTCTACACACTACTGAATCAACACACAACTTATGTGATACCTTCAAAACCGCCCTGCCTTTTAAGACGCATTATAACAATATCTAAATGCTGTTAAGTTTTAAGCTTAAACATATTGGAAAATTGAGATAAATATGGAGGATAGTGAGAAATTCATTCAAGGCACCAACTGTTAACTGAATTGACTACTACAATGCGTTATTCACAGGCTCCTCAAATGATCCAGTTTGCTACTTTCACTTAATTCAGAATTCTGCTATAAAGATTATTACCCTAGGAGTTAAGACCACACAGCTCCTGTTCTTTACACTGACATCCAGTTACAGTAATCCCTCGTTATATCGCGCTTCGACTTTCGCGGCTTCACTCTATCGCGGATTTTAAATGTAAGCATATCTAAATATATATCACGGATTTTTCGCTGGTTCGCGGATTTCTGCGGACAATGGGTCTTTTAATTTATGGTACATGCTTCCTCAGTTTGTTTGCCCAGTTGATTTCATACAAGGGACGCTATTGGCGGATGGCTGAAAAGCTACCCAATCAGAGCATGTATTACATATTAACTAAAACTCCTCAATGATATACAATGTGCTTCCCGCGCGGTGCTTGATTGTTTGCTTTTCTCGTTCTCTCTCACTCTCTCTGACATGCTCTGTGCCTGACGGAGGGGGTGTGAGCAGAGGGGCTGTTTGCACAGAGGCTGTTTGCCTAGAGGATATGGACACTCCTCTACAAAATGCCGCTTTATCGCGGTGCTTCGGCATACTTAAAAGCACGTATTGATTTTTTGATTGTTTGCTTTTATCCCGCTCTCTCTCTCTGACATTCTCTGCTCCTGACGGCGCTCCTTTGAAGAGAAGATATGTTTGCATTCTTTTAATTGTGAGAAAGAACTGTCATCTCTGTCTTGTCACGGAGCACAGTTTAAACTTTTGACTAAAGGGTGTTATTTCATGTCTAGAGGGCTCTAATAATGTTAACAGTGTGGGAGAGTTTATAAGGGCTTAAAATATATAAAAATAACCATACAAACATATGGTTTCTACTTCGCGGATTTTCATCTATCGCGGGGGGTTCTGAAACGTAACCCCCGCGATCGAGGTGGGATTACTGTATAGTTTAGAGCTGATTACATGCAAAGCTTTAAAGGTGCAAAGCCCTACATGTTTATCTGAACAATGTACATTATTATATCAAGATGCTTGCTAAAGATTCCAAGGATTAATAACACAACGTGACTGGAGATTTTGTTTTCCTCTTCTTCATTATTAACTGCTCATAACTTATCTATAGTATTAATGAACTTATATAATCAGTATCTGTTTATTTTGATCAATTTTAAACTGACGCGTTTTAGTGCAAGTTTATACTAATCTGTACTTTTTCAGGTACATCATGTAATTTGAAAAATGTGTATTTTACCTCTAAACCTTGTGGTTTGGCTACACAGCTCCCCAAACAACCGACATAACATACACCAGGACACAAGTTCAGCAATAAACACGCTTTATTATATGTGTGAAGCACTTTTCCCTCACTTCCCACAGTAGCACAGTACAAAGCACGAAGTACAGTCTACAGCACACATCACTTTCTTTTGTTTTGTTTTCTTTTCTCTAGCTCTTTCATCTCCGCTCCTCCTCCATCAAGCTTCACCCTCTTCCACCCAACTCTGGCCCCTTTGAGTAATGGCAGCTGGCTCCTTTTAAAGAGCACCCAGAAGTTCTATAGGTGTCTGGTGATCTTCTTCTAGAAGTGCTGCACCAAAGGGCTCAGCCGCTCCTTCAGCACCCCTTGGCGGCACCCAGTTGCAAGTATAAGTATTTAATTGTATTGCTTTGAGAGGGAATATACAGAATGGCTGAAATATGGAGAAACATAATTAGTACAGGGTGGTCCAGATCTAATTATGCAGGTCCAGATCGTCTAGATGACTTTGACTTATGCGGGGGCGATTCCAGTTTGGCGCAAAGACGATTCTTCATGTCGTCAGTTCGCACACTTCTCGATGGTCCAGGATTTTTTGGGTTATTTTCTATGTAATAAACTTAATAAGTTAGAGGGTAATGAAAATTGCATAATTAGATCTGAACCATCCTATAGTATTGCACAATATGAATTCTTAAAAGTTTGACTGATTTAAAGGGAATGCAAGTGTAATGTGCAGCATGTCTGCTTGTTTCCCACTTTGCAGCCATTACACAAGACGTTGCATGAGCTACAGTAAGAAACCCTGTAAATAGCATGTAAGGTTTATGTTACTACAACATTTTTTCATTGTCCAGGCAACATGCAGAAGCAATTTAAAAAGGCATTTGACATGTTTGGTTATAGTGTAAAAACTGTTGAATATAAATACAGTACGTGAGGTTTTTGGTGTTCCCCCAGCAAAAAAAAAACATAGCAATGTGAGGGCAACATACAGTAGCTATTAGCTAATCAAATGGGCAAGATGAAGTAAATGTTCTACCTGATTTTTTAAACTTCATATATTTTTCTAAGGGATTTCCCCCTTTCTCTTTGTGTGCAATCCCTTGAACTGTTCCCTCTTTTAATGACTAACTGATTTCCTCCCGTTCTGTCTCTTGAATTCCCCATGTTAATTTCCTTAAAGCTTATGATATGCGTACCTTTATTTCCTAAGGACTTCTCTCTCAATGTTTTTTAAAGGTACTTAAAAATCTTTCAGAAGGGCTCTGAATGTAACATCATTAGGTCTAAGTCAGAATTTAGCCCCTTAAATAGTCTCTTTGCAATACCCTCTTTCATTACATTTGTCAAGGATTTACAATACCTAAATGTAGATCTTCACATTTCTCCCGACCTTTTATTTTCTGGTAATTATCCGTGCATTTTCCACTACTAATTGGCCTTTCTGCCTCTTATCTTTTCTCACTCATAATACATCAGTGAAAATGAACTATTAGCTTTATAAGCTTGATGATCCAGTATCTGCTACTTCAGACTATTTAATAAATGTATATGGAAATATGCCTTGGTTGATGGAAACCTTCGACTAATCTATAAAATCACAGTTATTTAAGTAAAGTTATACAACTACAGACAACATCTCAAGGGTGCTTCCAAGTTCAAAAGACACATTGGTAAAGAACGACAGATGAGTGTACCATCTGCCCAGCAACACCTGTAAATCAGAAACTGATACAGACAGCTATGGTACAACTGCTGGTTGTAAAGGCAGTTTGCAAAATAATAATAATAGATTTTATTTATACTGTATAGCACCTTTCCCATGCTCAAGGCGCTTAGTAAAGTAAACTGGATATCTGTCAGTTTCCAAACTGTGTTAAGAATTCTGTGGTACTGGGTTGAGTATATTCAGCTTTGTAGAGACAAAGCATTGGGAGAGTCTTGTGGTAAAGTGCAATTGAATAAATAAAGCACAATCTCTTCTCCACCTCACAGTTCTGCTGAACTGAAAGCACTTAATTACAAATACAGTAATTCTCAACAGGCCCTTCAGTCTAAACATGTAAATAATGACAGAAGACTCATTATTTTAGCATAGCTTACACTTGTTTGATTCACTACTCAGGTTGTTTCATTTTGCTCTATCATATTGCTTTTTAATTGAAATAGTTATTTTTGTTTTATAATTACTATATTTTTTATTCTCTTAGTATGTGACAGCACTTGATATACCTTTATGTAGATACATCATCTCATATGACAAACACTTTTCAAATGTGTTCTACCCAAATCATTACCTATGGAATAGTCCCTTTCAAAATGTGGCTGGTATAGGACAGTTTGGGATTAAAAACACCCCGTAAATAATATGATCCATGCAATGGAGAAAAGTGTGCTTTGGTTTTCCAGGGAATGTTAAGTTACTAAAGAACAAACTTTCTTCAAAACATAAGTCAGAAAGATGCGTGGGCAGCTAAACTTCAACTGCCTTTACACACAAGTCTCATATCTCATGGTAATAAATTTATATGTGATTGTTTCTCTAATTCAAGGCGTTTTTCCCTAGCTGGGGTGCTTCTGTCTTTGAGATTTGTTTTATTAAATTTGAGAAGACAGAAACAAAGTCAAGTTTTCATGAAGATTAATTAAGTTTCCTTTTTTGTTTTTTCTTGTTGTTGAAAGACTCAAAATCTGTTTGAGCTCAGCAATAATGTGTGCTTGGACAAGAACTGTTTATTAATTAACTCAAGGATATATATATACAACCCCCCCAAAATCAAAAAAAGTTGGGATGGTATAGAAAATGGAACTAAAAAAACTCAGTTATTCTGAAATTTACTTTTATTTCGTTGCAGACAGTATGAACCCAAATGATTTCATGTTTTGTCTGGTCAACTTCATTTAATGTAATATACATTGATTTCTGTATTTCGGGCCTGCAACGCATTTCAAAAAAAGTTGGGATGGGGGCCAATTTGGGCCAGTATCAGGGTACAAAAATGAAATAATGTGATTTTCAAAGTTTAATGTCAACATTGTAATCATTATTTGGTACAAAAGCAGTATCCATGAAAGGCTGAGTCTTTGAGTAATAAAGATGGGCAGGGGATCTCCAGTTTGTCAACAGATGCATGAGAAAAATTTTGAAATGTTTCATGTTTGATGTTCCTCAAAGAAAGATTGGAAGAGATTTGCATATTTCTCCCTCTAAAGTGTATAATATCATTAAACAATTCAAGGAATCTGGAGGAATTTCAGTGTGTAAAGAGCATAGGAGTAAGCCTAAGCTGAACACCTGTGATCTCTGATCCCTCATAGAGCACTACATCAAGAATCTTCACTAATCAATAGCTGATATAACCACATAGGCAAGGGATTACTTTCACAGACCTTTGTCAAGCACTACAATACCGAGTAACATTTACAAATGACACTTAAAACTTTACTGTGTAATAAAGAAGCCTATGTTAACCATGACTGATTTGGAGGCATCTGGGATAGATCATCTTACTGTGGAAACGTGTAGATTGGTCAGATGAATCAGTATTCCAGATCTTTTTTGGAATAAATTGACACCGTGTGCTTTGGACCAAAGATGTAAAGGACCATCCAGACTATTATCAGGGACAAGTACAAAAGCCAGGGTCTGCCATGGTATGGGGATGTGTGAGGTAAAGGTGTATGAGGGTGTGAGATACAAAAAACACAAAACAGTGCTTTGGAATAGTTTGGGTATTACCTTGTGGTCACGTAGGCACAATACATAGAAAAAAAGGCAGTGTGCTCTGTGGTTACTCTCTCAGGTGGGTGTTAGCATATCATTATCTCTTGGACCAATAGCGTGAGTTTTCTGCATTCAACTTATACAATCGACATTATAAAATACAGGAAATTATACAGTAAAATCAAGCCCCAACTTATACGCAGGAGAACTTAAACGCGAGTATATACGATAAATGCTTTACCGCCCCAACTTTTTTTGGAATGTGTTGCAGGCCTGAAATGAAGGAAAGGATACATATTAACAAATTAAATGAAGTTGAATAGACAAAACATTAAATATCTTGAGTTCATGCTATATGTAATGAATAAAAGTTAAAGTAAGTTTAAGAATCACTGCGTTTTTATATTATTTGCATTTTTCATACTGTCTCCACTTTTTCTGATCTGGAGTATAGAAAGATATCTACAAGGGGAAAAAATGAATGACATATCTTAAAACAGTCTTTCATTCCTGAACTTTCAACTCGTCAGGTATCATTATCAGAGGAAAATGAGTAGAGATACAGGAATTAAAGCAATATATAGCAAATGAGGAAAGGGGAGTAGGTGGGTGTAAGAGGGATGGATTAGAAAGGTGGGATCCAAAGCGTGTTAGTCTTAAAGTCTTTTTTATTATTAGGGCGAAACACATGTTGTGTACTCTTTATATTATTTGGCAGGTACATTATATCACATGACGGAATATCTGAGGCTTTGACTTGGGCGCTGACATCTAAGGTTCGATCCCCGCTAGGGGAAGTAAAAGTGTGTACACCTGATGAGCCCCCATTAAGGTAAAACAATTAGCTATGTTATTATGGGTCAGAAAAGTTGCAGTACTGCCATATGGGAAATAAATGGTTAGCCACTACTAGAAATAAAGAAGAATATAAGCACAGCAGATAAAAAGATTTGAGTCAGGCAATATTATTAGGGCTCATTTATACTTCACGCTCAGAACGCATTTGCGCCCGCATCATGGCTGCCACGTGTTCCCAGTGTTCATTTCACGCGTCCTCTGAGCAGGTCCTCAGAAATTAGTATGACGCGTGCGCTAGTTGCAGTACCAGCAAAAAGTCGGGGGCGCAATGTGCTAAAAGTCGGAATGTGACGTCAGAGTCTCTGTTTACTATCTACATGTGACAGAAAGCCTCTATGCAGATCCTATGGGATGAATGCTTCGATGCTTCAGATGCATTCGTGGTGCTTTTATATTCAAGATTCACATATTCCCGATCGTAATGACACGATACATTTTAAAAGTCTCACATACCATCTTTTATGCCAGCTTTTTTTTTTTTTTGCAACTTAACAACAGCAACATAATGTATAGCGCTGTATTTGAGCCACTGAGAAAAAAATAAAGGACATGGTGAAAACGTGTATTTTGTGATTAAAGTGGAGATTTCGGCTTAAATCTCGAAATGTCCACTTTAACCTCGTAGTTTACTTTATCATTAATGCAGACCATCGTAAACGTCATCCCAGTTTTTAATCGCTACGAGCTTCTTGGACCCGACAGCAGCTGCAAGCAGCAATAGATCACCACACAGAACACATTACATGTACGATATTCCAGCACATTTAAAATCTTTAGATTTGTACTTGATACCACTTTCATGATGAAATGCATTAAAGTGTGTAAGTTAAATTTTACATATAATTTCGTTTAAATAATGAATACTGTTAATAATTACACACATGGGGGGAGTAATTATACACATGGGGGTGTCACGGTGGTGGAGCGATAGCACTGCTGTCTCACAGGGAGTTATGTTGCTGGTATTTCCTGCTTGTATTCACACTGTGCTCTGGTTTCCTTCCAAAAATATGCAAATTTGGGGATTTGGTGCCGCTAAAATGACGCTAGTGTATGCGAGTGCTTATATTCACCTTGCAATGAGCTGAGGCCTCGTCCAGGGATTGTTTCTCACTCGTCCCCAATGCTTGCTGGAATGGACACATCCCTGGATTGATGGATTTAATCAATAAACATAATGTTCAGAGATATTGCGGTAAGGTGTCACCAGAATTTAATGAGTGTTCCAGGCAATTCACAACACAGAGAAGCCGAACATGTTCTCACCGTGATAATATCTCGCACTGCCACCTGGTGAATTCCTCCAGATTTACTTAAAGTACACGCGCAAGTATAAACACTACAACGCTTGCGTAGCGTGAAGTATAACTCCGGCCTTAGACAAGTTTCTTTAATTTTTCTAGGAGGGAGTTGGTGCATTGAACTTATTAATCAATCAGTTTTCTAAACCCATATTTGTGGAGAAATGGTGTTTAGTTACACAGCAAAATATTGCAGCTTTAGACAAAATGCAAAAACATTAACATGCCATCTCTTAATCACATCAACAGCTATTTAGTGCTATTTCCCTATTTTGTTACTTTTATTTCTTGACCTTTATCATCTCACATACACCATGGTGCCTATATTTCAAAAGAAGAATAAAACACATAAATCATCGTTTTATAATTTGCCTGTGTTTTAAAACTAACAGAAAGTACATTGGTATAAATTGAATGAAAAGGTCTGCATTGTCTAGACCAGCATTCACTATTTACAAGTTAATTGTAAAAAAAAAATAAAAAAAAAAAAATGTGGAAGCCATGTTGTTTTGTATGTAAGCATTAACTGAAGTCAGCATAAACCTCATACATTAGGTTTGCCAGTCAGTGAATATAGAATGACTCAGGGGGATAAAATAGTCAGCGAACGCAAGATTAATATGGTTTGTGATTTTTTTTTTTATTCTGCCCATTATAAATCTTCCCCACAAACACAGTTTCATTTTTAATTAATTGCTTTTCAAAAAGTTGGAAGGCCTGTCATTAAAAAAAAAAAAACAAGCAAGCCAAGCATCACCTAGAGGAATTATTATTTACAGACAATGATAAAATCATATATCAAAATGAAGTGTAGCAAACTATTTGTCTTTAATGCGAGAACAGAACAAATTAGTAAGCAAGAAAAAGCTTTCCCTTTAACTAGGTAAAATGCTTTGCAATATATTTGATTTATTAATCATGAAAAATGTACCTTTGCAAAGGAAAACATTTATAGTTAAATAAACAATTACATAACACAGTGGAGTAGCTACTGTAGTAGTTTGTGAAGACAGAAGACTATACTGCATTGAATGTAACTCATGTCCTTTAATATATAAAATATTCAAAAACAAAATTTATAAATGATTCATCTGATTGGTAATCATTTAATATTCTGAGTAGGAATATTTCTTATTAAATAAACTATATATTTGTTCCCCCCCCCCAGACAAAACAAAATATCAAAATAAAGCACAAGATTAAGAAAGAACATTGTAAGGCAAAATTCAACCTTTTCATAGTGTTGAAAGACACCCTTGTCGTTATTAGAGTTATACTGTCAAAAATGAACTTGGTGGCCATGGAAGCAGTAGAAGCTGATACTTTGAAGTTGTAAAGCGGCTAGAAGTTACTGTGTATGAGAATGACTTAAGTAACTTTGTTGTGGAAGTGGTGTTCATTATCTTATTTTACTTCTTTCATAGTAATAGAAAATGATCCATTGAAAAATTCAGTTTATCAAGTTTTGTATTACGTTAACATGAAGATAGTATACTTTACAAATAAAGGTGCTCTTTGGTATTATAGCAATAACAGACACTTGGCTTAATCCACACAATGGAAATGAGCAGAAAATATATAAATTTAATATATTTAGCAGTTTAACAATTTTGTGTTATGCCAACAAAACGTGGAAGTGTTGAGGATTGAAAATATGAGATTAGCTTAAAATGCCAGAAGAATGTCATCTTCAAGAAGACATTTGGTTTCAAATAGGAAGTCGCTTAAAACTGGGATTGTTTTACAAATGCAAAATGGAGACAGGCTATAAAACACAAGGTTGCCAGTTCAATTCCAATTCATGCATCTTTGCATTTACTTCATCTGTAGTTCTTTGACCTCCCTTTTTATGGTAAAGACGTAGTCAAGTAATTTTTTTGCCTTGCATATAATTTCAAGTCTGTATCTTCTAATAAGATATCCTCTGGGAGCCAGGCAAACGAAAAAGCACCAATTAATTCTTTAGCAATGTCTTTGCATAAAATCCTCAAAGTGGTATGGCTTCAGGATATTCAGTACGATAATACAGAATTAAAAGGAGATATTTATGGTTGTGCACCAGCATTTCGAGTGGTCTCACAATATTGTAATCTGGTCGAACAGGATTTCAATCAAAGGTATTGGGATTAATTGGACTGAATGCCTTGGGATCTGAGACAATTAGCATTCCATACAAGTGGCGCAATAATGCTTTACCCCACCGTCTATTATGGGCCAATTAAACTGAAGCATAAGTCGTTCAGTAGCTTTGTCAGATCTCAGGTGGCTGGCCATTAAATAGGAGTTTACTAAATCAAGCAGTTCACCACAGAGTGCAACAAAATATGTTAACTCTATTCTCTTCCTGATTTAATCCCTGATATAATATAACATATCATTTTGTAGGGCAAAATGTGTCCCCGGTAGACAAATGACCATTAACTGTAAAGACTACATTTTGAGTATTCTTAAGTGAATCATCATTCCACTTTTATCATTTAAAAAACAGAGGCAGGATCTTAACCTGTGTGAGAAAGGTGGAATTCCAGAAGCAAGTTTCCTCATCTGCTTTGGAATCGCTGCTTCTTTGCCAACATCGTTGGGAGCTTCATTGTGTACACTCCGCACTCCCAGAGATGCTGTCAGATTTAATGCCACTCATGAGGACTTCCGCTTTCCTGCTAAACATGTTTCATGCACTTCTACCTGTTTCAGCATTTGTGCTTGCGCTGTTGTAAGCCATCTGAGGACTAAATCTTTCATAGACGTGAGAATTTACTGATACTACTTTTGCTATCACTCTCATCTTATTATCACAGCATGAGGAGAAATAGGAAGTTGCTAAAAGTTACTAGTTGTGTATGAGGATTCCTTGAGTAACTATGTTGTGAAAGTGGTGTTCATTATATTCTTTTACTTCCTTCATAGTAATAGAAAATGATGCTTTCAATAGCTTTGAATACGATTACACAATTAAATGAAACCATTGTAGTGTCTCAGTCTATGAGAGTTTTATTTTTTGTACCACAGACAACTAGGGTTTCACACAATGCTATAGGGGTGCTGAGATGCCTCACTTATTTTTAAAATTGACAATCTGTAATTCAGATCTTGTGCTTACAATAAGTAGCTCAATTTCCAGATTCTCAACTGGGAGAAAAAATTGTATTGAAACCTGAAAAGAGAATGTTGCCAGGAAAAAAAATAAATAGAATAAACTTTAGCAAAGGGATTTAACTACTGAACAGATAAAGGCACTATATAAATAAAATGTATTATTATTATAGACAGTTTTAAATCAGTTGAATAAACAATGTGCTGATAAACTCTGGGATTCTATCTATCACGGGATTAACAAAGGTGTATGAATCTATCCTCAAAACAATATTTTAGCCTTTTAGATTTAAAAAAGTAACTAGTTAAATATGAGAAAGAAATGAAGCTGAATAATTATAACAAGGCACTATATTCCTGGCACCAATCTCCATCGTACAACAGGGCCTGCTGTGAGCATGTGAGCTTGTGCCAGGTATTTCAGTCTGAAAGTTGTGGAATAGGAGAAAACCACTTCCCATTTCCTATGATCAGTTGATGCAGAGGCTACTACAAAATAGCACTTATTGTAAAATCTAAGCACATCTTTGGCTAAAAGTCTTGATTTATGTAGGAAAGCAATTCTCTTACGCCACAAGTCATTGAAAACTCTTGCTCTTTTCACATTTAATCCAAGGCCCAGACATTTCACGAGGCAAGATAATAACTATAGGTACTGTAAAGAAGAGAATCAGAACAGTGAAAGTTAAGAGAGAAAATGAAATATAAGAAAGCATGTGATTGCATAGCTGTGTCCCCGCAAACTCTATCCCAACTGAAAACAAATGTTTTATTATCTTCTGGGATAATAAATGTCTACCTAACCTAACCTAACTCCAAACCAATCTCAGAAACAATCAGCAACCCACAGCCTTCCCCTATTCTCCCTGCCATGACTACACACAAACAATCATGTAAACAGAGTAAAATAACACATAGCTGAACTTAGTGCTCACCAAAAAAAAAAACCCTAATAATAAAATAAATTTACTCTCCCGCCTCTACCATCACACAGTCAAAACCAATTAACAGAACATGCAGCAATTCAGTTCTTAAGAAGTTTCAATCTCCCTTAAAGAGAAACAAGGAAAAGATGCGTTATGGGACTGAAAAGTTTAAAATAGCCATTGGATATCCCTTTGGAGGCAGAACAGTGCCATTGGTTGTAAAAAATATTGGTTTCCCCACATTGTTTTTGATTGTCAAGGTCCATCTGTCCTAATGAATGTGCTACCTTTAGACAAGCCAGATACAGCAGAAATGGTTGTATTCCCAGTTTACAAACTCTTTTCATCACTAGAGCAAATGTCTTACTAGCTTGAGCCATTGCCAAAATACAATTAAGAATGAAAAGATTTTGCTTGCCATTGTAAGATAAATTAGGACTATTGCATGCCTCAGGAAGATCAGCTTGACCATCAATGTAGCTGAGTAACGACAATATAAATTGGCCAGGATGAACTATGTTGAGACACAGAGAGTCTATGGCACTTTTCAACTACAGCACTGAACTGGTGGAATCCCGTGGTCTCTGGAGGGTAAGGTTTCTTGCAAAGCTTGCTCTCTCAAGACGCTTGCCTTTACCCTTCTTTTTTTATTTGCATTATTCCATTCCTATCATTAATGGGCATTAATGTCTTCCTCTGCTAGCAAGTCATACTTAGAAGTAGCCAGTCTGGCACAGAAAACACTGTGTATGGATTTGGACACCAGTGAAAATATAGGCATGCCTTCTTTCTTTGAAGATATGAAAAACTATGTTTCTGAGCAACTCAGTACTATGAGGGGCTCCCTGCCACTAAACCTCCAAGAAAACGAGGACAAGCTCTGTTCTGACATTGGTGAAATTAAGGAGGAGCAGAAAAAATAATTTACATATTGAAAAATTGACATTCTCTGGAGTTTTTAAAGAAGATATGGTCCTTTACTCAAGGTGTCTTAGCTTGTTTTTTAAGGCCAAAAACTCTGAATCTATAATGATTATTCGCCTCCTTTCAAGATCTGCATGCAAGAAAATGTCTCATTCCATTTAAATGGCCATGAGAAGTTGGTTTACAGGCCTTTCTCATATATCCAGCTTGCGTTAAGCTTTTATATGGATACCGTTACATTATTCTTGATACTCTAAATTCAGCTCTTGAGTCAATCAACCAATTTCAAGCTTTGGGCATGTGTCCGCTGTAAACATAGTTGCCATTCTTTCCTTTTTTTGTTGCTCATCTCATGGGGCACCTGCATGCCACGGTTGGTCTAGGATTGGATTAGAGGAGGGAGAAAACACCAGGCTGCATTAGTGTTTTCTTATTGTTTATTGTCTTTCTTGTTTAGCCAATGTAAAACCAGTGCTCCATGGGTTGCAGGGGATTGTTAGCTCTTGTTGTTAATTTATTTGATGTTTTTTTTCCTATAACAAGTATGGGGTTTCACAGTAAGGTTGTTGCCCCCATCTGTTAATTGTTTAGGTCTGTGGAGAGCAAAGCTGGTCCTGGAGGGCCGCAGTGGCTGCTGATTTGTGTTCCAACCCAGTTGCTTAATTAGAAACCAATCCTTACCAATAACAGATTCAATTTAATTTCTTGGCTTGTTAGTATTTTAACACTGCCATGCCAGGTCATTCTTATATCACAGATATTTTTCCTAAAGATATCATCCAAATGATAAGAAATTCTCAGTTCACTGTCTTCTCTTCAGTTTCCTTCCAAATATTTTATTAAACCAGAGAGTTCACGATGAATACACACAGGTGTAAATGGAGACAAGTTAAATGTAGAATTGCTGATTTATTTGTCATTATTAATGGTAATAATTAGCAATTACAAATAGTGAATTCAGATGTTTAAGACTAAAATAAGCAATTATGAGTAGGAAATCTAAACAAGCAAGGCAACTAAAATGATGCATTGAAATGTTGCTTGAGCAATAAGCATTTCCTCAGAATAATTGACATTTGATTAGGAAACTGGGTTGGAACAAAAATCTGCAGCCACTGCGGTTCTCTAGAACTGACGTTGCTCACCACTGGTTTAGGTGGTTATTCAGGCTTGGGAAGGGCTGGTTGGGTGGTAAGTTTGGTATTTAATGAGGTCACCCAATTCATCAGTGTTTTAATATATTTACCATGATAGCCTACTGTTTCCATTAGCATTTTAACCTCTTGTGAGCTCTTCCTATGCTCATTTCTTTAATACTGCTTTAAACGAAGAAGGTTGGGAGCATGCACTGATTACAGCATGTTACAACACCCACTACACCACCCGGTTTGAGATCGAAGTAGCAGAATATACTGAATTTGTCAACTACAAACGGGTCCATGTTTTCAAAATTAGTGTCAATATTTGATCTTCAGAATAGGACCCCCAGATGCCATCTTAAGACTCCAAATGGTGAGGGAGATATTACATTTTAAAAACAGTGTCATTTATAGAGGGGGTTATTAGAAAGAGAGGGGAAAGTGAGTGTCCCCAATACTTTTCAGCAGGCAATGTAGCCATTTTGAAGCAAGGCTATGTCAATATTTAAAAGTCTGCGACCTTTCCAGGAAAACGTTTTATTGAAGTTTGTTTTAATTAATAGTACACAACCAGAGTTTTATTTTGCTTCTCTGTTAAGCTTTCAATAGTTGGAGATTTGAAATGAAAAACATCTCAGATCTTCAGCAAATTTAACAATATATTCCGACAGGGAGATTTAATTTTTTTAACTGTGAAATGTATGACTGAAATTATTTTCATATTATAGAATACCTAATACTGTGAAAATCATTAATAGAATTCTCAAATATGTTCATTTTATGGGACAAACTATCTTCCTCATGCTTAATATGTTATGTGATACAAAATTGAAAGGGATAGCAATGCATAGAAAACCACCTGAAATCTGGTTAATGACTCTCAACATTGACAGGGTACAGAAAGTGGCTATTTTTAAACCATTCCATGTTAAAATGCGGAAAAAGAAAATAATTTGGAGAAATATAAAGGTTTTACTAAGTTATTTTTCTATAAGAAACTAAGTTATTATTAAAGACCTCATATTAGCTGTGTTGGTTATTATCCAAGTTCAATGAATTGTACCATAAGTTCTGGAAAGCTTTCCTGATCAAGTGTTGAACCAAACCAATAAATCACATTTTTTTTCGGAACTGTATTTCAGCTTTGGAACAGGATTATTGCACAGAAATGTTATTGTGGGGTAAAATTGTATCATAGATTTGTAAAAATCATTTTTCAAACAGGAAAAAACTATATCAAATTTGGAGAGAGGGTAGACATAAAATACATTTCATAAATTACATATTTGTCTAATACTTTTTAGCCTGGAAGGAAATTTCCTGTGGACAGAATGTTCATAAAGATCCTAAATTTTCTGGATTTAAGGATCTGGAATGTACACTGCTGTATTCTGTATGCAGACAAATACAATTCAAAAAATGCAAAGACAGGTTCTAAACTATGTGTCTATCTTATAAACATATCCAAGAAGTTAATGTGATTTTTTCTCGCAGTTGTGTCTTTTGCAAAACAAAAAATTCAAAGCTAAAAACTAAAAACTCAAAGTTGCAACAAGCACTGCTTAATGCAACTAACAAAAGACTGATAGTAAGGTCCAATCATTTTTTGTAATCAGATTTTTATTAATAGAATGAAAAAAAGCATGTCAGATATTGATGTAACTAGCAGCTATATTATAATATATAACTGGAGCAGTCAGTGGGGTGCTTACCTTGTTTGATGAATAAAGTAATGAAAGACAAATTTTAAAAAAAGGATTTAGATGGAGGTAGAAATGGTGCCAGCAAGTATATGCAAGACAAGGTGCAAAAACTGGATCCAAAAGGCAGACAGAAATTTGAGGAGTAGGTTATTCAGCTTAGAACGCTTCTTGGAATTCATGGAGTTGAAAGCCTCTGTGAGTCAGCATGAAAAAGAGAAGCATCCAAAGGAGTGGCCTCTGACTCCAATAGGACTCGAAGAGATAGATTTGAGAACGAGTCAGAGGAAGAAGAGGTGTGGATACAGGAAGAATAAACACAATGGCACATGAATTATACTTCTGTAGCCTGAGGACCAGAAATATTGCCAAGTCTGGATGCTGAAACACAGCAGCATGCCATAGTGAAGAGGATCATAAACCAGGCAACATTAAAAAAAAGCACTTAGCTTAGCCCTGGCATTTACATTGAGAGTTTTGTGCCCCTGGTCCATCACATGTGAATATGTTCTCTACAAATATAATCTAGAGACCAGAACATTTTTGATGAGATTCATGAACCAGGTCACTTTTAATGGCCATGTAAGAGGCTAAATCTCGAGTTGGCAGAGCATTGAGAGAAAGAAACTCTTCAAGCCTGAGAGGCAAGTATGCAGTACATTTTGGGTTATGGAGAAAAGTCATATTAAACCTCTGTCATGATGACCAAGGAATAAGAAAGGTGTATAAATATCTGAAGAATGGCACAATTAAGGGCAGAGAGAGAGAGAGAAAGAATGGAGCTTGGTGTCAATAACTGTGGAAAATTAGGAGTGAGAAATAAAAATGTAATCTAAAGATGACAGGGACTTTAAACAGGGAGAGAAAGGCCTGTCTTTTCTGAGAGAGGAATTAATTAAACAAAATTAGTTAATCAGAATAAAATTATAAATGAATATACATAGCGAGAGCAGAGATGGGGATTTATCCAGAATTGGATCAGTGACTGTGTTAACATCTATGCCAGTAACAAACTTGTAATCTTCCTACCTCCAAATTCAAATAACAGGTAACAGGACCTACTACATGAATAACATACTTTTACTTGGGTGCAGATGACATATAAACAAAGTTGTTGGACTAAGAGGCAGCCCTGATAGCATCACACTTCAGCAAATCCTTTTCATCTAAAAATGCAAGATCAACGTGATGGTTGGGAGCATGCATTGATAGCGCATTACTTCTCCCTGTATAAAAAATCATTCTCTGTAGATCTTTTCTGAAGGGGTGTCAATGCTCTAACACTCTATGTGGCTATATTTAAATTAGTCCTGATCTAAAATGAAAAGGACAGCAGTAAAGTGAACAAGATAAGAGCCTATACAGCAACCCTGCAGCAGCACAGCTTGCTGGCTTGCCTTCCAACAGTAACTCTAAAAAGGCACGTCTCACTGAAAGCCACTCTCCCCCAGAGCAGTCACTAACTTCTTGTTAATGATATAAATGGTCCATTCTAACAAAGCAAGGCATCAGAGCTGAGTCATACATGGTGCCTGTGGCTAACTGTAAGCCAGTATTAGACACCTTGCTCTGTGAGAAAAAAAAAACACCAAGGCATCATGCATCAATAAGTATGTGAAGCAGAACTTAAAAACTAAATGAAACTAATAAACAGGAAAGTGTACTGCTCAAACAAGTCAACTAAAAATGATGTTAATGAGATTCAGAAGAAATTAAAAGTCACCAGAACAGTGGAAAACAGTTTGTATACCACAAACAACATGAAAACACAAGTGAACAACAGTATACTTTTAGAGCTGAACTGTGAAGAAAGTCCACAGAAAAGTGAGAATCACCCCCACCTACGCAAGTATCATAGCAGGACGGGTCAAATTAAACATTGCGTTAGACCATTTGAGATCTCTAAGCTAAGGAAGACAGATGATAAGCATTACATTACGAAGGTTCCAAGTGATTTCAAATGATCCAAATGTACTGACTCCAAAAAGAAAGCTTGAGATACCTGGGAAATATCCTAAAAAGGATGAACCCTATTTTTTCAACCTCCTAATTGGGGTATACATAGTATTAATGCCAGTGACCATTTTAGCTCTGAGACCCTAATAAAAATAAATTGCATTAACTTCAGAGGAGAGGCCTTGAATTTTTGGAACCTCACAAAATACTATTAAATTAAATTATAATAGCAGGAGGATGCAGAGTGTTATCACATGCCCAATACAGCCTGTTTTCTCACAGAAGAGGGCAGAAAAGAGGACCCCTCACCTGAAGTACTGTGTATAGTTTTGGTCTCCAGACTACAAAACAGACATAGGTGCGCTACAAAAAGTCCAGAGAAGAGTAGGCTGATTCCAGGACTGCAGAGGAGAAGTTATGATGAAGATTAAAGGCATCAATACCTTTTCAGTTTAGGCAAAATGAGATTAAGAAGTGTAATGATTGAAGTTTTAAAATGATGTAGGGAATGAGTACTGAGGATCAAGACTGTTACTTTAACAAGACTTTAACCGGAACATACAAACACAGTTGGAAACTTGCTAAGGCTTTTCTGCACATACAGAGTCATAGGCATTTGGTACAACTTCTCAAGTATCAAGTGTGGCTGACAATAGGACTTTAGAGACCTTCAAAACGACTTGATGTTATTTTGGAGGAATTAACTGGATAGGATTTGTGATCTTTTTTGGGCTGAACTGCCAGTACTTGTCAAAATTTTTCTGATGTTTCTACTCTTAAAGCACGTCCCAATAGATACTACAGGGTATCTCAAGCTGCTTCAAAATATGCAAAACATATGTAGATAGGATTTGCACGTTCCAATGACCCTTCACTTCTCTGTGCATTGATCATTGTTCTTTCTAGATCTGCGGTTCAGCTATCAGACATGATCTTTATTCCAGCACTTCCTTGTTAGGTTGATTAGTATCCCTTGGTAAACAGGACATACTCATTTGTATCTCATTTTAAAAAAACACAGACCACATACTACTGTCTTTCAGTTCCCAGTCACTATCCCCACCTTCCATACAAGATGAAGAGATTTATTAGCGAAGCAACTACCTAATGACAATTTCCAGTGTTTTCAGCATTTCTGGTTGGATCTCCTCCACCGCTGTGGACTTGTTGCTGTGGAGCATTTTGATCAGAACAGTGACTTCAGACGCACAGATAGACTCAACACTAACCAATGCTTCTGGTGCCACCTCCTTTGCGGAGGGCATATCCACTGGGTTGACATTCATCAAAGTGTCCCTGGCATCATTAGGCAGTATTCAAATTTTGGTTAATGTTTTCCTAGTCTTTCTGAAAACAGCATGCGTGACGTTTCTTCTATACTTCTTAAATCGTTCAATAGGGGGAAAAATTGCTAATTGGATTGAACATTCTAGAATCCCTGTTAACTATTAACAAGAACAGATTCAGGCATTTTCTTTGCTTGCCTTGACTTGACAAACATTCCTATAGCTCAAGGCACATCAGCAAAATCTTCAAAAATTGCCAGGGCATATCCAGGCAGGTGCACTGTTTAGTCCCATTTAACATAAATTGTAATTTGCATGTGCACAAAGCTATTGAGAGACAAACTGATAATTTAACAGAATTAAAATCTCAAATTCATCAACTGTAAAAACAGCAATAACATTTAAATGGAAATGCTGCTTGATCTTTTAAACCTTAAGCCTCAAAGGAGCCTTAAATTGCTCAGTTTTGCATTAACTATAGCCATGATGATGTATTAGTGAAGTGGACAAACATATGACTATGCCCCCACCAAATACATATTATTTTGTCTGCAAGCGAAGCCTGTTACTAGCATCTTCAAAAATGTGTCACAAGTTCAACTAACAAAACCTGCTTGACAACACGTCTCATGAAAGAGGTACTCCACCTTACAAGATACTGGCATCAATTTGATTTGTTAATGAAAAGAATCCATATAATGTCAACTTGGCTTTCAATTGTCACGTTATCTTTATTTACATTATTCATCCCCCTCTGTGTTTCTCCGGTTTTGTTGCATTACAACCATAGAATTAAAATGGATTTTTGAGTGGTTAGCACAATTTGATTTACACAACATGTTGTCACATACTTGCTGTGCATGGGAGCCAGCCACAGGGACCAAAAGAAGGGAATTCTATGCCCGGGGGGTATGGCGGGGTTTACACTCAACTCTCTTATTTATATTATATATATATATTGTCAGGGATGCCAGGGGCAACGACCCGGCTGGGACGCCGTGAGGGACCGGAAGAGGGTCAAGGCCCGCCCTGGATCACGTGGGGGCCGCCTTCCTGGTTGCTCTGGGGGCCACGGGTTGAGGGCATGGAAGCCCCACCCTGTAGGGGCCCGTGGTCACCGACAGGAGGCGCCCCAATGCCTGGGGGACCTGTTACCTCAGCACTTCCGCCACACTAGGAAGTGCTGGGGGGAAGAATAAGGAGGATACCCGGAGAGCTGCTGGGAGAACAGCCGGCACTTCCGCCACGCTGGGGCGTGGCCAAAAGGGGAGTGTCGGAAGCACCTGGAGCTCATCCGGGTCATGTATAAAAGGGGCCGTCTCCCTTCATTCGAGGATAGAGTCGGGTGGAAGAGGATGACGCAAGAGAGGAGAGTGGAGGCGGCCCGAAGAAAGGCATTTGAGTGGCCAGGACTGAGTATTGGGGTTTATGCACTGTATTTTGGGTCTGAGTGACCATTATTACTGTATATATTTGTAAAATAAAACGTGTGGTGGTGAAAAACAACATGTCCGCCTGTCTGTGTCCAGGTCGGCTCCACAATATATATACAGTGGAACCTCGGTTTACGAGTAACTTGGTTTATGAGTGTTTTGCAAGACGAGCAAAAATTTTTAATAAATTTTGACTTGATAAACGAGCGATGTCTTGCAATACGAGTAGTATGGATACACTTTGTCTGCTGAGCGTCATGTGATCACAACTGAGCTGATGGTTCTTCTCTCTCTCTCCTTATCTCGCTCGCTTGCCCAGCGCGTCTCTCTCTCTCTCTCTCTCTCTGGCAATCGTCTCCTATTCTCCGTCTGAGTCTGTGTGCTTCACTCATATAGTCAACATCCGTACGAGCGTATACTGTTTACTACAGCATTGTGACTGTGTGTGTGTGCGCTGTGAAGTGCGAGTCCCCATCTTGCTCCCCAAAACACGAAGCTGAGTCTCAGTACTTTAACACCAGCTTTTTTCAGCTTGAAACAGCAACAGCGCTGTTATTTATTGTAGCGGGATCTTTATAATGTTCCTTGTATGACCCATTGACGACAGGCGCTTATAGCATGTCTGCGATCTTTTTGGATGCGCTTATACGGCGAACAGCTACAGTGCTGGGAGACTGCGATTGCTTTGGGACGCTCTTCCGCGTGTCGTCCCGTTGGGTGGAATCCCATATGAGTTTAGAAACTCACACCAGCCATGATTCATTTTAAAGGTAAAATACAGGTTAATTTGTATTATGTATTTTACTTTATATTTTGTATTAATCATTTTTATATGAATAGTTTTGGGTTGTGGAACGAATCATCTGAGTTTCCATTATTTCTTATGGGGAAATTCGCTTTGATATATGAGTGCTTTGGATTGCGAGCACGTTTCTGGAATGAATTATGCTCGCAAACCGAGGTTCCACTGTGTATATATATATATAATCTCTTCCTCCTTGGCTCTGAGGACAACATCACTTCCTGTCCTTGCCCTAAGGATGACATCACTTCTTTAAACCTCCCTATAAAACCCAACCTCCTTCCTCCATTGGGCAGCTCTGTTTTGGACTCTCTTCTGTACACTATTGTGCTGAAAACTTTGCCTTTTTGCAGCCAAGGTCATGTACACGGGTGGCTACCCCAAACCTTTGTCTTGTGTCGAGGCTCATCATTTCACAATGCCTACCACTATGAAGGCGTAAAATATTTTTTTATTGTGACACAAACAGAAATAATAAGTGTGCATACAGTAGGTATTTAAAAGTCAGTACTTTGTAGAGCCATTTTTTTGCTACAATTACAGCTCATTTAGGCACTAGGAGTTTTTCCCATTCCTCAAACTCAAACTGCTCTAATTCCTTCACGTTAGATGGGTTGCATTGGTGTACAGCAATGAAATGAAATAATGTCACAGATTCTCATTTAGTTTGAGGTCTTGGCTTCAACTAGGCCATTCCAAGACATTTAAATATTTCCCTTTAAACTATTCCAGTGTAGCTTTAGCAGTATGTTTACGTTGTAGGATCATTGTCCTGCTAAAAGTTGAACCTTCTTACCAATCTCAAATCTCTGGCAAAATGAAACAGGTTTTTCTCAAGAATTGCTCAGTATTTAGTGTCATCAATCTTTCCTTCAATTCTGAACAGTTTTCCTGTCCATGCTGATGAAAAACATCCCCTTAGCATGATGCTGCCACCACCGTGCTTCACTGTGGAAATGGTGTTCTTGGGGTGATGAGAAATGTTGGGTTTGTGCATGCTTATTTCTTATGCTTGCCAAAAAGTTCAGTTTTAGTCTCATCTGACCAGAGAAGCTTCTTCCATGTGTTTGGGGAGTTCACCCCATGCTATTGGGCAAACTTCAAATGTGTTTTCTTTTTTTTTTCTTTAAGCAATGGCTTTTTTTTTCTGGACACTCTTTCATAAAGCCATACTTTGTGGAATGTACGGCTTAAAGTGGTCCAATGGACAGATACTCCCATCTCAGTTGTGGATCTTTGTTGCTCCTTCAGTGCTGTTCTTGGTATCTTTGTTGTATCTCGGGTTAATGCCTTCCTTGCCTAGTCTGTGAGTTTTGGTGGGCGCTTCTTTTTTCAGTTTATAGTAGTGTCATATACTTTCTATTTTGTTATAATGCATTTAATGGTGCTCTGTGAAATATTCAAAATTTGGGATTTTTTTATAACCCAACCCTGATCTATACTACTCAACAACACTGTCTCTGACTTGTTGGGAGTGCTCCCTGGTCTTCAAGTTGTTTGCTTAGTGGTGTTGCAGAGTCAGGGGCCTTTTTAAACAGACATCATATGACAGATCATGTGACATTTTGCTTGCACATTGGTGCACCATAATCTACCAATTAGGGAACTTAATTGAAGATCTGGTCAAACATCCATCCATCCATCCATTATCCAACCTGCTATATCCTAACACAGGGTCACAGGGGTCTGCTGGAGCCAATCCCAGCCAACACAGGGCGCAAAGCAGGAAACAAACCCTGGGCAGGGCGCCAGCCCACCACAGGGCACACACAAACCCACACACCAAGCACACACTGGGGACAATTTAGGATCGCCAATGCACCTAACCTGCATGTCTTTGGACTGTGGGAGGAAACTGGAGCATCCGGAGGAAACTCTGGTCTAACAGTTATTTTTTGGGTTTCATAGCAAAAGAGATGAATGCATATGCACTCACACCTTGTCAGTTTTTACTTGTTCTTTTAATTTTGATACAAGGTTTTACTTATATAGAAAGATTTCATTTTCACTCCACTTTAACCATTTGGACTGTATTGTACAATCGATTACATGAAATCCAAAAAAAAATCCTTTTTAATTCCAGATTGTAATGTGACAAAACAGGACAAACACAGAGAGGGAAGAATACTTTCACAAGGGACAGTAAATGGAAGTGTACACTAATGCCAGAAAATGCTACATTCCTTGTGCCTCTTGAATTATAAAATAAGGAAGCTCAGGTACGTTTCCCTTGTTATTACAGTGTTGTGCATTTCTTATAATATGTTATAATAAATAGGGAACTCTGTGAAACACACAATCTGTGCAAAAGATGCAAAATTATGAACTAAAGTGTAAAAAGGTTCAAGGGCTTTTTGCCCAAACAAGGACCAAATTTGCCTATTTGTATATTTTAAAGTGATAACAATCGGTCTCTTTATTTCTTTATTTGGTAGGGGCTTGTCATAATTTAATTTTTAATACATTCTTATTGAACTTGACCATTATTTATCAAGTAGAAAAAATTGTTGACTTGCTTTTGAATACTTTTTAAGTAGAGTTAAAGATATTAATAACAAAAGCTAATATATGTTAACATGTGCTTTTCAAAACATCAATAAAAATTATTGCAACACTACATCTACAATGCCAATAGAAAATAAGCCTTTGAAGTATTTTAGAGGTTGCAGGCAGAATAAAAACATCTGAGTTTAAAATGTGAAAGATTTCTTTTTCACTTGAGTCCCTAGCGTGTCAAGTTAAATCAAGATGAAATTAATATTTCAGCACCTCCTCTGTACTTCTGGAATCTATTACCAGATTGTATAAAACTGGTATATGTGATAGAGTATATGAGGGTACTTTTTTTTGTTTTTTGCCTTTTATTTCAAATATCTTTAATCTTGAAGAATCTCTAGTTTTTCAGTGATTTTACAGTATTTAGAACTGGATTAATTATCTAATAATTATTTGACACAGACAATAGAAGAATTTGCAAAAATCCAGATCATGTTTTATTTCGAAAAAAGCAACAATAAAAAAAAAAAATTTGCTCCAGTCTTTTTTAGGGAATCCCAGATTTACTACAACAAACAGAACTATATATATATATATATATATATATATATATATATATATATATATATATATATATATATATATATATATATATATATATATATATAGTGAGACTTGCCCTAACACCATCAGACAGAGACCGCATCCTTATAAAACTTTTGTTTTTTATTTTCTCCACAACAACACAGTCCTGAACAACACACTGTGCTTCTTGCCCCAATCACCTTTCTCCTGGGCCTTTCTCTCACTGTCCCTGGGCTGCCTTTTCCTCTCTCCATGGGAGCCTTGTCCTGCTCCCACTCCTGAATCTAGCTCTCAGACTGTAGGAAGGCAGGCCCTTTTATTCTCACCCGGATGTGCTCCAGGTGTTCCCTCCGATGTCACTTCCTGGTGTGGTCAAACAGCACTTGGAAGCACTCCGGGCGTCCCTGGAGGGATCCTCCTCCATCTTCCCGGGTGTGGCAGAAGTACATCAGTCCCAGGCCTTCTGAGACTCAGGGCGACCCCTGGCAGTGGCCACGGGTCCCAATAGGTATAAGACTTCTTGTTCTTCTCCCATGGTCCTCCTCTGATCCAGGACAGTTGCCCCCTCGTGGCCCGGAGAACGTACATGCCTCCTTCCAGTCCTTCCAGGCGTCCCAGAGTATATATTATATATATATTGTGGCGGGCGGCCGGACGCCACTTCTATTTATGTTCCAGGGGAGCAGCCAGGGGTTCCTCAGTACGTCCCCCGGAATGCTTGGTGGCAGCCCTCCTGGGTTACATCAGGGCCACAGATGTGGGATTTCAGGACTCAGACCTGTTCGGCTCCATGGCCACCACCAGGAGGAGCTGCACGGCTTAACGAGCCTCTGTGGGCTGGAATGCAGCCACACCCAGAAGTGAGGACTAATTAGGCCAATTACCACCTGGAGCACTTCCGGGAGGGCTACAAAAAGAGCCAGCAGCCACTACTCAGAAGCCAGAATTGGGAGGAAGAGGATGAGGTTGCCTGGAAGGAGTGGTGGTACAAGGAGCGGTGCAGAGGTCTGTTAAGTGATTTTTGGGACTGTGTTGGGCCTGTGGGACACGGGGAAGGCATGCCCAACAGCTGAAGAGTGTAAATAAAACCTGTGTGCTTAAGACATTCGTGTCGTGTCTGTCTGTGGCCGGGCTATACTTTATAATCAATATATATTGTCACACATGTACGATTAGGAGGCAGTCAAAGAGCCTAAAGGTAAGTAAGGCATCGCGAGATAAGGGGTTGTCACGTGGTACTTACCTAAACTCTCTTTTGCCAACAGAAAACAAAGAGAAATAATCCCGCAACTTCCAGATTTCAAAATGGCCACGATGATGTCACTTCCGGCCAACATTGATGACGTCACTTCCGGCACCTACAAACCACCTCACTTCCGGCTATTCAAAATGACGTCATTTCCGGTACCTGTTGCAACGTCACCATTTTGCCAACCATTTCCTGTCACCTGTTTTCTGTCCTATATAACCACCATTTTGTTACAGTAAAGTTGTTCATTGTGCTTTCAAGATTTTGAATCATCACATTTTTTTCAATATTGTCTGTATGATAATATACGGGGATGGTCCCCAAACCTTTATTTTGGTATTTGTGACGTTCTTTCTACCACAATTGCCGTAACCGGCAGGATTATTTGTTCACGATGTCCGAAGAACAAGACCTGAACACCGTTCTCTCCACTATAATGGGAGATTTGCAAACACTGAAAATTCAGATGGGGGAGACAATGACCCAGTTAGCGGAATCGGAGGCTCGTTCTGCAGCTAGGATACAGACGGAGGTCGCTCGGTCACCACCCATTGCTCTAACAACTCTCACTGAATCGGACGATACTGAAATGTATTTTTTGATCTTGGAGCGTACCACTAAGCGGAACGCATGGCTGAGGTCGGAGTGGGCGTACCAACTGGCTCCCTACCTGAAGGGAATGGCGCAGAGGGCCTATTATGATTTAACTGATTATGACGCTCTAAAACTAGAGGTCTTTAAGCGCTACGGCGTATCTCCGGAGCAGCAGGCAAGAGAGTGGAGGGACTGGCAATTTGACCCTGAGAGGCCACTGAGAACCCAGGGCTTCAAAGCCTGGGGAAAGGTCTGTCGTTGGCTACGGCCCGACATCAATACTTCACATAAGATGGCCGAGATACTGGCATGTGAGACCTTTGTTCATGCCCTCCCTGAAAACATTGCCCAGCAAGTCCAGAAACACAATTATGAAGACATGGATTCTCTAATAAAAATCGCGGAGTGTCATTGGGTGGCTTGTAAATCAGGGCGATCAGAACGGTTCTCTCGCCGAACCCAACAGGCACGTGGGGCAGCTCCTGAGCCCCCCGACAAGCTCCCGAACCTGTCGTCCGTAGACGAGACAGACCAGCCAATCTTCCCCGCTGTTACAAGTGTGAGGAGGTTGGACATCTGTCTCCTAACTGCTCCTTCGAACCCATGGATTGTTCGTTGGTAAGGGGAGAAAGGTACTGTGCCACCGTGAATAACCCTTTGTCTCTTCCCTATACAGGTGCAGTTATTATAAATGGCAGAAAGGTAAGGGCAATGTTTGATTCCGGGAGTAACATTTCTATTGTTGCTACCCGTTTCGTTTTACCTCAACAATGGACTAAAATAAAAACCAGTCTAAAATGTATTCACGGAGATATCCGGTATTATAAAACAGCCAGATGTATCGTGACAGTAGATGGAAATCTGACAAGTATGGCCATGGCTGTGTTACCGGATCCTCCATTTCCAGTTACACTTGGTAGGGACTGGAGTGAAATTATCAGTGGTAAAAACATAAATGTACCGAAGAAATACTTAGGCTTAATGATGGAACAGACTGATCCAACTGCCTCCACGTTATGTCCCTCAGTAGCACGGGCTGATACTAGCACCCAGTGCGAAGAAATCGATGTCCCATCGTCCTCTAAGGGAGCTAATACAATTAACGTGGAGGGCGTGGAGGCAGTAGCCCCTCCCCTTCGCGCAAGACCCAATTCAAGCTTTAACGTCCCAATTCCTTCTAACTCCCTCATCCTTTAAAAGAGAACAGTGGAACGACGATTCCTTAAAGTTTGCTAGAAATGCTATAGTGTCCACCGAGGGTTATACAACTCTGAATCCCATGCCACCCACACCGTTCTTTGTTATTAAAAATGATTTGTTATACAGAGTGTCAGAACACAGGGGTGAAGTGCGAGCATCATTGTTAATCCCACACACTTTTCGGTGACAAGTGTGTGAATTAGCACATGCTCACCTTCTAGGAGCCCATTTGGACTTCGATAAAACTTTAGAGAGGATAAAACTCTGATTTTATTGGCCGGGAATAAATGAGGAGGTCCGCCGATTTTGCACTTCTTGTCCGGAGTGTCAACTTCGCCAGATTCCCAGACGGACTCGAGCTCCTCTCGTTCCCCTTCGTCTTATTGATATCCCATTTGAAAGAGTCGGAAAAGACCTTGTAGGACCTTTAGAACCCTCGTTAAAAGGATTTAAATATATTTTAGCATTAGTTGATTATGCCACTCGCTTTCCAGAAGCTGTTCCTTTGCGCTCAGCTAATACAAAAACCATCGCACGGGAATTAGTAGGGATATTCGCTCGTGTTGGGATCCCCAAAGAGGTTTTAACAGACCAAGGGACTCCTTTCACTTCGGAGACATTCAGGGAAATAGCTAAATTACTCTGTATAAAACATCTGAAAAGGTCAGTCTATCATCCCCAAACTAATTCATTGGTAGAGTGTTTTAATCAAACGACTAAACATTTTTTGATGAGAGGGAATTAAGAAAAAATCTAGATGCACTTTTTGATGATAAATGGACAGGAAATTCACATTTACATTTACAGTGAAGTCAACTGTTGGTTGAACCTTTCTAGCCCTATAATTTATTCCAGCTGAAGAAGCTTTTTTTATTCTTTTGCACTACTAGTAAATGTCAACTCTTAAAATTATTTCACTACTGTTCTTTTTATTTTTTTCTCGAATAATTGGGAACTCCCAGGCAAAAAAAAAAACCCACTACATGTATGGTTGTCTACAGACTAATACATTTTCATGGTAATTGAAATGAGGCCTGCATGCCCAACTCCGACACAACTATTACACAAGGTAACTTTCTAAATAAGAACGACTATGGCCAGTGATCTTTAAACATTTCACCCTCATAGTGCTCAAACTCTGCAACTAATAATGGTGAGAAGGCCAGGTCTAACAGCATGAAACTCTAAACAGAGGAGATAACACATATCCTGTAACGCCAAAGGAGGCCTGGTGGCATATTTTTGTAGTACAATGGCAAGCCAAATTATCATTTAGAAAAACTTTTAAAACATTTAAGAAGGTAATGGTTATAGTAGCAACAGCCATCGACTTTAACTTGACCACTTGGCTTGACTTGACTTTAAATCTCAAGGTTACCAGTTCAGTCACACATTCCAAGCAAATCATGGAACCTGCTTGTGCTTCACTTCTGACAAAATAAGTAAACATACAGCTTAGTTGTATGTAGAGTTTCCTTATCATATACTGTTTCTTTGTGTTAAATGCGTAATAGATGAACAATAAACAATATGGTAATGTCCATTTCCAGGTGGGAGAAGTAAACCACACAGGCAAGTGGCTGTAGCAGTCCAAAAACAAAGGTTTTTATTGCTCTTTCGACTTAAACTGGACAATGCAAACTCAGAAAGAAAAAAACAGAAGAAGAACAACTATGTGTCAAGCATCTCTCCAACTCATTTTTACACCCCCACCGTCCCTCTTTTCTTCTTTGCATAAAATAAAAAAGCAGAACTTCCTTAACAATTCTGTGTCTGTGTGTGTGTGTCTCTCTCTCTCACACATGTGTGTGTCTCTCTCGCCCGTGTGTCTCTCTCTCGCGTGTTTGTGTCTCTCTCTTGCGCGTGGCTGTGTATGTGTATGTGTCTCTCTCTCTCTCTCTCGCTTGCTGCACAGGGAATGCACAGGGAGAGACTGAACACATGCGGAAACTATCGGCATGCACAAACCGAAAGGGAAACTGGCTTGTTCGTATACCTAGTGTGTGGTCGTGAACAGATGCAAAAGTTTTGATCGTAAACCGATTTGTACGTGTTCCGAGACGTTCGTGAACCGAGGTTCCACTGTATTTGTAAAAGCGCCTTACCTTGTAACCAGGGCAGCTTCCAGGCTAAATACAGCAGCTCTCAGGACAGATGCAAAAATGGTGGAATAGCTGTAGGTCTTAATTTCGGGGAAAAACGATATATATATATATATGTATATGTATATTTACCAAACTTAGTTTTCTAATTTCTATATTGTTCCTAAAACACAGAACTTAGGAAATAACAGCTTACTTAATTAGCCCAGGAGTCCAATTTAAAACAGAAGCTGGTTGGAACAAAAACCTGCAGCCACAGTGTGCCCCCAGGACCAAAGTTGGGAAACACTGTTGTAGGCCGCAAGGTACTGATTCAGAAAACACAGATGCATTGGCATTGCAAAATGATTATAATAATATCCTACTTAACTTTTCTTTTGTCTGTTTAACTAGCTCAAAAAAGAGAAAAAACAAAAAAGAAACTGCCCATTCTGATTTGAAAGGTTAATTACAGGAAAAGTACGGTACTATAGATTTTCAGCCGTGCCAGTTTATAAACCTAATTAACTTTTACTGGCGCCTCGTTTTGCCTTTTTAACTCACTTTTTGTTCAAATGTATACTGTATGTTCATTTTCCTTGTTAGGACTCAATCGCTTTTTCATTTATTAAAGCTTGGTAAATAATTGGCTGTTTTAATTTTCTTATTTCATCATTTTTATCTTGAACCTTTACCATTATAGCAAATTCTGCATGTAAAACAGTAATTCCCAGTTATCACTAATGCACAACAATTAAAGTGACCAATATTACTTGAAAGAATTTCTTATGTTAAGTTTTAATAGAGAAAGAAAGATAAAAATATTCTTTGCTGCCTTTCCTGGACAACAGTGATTGATCATTTTAAGGAAACAGCTAATTGAACCTTGGTGAATGTGTAATCAGTGTGCTAAAATGATTGTTCTGTACATTTTAAATATTGTACACGGTGCATTAACATCAAAGAGTAATTAAGTCCCTGCAGTTGGATTTGAATTTGGTTACAGTGTTATAACTCCTGATTATCCTTGCTGTAATTGTCTGAAGCACTTTTGGATTGTGTAAGAATATGTACATCTGCTTCCAAATATGAAAATTACTTAGCACAACGGATTTTAAAATTAGACCTGCAAGGTTTGTAGAATTGTCCTATACATGTATGTGATTTATCCTTTATCATATTTAATAAGCAGTTATTTTTCCTTAATAGCTACAGATTCAAGCAGAAGTGTTCAATTGTTTCAATTTTAACCCTCTAGTGTTATCAAGAAGTTGTTTTGATCAGGCTATGACAGATATCTTCATAGTCATATTAGTCAAATGAAGTTTAGCAGAGAACCAAAACATATGTAGCAGTCAAAAAAAGGTTATTTTAATGATAAACATGAAAGAAAGAGACATCATGTTTTAGCTATACAGCCTTCATGAGACACGCCTAAATGAAGGGTATACAGCCGAGACGTTGTGTGTCTTAACCTTCTTTAATTTTCAGTGTGGAAATCCATCCATCATCCAACCCGCTAGATCCTAACCACAGGGTCACGGGGGTCTGCTGGAGCCAATCCCAGCCAACACGGCGCAAGGCAGGAAACAAACCCTGGGCAGGGTGCCAGCCCACCACAGGTGAGGAAATCATCTTTAACTTTTTATTTGCAGAGGCACACTGATGTAACTTTTCAATAATTTAGGGTGCAGTGTACAGTACTATGAAAGGTCAGAGTAAAACTATAAAATAGCATGTATATAAAATACTGTAGATCTGCCAGACATTATACAAAAAACACCCTAAAAACTTTCAATACCCATGCAGTACTTGAATATAACTTTCAGTTTTAAAAAAGAAGAGCAAAGTCTCCACAATAATAATTTAAAATGGTGTTACAGTAATTCCTGAAAGTTATTGTTTGTGTTTTATGACACAGCAGTGTCCAATAAACATTTACTTTCTCCCTTGTGTCCAATGCTGCTTAGGCATCCCATGGCCCTGTAATGGCATATGTGAGTTTTGAAAATGGAGGAAATGTAAATTCATTTGCTAGCCTGCTTTTTAAGAAACCAGAAACAGCACTAATCACAGGAAAAATGTTATCAAATGAATTAATATTTTGAAAAGTAACTTTTTCCAATAATTTGGTTTTCAATTAAATGCTATAGAATTTAAAGGACTGTTGTGTTACATACAAAGCAATTCCTGACTCAGTTAGCTGTACATTCACTGCTTCTTCCAACATTTCCTTTCCAGCTAATTCCAGTTCACCAGCTTGCTATCGGATGTGCCTCCAGTCACGTTAAGTCAAACTGTTGTGATGTGGCCTTCTACAACACTTCAAAACAAGTAAAGGGGCACAGAGTAAACCTATAGTAAAAGAAAATAATACAAGCACACACTGTCTTTCTTTTTCTGAAGCATCCCTATCTTTTTGCTATAGTAGATGCATTTCCTTAGAATTTATTTAAGTATTTTTTTTGTATTCTCTGTAACTCTTTTTGTACTGACTATTAGTAGGGTCCACTCTCACCCTGGTAGTTAACTGTCACACAGCAGCCATTCAATGCATTTTCGACTTTATTTCAGGTTTTTGTCCACATTCCTGCATTCCCTGGCACAATTTTTATAGAGGCAATTCAGCCACCATCTTAATTAGCACACATTGGCACCTTTCCACTATACCCCAGCAGTCTAGCAATGGCATTTAAGCGGCATGTCTCTGGACGTGAGTAGAAAGCTTATGTTAGCCCTTTGAAAACATAAATCCTGCTCAGAATTGCCTGGAAATCCAAGTCATTTCCTATTAAATAAAAACAGTACAAAACCCAATCTAAATGGCAGTACAGTATATTACTAATATTTAAAATTCAGATAGCATACAGTAACTTAATCATCTACCACATTCACACAAAACTGAAATCACAAATTACTGGCTACAAATTAAACAGCAAAAACCGACTGCTAGCAGCAGCGTTCGATAGATTTTTCATTGTATGAAGCTGATGCCAGCGTGGCTACTCATAGGTAAATCTAACTAGCATAAAAAGAATTTAGTCTATAGATTTTTTTTATTTTACCGAGGTCTCAAGGCTATGGCCAACAAGGAGCATTGCTTGATTTTTTATGAAACTAAGTACTACTGGACAAAAAGTTCATCTGAAATAGTGTGATGTGATCGTAAAACAAATAAAAATTTATCCTTAACCTTTGGCATAATACTTCAAGAACATTGTTGTGTACAAGACAATTCTTGCCTTCTACCTCACAGTCATAGCATTGATGGTGTATAAGCATACACAATGGCAAGTGTGTAAAGAATCAGGTGTCACATGCATGCACTCTGGGTATACTTTATGGGAACTGATTTTAAACGTACACCAAAAACAACTTAAACTACTGCACAGCCACATGCCTGCCTTCCTTTTCCACCATCAGATCTGATGAAGAAAGAAGGAATTGTAACCACACCTTTAGCACCACCTTTGACTCCACCTTTTCCAGTCCCTGGCTCTAAACACACAACCCAAATAGAAGTTGCTTGTTTTTTATTCTGCTTTAGCCAACCAACAGATATTAGACAGAGACTCTCTTGGTCCCTGGACCCTTTCTTTATGGTTTTGTCACTTTACACAGGATAAGTACTTAAGATAACATGTGCAAAATAGCATGGTAGCTATATGTATGTTGACATACAAACTGGCCACAGCATGAAGCAGTACTCAGGTAGTATATGTTACTGGCCCCAGGAAGCCTTAATGTAGCTACTGTAGTTAGGTTTTGTGCAGATAACGTACTCGAAATGGTGACAAGAGACACTGTCAAAGAGATAGTATTTGATTGTTTTGGCTACAAAGGCTAACAAAGCTATACTGATTTTATATTAAGCCAGCTTTCTATTCTAATATGGATTTTTGGTGCCATGTATTCTGTCATCCTGACTTATTCATATGAAATGTAGAACTGGGGATAGAGATTTACCATGCTAATTGTTTTGTGGATCCACATTCCGGCAGCAGTGGCTAAAAAGCAATAACCAATCCTTAATGGTGCTGCATTTATTACATATACACTAACACATGGACTTTTGGGAAATTATTGGAGCATATTTAAGCCGAAATGTTCCCATAAGACACGCTAAAAGGAATGCACGGTGCCAAACATGTGGAATCTGGGTGCCCAACCTCCTGAATGAGAAGACAGCTTCCCTGAAAGTCTGGAGGGGGATGTCTGTATTCTAATTTAAATTATCAGTATTCAATATTCAATTTTTTTACCCACAATTTCAAATAAAGTATACAAAGTTGATCATTTCTTTCAGGAGAAATTTCTGTTTTATTTACACTATACTAGGGGGCTTTGCCACCTCCTCGCTTCACTCGCCAAAACCCCAATCCCCCTCACCCCCCCCCACCTGTGCTATGCGCCGTTGTGAAAAGAGAGGCTGAACGCACCCCAAGGAGACGCGGTCACTCCTCCGAAACTCCCTCTTAAAGGTGATACAATAGGAAACAAATCCAGTTTTTTTTTACCTCTTCTTTGCTCGATCAGCTGCTGGCTTGCTGCTGCTCCCATGCCTCATGATCTGCATCTCGTGGGATGCTTCAAACATTTAAAAGCCTGTACAGCAGCTCTCCTTTTGTCTCACTGCCTTGTCACTCTTCTCCCCCAGACATCCTCAAACACTATTCGATCTGTTTTTGCTGTTCCGTTATTTCACCGAGTAATATTTTCCATTTGTTTGCGCTAATGCAATCTTTACTATCATTTTTTTGAGACTTTTGAATTTTCCAACTCTCAGTTTCTCTAACATACTCTGCATGTGTATCACGCCAAAGTTTTAGAATTCTTTACAACGTTCTACTTTGTCTTTTTCAAGCCCCGGGAGTGGTTAAACCTCTTGGCACAAAGTCTAGTCTCGCGGGACATAAAAGCGTTTTTCTGAGAAGGTCACGTCTCGTTTCTCTGAACAAGTCTCGTCTCGTTTTTTTATATAATAGAAAAATATGTGCTATCTACTAAGATGTTGTAGTAGAGTCTTTATTGAAAATATTTATGAAGTTATTTCTAAGAACATTTGATTAAAAACATACAAAACTTAGAAATCAATCTTAGTTAAGTGTTTTTGAAAAAAAAAAAGCAAAATCACCCATGACTTTCTTTATCCTTCTTGTTCCCATCATTCAAGTAACAAAAAATATGACCAAGACAGACAGATAGACAGACAGCACTTTAGGAACTAGCAGATAAACAGGCTGATATTGCGGTGAGCTGAGTGTGCTGCTCTTTGTTGTTTTGTCATCCACACATACATAACATTATGAGAAAATGGCAGTTGGTGCTTGCAATTGCTTAATAGCATGAGCAAGAAGTGGTGGCAGCTGTTGAAACATTGAAGTCATAAATCTATCTTTGTTTTACTTTCATTTATATCTACAGAAGTAAGAGTATTCTCCATCCATCCATTATCCAACCCGCTATATCCTAACCACAGGGTCATGGGGGTCTGCTGGGGCCAATCCCAGTCAACACAGTCAAAGCAGGAAACAAACCCCGGGCAAGGCACCAGCCCACCGCAGAAGAGTATTCTGAAGAATGAAAAAATTAGAAATGTGTACCAGATAAATCATGAAACTAACAACAGCACTAGAAGAGTAAATTACACTAGAAAGATGAATGAAGTCAATGAGTTAGAATATCAGCATTTAATTGCCAATAAGAAGCTGAAAAGATTAATCAAATAAACTTATCAGAGCAAATCATTGTTAAACAGAGGCATACAGGGTGGTGTGAGATTGTGGAAAGAGTCAAATAAATAAGTGATGTTAACAGGAAGCTGCATTATTGCAGATATAGGCACACACAACATAAGAACATTTAAGCTAACAAACTCACCAATCCTATTCACCTAATCTCTCCAAAATCACATCAAGTTGAGATTTGAAGGTCCATAAAGTACCACATAACTTGGTATTTTTGGTTCTCTGTGTGAAGAAGAACATTCTAACATTAACAAGTTTCCTTATGTTCTTGTTGAAGATTTCAATTTTAACATAACAGTTGGCATCCACTGTGTTAATTCCCTTTATATGGTAATTGTAAACACTTTAATCACCTCTTAATCTCAATATGCAAAAGTGATAAAAGGTTCAACTCCTTCAACCTTTCTTCATAGATCATACATCTTAGTCATGGAATCAGCCTCTTTTCACACTCTTTTCTAACCAAACATAGATAATAAATGACCCTTCCTCACCTGTTATTGGACTGCACTGGTATCTTTTCGGGTATGGTGGTCTGCTTCAAATTGCCTCTTGCTATTTTTATGAAGACCCTCATGACAACAAATAGGCCACAATATACAAAAAATAAGCATGGTTAATTACATTAAAATATATCACAGAGAAGAGATGAGTACAGGTGGGGCACAAAAGTACAATGTAAATGCTACTGTTCTTCTAGGCCTACCAGGTGAGTAACTTGTCCATTTTTTCTCCTCTCCAGTATTCTCTTGACTTTCTACTCCTTTTCCTCCTCCCCTCTTTCTCTCTCTTCTCTAAAAAATAAATCAATTATTTTGATAGATAGTTAAAGTTAACACTTTGATAAAAAGAATTCATAAACTTTACTGTTTACAACTGTTACCATACAGCTTAGTATCATTTTCAGTGTGCAATAAATAACCATTTTACTGTAGCTTACCAAA
Organism: Polypterus bichir lapradei; assembly: GCA_026402145.1. Taxonomy (NCBI): domain Eukaryota; kingdom Metazoa; phylum Chordata; class Cladistia; order Polypteriformes; family Polypteridae; genus Polypterus; species Polypterus bichir. Next base: position 29,420,463 of record JANRMT010062792.1, on the reverse strand, counting down.
TCTAAAGTAGTGTGATTTATTTACTGTGCTCTTACATGCTGACTGGAAAAATTATATTCTCCAGTTACAAATTGACTATGTCTAATATTCATATACATAAAATGTTCATGTATAGTTAAATTTATAAGAGGGCAGTTTTTCACATGCTCATGCCCTTCATTCAAACTGTACTTGACTTACATTATAGACACTCTATCTGTTATTTTAGTCTAATCCACTGTAAAATTCGCACACACTATAAGACACCTCATAAAAAAAAGTTATAGCAAAGGGATAACATCTGCTGACATAGTGCAGAGACTTCAGTGCTCTTTATTTATGTACTCCTTTTAACCACATTCTCCCAAGTTGTACAAAACTACCACTCTGCTCTCAGTCTGCACATAAACAACTGGCATAATACATAAAAAGTGGACAGGAACAGTAGTTGTGCCCATTGAAAGGAATATTCATAGCCTTTGTGGGTTCAGACTGGCGTCTGTGTCTATTTGCATTTCATTTTTTAACAAAGCAGAAAATACAGACTTTTTAAAGTCACATGCAGGTGATATTGTGTCATATTATTCAAGGAAAGTGGTTTCATTATATTCAAAGTAAGTTTGATTCAGTTCATTAATGGGGGACTGTTTGATTTGATACATTTATTTGTATAAAGTATGCTCCATCTCACTAACTATAATCTGGTTGTAAAAGAGTGTCTTTAGTATATGATTACTTACTATTTGGCTGACACCTTTATCCAAGGTGACTTACAATGTCTGACATACAATTGGTTACATTTATTTTGTTTTTGAAGTTGGAGCACAGGCAAGAAAAGTGACTCGATCAAAGTCACATACATAAATATTTGCTAATCTTGGTTTCATCAGACCATAGAATCTTGTTTTTCATGGTCAGGGAGTCCTTTAGGTGCTTTTTTGCTAAGGCCAAGTAGGATTCCATGTGCTTTCACAAAGGAGAGGCTTCAATCTGGCTCCTCTGTCATAAACTCCAGATCAGTGGAGTGTTGCAGTGATGGATGTCCATCTAGAAGTTTCTCTCATCTCCACACCAAGCAGAAGATGCAGGAACATCTCAATGCTGATCAATAGAAATTGATGTATCTGAGACAAATTTCAACTGCTGCAGCACAGGATCTGAATACTTCAATGTGTCAATGAGATATTTCAGTTTTTTATTTTTTATAAATTTGCAGAAATTTCCAAAATCCTGTTTCCTCTTTGTCATTCTCTGTTATTGAGTGTTGATTGACGAGGAAAGAGTTTAAATGATTTTTTGCTTGTGTCTGCAACACAACAAAATGTGAAAAAATTTAAAGGGGTTTGAATACTTCCTGAATTCACTGTAGACTGTAGCTGCACCTTTAGGACCTTCAGATCTCTGTGATACTTTGGAAACATTTTGTGTATATGAATTGAAAAACATATATGGAGCAGAATGGCCATTTCTTGTCAGAATAATCACCATGTTCTTATATCCTGAATATTGTTCAGTGTAATATTGTACATAGCACCTTACAATATTTACAAAGTATGTTGATATTGTAGTAACTAATGATGATTTCTTAAGGATAATTTCATTTGACAGTGTGGAAGATCAGCCTGACTACAGACAGATACCAGGAGACACAAGTCCAAAAGCACAGACTTTTAATTTCTTTTCTCCAATACAGCACACACACTGTACACAAATCACCAACAATGCTCAGTCCTTTTTACTTTACTTTCTTCTCCTTCTCTTCCGATGCCTCCACTCCTCTCCCGCAAGCTCTGTCTTCTACCTCCCAACTCTGGCTCCTTGAATGGAGTGAGGCGGCCTCTTTTATACTGCATCCGGAAGTGCTCCAGGTGCTCTCCGATCATCTTCCGACAGTACTTCTGGGTGTGGTGAAAGTGCTGTATGGGAACCTAGATCCCCTTCTGGTAGCACTTCCAGGTGTGGCGGAAGTGCTGCAGACCAAGGTTCCGGAGCTGTCCAGGTGCCCACTGTCGGTGACCATGGCAGCCTAAGCTTCTGAGCTCCACCTAAGCTCCTGATACAAACCAGGGGAGCTGCCCTCTCATGTCCCGGGGGAGGAATTGCTATTGACATGTCCTCTCACCTGGTCCTCTCCTCAGAAGGGCATCCCAACTGAATAAGACCCCAGGCTGTCTGCCATAACACTAATTTATGACTAATTTAGATTATTTTTGTAAAATTTGATTTTAGGGATTGCTGTATTGGAGATGTACTATACATTTCAATGAATTGGGTAAGCTTAATTTACACCTGTGTCTCATATTAGCCCAACAAATCTTATTATTTATTATATTTTAATTGGATGGCCAAGCAGTTACAGTAAAGGACCGTTATTGGCGCTGTGCTAAAGTAGTCAAGCATAATAAGAGTCCTGCTTTAATTTTTAATGACTTCCTATTTTTATTTGTTTTCTGTTTTTTCTTCAATAATAAATATATGGTTAATATTGCCCTGCTTCAAAGAAAACAATTGTTACAGTTAGGTCCATGAATATTTGGACTGAGACAACTTTTTTCTAATTTTAGTTCTGTACATTACCACAATAAATTTTAAATGAAACAACTCAGATGCAATTGAAGTGCAGACTTTCAGCTTTAATTCAGTGGGTTGAACAAAAAGATTGCATAAAAATGTGAGGCAACTAAAGTATTTTTTTAAAACAATCCCTTCATTTCAGGGGCTCAAAATTAATTGGACAAATTAAATAACTGGAAATAAAATGTTCATTTCTAATACTTGGTTGAAAACCCTTTGCTGGCAATGACAGCCTGAAGTCTTGAACTCATGGACATCACCAGATGCTGGGTTTTTAATGCTCTGCCAGGCCTTTACTGCAGCGGCTTTCAGTTGCTGTTTGTTTGTGGGCCTTTCTGTCTGAAGTTTAGTCTTCAACAAGTGAAATGCATGCTCAATTGGGTTACGATCAGGTGACTGACTTGGCCATTCAAGAATTTTCCACTTCTTTGCTTTAATAAACTCTTGGGTTGCTTTGGCTGTATGTTTTGGGTCATTGTCCATCTGTATCATGAAACGCCGCCCAATCAATTTGACTGCATTTAGCTGGATTTGAGCAGACAGTATGTCTCTGAACACCTCAGAATTCATTCGGCTGCTTCTGTCCTGTGTCACATCATCAATAAACACTAGTGTCCCAGTGCGACTGGCAGCCATGCACGCCCAAGCCATCACACTGCCTCCACCGTGTTTTACAGATGATGTGGTATGCTTTGGATAATGAGCTGTTCCATGCCTTCTCCATACTTTTTTCTTGCCATCCTTCTGGTAGAGGTTGATCTTGGTTTCATCTGTCCAAAGAAGGTTTTTACAGAACTGTGCTGGCTTTTTTTAGATGTTCTTTAGCAAAGTCCAATCTAGCCTTTCTATTCTTGAGGCTTATAACTGGCTTGCACCTTGCAGTGCACCCTCTGTATTTACTTTCATGCAGTCTTCTCTTTATGGTAGACTTGGATATCGATATGCCTACCCCCTGGAGAGTGTTGTTCACTTGGTTGGCTGTTGTGAAGGGGTTTTTCTTCACCATGGAAATGATTCTGCGATCATCCACCACTGTTTGCCTTCCGTGGACATCCAGGTCTTTTTGCGTTGCTGAGTTCACCAGTGCTTGCTTTCTTTCTCAGGATGTACCAAACTGTAGATTTTGCCACTCGTAATATTGTAGCAATTTCTCAGATGGGTTTTTTCTGTTTTCGCAGCTTAAGGATGGCTTCTTTCACCTGCATGGAGAGCTCCTTTGACCACATGTTGTCTGTTCACAGCAAAATCTTCCACATGCAAGCACCACACCTCAAATCAACTCCAGGCCTTTTATCTGCTTGATAATGACATAACGACAGACTTGCCCACACCTGCCCATGAAATAGCCTTTGAGTCAATTGTCCAATTACTTTTGAGCCCCTGAAATGAAGGGATTGTGTTAAAAAAATGCTTTAGTTGCCTCACATTTTTATGCAATCTTTTTGTTCAACCCACTGAATTAAAGCTGAAAGTCTGCACTTCAACTGCATCTGAGTTGTTTTGTTTAAAATTCATTGTGGTAATGTACAGAACCAAAATTAGAAAAAAGTTGTCTCTGTCCAAATATTTATGGACCTAACTGTATATTGTCCGTAATGTATTGTGTAAACATGGAGAGATAGTAATAAAGGGAGATCTTATTACCTTCTATTACTGTGCATGCTTTATGCTTTTCATACTTTGCATACTTGAAATCCTGGTGTTATAGATAGAAAATACATCTGAAATAGATTTGAAAAGTTTTTAAAACTCTTATGTAAAGGAATCTCCAGGGTGAAGAGCCTGCTAATTATTCAAAGCACACAAATTAGATTCAGTATGTTCCAAAAATCTAAAATCACAACAGACTGTTAGCAGTTTTGTATAATAATGAAGCAGATATACAGTACTTCATTACTGTATTTGAATTTGTTTTAAGAATATTTTATCCTTATCTGAGTATATAATTTTCTTTCTACTTTTACTTTACTACATTTTGAATACCTATTTCAGCTTTTATTCTGATATATGCTTGGACAAATTTGTTACTGTAGTATTACATAAGAAAATAAGAGGGCTATACAAGTACATACAATGTTTTACTCAGTCATCTATATAAAATATGGGCTTACACCACTTTAGGAAAATTCATATATATAAAGAATCTGGGACAGTTTTCTAATGGTGGTAACAGTGTACAGTTTTATGTACTTCTCACTGCAGCCTGCAGAACATGGCATTGCTAGATGTTTGGGGTGGTGCTGGCTGTTGGCGAGGCGCAGGCCCAGTCTTAGCTGTTTTCACCACTGATTCTGGTGTGCTCAGACATTGTTCTTGTGGCAGACTCCAAACCAGGTGGGATGTGGGTGGGGTGGGGCAGGGCTACAGCAAGGTGTACTTATGCATTCATGTGATGTGATTCACTCACCTTGTCACAAGTGTTGCTGACATGTCTTCTCATATTATCCTGGGCATCACACTTCCAAAACAGATTATAAACTAGTTGGAAAAAAACAAGAAAAACTAGAAGGTTATCCTTTGAGTGTGAAACTAGAAGTGGTAAAATCTAAGTAAAGCACTTAATGTTAGGAGTTGTTTTGATAATTAACATTATTCTGAAACTAATTCTATCAATTTCCATGTAGTTTGGTGTTATTTGATCGAAAGAAATTAGGCATTTTGGGGCCAGGGAATGCTTAAAATATTTTCCATTTAAAATAACTGTTATATTAGTAGTTATAATACAATTCACACACAAAAAGAAGGTGGTCTGAATTATTTTAAATTTTTAAGATCTTTTTTGGTTATTATATTTAAAGAGAGGGTGGCACAGTGGTGAAGTGATAACTGTGGTGGCATGTGACATGGAGACTGGGCTTTAATCTTCGGGTTGCTTCTTGCATGGAATTTGCATGTTCTCTGCATGGGTTTTCTTCAAGTGCTCCAGTTTCCTCTTACAGTCTAAAGATATGCAGGTTAGATGGATTGTTGATGCTAAACTGGGACTTGGACATGTGTGTTTTCACCCTGTGAACCTTCTCTGGAAACAGTTTCTTTCTTGCGCCTGATGCTTTTTGGGATAGGTATGAGCTGCGTGACCCTGCTCTGGATAAGCAAGTTTCAAAAATTGATGGATGAACATAAATTGGGTGAAAAATCCTATATTTTTTTTTTCTGGCTGGTTTCTTTAACGGCTGCTTGGAGATGGATGGAATGATGTTGCCAGATAGTACAAAGCAGAATGTATCCACCACTTAACTCCTCTTTAGCACCAGTGACCTAGACTTGGTTGTTTTAAGCTCATCCTTGCCCATTTAATAAGCTTCTCTAGGCCTTGGAGGATCCAACTCGTGTTGGGGACTGATGTTGTTGTGATGGTAAGATCAATGAAAGACCTAATCAGTGGTTACCGCACACCTGATTTTGTCATGGGGCCTCTGCATTCCACCTCTGAGGATTTGACAATTACATTCATGGCTATGGTAAACAGGGTAACCGAAATGGAACATCCTGTTATTATCCCCTTCTCTAGTTTACGCCAATTTGATGTCGTGGTCCTGGAAATGAACCTTAGCGCTCCTCTATGAGCTTCATGGATGAGCTGGGTGACAACTCCAGTGTGTTCTAGGCAGCCTGGTACTCCTGGAATCCCCCCATTCTGTACAGATGTATCAATGTAGTCATTTTGGAGAATAAACTCTATTAGGTGCTGGGACACGATGCTAAAGATGATCTTGCCTTCTGCACTAAGCAGTGAGATAGTATGGAACTGCTCAATGCTTTTTGAGTTTTCCTCCTTGGGGATCCATACTCTGTCTCTTCTGCAGTCCTCCAGTGAATGGCCATTCTCCCTCTCTGCCAGATCACATATGGTACACCGCTGGGTCCAGGAGCAGAGTTTCCTGGCTTTCTCCCTTCTTCTGTGCTGCTCGTTTGTTAGCTGGAGGCCACCTGATCTTCTTCCTCTTTGATGCTATGCAGAGAGTGGGGAGTTGAAGGGCCTGGAGGCTTTGGGCTCTATGGGGTGATACCTGGCCAGGCTCCTCCTGTGTCTCATCAGGACTATCTCCTATGCCCTGCTCTTCCTTCTCCATTTCCCTGCACTTTATCCTGGCTTTGTGGATTCTGAGACAATTTTCTGTAATAGAAGTAATGGAGGAGCTCCTTAAAATGAAATCAAATGGATTAAAAGTGTAGAGCTGTTTGTCAGTCAGTCAGTCATTTACCAGCCCGCTATATCCTAACACAGGGTCATGGGGGTCCACTGGAGCCAATCTCAGCCAGCACTGGGCGCAAGGCAGGAACAAACCCCGGGCAGGGCACCACCCCACCGCAGGGCACACATACGCACACACCCACACACCAAGCACACACTAGGGACAAATTAGGATTGCCAATGCACCTAACCTGCAAGTCTTTGGACTGTGGGAGGAAACCAGAGTACCTGGAGGAAACCCACACAGACACGAGGAGAATATGCAAAACTCCATGCATGAGGAGGACCCGGGAAGTGAACCCAGGTCTTTACTGCAAGGCAGCAGCGCTATCACTCCGCCACCGTGCCAGCCTAGAGCTGTTTGTTGTATTTCAATTTATATGAGAACCCTATTCATCTCTTTAATATTATATACAATAGCAACAAGTTGTATTTATATTCATTTTCAACACTGGTAGTTAAGCTAATTGCTTTTGACCAGGGGTCTGTAAATTCAGTCCTAGAAGGCCATAGTAGCAGCAGGTATTTGTTTTGCCAAACTGCTTTGTTAGAAACCAAATCATACAAATAAGAGATATTATTTAATTTTATAGCTTACTAATATTTTTAGAAATGTATTACCATATATGTTACATATTTATTTACTTTTTTCTTTGAATTTCAAAAGGTAGGTGCTGCCTACGGTAAAACAGAAAGCCTACAAGAACAATGGTCTTATCTGAGCATTTATTAATCTTGTAAAGACAACTTTAAACTTTATTAGTTTTCTTGTACTAGTCAAGCAGGGATATTTTCACCTTATCTTCACTGGGGTGTCAGAGCATTTAAAGTACATCTGCGTTACAGCTTTGATTTTAGATGTGGTACCATAACATCTCACAAAAATTATCAATCATTATTTCAGCTTATGCTTCATTTAATGTCAATGATTACCGGCACGTTGATTACGATCCTTATGAAACATACTGATTGCTTTAATGTACTACCATTTAAGTGTTAATTTCAATGTGCTTTTGAGATGAAATTGTCCTAAAACTTTAATATTATTATTGTTAACTGAATTAGAAAATATTACATTTCTTTTAACTCCTAAGCATATTGGAAATTGCCAATGTGATCTCATCTTTATTGTATTTTTTCTTAAGTTTAAATTAATATATTATATATAATATAATATATATATCTTCTTCTTTCGGCTCCTCGTTTTAGGGGTTGCCACAGTAGATCATCCTGTTCCATATCTTCCTGTCCTCTGCATCTTGCTCTGTTACACCCATCATCAGCATGTTCTCTCTCACCACATTCATAAACCTTCTCTTAACTTAACCTTCCTAAGTAATATTATTCATCATTATAGGGAATGCCATTAAGCATCAAACTAAACTAAATATTTACAAAACAGTAATGGCCAGAATATAGTATGACTATAGCATGCCATTGAAAAAATGCATTAACAAATCTAAGCCCCGGCAGTCTTATAACAAAATGATAGCAGCACATTTTTAGTTTGTCGGCAGCATTGAATAAAAATAGAACGGGTCTTAAAAAATTTGAGATAGACATTAGGATAAGTAATGTTTCTTCATTGGCAGGGATTTGGAAATTATAGACACAGGCTTAACTCAAGTAAGAGCATTCACTATTGAACTGGACTTCTTGATTTTTGTGGAGAGGGTGACCTTTTACTTTCTTTCTTTTTTTTATTTACTTTGCTTGTATTGTGAAAGTAGGGGGCTTCATGGTAAATAGCCACAGGCCAGGGAATAAAAAAGAACTGCATTATTAAAAGCAAACAACAATAAAAAACATGAGCAAAAGAAGAACACAACTGTACAAAATAAGTAAAACAATGTCACCGTTGCCTTTCTGGGCTTAATTTCATATTATTCATCCATGTCTACCAATTGGGATGGGTTCTCCACTTGCCCACTTTAAAGTACCAGAAAACCACTCTCTTTACTTCCATATCTCTTGGCCTCTCTCTCTCTATTAATTTTTCTTCTCACATTTTCTCTTGCCGGTCCTTTCTTCTTCCATTACTGACTTCAGTAATGGGTTGATCCAGCTTTAAACACCTTACATCAGGGGTGTTCAAATTTTTTTCACCGAGGGCCACATACAGAAAAATATATGAAGGGCTGGGCCACCCACTAGAGGTGAGGTATATTGCCATACCTCCAGTGTATTAAGCTATTCAAATCAATCAAATATAGGCAAAGTATGCTTAATAATTGAATATGCTTAAAGAAAAAATAGCATCACAGCTCTCCATTAATGGGTTTTCGTCTATTGTATTACAAAAAGGTAAGTTGGGTGGTTGAAATGTGAATGACATCACAGAGATGGCTGTCTGTCATTTTGGTTCTCAATCATATTTTTTATTCAGATTTAACAGAGAAAACGTTTGCTCACATATGTATGTTGAGCCGAACAGACTGATCTTTCTTTTTGCGTGGTGTCTCATCAGAGGACCAAAATGTGTTCTAAATTCACAAAATGTGCAATTCCACAATTCATACTCATTCACCACAAATGAAAGTACAGAGTGGTGTATAAAACAGATTTCAATTCAGACCTTTATTGATATATTTAGTTGTTTTTAAAAGCTTTTAATTCTGGTGCTTTAATCAAATTTAATGCAGACTGTTACACAAAACGATAACAAGAAAAACAAAAGAATATTTTATTTAAGGTCAAAATTTAGTTCTCCCTTAGTTTGAAGCAAACCTTTTACCTCCGGTGTTGGTCTTCTGTTATTTATCACCTCCTGTTTTGACTGAAAGTCCAGTTTTGGGAAATTTTTAAGCTTAGATAAATCAATCTTCCATTTTGGCAGTCAGTGGGAACAAAAAATAAAAATAAACAGACTGCTGCAGTGCATTTGACTTTCTGATATTGCTAACTTATTGCCGCCCAGAGCCTCTGCATAGAAGAACAGCAGCAGCAAGAACCTGTTGGACTCACATGCGCCCCCTTCAGGGCGGCACGGTACTGTCTGCCTCACCTTGAGCCTTTTCAATGTGGTTTTATGTCCGATCAGCAAGACTAAATACGTCATACACATTCATGAAAGATATTAGACACACTGTGGAAAGTCAGGGTCTATAATAAATGTGTCTACAAACATTATATTGGCGACATATAGAGAGACAGCAAAAGGCACCCGCCTGTTGCATGTACCAACCCAGTGTATGAGGGAGAGCGCAGTCTGAGGTGAGGTGAGATCGTCGCCTTCCGCAACTCGCAATTTTGACTGTAAAAATGATCAAAAATATTGGAATCATACAGAAAACAAATTTATTGCACCGACCAGTGGACAAATTTATTTCATGTTATCATTATTCATTTTTTTTCTGTTCATGAGAGCATCACCTGCTTCAAAAATGTCCTTACCTGTTGTTGTTCCCTTTAGACTCTGAAGATCAAGTAGCTCCTCCGTAATGTAAAAGTTATCAACACCCCGCAAAAAAATCAACAGCTGTGTGGTGTCTGTGGCATCTGTGCTCTCATCACTTGCAATCGAATAAAAATCAAAAGCAGTAGCTTTACCTGACACTTGATGTTTTAAGTTAGCTGACAAATCTTCAATTCGCCGCAGAACTGCGTTTCTGGACAAGCAAACGTTGTTGAACTCCTGCATTTTCTTAGGGCACATTATTCCTGCGACTTTATTGAGGTACTGTTTTATGAACTCTCCATCTGAGAAAGGTTTCCTGTGTCCGGCAGTTAGTTGCGCCACCTCGTAACTAGCTAATGTGGCATTTTCTTGTGTTTTGTTAGCACCGAAAAATACTGTTGTTGAACTAGCAGACTAGTTGCCATTTGCTTAACTTTCTGTTCTTGCTCGGCACTAGTGTAGGTCGGATGTTTGGCTTTGTGGTGTCGACGCACATTATACTCTTTCATCACTGCAATAGTTTATTTGCAAATCAAATAGACACACTTGCCATTGACTTCTAGGAAGAAATATTAATTTTCCCACTGTGTCTGAAATTTTCTGCACTTGCTATTGTGAGTTTCTTTGGTTCTGCCATTTTTGGTTACCCGTAGCAAAATTGTTCTTTGGTTGAGCTTGTTTGTAAAGATGCTGCCTTGATCAAGACAGTAGCTCCGCCTTGTGTTAAACTAAGAAGTACAATACAGTTAAGAAATAGTTTCATGTGTGGGCCATATTTCATTGTATTTTTAGAATTTGCTGTGGGCCATTTAAAAATGAACCATTGGCCGCAGCTGGCCCGTGGTCCGTTGTTTGGACACCCCTGCCTTACATGGTGCTCCTGTTTAACAAATCCTGAGGTCAGATGCAGGTGCATGAAGTCACAGGGTCTCCAGGTTACAATGGCCTCTGGCCATCTCTGAGACTTTTTCTTTACTGAGTCTTCCACAGACACTCAGGAATCACATGATTTCAAGTGATAGGTTTGTCCGGTAAACACAGTCTATCTGCCAGGCTTTCTGGATAACACCTTTAAAAAGGCAACAAGATCCAGCTTCAGAATCCGGACTATTAACTACGCACTACCATCCAGAAGGCCTTTTGTTCTCCTGCCAGTCTTGTATGGCTTCACGCTGTCTCTATGAAAAGTTTCACCTACTGAATTTCATGGTCTCTGGTATCCTGGTGGAACATAGCTTGAGTATTTCCAGCTCTCTCTTTTTCTGACCCTTTTTTTTAACTGTTCCTGTCTTTTGTGTTCCAAGTTCCTGTTGTGGCATCACCATTGCCAATAAATATCTCTCCTCCAACCAACCCCCTTTTAACTTTCTTATGGGTATGCTGGGCCCTGTCCTCAGTCTTATATTTATTGTCAGGCAAATTCTTGCAGTATTTACATTTTCTGAGTACAATGGGCATGGTACTGTTTGCTTCTGTATTTGATTTTCTGGTTTCTTGTCCTGGGTGGTCCTCCAACTTGTAGGGAAATCATGGGGTTGGTGGCAGGACTGGCACTCCAGCCACCGTAAAAAAAAACCTCACACAGCTCCAAGACGAAAGAAAAGACTCCTTTTTGCTCTGCTGCAGCCACCCATAGGAAGGCTGCTCGCATCATGAATGGGATGGGGGGGAAGCCCTCAGGAGCCCCATCCTCAGAAGAGTCAAAAACGTTGGAGAGCCAATGGGGTAAGGTCTGTTGGGGGTCGGAACTGGTGTGGCGCTGAGGCATCGCCCGCTGCACGGCAGCACTCAGGTCCCAATTGAGGCGGCCCATATGGGTAGGCACATGGAGCATCTTGTCTCTCCGGAAAGATGATCATTTTCCTTTGCTGTTGGAGGAGCTGTGTAAACGCCGCATTTCAGTGGCGGCACTCTCTGAGGTGTGCAGACCAGGGACTGGCCAGATCTCTGTGGGTGGATACACCTTTTATCGGTCTGGTCGCTCTGATGGCTGTCATACCTGGGGAGTAGTTATTGCTGTAGCAGATTGGCTTCTTCCGATGGTGTCCGATGTCACTCCTTTCGACGAGCGTATTATGAGACTCAGATTAGGGCACTCCCTGGGTGCCTTGTCTGTTGTCTCAGTGCATGCACCGACCACGGTGAGTAACGTCTCAATGAGGGAGACATTTTATTCGCAGCTTCGCTCGGTGGTTGGTGCCCACGAGGTGACACTCCTCTGGTCATGGGTGACTTCAGTGTAGCCACTGACACTGACAGGGCTGGCTATGAGGATTGCCTCGGTCCCCATGGGTCTGGTGACCGTGGTGAAAGTGGCTCCATGTTCCTTGACTTTGCAAAAGGTCAGGGGTTGCGAATTGCTGGATCCTGGTTCCAGCGCCCAGAACCGCATCTTTGGACTTGGTACTCCAATACTGGTGGTGCAGTGAAGGAGATCGATCACATCCTCGTGGGCAGACGCTAGAGGCTTGTGCAAAACTGCAGGGTCTACAGAAGTGCCCAGTTTGTGAATTCTGACCACAGACTTGTTGTTGCTACTCTTAGCATTCAGCTTAGGTCCAGTAGGTTACCACCTACTAGGAAAATGAGCCTGGACTTGGCCAGACTCCAAGAACAGACTGTTTCTAATGAGTTTGCACGCAATTTCAAATTTGGATACAAATGCCAATCCTAATGTGATGTGGGAGACCTTCTGTGACAAGACCCTTAAGGTTGCTGAGGGTTGTGTTGGTGCTACCGGTGTTCTCAGAAGGAGGTGTTTCATCTCGCAAGGCACCCTGGATATTATCTAGAGGAGTCGCAGCGCACGGCTCAATGGCAACTCTGGTCTATACCGGGAACTGAGAAGGATGGCTGCGAGGGCTCTGAGAGCAGATAAAGAGGCGTTTGTTAGAGGAATCTGTGAGCAAGTGACACACCATCTGTGATCTAGTGACCCACGTCCTGCTTACAGAGGAATCGAATCATTAGGCACATTCGAATTTGTTCCTCGGAGAGTCGCAGTCAGGGCGGCTGATGGAACAATCCTTACGGATGACACTGCAGTTGTGACCCGCTGAGCTGGCTACTTTGAGCAGTTGTTTAAAGCTGATTCTCCGGCTAGGATGTTGGATATGTCTGGGTCCACGGTTCTTGAGGCTGATTCTCCAATTAGCTGTGAACCACCAATCTCACTGAGATTGCACAGGTGGTGAACCAGCTGTGGGGAGGAAAGGCTGCAGGGATCTGTGGTGTCTGGGGTGAACTTCTCCAGGCTGGTGGTAAGGCTGTCCTCGTGGCATTGCAAGCAATCTTTGCTTCCATTTGGGAGACTGGCATCATCCCAACTGACTGGAAAATGGGATTTGTCTCTATCTGGAAAGGGAAGGGTGATCGCCTGGATTGCTGCAACTACAGGGGGTGACACTGCTCTCTGTGCCAAGTAAGGTCCTTGCTAGGGTCATCCTCGATAGGATCTGTGATCACTTGCTCACTTACCAGCAACTGGAACAGTCTGGTTTTACACCTAAGAAGTCTACTATCGACCGCATCCTGGCACTGAGGGTTCTCATGGAGTGCAAACGTGAATATCGGCAGAGTTTCTTTGCAGCCTTTGTCGATTTTCGTAAAGCGTTCGACTTGGTTGATTGAGCTGCCCTGTTGAACATCCTGAGGGTTTGCGGGATCTCCTCGAGGTTGCTGGATATCATGGCCATCCTATACACTGGTACTGTGAGTGCTGTGCAGAGTGGAGGCAGAACCTCTATGTTTTTCCCAGTTGATTCTGGGGTTTATCAGGGGTGTGTTCTTGCTCCTACTTTGTCAATGCTTGCATGGCCTGGGTGTTGGGCAAGGTTGTGGGGTCCAGCAGCTGTGGGGCATCTGTTGGTGAAGAAAGATTCATGGATCTTGACTTTGCTAACGATGCTGTGATCTTCGTGGAGTCAATGGAGGTTCTGATTGGGGCACTCGAGAGACTTTGCGAGGAGTCTGAGTGTCTGAACTTATGAGTGTCCTGGATAAAAACCAAGATCCAGGCCTTTAATGACCTCTTGGGCACAGCCATCAGCGGTGTGTCTGTCTGCGGAGAGAGTGTCAACCTTGTTGAGAGGTTTACTTATCTTGGCAGAGACATTTATGTCTCTGGTGACTCTTCCTATGAAGTGAGTAGATACTATCCAGTGACCTGAGACGAAGACTGGACTCCTTTGGTACTGTGTCTCTCCGGAAAATCCTTGGGTTCCGTTGGTTTGACTTTGTCGAGTGAGCGGTTGCTCATGGAGTTCCGAGTGAGGCACATTACCTGCATTGTGAGGGAGCATCAGTTACGGCCATGTGGAGCTTTTCCTCAAGGGTGATCCAGCTCATAAGATCCTCATTGTTGGGGACCCAAGTGGCTGGACCAGGCCAAGGGGTCGCCCATGTAACACCTGGCTGTGCCAGATAGAGGGTCATTTCTGGAGGGTGGGATTGGACCGTGTGTCTGCCTGGGGAGTTGCCAACTGGGATCCTGAGTTGTTTTATCGTGTAGTGGGTGCTGCAACGCACTGTACCAGTGCATGCTCCCCAACTTGACTTGACTTGTTTCAGAACCCCTCTATGTCCAAGATTACAAGTTGGCCTTCTCCCTTTAATGAAATCCTTTTTTCTTTCCTGATCCGTCACAGATTTAATTTGTTTAGACTCCTTAGCTGGCTGTTCACAGTAGTGCAATTGGTGGTGCTCCCAAATTTACACGAAGGACATGTTGTCCACAAACTATGTGAGGTGGCCTAAAATGGACAAGAAACTACAAAAGATGAGTAGCTAGTTGTTAATCATGTCAATTCAAACAGCACATTTATTTTGCAGAGCCATAGGTTTGTTGTTGATTCCTTTTCAAAATGATTACAGGTTAGCCCTTTTTCACCTATTCCATCACTTAATTTCATTTAAGTATCGAGTCAGCTGTTTGAAATACATGGTTTTCCAGATAAAATTGTTTTGATGATAGCACAGAATTTTCTTTGGAACAGTTTCATCAGTATAAAATTGCCACATGTGAGGAGAAAAACACATGGAAAAACTCTGGCCATGACAAAACTATTATATATAGTTATTAATTTACTAAACAAATGAATGAGTACAACAAAAAAGGATGGTAAATTACAAAATATAAAAACAAAAATGAAACAAAAACAAACCTCAAAAATATAAATAACAAAACACACAACTAATTATATGCAAAAAACAAAACAAAAAGTCTGGAGGAAAAAGACAAAAACATATAGAGATTTGTCTTTTGAAGATTGTAAGCCCTATTTTCTTGGTTATTTATGCTTCAACTGTCTTATTCCTTCCTGGGTTTTTTCCCTTTTTTAAGGCATTTTGGCTAAGTTCATGCATTTCATGGAGATAGTGACTTGTGCTGAGGCAGAAAGTGTTTGGGGATTCCATTTGCATTATATTTTTTATGGATCTGTTTTTATTTTATGTTTAAATTTCTGTATTTGTTTTCCTCTAGGTCATTTATTGGCACTGCAACTACAGGTTATTTTGGTTTTGACCTTTCTTCATGCATTACTTTGTTTTGCTTTGCCCTTTTAATTACTGACACATTGATCCTCTTTTGACTCTTTTTTTCAAACGTGGCCCACCTCTGACTCTGATTCTGTTCCTCCTCTTATGCAATCATCTCTTGATCACTTTCTCCTTCCAACTGACAATAATCCTCTAGCTATCTCAACTATCCATACCACTTATAGAGGTTATATATTAGAAAAGAAAAAAGTTAGCATATTGTATTTCATATTGCATTTTGTTGTGTGCTTACTGTATATAATTAGGAGAGAAACTGTTTCTAGCCATGGAATATTAAGTTTTGCCTGGTTTCAGTGGTTCACTTGAGGAATGGTGATCAACCTAAGAGCTTCATTGAAGGGTAAAGGAAGATTAGGTGCCGGGCTCAGTTATGTGGAACTGCAGGGTGAACTTTAAGAGAACTGAAGTCACGATGGTCTCCAGATCTGTCATTCTCTAGGTCTGGGAAAGGGACACTGGTGATCTTGGTGTATGCTCAGCTCTAAACAGATGCAGAAATGTTGCTCACTAATAGAGTCAAAATGTGCTTGCATCAATTTCACATTTCTTTCATGCCTGATTTACTGAAAAGATTCTATAAAGATTCGAGAGAGACAATAAGACAGAACAGGTGTAGGCATGTATATGAGAAAGTATGCTTCTGGGCCACAATGGGTACCATCTTGAAAGCATTAGGGCCTGTATTACAAAGTAAGACTGCTGAAAGCTAAATCATTTTGATACACTCTTACCTGCTGAGAGGGCAAATAAAAAACACTCTGCACCATAACACTGGCAGTATGTCAGGAGCACATTAGTATTGTTTTTGTGAAGGTATGCGCCATTTGACATTTATTAATGATGCCAACATCTTGTATTTTGAAATAGTAAAGTGTAACCTGGGTGTCCGTTTCCTGTGATTGTTGTATGGTCTGTGATGTCTGCAAAATCACATTATAAATTAAGACAGAGCACACTGCAAAACATCCAAATTTACGCCACATTAAGTGATGACCTTAACATCGATAGACCTAAATAAAGAAACTAATGTTCTTTCAGAAGTAGGTTGCTGCTTTGAGTTTGTTTTTTCCTTTTGACACAGTGATACTACAGAAAAGGTTATTGGCTGTGAATAGCATTTTGTTTTGCCCTATTAATGGTAAAATATTCAAAAAACATATCAATTTCAATAACAATGTTAATAATTCTTCTGGGTCTACCCTTAAAGAAAGACGGTTTAAAGTCACTGCTGCTTGCACTTTTTTTTTTTTTTTACTTTTGTCAAATTTTGTTTGTCATGTACAAAGTGACAATGTGTAGTGAAATAAAAGTATTTAGCTGCCAAACTCCAAAAGTCTGTGCATTAGCAAAGGGGAAATAATATAAACAATGAACAAATAAATACACAACTCTCTAAAGTATTAAGATAGACAATGACAATAGCACTAAATATACTAATTTTGTAAAAATGTTTATAAATATATATGTATGGCTCAATGATACATACAGTTTTTACAGATGTGAAATGGCAAGTAATCTTCTTATATAATATGCTACCGTGGCTGTCCATTTGTCTGTCCAGGATTTTAAATCACATGTAGCTTGCAAACCGTTTGAACTACTGACCTGAAATTTGGTACACATATACTACATGACCTCTACTGTCCGCTTTCCGGGTGATGATTTTTATTTCTCTTTTTATTTTTATTTTATTTTATTGTAGAATCAACTCTCGGCAGCAGCCAGCAGGGTGGCCACGCAGTGCATGCATATGGGCGCCATTCTCATTCCCTACCACCTTCACCGTCACTTCCCCTACCTCTTCATATCTTAAATCATTCTTGAGGCAGATTGAATACTTAAGTGCCAGCTTAAGTGAAAAATTAAGAAAAAACATACTAAGTAATTGCAACACAGACACTGACTCAAATCAGTTTTAACACGAAATGACACCGACGAAAGAAGAGAAGAAGCCGCCTGCTAAGGTGGAGAAAAGAAGAGCTGCTCAGGAAGCAGCAAGAGCATCAACCTCTGAGCAAACAAATGCTAAACGTACAGAGAAAGAGGAGGAAAACTAGGAATGCTCTAGTCAAGTGTATTCACTGGATGTTATCTTGCAGTACGCCTTTACTGGTTTATACAATATTTACATGCAGATATGTTTATTCTCTAATAAATAATATACCTAATATAAGGAGAGTAATTTATCTATAAATAAAATACAGACCCACATACACATGCTCCTAATGACATTACAAATGACAATCTGAGAAATACCACAATATAGAATGCCATATTATGAAAGTAAAAAGTCACATGAACGTTAAAATTGAGATTGTTTCAAAATGTTTGACTTGTGCAATAAGATGTTTTCTATCATCCTACTGAACATTTTAACAGCAATCTGAAAATACAGTAATTCAAAGCCATTTATGCCACAAGCATTTTATGAGAGTGATCTCTTTAAAACTGAACAGTCTTGTGAGAAACTATCACAATTACTCAGCATACACTTCAACAAACCCAAAAACATTTTAAAAGGCAGCTTACTTTAAATATTGTATGTGTTATTTGGTGTAGGGGTGATTTAATATATTATGTGTTATGTTAGTTTCTTGTCAGTATATGGCCCTGTTTTCTTTTGGAAGATGAATTCCAATATACTGTTTATTTCCCCCTGTTTTTATTGTTGTTGCAGCAGTTGCTTTGCCCTTTTAATTACTGACTCATTGATCCTCTTTTGACTCTTTTTTTCAAACGTGGCCCACCTCTGACTCTGATTCTGTTCCTCCTCTTATGCAATCATCTCTTGATCACTTTCTCCTTCCAACTAACAATAATCCTCTAGCTATCTCAAATATCCATGCTACGTATAGAAGTTATATATTAGAAAAGAAAAAAGTTAGCATATTGTATTTCATATTGCATTTTGTTGTGTGCTTATATAAATAAGAGAAAAACTGTTTCTAGCCATGGAATGTTAAGTTTTGCCTGGTCTCAGTGGTTCACTTGGGGAATGGTGATCAACCTAAGAGCTTCATTGAAGGGTTGTTGGAGCAGTTATCTTCAAGATTAATTATCTGCTTAGTCCTGGATTTCAGTACAACATAGGAAATTTACAATTAGTATAACTTTGTATATACTTAACCAATGAAACTGAATTACAATCTCGTATACAGAATATCAGTATCAATATCAGTGTTCATATTTTATAAATTTAAGGTTAAGCATTTTATTTTTACCATATATTTATTATAAATTACTTTATGTAGTTTAAGCCTGTATATGTCGAATAAAATATTTATCCACCAATCACAAATTATTTAGTAGTCTTTAACATTGGGCACAGCAAAAGATTAATGGGTGTTCCTTTAAGTATTTGCCTTTAAAAGTGTAGTTACTTTGCTAGAACTCCACTGAAGAATCCTCTTGAAAACTGCAGCTCAAACTGCCTCAGTCTCCTTTTGTCTCCCTCTTATACTGTACTAGCAAAATACCCGCGCTTTGCAGCGGAGAAGTAGTGTGTTAAAGAAGTAAAGAAAAAGAAAACGAAACATTTTGAAAATAACGTAACATGATTGTCAATGTAATTGTTTTGTCACTATTATGAGTGTTGCTGTCATACATATATATATATATATATATATATATATATTGTGATAAGGCGCTATATAGCGCCCGACCCGGCACAGACTACGCAGA
>JANRMT010062792.1:29374686-29390899 GCA_026402145.1 Polypterus bichir lapradei | reverse complement strand
GCCAAATTTCAGCCTTCTACCTACACGGGAAGTTGGAGAATTAGTGATGAGTCAGTCAGTCAGTCAGTGAGTGAGGGCTTTGCCTTTTATTAGTATAGATATTCCATGTAATTTAGCTTCCTCTACTGCACTTTGAATTTTTTTTGTTTACAAATAAGTCAAGGTGTTCTTGTTTTTGAGAGTGGCTGTGTTCTTGTTATAATAAGGTGTCCACGACTAAATCTAGGATTTATTGTTTACCAGCCAGAAAATTATAAAGCATCAGATTCACTTTCACTTTTTTTACATCATAGCCTGCTAATTTTTTTTTTTTTTGCAATTAACTGAACTTATCTGTATGCCAATAAGGTTACAAATTTTTCTTTCCAATTGTAATGTTAAGATTTCACTATGGTCTTTTGTCCAAAAACATTTTCTTTTTTTGCAAAAAAACCTGTTATTTATGTACATTTACTGATATTAAATCTCATTTCTGTTTTAAGCAAGCACATACATTGCCGAGCTTTGACGGATCAAGGCCAAATAGCAATTGGCAGCTTTTACAAGATTAGTGCCTTTTGGCAATCTTGATTAATTTTCATTTAATTCCGCACAGTACCCCAAGCAGTTTTAAGATATCATCAAATGCAGAAAGCCCAAAATTGATTCCCTGTGGGAACTCTACTGTGAAGTTGTCTCCAACTTGAAATTAACTCTCTAAATATGACAGGTTCATTTTTCCCCTTAAACCAACTCTTCATTTATGTATGGATATTACTGCTAATGCTGATGGATTCAAGATAAAGTAACAGACTTACAGTACTTGTAGAATACTAGGAAATGATTCATAAAAGTACAGAACTGTGTCATAGTCAAACAGCTGAACAGAATCATCTGATGGAAGTGGCCCATCCTAAAACCACTTCCATTCATTTTTGTGCTGATTGCACCTTTGTATCTACCATTGCTAATTTTTAATTACCTTACATAAAGCCACTGTTGAACAAGTATAATTTTATATAAACAGGATTGATAATTACAATATTCATGTCATCTGGGATGTTGCTTATCTCTGCCAATTTGAGAAAAAAAAACACTTAAGAAAGAACTCTAATGTAAAATAGCAACATGTAAGGATGTTTAATACTCATGGAAGTTATGATTGCTGAGCAGATTTGAAATGTAATCCTTAATTTAAAAAATAAAATGTTTCGATTAGGAAAACAGTTTAACATCACAGTGTTTATAAAACAATGCTGTCAGGTAACAGACATTATGAATAAACTGTGGTGCACACACAGATTTCTTATTTAGAAAACCTTGAACTATCTCAAGAGACTCCAGAGGCAGATGTCAGCAGATTTCTTATTAATACAGTTGTCATTTAAAATGTCAGCTGATCTTTCACTGTACATAAACAAAACCATTAGTAAACTGGCAGCTCTCTGGGGTTGCTTCCTGATTTACACCTAATGTGGCCTGAATGGGATCGGCCCTCTTGACCCTAAACTTGTTTAAGCAGATGAATAGGTGGATAGTAGTACAAACGATATCAATTCAAGTCAACTGGCTTTATTCTCATACCATCCATTCAGAGCATTGCAGCATAGAGTCGCACAAAATAATGGCACTACAGTGCAACATATACATAAACACAGGACAAGTGCAAGACAAATAAAGAACTATAGTATACTATAAATAAATAAATACTAGGTAAATGAACAAATTGTAATAAATAAATAAATAAAAACAACAGCTGATAATAAAACACAAATGTAACAAATATGCTGCCTATAAATAAACTACTAAGAGTAGATCTGAGGGAAGGGGTGCCACACTAAGTTTAGATTCTGGACAGCCAGAATTTGTGTGGATTCCACAGTACCTTTTGATGAATGGAAGTGGGATAAAAGACTTTGGGAGCAGTGTTTGCAGGCCTTCTCAATTCTGTAGGCTTTGTGGATGCAATGCTTAATAAAGATGTCTTTAATAGAGGGCAGAGTTCCAGATGATCTCCTGCTGTGTGAATTATCTGTTGTAGGACCTTGGATTCAGAGACATTGCAGTTCTCAAACCAGATGGTGATGCAGCAGGTCAGAATGCTCCTGATCGTGCCACTGTTGAATGTGGCGTGAATGGGGGAAGGCAGACTTGCCTTCCTCAGCCGACGAAGGAAGTGAAGACACTGCTGTGGGAGTGGTATTAATTGACCAAGTAAGGTCAGCTGCCAGATGAATTTGGTTATCTTGACCAATTCCACTGCAGGGCCCTCAATGGGCAGCAGGGTGTAGACAGCATGGGCCTTTCAGAAGTCAACAATAATCTCTTTCGCCATGTCCACATTAAGAGACGGATTGTTGTACTTAACACCAATCTGCCAATTGTTGTATCTCCATTCTGTATGCTGAGTCATCCCCATTGCTGATTAGACTCACCACCATTATCTTGTCAGCAAAGTAAATGATGGTGTTAGAGCTGCATGCTGCTGCACAGTTGTGAGTATGCTGGTCTAAGGGGCGTCAGTGCTCAGCATGATGATGCTCGAGATGGTATTTCCAAAGCAGACTGTCGGGTCTCTCTGTCAGGAAGGTCAGGATCCAGTTGTATATGTAAGTGTTGCAGCCTGGCAGACTAAGATTCTCTTTGAGCGTCTGAGGATTGATGGTGTTGAATGCTGAACTGTTGTCTGTGAACAGCATTCTAGGTTAAGTGATTCT
Source organism: Polypterus bichir lapradei (assembly GCA_026402145.1). NCBI lineage: Eukaryota > Metazoa > Chordata > Cladistia > Polypteriformes > Polypteridae > Polypterus > Polypterus bichir. The sequence goes on along the minus strand of JANRMT010062792.1, from coordinate 29,388,203 downwards.
TTTATCCAGATGAGACAGGGCCAGGTGAAGAGTAGATGATACAGCATCCTCAGTGGAAAGACTCGGGCGATACACAAACTGGAGAGGGCTGTGTGATATGGGAAGTCCAGCTTTCAGGTGTCCCAAGACTAGCCTCTTAAAGTACTTCATGATTACTACAAATGGGTTTAGTTTTTAAATAAAAGAAACAGCTTGCCTTCCATATCAAAGCAGACTGCACCAGTTTTTGATAATGTTAGACAGATGTTGATGCAAAATATATCTGCTTTCATAAAGACATTCAGTAACAAACAGTATTTTCAATTGCCAGCATGTTGTGTTTGCAACTTTAACCACAATCTGCAAAAGCTAATGTACAACCTTAAAAACTGAATGAATTCAGGCTAACGTATGTCAGATTCTACTAAACACATATTTTACTTTTTTCACTCAAACAGAAAATTTCAGATTCACCCTTTACTGGCTCTTCACACTCTATCATTCATAGTCTTATGACAATAAAATCTTCCATCTATCCATTCTTTAAACTTAATTATACATGGACAAAAGCAGGATGATGTCGAGTTGTACCCTATTGTGGCAGCATTATGTGCAAGGAAAGGACGTTCTCAGGGTGAAATTCCAGCGTTTCCCAATGTCACATACTAAATTATGTCATAACATTGTACAGCCAATAATGAATCTGATATGCACATAACTGTAGGATGTGGAAAGAAAACTGGAATATCTGAAGAAAAGTCAAGTGCCAGCATTTGAATCTAAGCCCTTTGGAGCTGTCAGGCTAACCCCTGTGCAAGCTTCTGTGTTCAAAGGAGAAACAAGCAATTGCTAATGCTATAGGGCTGTTTCCAGCGGCTAAATCTGTACCTCCACTGTGCACTTCCATTGATCTTTACTCCAAAACATTTCAAAAATATTGCTTGGATGACTGATTAGAACACCATTCGAGCTGCAACCCTGTAACATGAAATTGCATTCTAGATTTTTCTCACATACAGTTTTTCACTGGTTCCTAGCAAAAATCTCTGTGTGATGAAATCTCAAAAATTAAGAATCAAATAACATTCAACTTAACTACAAATAAAAATTGCAGCCAACCTATTGAGATGATAATTAGACTTAATATTAAAGTCAGACTCTCTCCATCAGGATTAGTGTTAGCAATCTGATGCATGTAAAGACTATAAAAAGACTCCCTGTACATCATAGCAATTTCAAATGTTATTTACTAAGCATTTACTTGCTAGGACATGAAGCTGTTATGGCTAAATGACATTATAGTAATTACTGAGTCTCATTTCCGTTTGCTTACTGAATCTCATTAACAAAAATCTCATTCCCTTAGTAGGGGTTACACAAGATGGTTTTATGTTATGATACAAAATCTAAATCATTAAAAAACTAGGTGCATTTATATCATTTTAATTATATCATATTTTTATCCAGCCTAACTTTGTAATAAGGTAGTACTTATAATTTGTATATATTAGTATAATTTTATTAAGCAGAGGGACCTGGAAACTGACATGTAAAAGGTCTGTCACACTCTCTCAATATGTTACAATCATTTATTACTTAATAATGCGGAGGTTCACAATGTAATTATATATCTTTTAAATTAAGAAATTTCAGAGTACAAGTTATGTTTTTTTTATTCTACTTCTAAACACAGTCAAAACAAAGTTTTGTTGATATTTACTGTATATGTGTGCATATGTAAGTGCTGTAAATGTTTTAATTGCTTATACATTTTTCTGTTATGTTTATAAACCAGTGAATGTACTCTTAATCTTCTTTACTGAAAAGAAGTATATAAGAATGCACTAAATCAAACCATTATTATATACCTATTTCTTCAGACTTTTCATTGAACAGAAACAAAATCACACACAGTATGAGTGCCTTATTGCTGGGAAGAGTCAAACCAGATAACAGCAAATGATGCTAAAGATAAGAAAAAATTAAAGAAGAATAAAAAAAGAGGAAGACGGAGAAAAAGGCATAGCTTAATGAGGCATCATGTTTTTGATGACATCCACACCAGAAATTAGCAAAAGTACAGATACCCCAAATTGCAAGCAAGAAAAATTAAGAAGAGGTAGCAAACACAAGATATAATCAGAGTAAATGCTGAGAGGGTTTGCAAACAAAATATGAAGGTGTTTGCAGTGTACAGATACCATTAAAAAGGTGTCACAAATAAAGTCAGTGGAGAATTAGCATTAAGAATTGACAGACACAAAATCAGAGTGCTGCATACAACGTAATACTGAGGACAGTATTAAGAACTGCATACAAAATTGAAAAAGTGGCAGTATTAAGAACTTCTGTGCAAAAAATCTAAGAGATGGCAGCAAACTGGAGTGTACAGTATAGGATGTACAGTATATATACTGTATATAGTTATATATGCAAGAGCAGCGTTTAGGGGTGGCAAGTGGGGCAACTGCCCCAGGCCCCATGGCTACGGGGGCCCCGCTTTTGAGGTATGTGTGTCCCATTCATTCAAGCGGATTTGTCAAATTATATTCTCCAGTATGTATATATTTGAGATGCTTCTAAGAGGAACCCTTTTAAAATCCCTCTTCAAGGTCAAATTCCATACATGTACGTCTTTGAAAACATTCCATAGTTCGTATACTGATGCACAAAAGCATGTATCGCTAATGATGACCGGCTGATATGACATCAACGTGAGTTATGACTGACATCCTGCATATTGAGACTATATTGAGATATACAGTATTTGCAATTTGGGTACTTTTCTAGAAGAGTCCCTGCTAATTTCCGTATGACACCGCATTACAATTCGCACTGTTGTGTTATTGTCATGCATTATGAATTGTACTTTTTTAACAGATTATAACATTATATTTTGATAAAGTCTGCATGTTATCTTGCAAAAATGTAGTTAAATAATGTAATGAGAAAAGCCGGTGTATGCTAACAGTATTTTTTTAAATTTGTGCGCAAGTTTATACAGTTCACACATAGCAGAAACAGCATTTGATGTAACCGGCCCCACATGTGGTCAGCCCAAGGTCCCGCACACCCCTAAGGCCGCCTCTGTATATACTGGATGTATATAGTACCTGCCAAATATTGCAATGAGTACACGACACGTGTTTCACCCTAATTGGTGCTCATTAGGTGTACTCACTTTTGCTTCCCCTTGCAGGGATTAAACCTCAGACATCAGTGCCCGAAGCAAAGCCTCTGATGTTGTGCCACAGCAGCTGGTTCACTTACTTGACTAGGTGAAGATTGGAGTATTACATGTATAGGTCTGATCACAGTCTGATATTTGGGAGGTTACTTACCAGGTAACATGTGTGGTTGATCAGGCAGCAAACATCTACCACATCCTCTCAGTTGTGAGTAGCAGATCATAGCCATGATATATAGTACTTGCCAACATATATATATATATATATATATATATATATATATATATATATATATATGTTAAAGGTTGTGGATGACCCACTGGGGCGAGAACTGGGTCCACAAAGTGATGGGGTATTGCATCATTCCTATAGCAAACTACATAGGGAAAATAACTGAGAAGGTGACATGGCAGTAACAAAAAGTAAAGAAGCAACATCTGCTCAGCATGAAGTAAACTGCAGAAGCTGATTATGTGATACAAAGAAGAAGTGTGACAGCTCTGGCATCTGCTAAGCATCAAGCACATGCGGTGTGACAGCCTGCTGGTACTCACAAGCTAATAGAGCTAGATCCTTAATTTTGGGAGGACTGCAGGTCCAAGTATTGGTAGTTTAACATAAAAGAACAGTCTTTGATGGAAAGAATTGTGATTTTACTCTGGAGAAGATGTTTATTTATGGTTATGACATGTGGATTATGGAAGAGGAAATAAACTGCAGATAATTTTTAAAATGTGGAAAATGTTATTTAATTATTGTCTTTAATAGCTGTTAAAGTTTTCTTGGATTTCAGTAGCAAATGCAAATAGAAAATGAAGGAATGATGTGTGTTTTGCAGGTAATTGGTTTCATTTTTATCACATCATGCAACAACACACAAGAATGTAATGTCAAAAGTTTGTTTCAACGCCAATTCTGCATTCTACCACTAACAGAAACAGCTTTAAATCCCAGTTTATTGTACAATGTACATTTGTTACACTGGAACAGGCTTGAGTTCTCATGTAATTTATAATTCAAGTTCCACCTCTAAAGAATCAAGATTCGGTTGGCTCTTTCCATTCAGCTATTATCCACTAGAAGTGTTAGTTGGAATGCCATATACTGTACATGCTATTTCTGGATCACCCAACAGCATGTTTTGAATATTGGGAGTCCAAGGTAACATGGTTAGATTGTGACTTGCTTAAAGAATTCTCCACCCTCTCACAAGAATATGCACATACTATACCAAGTGTTGATATATCTGCTGATCTTACTTTAACAGATTTCAGTATTCACTCATTTCACATGCATAAAACAATCAACAACAGACTTCCTGTCGATGTTGTGCACTTGGACAAGTGTTGCCACCTTTTTTGTTTATTATCACCTCTCATATTTGCTTTAGCTATTTATTTAGTGATACACTTTTTCATTCAGGTGTTTAATTGTAAAGTTCCAAGACCTCACCAAATCAGCTCATTTTATATATACGGTGTATACCATGTAGTTGAGATAGAAAGTTTTAGGTGAGGTACAGGCCAGCAGTCCTCTTGCTGAACCCCTAACTATTTACAAACACAGTCTTTTCTGACTCCTTCTTTAATGCGTATGCATGGTAGAGGAATTCATAATATTCCCTTATTTTAGAAGAGTCATTGTATGCAGGAAAATAATGAAATTGTGACATATTATTGACTTGATTATTGTAAAATTTTAAGAAATCATTTAATTTTTTTGAGGCTGGCAGCTGTAGTTAGACCTGATGTAAATGTGAGTATCGGCATATATGGTATGTCTTATCTAGAGTGCTTAAAGAAAAAGTCAGATATTCTGTAATTCAAGGAGTATTGGGCTGGAATTTGAACTGGTGAGAAGTTAGGAGACAGTAGCACTAAGCACTTTGCCATAATACCTTATATGGTCAATATACATTTCATTTTTCTGTGTATGTGCTAATGAGTTCTGGGGTAAAGTAGTAACAATCATTCACTAATCATGGATAGTGGAGGCATGTTGCATGCTACTTAGAACAGTCAAGTAGGAATTCCACTGTATGCTCTTCACATGACAGTGTTGACACTATAAACCTATATTATTTCTTGCCTTAATCAATGAAAAATGAAAACAATACTTATTAAATTTAAAATATTCTCCAAGCAGCTTTGGGAATAAGGGGTAGTAGTATTCCATGATTTTCCAAAATTCTACTTCCCTGAGTACATTTTTATAATTTTTTTTTGTCCTAACGTAAATATCAGGTAACAGTGTCACATATATAATACACCAGAGTTCATGCTGTTCTTCAAAGTGTAAAATGGCAGGGCAGAAAGGAAAAAAGAAGACTATGGACTAGAAATTAATTAGTCTATGAAGAGGCTAAGATCATAAACCAGAAGCCTGTTGTGGCCAAAACACCAAAACCCAAAAGGTATGCCAAAACAGAAAATAATGTTAGAAAAAACTTGAAGTACCACAGGTATACATGCTCTCTCCGCCTCTCAGTGGTCATCTGAATCAGAATGATGCTTATCAAGGTGTACTCGTAGTTGGCTGAGCAGTCCAATCCTCTAGTGGATCTGTTTGTCAGCCCAAGAGGTCATTAAGTGGTTGTGAAGATGGAAGAATGGTAGAAAGATCATTTTTTACTTTTCAATATTTTGTAAAGTGAATTCTTGATGATTATGCAAGGGCCAAATCATTCTTGTTAAAATGTTGAAATAAATATGTAAATACAGTAAAAAAAAGTGCATTACGCCTATGTCTTTAAATTTAATGACATGACTTAGCCTTCTCTTCTGCCATGTGGGTCCTGTACAATGTGGAAAGATGAAGAAAACCAAATAGCCTGTCTGAAATTAGCTGAGACAAAAGATGAGAGAGACAAAAAACACCCAAAGAAAAAAGAGACGGCAGAAGGACACAGAGTTAGTTTAATGAAGACATAAAGCATCCTTGGTGAAGCTGAATTCCAGCACTGTGCTGCCCCCACTTATGTCTGAAATAGTAATCTCTTCTTTTCTGCATGCAGTCAACCTTTACTTTAAACTAAACCCTTTTTACTTGATTTGTGCCCAGTAGAAGAGATAATATATACATAATTAAGATTGACTGATCGCCTTCTGCATCTGTCACTCCTAATATCAGGGAAATTTTTTTTTCCTACCATATCATTGATTGTATTATGGACATAGCCATAGCTTTAACTTTGCTTTAATGTTGTCATTTTTGCAATGTTATTGTTTTAATTTGAATGAAAATGCATTCACAGAAAGGGTAAAGGTAGAAAAAATCTATCCAGTGGCAGTTAACCTTTCAAATATGTCTACTTTAAACTGTAAATTTCTCAATGAAAAAAATCTTACAGCATGCTGGGGTAGAAAAACCTGAGTTTTACTTCCATTCAGGTATTGGGACTGAACACTTTTTCCTGTGTGTTCTCCAACATCCATTGATATTTAGAGATGTTTCTGCACTAGTGGTACTAGCAGCAAATACTTTCAGTAGCAGTATTTTATTGGCAAATGGCCATAGTTTCATTTAATACTATATATATATATATATATATATATACAGGGTGACACAGAAAAACGGGAACTTTTGAAATGCGTAGTGGCTGCCATGTACAGTTGGCAGCACTGCAGAACAGGGGCCTTGAGCTGTAAACAATCTCGCCATTTAATGATTTAGTAATCAATTGCAAGGCAATCAATGGTAGCTGTGCGAGAATTGTTTGGCAACCGTGTCATCTCAATATTCGGTGACATTCCCTGGCCCTCAAGATCACCGGATTTGTCCGTTTGTGATTTTTTCTTGTGGGGCTACCTTAAGAGTCGGGTCTACACGACTCGGCCAAGGACACTGAATGAATTGAAACAAAGAATTCAAGATGAAATTTGTGGTATCCCTGATAAGGCACACCTGTGAAGTGAAAACCATTTCAGGTGACAACCTGTTGAAGCTTATCGAGAGAATGCCAAGAGTGTGCAAAGCAGTAATCAGAGCAAAGGGTGGCTATTTTGAAGAAACTAGAATATAAAACATGTTTTCAGTTATTTCACCTTTTTTTGTTAAGTACATAACTCCACATGTGTTCATTCATAGTTTTGATGCCTTCAGTCATGAAAATAAAGAAAACACATTGAATGAGGAGGTGTGTCCAAACTTTTGGCCTGTACTGTACATTCCAAATTTAACTTCCCAGTAACGCATTTCTTTCACTACCTTCAAATCAGAAACATTGTTAAACAGAACCTGCCCAATTTTCCTCACCTCCCTCCAACCTCTATGCCGGAAAAAATATTGATCAATCTTGAGGACTCAGACAGCATTTCTGTATTATATGAAACCATTTTACAGTCCCTCCATTTCAAAGATCTAAGAGGACAAAGGGAAAAAGATCTCTCACTCAACATATCAGAAAAGGAGTGGAAGGTAGCAATGCAGAGAATTCACTCGAGCTCCATATGCGCAAAGCATACAATTATTCAACTCAAAATTATATATCGAGCACATCTGTCTCACTTAAAATTGTCCAAAATGTTTCCAGGGCAAGATCCAACCTACGAACGTTGCAATCAAGTTCCAGCCTCAATGGGCCAAGTGTTCTGGACCTGCACCAAATTCTTTAAAAGCCTGTCAGACAGCCTTGGTGTCACAATCCCTCCTAACCCATTAACAGCTGTGTTTGGTGGACTTCCAGATGGGCTTAAAGCTGAGCAGGACAAACTGTGATCGCCTTTACTACACTATTGGCATGTAGATTTATCTTGCTAAACTGGAAGAATCCTAACTCTCCTCTTTTAAGTAAGTGGGTAACTGATGCTATATATTATTTGAAATTGGAAAAAATCAAATTCTCACTTAGAGGATCTGTGCAGAACTTTTTCAGAACCTGGCAGGATCTAATAAATTATATTTTAGAATTAGCTTTTAAAACACTGAGGATTTCTCCATTTATCATTATTCACTTAATTCATCTATTTACTTATTTTTTAGTAGCTTTAAGTAATACTCTGCTGACTTAGCTCTCTTTCTCAGGGGACGGGGTGGATTTGTTTTGGATCTTATGTTTGTAAAAATTGATTTATTTGTATGGAATGATGTTAATAAAATCAATAAAATAAAAAAAATAAAAAAACCTTGCCTTAGGGACAACCATATGTTTGTGAAATTAGAAAAATGTCAAGAAAAAATTCTGGAAAAAATCTCAGTGGAAGTGGCAGAAATAAGCACCCAACACAGTGCTGCCCAATTGCAACACAAAACAGTGTCATGATTGAGCATGACTAAAAAATGAAATTTTTCAGAATAGATTCCAGACAAAAATTAAACCCCAAATTTGCATACCTTGAGTCTGAAAATGTTATAGATAGAAACTGCACAGAAATTTACAAAAAATATTTATAAAAGTTGGATATCATAACACTATGTGGCATTTGAATGTTCTCCTAGTTACCGCATTACCATAAGGTTTTAAAGAAATGCTACTGTTGTTATGGAAACATTTTCCTCTGTTTTCAACATAGTCATTCATGGAGATAGATGAAAATGCAGAACAATTCTTTATTTGTACATAGGTATTCACAAATGTTTCAGTCCTGGGAGTGAGCAATTATTAAAACAATTCATCTGCAAATATACAGTATCTCATCATCTGACTCTTAATATGCATAATATGCATAGCTTCATCCAAACGAGTGCCACCAGTGTTTTCTGACTGTTTTGACTCTCCCATTAATCTGAATATTATCTTGTAAATGGGGTGATCTGCAGACTCTTCTGTTGCTTTGAGCACTGCTTCATTAGAAGAGTGTTTGGGCTCTCCCATTAGTTTATTTCCTCTTTTTAGAGGGGTGTTCGTTACTCACCTACTTCATTTTACCCTTAGCAACTATCTTGGTGGCCTTTAATTACATTTAATTCTTAACTTTATGTTTAATAGTTCATTGTTATAACTTCATGTAAGTATACACTTGTATTAAATTGTAAAATTATATCATGCACTAATTAAAAATATTGATTATAATTCTATACTGTATAGGGTGGTCCTGGGTGGTTGTGGCCTGTATATGTGCCTTGCATTGAACTGGTGCTTAATCCAAATTGGTTGCCTTGAGCTCAATGCTCCAATTCTGGTTTTCTAGGACCCTGCAATGGAAAAATAACTCTTGGAAAACAAATAAATGGGAGTACTATATTAAAATATAAACTCATGAAGGTTATTTATGCTATAAGTTGTTTACAGATTGTTGTTTTTTCATTTGGTCAGCATATTATGCTCTCAAATTGAAAAGTCAACTTTTTATTTTTAGGCATTTATTGCAAATTGTATAGGAAATGTTATAATTTCAAATGCAGTGAAAACTTTCTCAACACACTGCCAACATGACACATACAAATCTTCATTTTTAATATTCTTTATTAGAGATAAATTATCTCTGCAGTATATTACAGGGAAAATTTCTGAGGCAAATTCACACGGATAACATGTAAACGACATACAAACAAAATTGGCAGCCCAAATCATCTGCTTTCCAAGAGTTTTTCAATTATTTAAATGTGTAAAGTGAGCATCCCAAGAGCTAATAGTCCCTAACACTTATTACCATTTTTTGCAATAAGAAAAAACAATATATAGTAGAAATAAAGCTGCTTCATGTGTTATTGTTAAATCATTCATTTTTATTATGAATGAGATGGTGGTTAGTGTTGCAGCCTCACACTTCCAGGGATAAGGATTCGACTCCTAGTCAGGTTGCTGCATCAACATTCTCTGGATATTTTAGTTTCTCCCACTGTATGAAAATGTAAGATTAATTGGTGACTTTGAATTGGTTCAGAGTAAATGTGTTCAGAATGAGATAATGACTGTCCAAAACTGCTGGCTTTCTGCAAGATAGCAGTGAGCTGTCAATTCAATGCTGTTACCAAACACATAAATCTGATTCACAGTATTTAATCTTTTGCTTTAATCTTATCTCTGCAATATTTTGAACCTCAGTTTCAGTATTACAAACAATCATTTAAACAGAGACAAATATTGTAATGTTACAAAAATCACCTTCATGTTATCTGTAGAGAAATATTGTGTGCCTTTCATAAAGATTCACATCATGCATTACAATCCAAATACTGCAGACACACAATTATTCAAAGATGCAAGGTTACTGTCTAAGCATTAGCAAAAAAATATAATTTTAGTGTTTGTGATAATGAAAATAATTAAGAGCCTAATCAAGGAGAGGCTGGCAGGGAGTACTGTATTTAATTTGAAGTGTTTTGCACATAATTCTGGGCAATGATGGGGATTTGACTAAATAGATTGCAAGCTGAGAAGGATTTTGTTAACATTATATGACTTCAAAAATCTAACTTTCATGTTGTTAAAAACAGTTATATATTTATGCAACAATGCACATCATGTATTCATTGTTTTACTGAACTTTTTCTAGTGCATGGTTCATGATGCCAAGCTCTTTTTAAATAGTAGCCGGCATAAGAAGGGGGCACAAGTTCACCACATTGCATGCTTATGCATACACTGATAATCACTTGTGCTATGCTAACTGTGGTGAGAAATGTGCCATTCTTCATGGATCACCAGACAGCACATTGGGCTGCTGGAGGGGGAGCTGTCATCTATTATAACAGTTTTCATTGACCACTCATAATCATCAATGGACCTGGCCTTGAGTTAGACTTGATGGCAACTGGATGAGCAAAGAAACAACGATTTTATTTGGAAAATATTTTTTTAATGGCATACTAACTAAGCAGCATGAAGCACTAATAATGATAATAGCTGATTGTTTCTGCAGCTTATTAAGGGACAGCTCTTCCTGTATGACAGCAATCTGGTAAGGTCCAGTATTCTTCAAATGTGCAGATTTTCATTTGATGTGGTTACAGTGAGGTAGACATACACTGTTTTTGAGGACTTTATTAAACCAAGAACTCCTTGAATTTTATTTTCATTAGAAGTTAAGACAGACATCCCTATAGCACAGTTGGTTGCCAATATTAAAATCTTGCTGCTGGATTTTGTAAGGAATCACAGAGAGCTTCAAATATTTCCTTAAAACCTTCCTAACCCCTCACTAACAGCTATAGTGCTACTGGAAAATATTTTAGAGGGGCAGATTTTGCACAAAGAATGCCACCTTTGTACCCAATTTATTTTAATTTATATTATATTAGTGCAATTGTATAATATTAGAGCAAAATGTTACTATAACCAAACAACCTGTTTAGGTTTAAAGTGTATAAATGAAAAATACCCAACAGAGTACAAAGTTCTTCAGACAGCGATGTAGATCTTCAAGAGGTGCTGTTATAGGCTGCTAAAGCAATTACCCAAAGGTGCATTACTACGACACTAGAACAAGGATTGCAGGAAATAAAAAAGTTTGTGGATGTAGAGGATCCTCAGTCCATCTCAGCCTTTATTCCACCATTGTTAAACTAGAGAGAAAGCTTTCACTAAAGTTATTACTGATGTATGATGTCCACACTCACACCAGTTTTTAGAAACCCAACGAACCCCTAATTCTCCAGGAAAAAATCCTGTTGGATAGGGGCTGAACATGGAAATACCACAGGGACAGTGTCTAGTCATGTCTCTGGAGCTATGAGACAGCAACACTAGCAACACTGAACAGTGCAGCACTCTATTGGTCTAATGCAGGGGTCTCTAACTCTGTAACTAACTGTGGCTCATCGATTGCCCACCATGCAAAGTTCTCAGTCATTAGCATTACAACTATATTCCTCTTTCTGTTGCTGGCATAGCACTGGACAACAGAATAGGACAGCGAGTCTAATTGTCTTGTTTTAGCCCCTTATTTGGAACTTTTATCATTTTCATTTTTCTGACCTTCTACATGTTTTGCCTATTTTTAATTATTTCTTCCTAACCCTAGCAACCAGATTGACACACAAATGCACAGACACACATACAAAAACACATGTCCTTTTATTAAAGTGGGTGCTATACAAATCTTCATAGGCTATATAAAAATGCAGCTCTCTATCATTAGCTGTCATTTATCATAGTGAACTGAGGTGCTCATATGTTAGTACTCCCTTAGCTATGTTGAATAAAAGATGTCCATGAGAACCACTGCACTCTGCTGTTATTTAAGAAAGAAAAATCCCCAACAGTATAAACCGCAAAGAGTATATGGCAATCTCAAGGTGACAGTCTTTTAAATGTTTTTAGGAAAAACAAAACTCCCTAGGAAGGTACACTTTTAGCTACAGGGTTCCAAAGCTGTGGAATGGTCTTCCTGCATATGTAACATTGGCCTAGCCTAGCTTCCTGCATAATTGACTCTTGGGATCCAGGGATGAAAGGATTGAATCTTCTCTTCAGCCTGCCAGTCGTTCATTTTTGAAACTGTAGAGTTCTCAGAATTGGTTGTTTGGACAACCAGTATCTACCAGTATTTATCAGTTATACCTAACCAAAGACCCTCTAGAGGTTTTTTTTTTGTCATGTAATGCTTACAATTAGAGTATTTTGTTTCTTCGTTATTCTTTGCCAACTCAGCCATACCTGAGTGGTAATGTTATTGGACTTTATTTTGTTAGGCACTTGCACTTAGGATACAGTTTAAGGGCTTTGGTGATGGTATTTCTCCGCCTTTCCAGGGGTGGCGCTGTGTGATAATGCCTTCTCTTTTTGTCCTTCTGAATACTGGAAGATTGATGGCTTTTCTACCACAGATGTCACTTCCAGCATCCATTCGAGTGGACTTGTCCTCCCCTTCAATCATAACTGGAAGCTCCGCCATCTTTGAGTCAGTTCGATATTGGATTCCAGTTGGAAAAGATGTTATTTTAATGCTTGTGAAACACATTGAGTTTATTATTGAAATACAATGATACTGGGTTTGCACCAAACCTTTTTATTTTGACCTTTTGTTCTTATAATTAGGCTAATTTATTTAACGTTGACCACATTCATGCTGATTATCTGTACTATCTATTTAATCTAGTTTGTATTTTTATGCAAGTGAATCTTGGAGGGTTTAGCAGTTTTCAGATAATGCATTGTAATTTTATTAGAATTATGCACATACCCCAAGCCTGTACTCAGTAAAGAGTGCTACCTAAAAATAATAGGAAATTGAAACTGAAATTAGATAAAGTTAGTGAGTTTCACTGAAATTTTACAATTATGCTGACCTTAAAAGCACAAGCAGAGAAATAAGAAATTGTTAATTTTAATTAGATTGGGAACATGATCTATCTATACACCTACTGTATCTGTAATGATTATTGTTGACTTTGTTGTGTGCAGTTGTTTTTATGTTTCCTGTTGTAACATTAACATTTCTTGTTGGAATCAATAAAATGTTTATTTTT
>JANRMT010062792.1:29293023-29369686 GCA_026402145.1 Polypterus bichir lapradei | reverse complement strand
CTGTCAGAGGGGGACACTTTTTGTACACTGAGTCATTCCATTTCTCTCTTAGGAAAAGAAACATTTTAATATTACATTTAAAACCCAGCAGATGAACAGGCAATAGGCACCCATTGTTGGCACTGGGGGTGAGAAGTTAAAAGGCTGTTTGCAGAAAGTATGAATTTGCTGGATTGCAAAGGAGTCACCACTTTGAAGTTTTTGGCTGGTTGAGATTACAAACAATACCAAGTTGTGATAACAGAACTGCTCTTTCCTTGGAGGATTTCTGTATTTACCTGACTTGGCAATTAACATGTTTGACAATATTGTTTTCTAAAAAGCAGATCTGTACTCATTAGTGGTTGGTAACGATACATTTTGTTAATTTGTGTTTTCATTATTTGTTAAACCCAGGAAATTTAGATGTGCCATTGTTTAATCTGGTTGTCCAGAACTGATAATTGCAGGGACTGAAGGAGATTTAAACTCTGGCCAGGAGAAGGCAAAAGGGAGGGACAGTCCACTGAGAACGTTGCCAAGACTCGCAGAGAGCACAGAGGCTCACTGGCTGACTGGGGTATGTGGCTGGCACAACGGGAGGCACAAGGACAGCAACACTTACTTCCAGGGAGGAAGACACAGCTCCACAAGGAGACGCCAGTTGTGAGTCCAGCGAGAGAGGGAAGCCGCATGAAAGGATCGAGCAAAGCTGGCAGACGAGAAATGAGGTGTGCCTAGGTCACAGCAACACAAGGAGCCCAGAGTGGAAAAAAAGGAACGACGAAGAGACGCTGACAGGGATTCCACGATTTTGACAAAACTTCTGTTGTGAAACAAGTGTCCAGTGAACAGAGTGCATCCATGGACAGTTGAACAATTAAGTGTTGGGGTAACACAGTGTGAAAACTGGACTCTGCACCACTAAAGGTTGTATCCTCCAATTCTGTTTTTGACGGACTTTTAAAGTGTGGACTGTGTGTTTTCCTTTTAGAAAAAGGAAATTCGTTCTTGATATTGTTCGATTTTGTTTATGTTCATTTATCTTTTTTATGTAATTATTGTCTAGTGTAATAGAAGTTACTGTTGCTTTTCCTGATATTACTGTTGTGTCTTTCATTGTGTGTTTACTCACTGCCCAATTTAAAGAAGCCTGTGTGCTATTATTGGTAAATTTCAGGAGTTCCCAGTCTCTTAATAAACTGGGTGGTGTAGTTGGATATTTAAATGGTGTCTAAGTTAGATTACCTGTAAACGTGACCTGACACCTATCACATGTCTACTTAGGGGATATTTCATATACTTGAAACACAGTAATATATATCCACCATACAACACTTGGTGTCTAGTAGAATTCCGGCTTGGGTTCCTTGTTTTAATTTGAGTCTGCATTCTTCACCCAGTGCTGATTGAGGAATCTACATTGGTCTAGTAAATGTGAGGACAGATATCCTTTATAATTTACTTTACTTCATGATATGTGGGATTGGCTCCGGCTTTCTAAAATTTTGTTGAAGATTAAGGAGAATGAATGGATTTTTGCTACCAGTGACCAGTTTTTTTCCTGGTGTTTATACCTGTATAATTTAGGCAATAAATCAGTTGCAAGAAGATATTCATAAAAAATGGTGGCAAACTTTTCAGAAAAAATACTCCCAGTAAACAGCAAAGAAGCACTCCTTCATGGATGACTTTCACCTCTTGACAGATTAGGCTTTCCTGCTTCTTCTTCTTTCGGCTGCTTCCGTTAGGGATCGCCACAGCGGATCATCTTGTCTGCATATTGATTTGGCAAAATTTTACACAGGATGCCCTTCCTGACGTAACACTCCCCATTTATCCAGGTTTCAAGTGTACTATGACATGTCACTTTTCTGTATTTCACCGTCAAATACAGAAGTAAAAAAAAAATGAATAAGTATCATTAAGTCTTATCACATTTAACTCCTATAATGTTTATCACGCGTTCATATTTTTAATAATCCTCACATTGTTTATACTTTGATACTAGCACAGTTTCATTGCACAAAGCACTTCTTTTGCTCAAAGCAAGCTTAAAAATTATTACATTTAAAAGTATTGTCTTTTTATTGTCAATAACAAGGTTCATTATGTTTCATCCCACTGCTTTTGCTGTAATCAGAATTTCTGGCAGAATATCATCAGCACAACCACAAATTATTTTACTCAGAATTGCTTCAGTGAAAAAGCCCTGGACAATTCCCAAGAAAAATGTGGAAAGAAAGAAATTCACTTACATTTACTGCTGAAATCCATCTAGCAATACATTTCTTGGCAGCAATTCCATAAAGAGTAGTTAACCAATTGTTTTATTCTGCCTGACAGAACTAACTGTGCCTGACTGAAATGTAAAACTAAGTTAGCAAAAATGCTCTGTGTTAAAAAAAAGAAACTGATTAACATAAGCTGAGATTTATTTTTGTTTTTTTGTTGTATTAGCATGGGTAGATTATATAAACAAATGGCAATAAAAATTGCCATTTACTATGACAGTTTTATGAATTTTATTTAGAGAAGTAGGAATGTCGCAGCTGCCACCTCTGTGTGGGTCAGTCGACTGCACAGATGAGGCTTAAAAAACATCAGCTGCCATCTGGTTGAGGTTCAACAAGCTGCACTGCCAGAACAGAAGGAAATCCACCACTTGGGGGTAGGAGTAAAACAGCTGCGGCCTTGCTGGACAGACAAGCAGGCAAAAACAAACAGCCATCATAAGGTTGGCAGGCTAGACAGGCCCAAAACAGTTGCAGCATTTGGCAGAACCGAAACTAGAGAGCCATCGCTCCACGTGGCATAAACACGTTCACAAACAAAATAGCCGCTGCACAGGAAGACAGAGCTAACTCTATAGGATTAGTGGCCTTTCAGCAAACAAATGAATAAATGGAGACAAAGAGCCTAAGGAAAATTTCCAGTAATAATCAGTGAATAAACTAAAACTGTTTAAAATGTTGCAAATAATTGAGGGTTGAAGGGAAGAGCAAAAGTTTCTAACTAACAGTCTTTCCCCTAACTATTATTAGTGCTTATAAACATCATGGAGTTTTGCTTCGAATCCAAAGCCCTAAACTGGTTGACCACTGGTCATCCAAACCCAGCAAAGTTAACAAGACCAACAAATCTTTAAAACATTACTTAGGAGCTCTTAGTTCAGGCCCCTGTTTCATTAATGCATTTTTTTTTCTTTTTTGAAGAATACATTTCCCTACCTGTCTATACCTGCCATAGTTTTACTAGAGTTTTTTTTATTAGTTTATTATTTTTTGTACATTGTTTTGTTAATTAAATTGTGCTTTACCCCGTGACCCTGTAGTTAGGATATAGCGGGTTGGATAATGGATGGCTGGATGGAAATTGTGCTTTATAATTATGTTTTATTCACGCAATTCTTTTTCATTAATTTTTTGTACTCTTTTTTTATAGCTTTTATTTTGCTTTTCTTCACCCACAAAACACAAGGAACAGCTTGACATTTAAAGAAATGATATACAATTAAAACATCACAGAAAATACACAAAAATATGAAAAAATTGTAGTTTGAAAACAACAATAAAACAAATAAACACACATTAATACATCAGTATTATGATTGGTGTTCTTTATTAATTTTTATTTGCTTTCCTGAGTTCCTGGGACTTCTTGATGACTTTATGTGGTTTGTGATGGGAATTTGATAAAAAAAATGTTTTCCACTGTATAATAATTCTTGACAAAGTTGCAATATTTTAACATCTTATTGCGGAGCCATTATGAAAATCGATGGCCGGGGTCATTATGCCGAGTTTTGCATCAGCCATTTCTGAAGTAACCTCCCAGAGTTCTCCAGGGGCATCACTGATATGACCAAATATAAGATCATATTATTTAACGTTTGGATAACTCTTCTGATCACAAAATAAAAAGTCATTCTGATTTATTATAACAATAAGCAAGGAAGTCACAAAAACAAAAAATAACAATACCTTTAAAACAAAAGAGTAATGATCTCCTTATAGCCAGAATGAGGACTCAGAAGGAGTAATGTCAGGGTGGCCCCGTCTCTTAGGGCGCCACTCACAAAGCACAAAGACTATTAAGACATTCAAAGGAATGGTACATATTTACAAAAATCACAGAAAATAACAAACATATGAAAAATATTAATTCAAAAGCAACAATAAAACACATAAACACACATTAATAGGTAAAGGTTGGATATAATGTCCTGCCTGAAGAAGGCCTGAGCTGCCTTCAAAACCTTGCATATTGTAATGTTTTTAGTTAGCCAATAAAAGGTATAATTTTGTTTGACTTCTCACTACATCCATAATGTCTAACACAGTACAACACCCTACTGCTTAGTGCAAGTATTAAATTATCTGCTGTTAATGTTCTTGCTTAAGATTCCTCACAACTCTTCATGCTATAAGTGGTCAACAGGAGCTTTACATCAACAAGAAAAATCATAACATTATGTATAAATGTTGTTTAGCTCTCCTGAAAGTGCATCCAGATTGCGTTTGAATAAGTGAAATTTTAGTTGACATTTTCATGACACATTTAGACACTTTCCTCATCAGCTGCATTTACCTCCATTTTCTTCTGCAGTTCTGTGCTGATTTCTGAGTGAAGCATCCTCTACACATACCAATGTGCTGACAAGCTTCACTGAACTGCACAGATGGGGACTTCACTCCCAACAGAGCCTGGAGGAAATTGACAGCTACAAAGTATTCTTGTTTATTTTTTTAATTAAGGATAATTTTAAACACACTAAGACTGTTTTGTAACTTAATGTATAAAGAATACCTTAAAATATTAAAGTTATCCTTACCTCTATTTACATACATCAAGGCAACCCCCAGATTAGTGCCCTGAATTTCTGGCATTCACCAGAGCCAGAACACAGATAATTTAAGGCTGGGTGCACATCATCCGAAAGTCTCTGGATAAAGATGTTCCTTGCCTTAGAAAATTTTGAAAGGCTGCCATTTTCTGCATAACATAGAAGCTAAGCAAAAGAAAACAAAAAGTGCAAACGCTTTCTAATACAGTTCAAGGCTGAAAAGGCACACACTTATACACACCCCCAATTAAAACACACACACACACACACACACACTTGTGTTTGGGAAATGAGAGGAAAGTCTGTGTATCTGAAAAAAAAACACAAACAGGCAGAATGTGCCAAATCTACTCAGATAGTGAGAGAATGAATTCGAGATTTTGGAGCTTTGGGGCATGTAAATCAGAAGAAAAAAAACAGAAACATCAAGAAAGTCTAATAACTGTGTGCTATTTGCATGTTATCTCCTTACAGTATATGTGAATATTTTCATTGGGTGGGCAGTTTCGCTGTGCCATTTTCATGTTCACCCAAGTTGGCTGTTCCTCAAAGTTTGGGCATTTTAGAGCAGACTCTGCATCCATTCATGGTGTCAACCTGTTTAGTTACCTTTTACTTATTCCAGCTCTGGGGTCACAGGGATTGGGTAGGGAAATTAGCAACTATGCATCTGTCCTCAGCTTTTAGTTGAATACCTCTGTGTGTCTGGCAATGAAATGTCGCTATTTTATTCTTGTATTATGCCTGATGCTGCTGGAAAAGGCTTACGTGACCCCAGACCCTGTAATGGAAAAAGCTGGCTTAACAATGCCTGGATAGAGGAATGTTAGTTACTATTCTCACCTTTCCCTTACTTCAACTACACTAGCTGGCTACCCTAAATACAAGGTTCAAAGTAAAATTAAAGCTTAAATTTAAGAGTATACTGGATACATGCTGTTGGAATTCTAATTACTGGGTACACTTACAGTAACAGAGGTACAATTATACTAGCAATAAGTAAAAAGGAATATGCAAAGATCTATACTAATAAACGGCAAAGCCCTCACTCACTCACTCACTCACTCACTCACTCACTCACTCACTGACTGACTGACTGACTGACTGACTCATCACTAATTCTCCAAGTTCCCGTGTAGGTAGAAGGCTGAAATTTGGCAGGCTCATTCCTTACAGCTTCCTTACAAAAGTTGGGCAGGTTTCATTTCGAAATTCTACGCGTAATGGTCATAACTGGAAGTTGCTTTTCTCCATTTACTGTAATGGAGTTGAGCTGGAGGGGCGGAGTTCCGTATGACATCATCACGCCTCTCACGTAATCACGCATTACGTAGAAAGCCAGGAAGAGCTACAAAACGCGCTTTAGAAAACATGCATTATATAATTAAGAAGGCAGCGAAACAATTAGAAGCGAGCGAGTGACATATAAAACCATATTCAGCGGCTCACGTGAACTGACGCAGTGCGCAGACAAAAAGTAACAGTTCCAAAGAGTGCTGAACAAAAACCTAATTACACTACGCTACGCTCGAAAAGATAAACCACACGCAGTGGCGCGATGGTAAAGCATTCGCCTGTAGCGCCCACGTCCGAGGTTCGATTCCCGAGAGGGGATGCACTAAGTATGTACGCACGCTTCTCGATTTATTTTAACCTCGCATCCCCTTAGTTTGAGACGTATGAAAACGCATGCGGTTAACGCAGAAAGACAGATCACCTATTCACCTATTGAAGCTTCATGAATAATAGATACTTTATTCGCGATCAATGATTGTTTTGGTAAAGCCATACTCAGTGTATTCATTAGATGAACGGTAAAAAAGTAAGAGCGAGGGGACGGTAACTTACTGAAGCACACAAGCAAAACCACACGCGGGCTCGATGTACTGACTTGCGCAATCACATTCCAAAAAATATTTTTTTTCAAGTTCAATTTAGTCCATATGAGTCAAACTCAAAGCCCACGGGCCACATCCGGCCCGGCGTGTAATTATATCCGGCCCGCGAGATCATTTTATATACTGTATTATTGTTATTAATGGCCCGGGTATATGAAGCGCTGGTAACACAATAAACTACAGATCCCATAATGCAGCGATTCAGCTGCCTTGCCGAACATTTACCGCGTTGCTGCAAGTTATTGCGAAGCTAGCCCACACGATGCCGAAGAGAAAAGTTGATTCTGAAAATAGAGCCTTTAAAAACCGATGGGAGGCTGAGTATATGTTTACTGACATTGCCGGTAAACCCGTGTGTCTCATTTGTGGAGTTAATGTGGCTGTAATTACAGAATTTAATCTTTACAACGACTGACAAACACAGAATGTAACTTGAACACAACACATCGTACAAATACGACCCTGATTGAAACAAATAATGATAATCGAATCCTTGATCACAGCAACACTCACAAAGCAATTACTGTATATTGACAATCATGTTACGTTATTTTTAAAATGTTCCCTTTTCTTTTCCATAGCTTCTTTAACACACTACGTCTCCGCTGCGAATATATATATATATCCCGATCTACATACTCTCAAATAAATAAGCCTACATTTGCCTTTGCCTCTATCGCCTACATCCGAGGTTTGATTCCCGAGAGGGGATGTACTGAGTATGTACGCGTGCTTCTCGGTTCATTTTAACCTCGCATTTCCTTGGTTTGAGACGTATGAAAAAATATGCAGTTAACGCAGAATCATGTTATGTTATTTTTAAAATCTTTCCTATTCTTAGCACAAGCACAGCTGAGAAGCTTCGATGCATGTACTCCATAACAAAAAATAACGCATTTAATCACATTTTCAATTCCAAGCAAAGGGGAACTTTTGTCAATGCGTGATTTCCTGGTACATCGATTACACTGGTGCACACATCACAGCTACAAAAATGTTATACTCGGAATGAAGCGCGTTCCTGATCGGAGGAAAATTTAATTTCAAAAAACTACCCGAGTGAAGCCTTGATAAAAGCATGGTTTTGTGCACAAACAAGCAAAATTAGATGCATTACAGAAAGCGGACTTTGTGGCTCTTACTGGGGATCATTGGAGTTCCGTGACCGTTAGTAATTCTAATTACATCTAATTACAAAATGTTCAATGATCACACTGTTTTAGCCTAATGTACAAAATAATTTTGGCTAAGGTTACTCAGAGTTTAAAGATTAAGTTGGTCAAATTACCTTTTATGTTTCTGACTTATTTTTTTAAGAAGAAAAACTGCACTTTCTGTTGAAATTTTGGTTATTATTTAAAGACAATAACATTCTGAAAATGTACTTAAAGTACTTAAACTACCACTTTATTTTTAAGTCTGCTCAATTTTAACCAGGGATGATATTTTTGTTTCTGTTTTGAATTCAAATGCAGTTTAAAAGCATTTTTTTTTTCAGAAATTAAAAGAGCTTGAGTTTGCAATATTCATGTCCATGTCTATTATTTGATTCTGTCGCCCACTAAAACCCTTTTAAATTAAAAAAACACATTTGCGATTTGGGGCAAATTTATGTGTGCGATCAGGGCCGATCCTGGCGACGGGCAAAAACGTGCCCCGCACGTGGGCGGCCAAACTCAAAGGCGGCCGTTGAGGAGACGTGCAGCAGCCGGCGACGCTGCAACCGGCGGCTGTCCGCCTTTGAATTTTAAAGTCTGAGGGCGGCCGACGACTATAGCAGCGGCGGCGTTTGCAGTGAGCAAAGTTTGACAAAGTTGCGTGTAGAGTGTATTGTACTCGATGCGCTGATGCCTATTAGGGACTCCACATACATAGCGATTTGCTCGCGCGAGCGGGCGCAAAAGCCTTTGATGGTTGCCGGCTCATCGCACGCTCTGTCTGAACGGTTCCATTGCTTACCATGTGTTTACTACGCGCGACCAAAACTCTAAATGTGTGTAGTCCCTTAGTCAACGTTCAACTTGCATGTTTCATAGTTGCGTCGCGAAGGCGATAGATTTCATGTGAGACGCGTACGTTCCTCAACGGGATTGCGAGTCAAGAGAAGCGGCAAAAGACAGCGGGGCTGCGGCGATCTCTGAATTGACTGTTTGTCACTGTGTGCAGAGCTGCCTGTCGCTTAGAACGATTAAATAAGCCGGCTTTCTAATCTAGGCTGGTTTGGTTTGGTTTGATTCTATTTGTTTGGACTACACAAAGGCTCAGGACTCGTGGTTCTACACAAACGTACGTTATGACTATGATATGCTGTTTCATTGAGAAAGTATGTACAGATTTTTTTAACACTTTGAGCCCACGTTTTCACCGGCAATGTATTTTTACATTTAAAATGACCATCGGTGGCGCACGTGGGGCTCAAAGTGTTAATGAAATATTTCAGAAAAATTACAAACTTTTACATGTTTACTTATTGCCCAATGCACACTGACATGATATTAGTGTGTATTGTGTATATGTCACTTGTGTGAATTAGGCCCAAGATTATTACAAAATGATTATTATATTTGAATTAGCCCTTTATTCTACCTATTTTGTAGAATGTCCGAGAGAAAGACAAAACGTGAAAGCGGGTTTGTTTTCCGAATCTCTGCATTGCATTACGCATTTTTCTCACGTTGCCTGTATCAGTGGCAGCATCTGAAAGGAGCTTCTCAAAACTCAAGATAATTAAAAATGATCTCCGTTCCACTATCGGGCAACAACGATTGAGTGATGTTGTGCTTCTGTCTATAGAATCTGAAATTTGTGAAAAACTGGATCATTTAAACATAATAGATGAATTTGCTACTGTTAAAGCTAGGAGAATCATTCTTTGATGTTTAACTAATAAATTAATGTATGTATGTGATTTTTTTATTTTTGTGATTCTTTATTTAGTTTTTATAAAAACTAATCGTTTGAAATTAAATTTTATTTATACATCCCGACTCTAACCCTAACACCGTCTTAATCCTGTTTGAAGTAGTACATGTAATAGTAATATCCGTCATATCATAATAGAAAATAGGTACGTAGGGCGGCGAAACCACATTCGCACAAAGGCGGCCATCTACCCAGGATCGGCCCTGTGTGCGATTACATACGATTAATCAAGATTAATTATTACACAGCCTCTAATTAATTGGATTAATTTTTTTAATCGAGTCCCACCCCTAATATATATATGTAGATTTGTATATATATATATATATGTTTATATACAGTATATATGTAGATATGTATATGTGTATATATGTGTTTGTGTGTATATATGTATATATGTGTGTGTGTGTATATATATATATATGTGTGTGTGTGTATATATATATATATATATATGATGTGCATATATATGTTTATATATGTGTGTGTGTGTGTGAGTGTATATATATATATATGCCAGCAACACTCATGACAATGACAAAACAATTATATTGTCAATCATGTTACGTTATTATTAAAATGTTTCCTTTTCTTTTTAGTTCTCTGCTGCCAAACGCGGGTATTTTGCTATGTATATATATATATATATATATATATATATATATATAGATAGATAGAGAGAGAGATGACAACAACACTCATATCAATGACAAAACAATTACATTAACAATCATGTTACGTTATTTTTAAAATATTTCCTTTTCTTTTTCATAACTTCTTTAACACACTACTTCTCCGCTGCGAAGCGCGGGTATTCTGCTATAGATATATATATAAATATGACAACAACACTCATATCAATGACAAAACAATAACATTAACAATCATGTTACGTTATTTTTAAAATTTTTCTTTTCTTTTTCATAACTTCTTTTATACACTACTTCTCCGCTGCGAAGCGCGGGTATTCTGCTAGTTATTAATATAAGATAAAAAGTGGCAAACAGGCAATACAGTACACACAAAGGTACAGGATACAGATCAAAAGCACAAGGCTTTCAGTGATAATGTAGTCCATCAAACAAGGTGCTTTTGGTCATTCATGACACATAGTGTTTGGTGGTAAAACCTTTTTCTGAATTTAGCAGTCTCGATTTTTAAATGATAGTCCTATCAGCCAGATAATAAAGGCGTGTGAGCAATTTATGTGTTGGTGGAGCCATTATTTTTTGCATTAGCCAATGTAAGACTTTACTATTAAAAATGAAGAGTCCTCTTGTGCCTGCGTAATGAGATGCTTTCCCACCACAGAACTGTGTTATGTGTTATGGTGTTCCTGTACGATGCATGCTTTTGGCCACCTGTGGTTCCTGGCCTCTTCTGTGTATTGCATTTACATTGCACATCTAAAACTGTTACTTTTATGCAAAAAACAGTATGTCATATGCAAAGAAGTGTGATGTGGTGCAAAGTGAAGAGTGATCGGGGGCACAATGCCCCTCCCTACTTTATTGATTAGAAATGATTGCGAGATCAATGAAAAGATTAGTAAGCTTATTACTGGAGCTAAAATTTGAGATGACTGTTTTATCTAACTTCGGTCATTTTGTGCTTTTTTAATGTATTCTTAGAATAAATATAATCATTTGATTGTTCTTTATTAATTATTTAAAATTCTGTCATATACTTCCATGCTTTTAGTTTCTGTTCAAGCGGTTTTCTGAGATTGCAAGATGCAGCTGGTAAGTGGAGTGAGGTATCCACTATCTCTTCAGTTGTTTCTTCTTCGTTCTCTTGTTTCAGCTAATATAAATTGTATAACTGCCCAAAACTTTTATGGTGCCCTGAGTTTTGTGATTGCTACATGGTTTGACTGAAATGTATGTACATATCCTTAAATGAAAGTCTGCATTGTTCACTTTAATCACATCTGAATTGTTTAATTTGTTTGAAATGTGTCTTTGTCCCAAACGTTATGCAGACCAGTGTATGTACTTCTTCATCAAAAATTTCAAAGATAGAAATAATGAAACAAACATTTAGTAAAGTGAAGCAAAATGATGGTAGATTAAGTCCCCAATAATAGTAGAAAGGATCTATAACATGGTGGCATGGTTAGGGAAAATGTTTTTTTTTTTTAAGTAATTGTCCAGCTGTATGCAAGAGATGACACAGTGAAAAAGTATAAACTTTCCTCTACGTTACAGTTCTCAGCAGCTCTTTGTAATCTTATTAACTACGACAGGGTGGGCATGCAGGCTTTATCCACGCACAACTATTTCACATCCTTCAGTTCCTAGTGGACCCTAAAACTGAATTTAGTCAGTTCAGTAAATGGATTGACAGATTAAGTAAGCAGTTATTACTGTGCCAGTGTGCATTATTCATCATGACTGAATGGGATAATTGCAATTGTAATGTTAATGAAGTTTATATTGTCATGCTCTGTTTAACATAGTTTTTATGTTCATGTATGTAAATTTTGTATGGTTTAGTAATTTGGATTTAACGCTTTGTAGATATGTGCACATGCTCCATGTCCTTACTCAATGAAGAGCACTAAAAAAAAAAATACAAAGAACTAAATTCAATCTTATTTATTTATTTCCCTGTTGATCCTGTATTAATAAGAATACTAATAGTAGTGTGTAAACTTGTTAACCTTCTATATCAAAATAAAGGTGTGAACATGAACACAAAATGTATGATTTAACCCTAATAGAAATAATGCTTTGTAATTAAACATATTGTTTATTATATATTGCTTTGTATTGTTCAGTGTTCATCATTTTGCCTGGAATGAAATACAGTATTAGCCATTCTGCTTCTTAAAACACAAGACTCTACTTCCAAGAGATGCCATTTGAGCATCTGCTTTTCTTGGTAACATATTTTGGGAATTTGCCCTAATTAAGCATTGTTTCAACTATATATCAAATAGTCTTGTGAGCACCTTAAACACCTATCCCTTAAAAGCTATTTTTGGAGCATGGCTTAATGAACTTTCTACTGTGGTAAACTAAACTACACTGCTAGTGTGCCAGCTTATTTAACCAATTTGGATGAATTCTAACCTTCTTTAACAGTTTATTGGGAAAATAATATTCTATTTTACTTAAAATTAGATTAAAGTAAACTTACCTTATGAATCACAATGGAAAAAATGTAGAATCTGCCAAACCTTTATCAATGTTACTCTCAGCTAATTCAATATACTGAACCATTGCAGATTTTTTTTTTCCATTATCTTTGAATTTTTCTGATTTTTTTTTCCTTTCTGATCTTGCTGATTTCTATGGGAAAAGGAGTCTTTAAAATGCAGTATTTTTATTAATATATAATGTGTATAGTAATGACACTTTAAGGCCAATAAAATAGTTTAATAAAATAAATAAAAAAATAAAAGCAGTTAAAATGAAATAATCATAATTTTCCTGCTTCCACTTATTTGCCACAAATGCATTAACTTTTATTTACCTTTATTTATTGTTATTGTACATTATGAATGTTTATGTACATTTTGCACATATTCTTATCTTTGTTTTGGTGATGTAACATCTTCATCCAATTCAGGTCCTTCTTGGTTCTTGGGTTCTGCTCTTTTACGTGTGTTTGTTTCTGGAGTGGCACAACATTGACATTTGGGCAAATGGGATGCTGTGCATTGTTAGACATGTGATGCCTGCTCTGGTAAAGCATTTCACACCATAAAAGATGGCCACATTCATTAAACAGAGTCTAGATTTTGTCAAAACTTAGAGAACACTTTGTGAGAGGCGCTTGGGTGCTCAAGCAACAAATACAATACAATACAGTTTATTTTTGTATAGCCCAAAATCACACAGGAAGTGCCACAATGGGCTTTAACAGGCCCTGCCTCTTGACAACCCCCAAGCCTTGACGTTCTAAGAAGACAAGGAAAAACTCCCAAAAAAAACCTTGTAGGGAAAAATGGAAGAAACCTCGGGAAAGGCAGTTCAAAGAGAGACCCCTTTCCAGGTAGGTTGGGCGTGCGTACATTTAGGTATAGAAGTTATTTGAAGTTGGTTTGTTTTTCATCTTTAATTATAGTATAGCCTTTTTCATTTTAGTTATTGAACCTAACTTCTTTATGTGTTAGAATAAGAAAAAAGGTGCGTCCTGTTGGGTGGTTTGAAACAGCAAGTGGTAGAGATCAATTCTGGTCTTTCTTAAAGGACTTTACAGAAAGTTAGAAAAGTGAAAGTCAATACACAAGTCATTACAACCTTTACCAAAGTCATATTTTTTTCTTAAAATCTTTTCTTTTATAAGTAAAAATTCTATTGTGGGGTTGTTTATTTAATTTCTAAAAGTTCAGATGCTGTGTAATGCAAGCAGCGCTCTTATAAATGATGCCCACCTGCATGCATCACATGTGACTTCAGAGCAGCATTGTAGTAAAATATACTAGTTCACAGTAAAATAGGGGTACATAAAGAGGGATAAATATCATATGGAGAGTTTCTGGTCCCATAGATGATTTATGTATCACTTGAGTATTAAAATTCTTATATAGGAAAAATGGGCAGTTACAAATCACACTTTCATACATATATGCACACCTGTACCAAGCAGTCAAAGCGAATGCAATGATTGCCACTCTGATGATCATCTTGGCACAACAGTCTTGGAACTCAGAAAAACATAAGACAAAATGTTGGGAACATTAGGAACAATCATGGCATCTTAAGCAGCCAACTGCCGATTAACTACTGTAGATCCTGAACACATTTCTATGAGACGAACTGTAAACCTAACTAGATTAGGTTATTAGATCCATTGCAAGGAAGACTATATAATCTAATGCAATAAACAATAGACTGATTGATGTTATACATTTTACTATTTCTGAAGTGTCACTTAATATTGAAAGAATTTTATCATGGACTACATTGTACACATAATCTTGTTTATTTTTTTTTATAACAGCATCATTAATCAGAAGACATTAATCATTTTAATAGGCTAATGTAACTCTTTTTTTCAACAAGTTCAACTGATAAAGCATTATTACTGCTTTCAAGCTGTACTATGTTCTTTTATGACTATTGGTTTTTTAGGAAAAGCTCTTCCCCAGAAAGATCAAATGCCCACGTCCTTCAGTGTTTCACAGTGTGCTGTGATCGACATACAAAAAGGCCTTGTTATACTGTAAATGATGAAGCAGAAGAATACTTTTTAAAGCCTACTTCCTTCTCCTTTATCATGCAAATGGTGGATATCTGATCTGGTGCTCCAATTCTTCTGCTCAATCCATCTTGCACACCAAGCATTTCTTATGTGATGAACTGCAGCCTTACATGTTTCATCTTCAGTATTAAACACTGAAAAGCTATTATTTTTCTCAACAATATACTGTATATCTTTTTATTATTTATACTACATGTGATAATGATACTGACTGGTCATCTCAGCAAGGTTGGTTGCTGCCTTATTCTAAATGCTGCCAGAATACTCACCAACATCCTGTGACCCTGTAGATTTTTTTATAAAAGCCTTATATTTTTGAAAGAGTCAAGCCACTTGAACATCAATACTACTTAAAGTTCACAGGACGAATAAACAATAAGTATTGGAATTGTGAAGCCCAAGGGCGCGTACAGCCACCCTATCCCCGACACAGACAGGCAGGACACAAGTGCAAGCACACACACTTTTATTTTTCTTTCTCTTCCGTGGGAAATGCCTTCGCCCGTTTCCCACCAGTGCAGCACAGTCCCAAGCACAAAGCACAGGTCAGCACACAACCTCCCATTCTTCCTCTTTTCTTTCGACTCCACTCCTCCTGGAAAGCTTCGTCTTCTCCCAACCGACTCTGGCTCTTGGAGTAGTGGCTGCTGTCTTCTTTTATAAGGTACCTGGAAGTGCTCCAGATGCTTGTTGACCCAGTTCTGGCAGCACTTCTGGGTGTGACAGCAGTGCTGCATCAAAGGGCTCAACATTTCTCCAGCAGGGTTGAGCTGCCAATCTCCCAACCTGTGGTACCACTGCACTCCAAAGGGCTGCCCTCTAGTGCTTCAGGGGAGGCAATGCTCCTAAAACACTCCTTTCCTTGGACCTCCCAATGCAGAGGCGTCCGCCACAGAGTTTAATGTACATCAATGATAAAAAACATGCAGAGCAAATGAAAACAACAGAGTGTGTGATAGAGCCAAACCACAATCAGATTGAAGCCCCTCAAACCAATGATCAAATTTTACGGCATATGTTCATTCGCTCTTGCTGAAGATATGGTAATAAAGGAACTAAGGGCAATGTTTTTATAACTGAAATCTATATGATTTACTGATACAAATCAATCTATAAATACATGGAGAAAACCATCAAAATCAATCCTTTGCCTTGCTAGACCATCAAAGGATGTGTGAGTATTATGATAAAGGAGAAAGTAAGCAATATCTTTTGAAATAATGCAGTATTTTTTGAGTGGAAGGAATATGCTTACATATAGTGAGATACAGTCACATGAAAAAGTTTGGAAACCCCTCTTAATTCTTTGGATTTTTGTTTATCATTGGCTGAGCATTCAAAGTAGCAACTTCCTTTAAATGTATGACATGCTTACGGAAACAGTAGTATTTCAGCAGTGACATTAAGTTTATGGATTAACAGAAAATATGCAATATGCATCATAACAAAATTAGACAGCTGCATAAATTTGGGCACTCCAACAGAGATATTACATCAATACTTAGTTGAGCCTCCTTTTGCAAATATAACAGCCTCTAGATGCCTCCTATAGCCTTTGATGAGTGTCTGGATTCTGGATGGAGGTATTTTTGACCATTCTTCCATACAAAATCTCTCCAGTTCAGTTAAATTTGATGGCTGCCAAGCATGGACAGCCTGCTTCAAATCATCCCATAGATTTTCGATGATATTCAAGTCAGGGGACTGTGACGGCCATTCCAGAACATTGTACTTCTCCCTCTGCATGAATGCCTTTGTAGATTTCGAACTGTGCTTTGGGTCATTGTCTTGTTGGAATATCCAACCCCTGCATAACTTCAACTTTGTGACTGATGCTTGAACATTATCTTGAAGAATTTGTTGATATTGAGTTGAATTCATCCAACCCTTGACTTTAACAAAGGCCCCAGTCCCTGAACTTGCCACACAGCCCCACAGCATGATGGAACCTCCACCAAATGTGACAGTAGGTAGCAGGTGTTTTTCTTGGAATGCGGTGTTCTTCTTCCACCATGCAAAGCGCTTTTTGTTATGACAAAATAACTCAATTTTTGTCTCATCAGTCCAAAGCACTTTGTTCCAAAATGAATCTGGGTTGTCTAAATGAGCATTTGCATACAACAAGCAACTCTGTTTGTGACGTCAGTGCAGAAAGAGCTTCTTTCTCATCACCTTGCCATACAGATGTTCTTTCTGCAAATTGCGCTGAATTGTAGAACGATGTACAGACACACCATCTGCAGCAAGATGTTCTTGCAGGTCTTTGGAGGTGACCTGTGGGTTGTCTGCAACCATTCTCACAATCCTGCGCATATGCCGCTCCTGTATTTTTCTTGGCCTGCCAGACCTGGGTTTAACAGCAACTGTGTCTGTGGCCTTCCATTTCCTGATTACATTCCTTACAATTGAAACTGACAGTTTAAACCTCCGAGATAGCTTTTTGTAGCCTTCCCCTAAACCATGATGCTGAATAATCTTTGTTTACAGATCTTTTGAGAATTGCTTTGAGGATCCCATGCTGTCACTCTTCAGAGGAGAGTCAAAGGGAAGCACAACTTGCAATTGACCACCTTAAATACCTTTTCTCATGATTGGACACACCTGTCTATGAAGTTCAAGGCTTAACAAGCTATTCCAACCAATTTGGTGTTGCAAGTAATCAGTATTCAGCAGTTACATGCATTCAAATCAGCAAAATTACAAGGGTACCCAAAGTTTTGTACAGCCAGTTTTTCACATTTGATTTAAATTTCATACAACTAAATATTGCTTCACTAAAAATCTTTGTTCGGAAAACACCCCAGTACTCAGATGTTCCTAGGAAATGAAAGACATACCACTGTTATCTTTTTTGTTGAAAGTGGACTAAATTATTATGCAGGCTGAGAAGAGTCTCCAAACTTTTTCATTTGACTGTACTTTGAGTGATCACGTGACTTGTTTTCAGCGATTATTGTCTACTTGTCTATAGAAGAGACACAGCAATTCACTACTAGGCATCAATATTCAACAATGTCAATAACATCACTCAGAGATGATTCTACCAAGTGAAAACATGCTCCTGGCCCTAAAGGTTGATTAGCGAGTAGCAAGGTAAAGCACACAAGCCTTCTTAAATGACACACAAAAATGTTTTCCTTCCTAGAAATGACATGGATACACTGTTTTGCAATGTGTATGTAAACTCAAGACATGGATCAATACTACATAAAAGTTATGGCATGGTAAATATACTTATCCAGTAAGTTTTAATGCCTTTTTTTGCTGCATTTGTCTTGTTGAGACCCATTACCTCCACTCTACCTCCATTCTAAAATGCAAGCCAGCAGCCATGCCACATGTGCTTCAAAACAGATCAACCACCTAGAGTTAAGCATGTTCAGGCCCGGCCCGTTCTTGGATAGGAGACCATCTAGGAAAGCTTTGGTTGATGCTGGAAGAGCTGTTTGTGATTCCAGCGGGGGTTCTTACTCTGTAGTCTGAATGTGGATCCCAATGCCCCAGTGCAGTAATGGGGTACTGTGCTGTAAAAATGACACCATCTTTCTGATGAGATGTAAAACTGAGGTCCTGACTCCCTGTGGTCATTAAAGATCTCTGGGCATACTTTGTAAGGAGCATGGTGTATCCGATGTCCAGGCTAAATTGCTTACCATGGTTTGGCTACCTATTCATCCCTTGTCTCTAACTGGCTCTCTGTCACCCCTCCAGGACCTAACAGCTAATGTGTGGTGAGCATACTGGAGCAAAAATGGCTGTTGTTGCATCAGCCAGGTGGATGGTACACATTGGTGGTGGTTGAAGTGGCTCCCCAGTCTTCGAAGCATTTTGAGTAGTGAGAAAGGTGATATATAAATGCAAAGAATTATTATTATTACTAATTTAAAATCTATAAAAAAATGCTTCACTTTAGAACACAATTTTATATGTCAAAATTATACACCATGATTATGAAGAAATAACATTGACTTAAAAAATGCCAAACTTATATTTTAAAGTCACCACTAAGTATTTCCTACTATTTTAAATTAGACAAATGATAAAGCATTGAAATGCTCCGGAAAAGGGTAATACCTAGCTCAAGGATGATATTGTGCCTTTTTATTTTTTAAAATATTAAGCATTCTGATTCATTCCTGCAATGTATTTCATTTCCTTTTTACCCTTTTTATCTGATCAATGCTAATGATTAAATATTATCCCTATAGGCCAATCTGTGTCTAAAACTCTAGAAAAGCAAACACATTGACTCAACTGATTACATTTTTATCTTTTTATTTTGTAGTAGTTTCAGTATAAAGACTGGCAGTGCTCATTTGTGGTGAATAGCACATAATGTGCATCAGTACATTAGCTCTGGGCAAGTCCCTGTAAAATGAGCCCTTATGTTGATAGTAGGGCTATCAACAAACAAATGAGATTTAAATAGTTTCACAATTAAATAACTAGTTGCATAATTAAATTAAACTTCATTCATTCATTCATTTTGTACAGCATATCCAGGACTGAGTCTCAATGGGAACAGTGCTGGAAGTGATGCCCATATGTCCATTTTCCCAGTCACATTTGCCAACTCGTACTGTGGGATTCCAAGGCATTTCCAGGCCATCTGGGAGATATAATCCTCTCAGTAGGCCCTGGATCTTCCCCAGGGTCTCCTCCCAGCTGTTCGTGCCTGTGAAATCTTTAAAGGAAGGCTTCTGTATAAGATGCCTGAAGCACCTCATTTGGCTCCTTTCAATGTAGATGGTCAGTCGCTCTACTTTGAGCCTCTTCCAGATGTCTGTGCTCTCTAAGGGAGAGTCCAGTCACCCTACAGAGACAGCTCATTTCTGTTGCTTGTACCCACGATCTTATCCTTTCGGTCATTACCCAAAGCTCATGACCATAGGTGAGGATAGAAATGTAGATTGTCAGGTAAATCAATTGTTTTCCCTTCTGGATCAGCTCCTCCTTCACCACTATTGATCAGTACAGTCCCCGTATAACTATGCTCGCCACACTGATCCATCTGCCAATCTCTCCATCCCTTTTCCCCTCACTCAGGAACAAGACCCCGAGATACTTAAACTCCATTTGAAGCAGCAACTCACCTCCCACTCATGGAGGACAAACAACTTTTTTCCTACTGAGGACCACAGTCCCAGATTTGGAGGTGCTGATCTTCATGCCATCCACTTCTCACTTGGTCGCAGTCCACCCCAATGTGTCCTAGAGTTCACAGCCCGATGAATCTAGCAGGACCACATTATCTACAGAAAGCAGTCACACACTTCTAAGGCAACGAAACTGGACACCCTCACCTCCCCAGCTGTGCCTTGATATCTGAATTACAGTTCCTGATATATAAATGCCTTCATATGATCCTGTCAGATAAGACTAGAGAAACAGGCTAGTTTGTAGGGTGCTGGAATGCTTCATTTTATTACAGTCAGGTCAAAAGGTATTTGGACAGTGACACAATTTTCATACTTTTGCCTCTTTACACCACCACAATGGAACTGAAATGAAGCAATCAAGATGTGACTGGAGTGTAGACTTTCCACTTTAATTCAGGGGGTTTAACAAAAATATTGTATCAACAGTTTAGAAAAGACAGACATTATTATACATGGTCCCCCTGTTTTCAGGGGTTCAAAACTATGTGGACACACTAATAGAATCATATATATAATGATCATTTTCAATATTTGGTTGAATATCCTTTATAGTCAATGATTGCCTGAAGTCCAGGAAGCTATGGCCATCTCCAAGTTTCGACCCTAGTGATACTTTGCCAGGCCTTTACTGCAGCTGTCTTCAGTTGCTGCATGTTTGTTGAACTTTCTGTCATCAGTTTTGTCTTCAGCAAGTGAAATGCATGTCCAGTTGTGTAGAAAATCACTTGGTTTGCTTTCACAGTATGGTTTGGTTCATTGTCTTTCTGTACCAAGAAGGGTCGCCCTATCAGTATTGCAGCATTTAGCTGAATCTGAGCAGATAGTATAGGCCTTTACACTTCAGAATTCATCCTGCTACTTCTGCCAGCAGTCATATCATCAGTAAACACTAGTGACCGACTTCCATTCGCAGCCTTGCATGATCAAGCCATAACACTACCTCCACCACATTTCACAAATGTCTTCTCCATACTCTTCTCTTTCCAACATTCTGGTACATATTGATCTTAGTTTCCTTTGTCCAAAGAAAATTGTTCCAAAACTCGACAGATTTTTAAAAATGTTTTCTGGCAAAGTCTAACCTGTCCTTCCTTTGCTCGAAGTTTACCAGTGTTTTGCATCTTGTGGTAAACCCTCTGTCTTTACCTTCATGAAGTCTTCTCTTGATTGTAGACTTTGCAATGATAGGTCGGCCAATTTGAAGAATGTTCTTGGTTTGACTAAATGATTTGAAAAGAGCTTCTTCACCAGGGACAGAATTCTGCAATCATCCAGCACAGTTGTCTTTTGTGGTTTTCCCAATCTTCTGGAGTTGCTGAGTTCATCAGTGCATTCCTTCTTTTTAGAGTAAATGGTTGATTTGACCATTTCTCGTGTTTCTACTCTCTCTCTGATGGGTTTATTTTATTTTCTCAGCCTAATGATGGACTGTTTTTACTTGCATGGACAGACATTTGGAACTCATATTGAGATTTCACAGTGACAGCTTCCAAATGCAAATTCCACACTTAGAATCAATTCCAGACCTTTTACCTGCTTAGCAGTTAAAAATAAATAATGAGGGAGCTACACCACCTGGCTATGGAACTCTTGCGAGTCAAATGTCCAAATACTTTTGAGCCCCTGGAAATAGGGGAGACTATGAAGAAAAATGGTTGTCATTACTAAACGTCTCAGATGGTATTATTGGTGAACACTTTAAATTAAAGCTGAACATGTACACTTCAACCTGACTGTATGATGATGCCTGTAATTTGTGTGTCATATTAAGCTGTGTAATGCATAAACCGAAATGAACCCAAATTCTTGAATTAGATGTGGACAGTGTATTTAACATAGGAATCTCTGCAGTGTAGTAAATGTATAAGGTACAGCAATGTCCATGTAATGCACTTTGTTTGCAAATCCCAATTAATACAATTTATGGGATTGATGTAAATTCCTACACATATTAAGTGACAAATTAGAGCTGTTATATAGATTCTTATATCTACACATTGGAGAAAACCAAAATGCATTAAAACAAATCTAGATACTTGTCCTTCACATACAGATTATTAACTACTATGAAAAGAGCAAAAACAGTAAGAAAGTTTTGAATCACAGACAGTATAAAAGTTGTTTTAAATTAAGTTATGTTGCACTTTGTTGCAAATTAATTGTGAATTATATGTGAATATAATTTAAAGAACCAAATATATATTGTATGTATACAGTACATACACATTATACGTGTGTGTGTGAATTGTATATACAAAGTAATGTCACAGATAGGGTGTCAATGGTTTATCTGTTTAAGCAGCAGCATAAAATGTTCAGTCCCAAGTGAAAGAAGAGAGGCTCAGCCATAGTAAAGGTGTAGAGTAACAGCTCTTTTTTTAAGCTTTCATTGTGTGAATGGATATTGTTCCTGGCTTGAGGATTATTTTACACGGCTCTAAGGGGTCAGTTTGATGTTTAGGTGGACTTGTAGGACAGCTAGCTTTAACTCTGATGTAACCATCTTTATTAGTATCAATACAGTTTTTCTCTATCTTATCTATGGTCTCTTCAAGGTGAAAACAGAATTTTTGAAGAAAATATTACTGGAAAAATTGGAATGGTTGCTTCTACTTTGATTAACATCTTTCAGGACATTTTCTGAATGGCAGAATAGCAATCCTCCAGGATCTCTGTGGAATTTAAGAAAATACTGTATAACCTTCAACATATCAGCACTGCAAAAAGTCCATTGTATGACCACCTGGAGGTAAGTGAAGCTCATTTATTATTTAAGTTTGAATTACACAGCGATATATTTAGCATTTCTTAAAATGTAAAAATGCGCATGGCTTTACAGTAGCCATTCCGTTTATACTAACAATAAATCCAATTAGTACAACATTTTTCTACACATGGTACTAATTTTGACATATGAAAATCTTTACTTGCTTGTTCTTAATTTTCTGTGGCAATAATGCTAAAATTTGTGATACAGTACTGTAAAAGAAACTATTTAACGAGTAAATAAAAAAGTAAAGAAAGCATTAAACTTAACTGTTAAAATAAACATTTACCAGTAAATATGGATTAATTACAAATATACTGCATATATATTTATATATACAGTAATATGTGTAGAAGGCACACATTCAGCTTATCTCCTCTGGTTATAAATATGAAATTAAGTGTAGCAAGATTCATGGGAAATAATCAAACCAAGCAAACTATTTTTTATGTATATAATAAATCGTAACAAAACACATGAGCTAAAAGCAAACACTTGTAAAATATTTACAGCTAAACAAAAAGCACTGAATGTACCAAATCTTGCTATAATTTATTCAGTGAATATATAAAAGGACACTTACACAACAATCTCACTGCATCAGCAAAAAGTGATGGTAGATGAAATTGTTAATGTGTGCTTTTTCATAATTCTGTGGCTAATATTAAACTCTTTACAAATATTATTTACCCTCATTCTATGACGATACCAGCAATGAAAACAAGCAAAAAAAATTGTTGCAGTAGAAAAATTGCTTTTAAGACAGCAAACGTAAGATGTATAACTTATAAAAGGTTATTAAATCTATATAAATAAATAAAAAGAATGTTTCTGTTTCAAGGCCAGAAAGAGTAAGCGTCATGGTGGCAGAATTGGCAGAGATCCAGGTTCTTGTAGTCTGTGCAGTCTTTGTCTGCCTGTGTTTGCTTTCCTCTAGCAGCTCATCCCACATCCCCAAAGATGTGCTGGTTAGGTTGACTGGTGATTCCATATTGGCTCAGTGTTAGTGTTAGTGAAGGTTTGTGTGTGTGTGTGTGTGTGTTTGTGTGAGTAAGTGCTCTTCGATAGACAAGCACTGTTTCTTGCCTTTCACTCAGTGTTTTCCCTCTGAAGACCCCCTACCGCCCTGAATAGGATGAACTGAATTTTAGAATGTTGTGCTATGGCATGTTATGAAATAAAGGTACACACCAAGTGCTTGTTTACCACTATGGTTTCTTCTACAGTTTTAGAAACAGCTGTCAGATTGACATACCATATGTCATTAGAGTCAAGTTTTGCATTTTTAAAAATTTCTGTTCTATTCTACTTTTGACCTAAACAAAGTAAATAAACTGATAAATTGAGTGGCATTATACTGAGCTAAAATAGTAGGAGGCACATTGATTACACCTTCTGCTGTATGTATCCTGCCTTCTGTGTTTTAATCAGGCATTCCATTGTTGTGTATATGGAGTTAGTATATTCTCTCTGTGTATGCACTGGTTTTCCTGTAGGCACTCCAGTTTTCCTCCCACCTATTCAAAGTTGTGCATGCTACATCACAGCTCTACTGCGATATTACTGGAGAGGGCCCAGAGGGGGCTGGGCGGTCTCATGGTCTGGAACTCCTGCAGATTTTATTTTTTCTCTCCAGCCGTCCGGAGTTTTTTTTTTGTTTTTTCTGTCCTCCCTGGCCATCGGACCTTACTCTTATTCTATGTTAATTAGTGTTATCTAATTTTAATTCTTATTTTGTCTTTTATTTATCTTTTCTTTATCATGTAAAGCACTTTGAGCTGCATTATTTGTATGAAAATGTGCTATCAATAAATGTTGTTGTTGTTGTTGGAGTTCCATTCCATGGCTGTTTTTTACCATGCGCAAGTGTTTGCATGAATAGACTGCATTCCCACCCCCAAACAGCCATGAAGTGATTGAATCCAGTCAGAGAATTTTACGTTTTGTTATTTTGAATAGGAAAAAGTTCCCTTGGTCACAGTGTGTGGGTGTGTTAGCATTTAATTGAACTATAAAGTAGCATCCTACCTATCTTGGGTTCTATCTATGCACCTTCTTGCCTGAACTCACACCATTCAATCTAACTGTAACTCATCATCCATCCATCCATTATCCATCCCACTATATCCTAACTACAAGGCCATGGGGGTCTGCTGGAGCCAATCCCAGCCAACACAGGGCACAAGGCAGGAAACAAAACCCGGGCAGGGCGCCAGCCCACCGCAGTGTAATTCATCATAATTTATAAAAATGCAACAAATTTACAACAGATACTCCTCCTAATTAACAAACATGTTGGTGAAGTTCCAGTCCCTACGGTTGAATTGTCATCAGTTCTGCATTACTCCTGAGCTCTAAATTATACTAATTCATATAACTTCAGTAATTGAATACAGTAGTTGGATACTTTTAAAGCTGGTAAAGGCTCTATGGGTTTTCAAAAGCAGCATTTATTGATTCAGGTGAGCTATTTAAACAATCAAATGTAAAAATCTGCATATGTCTAACTGAATAAGTTTAAAAAGTTTGATCAATTAGGCTAATTAAGAGTCTGATGCTGGAATACAAATTTGCTAACATAGCAGCTTTTGATGACTGGAAATTCCTGGAGTGGAAGATTCTGTATAGACCCGCCAGGCCTAAATGTCAAAGTAAAATATGTAAATTCTACAATGTACAGTTACAATGTAATTTTTTTTCCCTTCAGCATTAATTAGATCTGTCTGAAATATTGAACATTTTTCTAAGTATTCCTGACAAAGTGGCATTTCATGTAGCTCAGCTATAGTAATGATTCAATGAAATTATTGATCATGCATCTAAGGTGCCATTGACTAAAGGTTATACTAAGTACAATCTTTTTTCCTTATCCTATTTATGAAATATTGCTTTTAAATGAGCCATAATGGGCTTCTCTTTTGGCTAATTGTTGCTTGTTTTCACACTCCTTCAGGAAGTCTGTAGGTTGCAAGATTATAAGATTGCATCCCTGCGGGGGCATAATTGAAAAGTGTGTTTCAGCAGTGAAGAATATAACAGTACTGTAAATGCCAGTTACAAGCGACACAGTGAAACTTCAGGGTAAAAGAAACCCCCTTGGTGTAAGGTAAGGCCTGCGTTTACATCAACCGGCAAAGGTACCTATGTTCATAGGTAAGTTTAGAGAGATGTATCTGTGAAGTCTCAAAAAAGATCATGTTACTATTGTTCTGTGCCTCAGTGTACCTAATGCGGGTGAAAAGAAAAAAAAACAAACTATAAACTGTATTTATAATATTATTAGATCGAGAATACTTAAACTAGCAAAAGAAAAATTAAACATCAAATGCAACATTTTCCATTTTTCACCCTAATATTTGGCAATACACTAGTATGATGTCACAGTGGGCTGCTCTACTATTTTACGTCTTAGGCTATGCTCACATTATCAAGGTGAAGTGACTCAAATCCGATTTTTTTTCTTAAAGCAACACAAAGCTGATATTTTTAAGGTGGTGTTGACACACAAATCCGATCTTTTCAAATTCAGATTGGAGTCACCTACATTTTTGGTCCCAAACTGGATATTTATCCTATTTGTGGTCATGCAACATGAAGGAGAACAGCCAGTTCATTTATGTGTTTTTCTGCCTACATACATTTTCTGAGTGCTGCTGTTATCAGGTAGCAACATCAATGTGATGAAACATCGAAAGAGGAGAGCAACAGTCCTAGTCCTACCATTGTTAGCTTCTTTCTTGTACCGACACATCTCTTGGTGCAGTAGTGCCCGCAATAGCTGCAAAAATAGCAATAGCTTTTTCTTCCTTCTTGACCTAATCTTGTCGGCTGACAAACTGCTTGCTGTCGTCGAGAGCAAAATGCAGTGCATACCTTGCGTACTGTCATTCAGGTGCGCATGGGAGGCAGCTGAAAGGCTTGATTGAGAGTAATTCCATGCCAGAGCAGAGGGTGGCGGAGAGCATTAATTGTTTCTCTCATTTCTCTGCAGACCAGTTATGGAAAATACCACCTGGACCCGATGACATCACTTCCGGTTCCAGCCTCAATGACACCACTTCCGGTTCCGCCCCCACTGATGACGTCACTTCCAGTTCCAGGTCTAATGATGCCACTTCCAGTGTTCCGGCCCCACTGATGACATCTCTTCCTCCGCTCTCCCTTAAAGTTGCCATCTCTATCGAATCAGTTCTGTTTTGGACTCTAACCTGTACACATTTGTACATTAAAATGATCCATTTTGCAGCCAGGAACAATGTACAGGCAGCTGCCCCAAACCTTTTTGTGGCTTCTTTTTGTTTGTCTTGGACAAATGGTGTAGTCGGTAGGATGGAGGACTCCCAGAAGAACTAGGAGCAGGACCTGACATTTAAGCAGGTTGGAAAGTACCGTGGCCAAGTTTCCGTGTGGAGAGTGTGTCCCATGGCTCGGAAACACCAGATGCAGTCTCCATCCCATAGACACATAACCAGGCAAACTAAATACCTCAGGGAGTGTGCGGGAGGGGCTAACAGGATTGGACTACTCCAAATTCAGGAGGCAAGGGGGCTTATTATGCTGTCTTAGAGGAGAGTGTCCTCCTCCCCACCAAGGCAGATCCTTTGGCTAAACGTGGGAGTGCCCCACACCAGCAGGTGAGAAGGGTGAAACACTAGGATTTTGACCCAGAGCGGCCAACCCACAAATAAGGTTTCTCTCTATGGGTGAAGATAGGGCACTGGCTAAGGCCGAATGAATAAACACTGCACCCAAATAGTGGAGCAGGTCGTCTGCTACCTACTTTTAAGTAGCCTTCCAGAAAACTTAACCCAACCGGTCTGGGGACAACACTTCCAAAACATGGCAGCTTTAAGGGAGAGTGGAGGAAGTGACGTCATCAGTGGGGCCAGAACTGGAAGTGGCATCATTGGACCTGGGACTGGAAGTGACGTCATCAGTGGGGCTGTAACAGGAAGTGGTGTCACTGAGGCTGGAACCAGAAGTGACATAATCAGGTCCAGGAGGAATTACTCTCATTTAGGCCCTTTATCTGCCTCCCATGTGCACGTGTGTGACAATATGCTGATTTAATACTATGACTCGTCTCACAAATATGACTTTTTTGTGGTTAGTGACGGAGACGACTCGTGCACAAACGTATCAATGTGCGAATGTGTGCCATTTTGGAGGACTGATGCATTCACATTACATTTAGATACAGGTCACTTGTATTTATGAATATGAACCATCAAGATAGGCAAATCTGATCTGAGCAAAAAATTGGAATTGAGCAATGAGACTTGGAATGTGACCGTAGGCAGAATTCACGACCCAGCCACTCATCTGTATGATTTTAGTGTATTCTACAAATGCCTGTATGAGTTGTCCCTAGAAACTTCTATAGACATGTATATTAAACTAAGTGGTAACCTCAGACTTCATCAGGACGATTGCTTGAACGCGAGTGTGCTAACCATGGACTGATATCTCATCAAAATTTAAGTACTTTTGAGGTTTTTGAACTTTCTGGTGTCAGTTCATTTTCTATTCACGGTGCTTTTTCAAGTGGTGTAAATCCAAATTTTGGATTTCTCTCGTGATGGGTCACATTCCAGTCAGTGCCTTTTAGAGAAGTGAATGTTCACATTCCAGCCACAGAGAATTTCTGAGTGTTGATTTTTATGACAGCTAATCGCATAAACATCGGGAGTTGTTAATAAATTGGTAGCTCATCTCATAATTGCATTGAATTGCAGTGAATTTTCAAGTTTTTTGCCTCGTGGCAGGTTGTCTTTAGTTGCTTATAAGAATTCAGTCATGGAACAAGTGCTATTAGAAAGTTTCATTTTCGATGTTTTGCTCCTTGCTCTTTAATATAAACACGGTTTTTGTCCTTGTGTTTTAGCTCTAGTTACTTTTGATTAATGGTTGTTTGCAATTATAAACAGACCATTATGATTGAACACTTTAGTTTAGAAAAGAAAATTTCAGTCTTTAGAAAGTTTGTTTTTTTTGGTAGAAATCTTTTATATCATTTCTGAAGTTAACTGCTTCTGACTTTGGGTGGTCAGTTCAGGAAAAGGACAGGTGGTGAAGTCTGAACTATGGAGTTTTCTGACTGTTTTCTATTTCTGCAATGGGAAATAACTCAAATGATTATTCAAGAAAAGGCCTGTGAGCCATCTGTAAACTTAAAGATAAAAAAAAGTTTGATGCAATTGAATAGACAATGAGACGATGTTCTAAAACAGTCTAGGAAGTTTATAACAGAACTGTTGAAGAAACATAACTTTAAAACTTGGAAAGGCATGATCATTGTTTAGGCCCAAACTCAACCGAGATGTTTTGACAGCACTTAAACTGCTAAAATAACGACCACATGTCAGAGTTAAAGTGTACAGTATGTGCAAAGAGAAGTCAACCAAAAATCTTTTCAGTGGCATTAAAGGTGGGTCACTAACTGCAGAAAAATATTGGGTTTGATTTTTGTTAACTTTCGCTCAGGGCATTAAATAACATATGAACATTTCTGTGTTGCTTCTTCAGTCAGGTTCCTTTAACTAATATTTTTTTCTTTCAATAAGTATATTAGAGAAAAATTAAGGTGTAGAAAGTAGAGTTTTCTTGATGAAATTTTCTTTTTTACAGGCAGGAATAGGCTCCGAGTACACAGTGCATACTAACCTCCCCTGGGCTTCATGACAAATAGTTTCACTGCTAGAATTTTAAGCACTTTGAAAATCATCTTAGCAATGAGCCTGCTGGTCATTACTCTGCTTGCCAATGTTTCCTTTAGGCAGATCCCGCACCTCATTTTCTTTATTGATATTAGTCGCCTCCCTTTGCCTTTAAAATTTTTTGTATTGCATATATTTCAAATGCCAGGACAAATTTTATTAAGAATTGAAGTTTGCTACACATAAAGATCCAAGTGAATACCCAGCTAGAGGCAAACTGCTATCCGCCATTCCCTTTTTGTGCCTTGAGACCTTTTTGAGCTATAATTCCACATCATAAATAATTTGTGTAACAGATAATGGATTAATCAATCTCCGAACACTCCCAAAATGTAAACCTAAAATATAGAAATATATCCTTCTTGTTTATCTCCTATACAAAAGTCACAGTCCAATCCTAATAAAATACTGTATACTAGTACCTAAATTCCCTAAAGTTCTGTGCCAGGCTTTCCCCAAAGCAAACGAATTTTTAAGCATGCAGCAGGATTGGTCTTAATAATTAGCTGTGCTTTATACTCATAAATGCAACTTTAACATTGTCAGTCATCGAAATTTCAAGCTTTACTCTTTGAAGATCATAGCCTAACAGCATATCCTCTTGTGTGCCTATCATCTCTGTGTGCATTTAATAATGAAGGGTTTTTCTCTTAGCCCTTGTTTAGACGATTCCGTCCATCCTTGCAGAAATACAGTTGAAATTCAGTGTGATAATGATAACATTTTTCAGGAGGTCCCTGCCAGTCCTGCCTTACTGATGCAGTGTTCTGTCTGTTGGTTTTCGATGTGAGCTGTGCACATTCTCTGCATATCTGCATTGTGTTTTTTTCAGAGTTCTTCTACTTTCCCTCAAAGTGGATTTTCCTAGCTTTGTAGGGCATGATCCAGCTTAGAAAGCCAATTCACAGATGAGCACATTGGCAGCATGTTGCATATTGGTTGGACATGCAAGTAGGAATTTCATTGTACTCTGTACATGTGACAGTACTACTACTACTTCTACTGCTACATCCATAAAGATATGGTTAT
This sequence comes from Polypterus bichir lapradei, assembly GCA_026402145.1. Taxonomy (NCBI): domain Eukaryota; kingdom Metazoa; phylum Chordata; class Cladistia; order Polypteriformes; family Polypteridae; genus Polypterus; species Polypterus bichir. The sequence goes on along the minus strand of JANRMT010062792.1, from coordinate 29,339,159 downwards.
TTTATGTGGAAAGCTATCTGACACTTGGATATGTGAAAGTATGGCTCTGGGAGACACTTACATACACTATAGCATTGGTCATCGATATTTGGAAAAACATTTTTTGCAGCAAATATGCTGTGTTCACCTCTGACCTTGTTCACTTAATATTTTCCTTAAAATTTGCTCTGCTGCAGACTTGGACAAACATTTTTTATTTCCAAACAGCCATGTGCAGAACTTTCATGCATGTGTACTCCATCTCACACTGTACGTCGCTGCCTGATTTGATTTGCACATGCATTGATGTCACCTCACAGTATGTACTCCACCCAAATTTGCACTCCACATATGTTTAAAAAAGTAAAAAAAAACTCTCAGTACTTTCATTTGAGGGGTAGATTAGGTAACCATAATGAGAATATTATGAGTACTGCCAAATATATAACACTGATTCCTGTGCACCGCCATGCTGCATGGTTAATTTCCTATGCTGGTTGAATGCATGCATAATTAGCCATGTGGTGCAACACAAGTCAAACATCTTGTGAAATAATAATAATGAAAGATTTATTACTATCCATGGTGTTTCTATGTCATTGATGGAAGAAAAAAAACTGTGAAGCATCTGCACAGATTTATCAGAAACAAAAAAGACGTTTCAGCTCCATTGTTATTGTTTTGTCTGCATCTTTATTTGTTTACAGCACAGTGGTGCAGTAGTTAGCATTGCTACTTCACAGCTCAGATCACATATTTGGTCACATTAATCAGTCCAGCATAATTGGCAGACACTATCCTAGCCCTCAGGAACACTTAAAAGACCACTGCCCCATTATAGTCTACTGAAAATGAATCCAGTTCCTCTTTCTCCAAACACTTCAATGCATTTTGCAAAGTTCACAAAAATTTTCACTATTTTGGTGAACTCATGACAAAGTGAACTCCTTGGGGTTCACCTGTCATTAGTCTAGAGGTTATTTCTGTAGCTCTCTGAAAAAAATTCATATACTATACACAGACTCAGAAAATATCAACATGGCTGCATTTTGCGGAGATTTAAAAAATATCATGACACACCCAATGCCCCTTGAGGAGCTAATTTTAACAAGACCTTGTTATAATCAGTCAGGATATTTCTGAAGTAAGGGGGTAACAGAAAAAGGATTTCCAATGATCTAGGAACATTTCTGTGTTCAGTGAGCCAACAAGAGAAAAAAAATGTAAACACTGGAGACTGCAAGTAATAAATCTCCCCTCTAAATAAACAGAAATTAGAAGACAGAAACAGAAAAAAGAGTGTCTTGTGGGGATCAGAAAAAATGCAAAAGGAGTAGACCTCACAGAGTTTCTTAGGACTCCAGTAAGTGCTAGTAGTGATTAGTAATTTTTACTGGGCATTATAAGACCCTTGACAATGCACTTTACCAATTATTGGGATCGGCAGTTGATGCTTCTGGAATTTAGAAAATTGTCCAAATTGTCATATAATGGTCAACATTGTAACTATTTCATGATTTTTCACCACCAACTGTATAAGCATAGGCATTAACGATTCTGCCCTTGAAAAACGTCAAAGCTGTGGGCCATCATCCGTTCCCTCTTTATCCAGTGTATTTAAAGCTTACTGGTGTCTCTGCTTGGATCATTGAAGGATATAATTTCAAACAGTGGAGGCTATTGATAACTTTATTTCCACAGCTGTATTCCCACTGTGATGACAATCTCATGTCTCTGTTCTCTCAAAGTGTTTTTTCGTCTCTTTAATGACTTGAGCAGAATTCTGTTTATTTGCAAATCTATAGTGATATGTGCAAGCTTTTATCTATGTGTAAGTCTCTCAGTTTTACTTGAGAATCTAAGTGTTCTGTCTGAACGTTAGTGTATTTTCATGGCCTGGCTGTCCTGGTTTAACTTATAATTTCTCTCCTTTACATTAATTCAGGAGGTGTTGCTTTTTTTAAAAGAGAAAAAAGGGCAACAACAGAATGAGGAGGGTGACACATCAAAATGAGAATAAAGTCCAGGAGATGTTGCATATGAAAATTCTATAGGTTTTAGCATTATGGACCATATATTACCCATGATGCTTTACAGGGGTGTGTTGATCCAGTGGGGAGGTGGAGTAAGTTTCTTTCCTCAGAGCCCTATACTTTAAAACGTAGTTGTTTTTCTTGCAGGCATGTTGAATGGGTTCTTAAATTTATCAATAATCTGTATTTAATGTTTTTGAAGCATGTAGGGTGGTTTTGCGGCCTGGTTCCCTATGAGTGCTTGCCAGCAGACTTTAAAAGGGATAGTGTCCTTTGTATTACCTTTTTGGGCCATTTCAAAAGCCTCTTCTGTTGTTTCTTTTTTCAGTTGCATTCTTTCTCTGCTGTTGTCTTGTCATGTTGAAACTGACAATTTCTTCCAAGAATGTCCGGAGCCTCTGAACAAATACCAAAAGGCACACCATTTTTTAATACCTGTGGTGCAGGGAGGTGGATATTGCTGTTATACCCGAGTCTAAACTCTTAGGAGGAGATGTCCCTTGCGTTCCTAATACTGTAAATGCTACCAAATTATTACATTATACTTGGCCAGCCTCATGAATGCTGAGTGCTAATAGTGATAAGACTGAACCTACCTCTTAAAATCTTGAAACGGACTCAGTGGCGAAAGTGAGAATCTGTTATGTCCCTTGTGAAATGCTGCACATACAGTCTGGTTTCCTACTGTTCTTCATTCTGGCCTAATATTACTAAATAACTTTTGAAATTTTCAAGTGTGGAATAAGTACACGCATAATAAGATAAAGATTTGGACTAAGCAGACAGAGAACAAGATAAAGATAAGGGGCTGCCACCGTGATAACCCCATATACTTGAATATAAGCTTGGCAAAGTAATAGGTCTTTACATATAGCAATCAAAACAGAACTGATGATACAATACAAAAATGGTGGTTATGTTGTCCAATAACAGGCAGGAGAGGGTCCAGGGAGGAGTGGAAATTATGTCATCACTGGGATGGTCAAATAGTTTGCTGAGGGAGAAAGTGTTAGAGAACAATGCCAACCTGTGTTGAAACTTCTTGCCCCACCTTCAACAGTGATTGGTCATTTGATTAGATTCAGTTTTGACATGATTAATGTGTGGTCTTGAATCAAAATGCAGTACACTGCGAGCAGCCACTATGTAAAATGTAATGCTTTTGCTTTGGTTTTAGTTATGACACACGATCTTTACAACAACAACATTTATTTAGACATTAATTAACATGCAATTTGCTTTTGTATTACACTATACACTAACATTAAAACTGCATGCCATAGTAAAAAGAAATTGATCATTTTGTAGGTATATTTTTAAAATTATGACAAAGTATAACTGTGCCAAAATGAAATGTGCCACGCGCATATGCATTACATTTAAATTTAGTTAACACATGGAATGTATTTTAGTTTGGCATGGATCATCTTTCCCAAGTTCTTCCACTGGAAGAACATTTATGTTAAGTTACTAAGTTGCATTTCAGTTGTAGGCTGTTATCCATATATTGGTCAATCCAGATCTAACTGGCTTTATCAGAACCCAGTATGTGCCAGAAAATATTTGTTGTTTTCTTTCTGTTGTAGATGCTGCTCCAACCTTTTCCAAACGTTTTGCTATAACTGGATGAAATGAAAATATTTATGGCAAACTCCAGAAATAATGTAATTTGAAAATGATTTTATCCATATTATTAAATGTCTTCACTCCTCTCCCTCCGCTTCTGTCGGCACATATTTCGTTATATTCAAATCCTTTAAATTACACTGTTTTTGTATTATCTGCAAACTTAACCAGTATGTTTATGTATATGAAAAAGTGCAGCAGCTTCAGCACTGATACCCTAAAGGTCACAACTTTTAGCATTACCTAATCCTGAAAAAGTTACCCTCACCTTAAACCATTTGCTTTCTTTATTTTAAACAATTTTGTACACACCTACATACCGCACCCTGAATTCCTACTTTTTTAAGTTTGTTCACAGACATTTCATGTTCTGTCTTATCAAATGTCTTCTAAAAACCAAGATAAATAATATCATATGAATCTCTCTTATTGCATGCTTTTGTTCCTTCCTCATATAATATGCACTGTATAATTTGGGCTACTTCCTTTCCTTATTTAAAATTAAACTTTTCATTTTTTGCATTCTTGTATATTCTTTGTGCTGTTTTCTATTTTCATTCAAATACAAAGCGAAGAAGAACCTACTGTCATCGTTATTGGTTGACTGTCTGCCTGCATGAAACAGCTTGATTTTGTTGAAATATGCTGTACTTATTCTTCAAGAAATTTGTCAGAAAAGTTCAATATTCATTGGGATATCTCAATTTGAGCACAAGTACAAGTAAATAGAATTCCAGTATATATTTCACTACTTCTGTTTCTCTTACTCTCTCAGGTCTTATTTTTCTTACCCTTACATAATAGTGAGGTTATTTTTAACAAAAAAAATCTAAACATTGCCTAGTTAGTAATGCATTTCAGAATTTGCCTTTTAACTATTTTATTACTCGAAGCATAATTTATAGGTATAAAAGTTTAAAGGATCTTTATTGTCATGTGTACTGAGTAATACTTTTACTTACATCTGCTAATCAAAATACAAAACATTATTTAGACACAATAGTGATAACTCTGATGATTCATGTGAAACTGAATTTGCATCAAAAAAGTGTTTTCCTTCATAAAAAAAATCTGTTGCACAACCATAAAAATTAATGCTATTAGTACACAAAGAAAGGTGTAAAGCCATATAAATTTTCCTATGGTAAATCCTGTTATTTGTCATTTTCTGCAGACATTTCAGGATGTATGTTGTGGTTGTTCTGGTAGTAAAATGCCTGCTTTGCCAATTATAATGACTTTCGTGGTGATTGCAATCCTGACGATCTGACAAGACACTGGGAAATGCAGAAGTGTGAATGAGAATTTTAATGAGCATTATTCTTTGTTTTTCACTCCAAAAAAAACTTTAAAAACACCGCAAAACACTCTTTTTAGTGAATTTTCACACTCAAAACTAATCTGAGCATCAGTTCTGAAAAACAATGTGCAAAACAAAATTTGACTCATCAATATACAGTAGTTTTGTTTTTGTGGATTCTGTTTGGAGTACATATTAAGACTTACTGACTCTGGATTGCCTTGATGGCAAATTCAGTTTTCCTCATGTTTTATGTTTGGCTATTTTGTATTTCTTTCGTGTCTTTAAAATAAATATCCTTATTTATTAAGATTCTGTTTTGGACTTGTCATTCCAAGCCAAATTTCCACTTCCTTAAAGTGCATTTTTATATTTTTAAGAAACTTAAGTCATTTTAAAACTTTAAAAGCCTGTTCCCCATTTTTGGGCATGAACAGGCTATAGCCTGCCAGTAGAGTTTGGGGTCAGGCTGCTTTGAGTGAGATCTGTTTCTGGGCACCCTTTCTGCCTTTTTTGTGTGCACTTAATCATAACAGAATCTTCCTCTCATAAACCCATGTAGGCTTTTCTTTAGTATATTTTTCCATATAAATAGTCATTGGTGTACTGTATGTCTGGTTATAACAACTCATCAATTTAGATTTTTTATACAATATAAAAGTGTTTAAGGGCACAAATAACAAGTTTTATATTATAAATTATACATTATAAAATATAACATGTTATACAGTATACTGACATTACGCTAGATAAGATGGACACATAAGTAAAAGTACTACTTATATTTAAACTATATACTTGCTCTAAGAAAGTGTTGAATTTTTTAAACATCTCACCAGATAGAGTTATCACTTGAGTGGAGATGAATTCAACTATTTGTACTGACTGCAGTGAAATGACTCGTGTGAATTGCTACTAATGATTAGCTCTTAACTTTGGGAATTGCTGTCTGACCCTGCGTTAACTTGACTCCTTTATGCTGATGTGCATGATTCTGATGATCCCTTTATTCTTTTGACACTTAAGGTGACGAAAATGTAAAGCTCCAGTAGGCACATTAAAAAGAAACCAAAAAATTCAAAAAGGGTAATTCACTTATACACATACTGCCATGTTTCAAATAGTGCACGATAGTATAAAAACTGAATCCATGGCTAGAATTACATTTTTAGTTTTACTTTAATGCCCCTTTTAGTCAGTACTATTTCAAACAGCAATCACTGCCTTAATTTTTAATTTTCTGAGCAGCCAACAAAAACTATGTAAAACAAATATTTACTTATATGCAACGAGCATGCTTGTTTGCTTTAATATTGAATGTACAACTTATTAAACAGTTATCTAACTTTTTAAAATCATCCACCACACTATTTGCATAACTAGAAATGTTTCCAGTAAGTGAAAATGAAGACTTTACAAGCTGGTCTTTCTACATATTGTACAAGTGCTAACTTTTCACATTAAATACCATTAAAGATTATGTAAGCAGTATATAACAATCTTCGAGTAAAAATAGATATAATATTTCTGTTTGTCTTTTACTTGCTGGTGTTAGAACAGTTCCTCCCTTTTATTATCAATCATTGTACATAACAGTATATCAAGATTTTTACAATATATCAGGATTTTTGGAGCATTTGTTGGAAATGTATCCTTGACTATCATCTTTGTTTAAAAAAAAATTAAATGGCTACAGTCTGAATGGATTAGCATGATTTTGGGACATTTCTCACACATTTGCAGCCAATGATATTACCAAGCACTATATCAACAAAGCTCTTTTGCATTTGTTAAAGATAGATCGGCTTTTCATTCATGACAGCTTTAACCTTCAGTAAGGAAGGTGCAGAAAATGTGAATATCAAAGCATCTTAATAATTAACAAAAACATCAAACATTAGTGTATCAGCAAAAATGTGTGCCCTCCAAAGCAAGTACAAAATACACTAATAATACTCATAAATCCAGGAACTGACATGTCTTCAAACAACATCATTATTTAATATATGTTTGGGTTGAAAAGATTTTTATTTAACTAGAATGTCAAGAGAAAGAGGCTATAGCTTGAGATGTAAGTATGATAAAAAAATATGTGAAAAAATCACTCAATGGATCAATCAAAAAAGATATCTTTTGTCAGTGTGCAATTGAAAGACTTGCAAACTCTCCCATCAGTTGAGGTGGAGTTCCCATAAAGTAAGCGATGTCCTAATGGCACCGGTACATGCAAAATGACACTTTACTTTAACAGTTTGAAACACAAATTAATTTAATAAAAATGTTAAACAGATCAACAATCAGATCGCTACCAAGCTCCTGGTAGAATAACCTTTTTTCATTAACAAGAGATACACAACAAAATGCTGACACCCAAGTAACTAGATAAAAGAGATTTGTTTAGAAGGGTTCTTGAAATACTAAGATGTTTGACACAGTTTCATAGTTTCTAGCGCTGCTATGTCGTTTTTGTAGCATTTTGACCAAAACTGCACACTGTGTAATGTGTGCCTCACTAGCACATTATGCAGTCTTAGCATGACATTTCTTCATTTTTATTGAATAGTTTTTACTGTACAACCTAAAATTTTTTTTGTCATTTTAATTGCTTCTGCACACTACCTAGAAAGATAATAGACAACTGAGCCAATGTACATAGAATAGAAAAAAGTTACAGTCCTGTTGAGAATTGGGAATTTTGCATCTTCTAGAAATGATTTTGTTCTTTCGGTATTTTTTTAAGTTAAAAGAATTTTATATTTTAATGTAATCTTCATAATCATTTAATTTTCTGAGCATTACTCCTTTTTTATTGTTATGTTCAAGTATGACTTTGAATTTTATTTCTTTTTGTAGAAAGTTTTACATTTTTTTGTTTGTTTATATACATTTCAACCATGTCATATCAACATTTTAATTCCACTACTGGCAGACAACGGAATGCTAGGGAATCTTGTCTCATTTATAAGGACTACCTTTCTAATATGAGCTGAGAAGTTACAGTGCAACAGAACAAGCTTCTTTGTATTGATGTCAGTATTGACTCTTGAACTTATGTCATGACTTGCTTTTCGTCTTAGTGTTTTAGGCTCTGGTTTTTTAATACCATTTCGGTGAATGATTCCTTGCAATACCTCTCTGACAACAGCTACAGTTAAGCTTTGGGTTTAGATTAAAAACCTACAATGTTCAGAAAAGTAAACTTTATTTTTAAGAGAAAATATTTTTCTTTATTTCTGAAAGAAACATGCACCTCCTGTTGTTGATTATTTTTGGATCATGTTCATGTTCCTTGTATTTTGTGAGTGAAACCCTCATGAGGTGGGCCACACTAGCGTCATAGCTGAAGGTCACCTTTCACCTCTATATTGTGATGTTCAGGAGCGGATCCTTCAGTGGTTCACTGACATTCTTGAGTGCAGTTTAAATATTGATTTTTCTGTTTTTTGATTTTCTTCTGTATTTGTGGATTCTGTTTGGAGTACATATTCAGACTTGTTTGCTCTGGATTGTCTTTAACACTAGAATTACCAGAGCCTACGCAAAAACTTGTAGATCCGTCCCACCTTAAAACACTTCGCACCTCTCCATCAGCGTCTTTTGTCCTTTAAATGTGTTGAAAATGAGCAAACAGAAAGCAGCCTGCTATCCCATCCCCCCACCCTGCATAGTTTTCTCAGCTCAAGTCTGTTTACACCTGCTTGTCAGTTGCTTAAAATTGTATAGAGTGAGAAGTCAAGCAAAGTGACCCCTTTTATAAATACTATATCATTATTTGGAACACGTGAATTTCATGTGTGTTCCATGTCTACAACGATCTATGTAAACACATTGTTAAAAAAGAAACGTTTTTCATATTTTAGTAATAATTGACAAAATGTAGACATGAAGTATATAATGTGTGAAGCCTGAATTCCAAGTATCAAAGAAACACTTTCACAAAAGGTACAAATAGAACAAATGTGCTTCCTTTCAAAAACATAAATGCAGAAAAAGAACCCACATTAGGGTGCGACATTGACATGCATTTGCTACGACAGCTTTGGTGGAGCAACGGTATCAATTGTTGACTGGTAATCAATGCTTCACGGGTTCAATCCCGGACAAGTCCATTTTGAGAAGTAAGCTGCTCTTATTTTTTCATAGGCTCTGGTAATTCTAGTGTTAAGGCAAATCCTTTTTTCCTCATGTTTTTGGCCGTTTTGTGCTTCTTTCTTGTCTTTAAAATAAATATCCTTTTTTTATAAAGATTCTGCTTTGGCCTTTTCATACCAAGCCAGAGATTTTTTTTTTTGGTTCCTGTCCCATGAAGTTTCATTTTTTTATATAGTTCTAGGAAACACAGGTTATTTTTGAACTCTAAAAGCCTGTTCCCCCTTTTTAGGCATACACAGGCTGAAGCCTTCCAGTAAAGTTTGGGGTCAGGCTGTCTGGAGTGAGGTCTATTTCTAGGCAAGGTAGTGAAGACCCTGGCCTGGTTTGTGGGTATTTTTTGAGGCCTCACATCCTTTCTTACTTTTGGGAGTGTTTTGAATAATAACAGAGTCTTTCTCTCATAAACACATTTAGGCTTTTTTTAGTATAGTGTTACCATATAAATAATCACTGATGCATTCCTAATGTTAATGTTCACGATTCTGCACAGAATAGTTGTATTTTTATCTTACTACTGTGATCCATGTCTCCCTTGTTGGTGTCTGTCTGTAGTCACTTTTGCAACTTTGTAGTTTTTATGTACTTGACCCATCTGACATGGCCATCGGAAAATGCTTAATAAAGTTCTGTTTTTTTCTCAAGTCTCCTGGTAAAAATAACATTGGGCCCTGGGTTTTGTGAGTCTTACGTGCATTTAAGGCCTTACATGCATTTAAAGCACAACTGAATGTTTATTGCAAAATCGCAGGATGTTTTTATTTCTTCCTGAGGCTTCCTGTTTATTTCATCTTATTTAGTTCTGTTGCAGTTTGCTTCTCAATTAACAATCTGTTATTTTTCCTTGTGCATCTTTGAGCTTCTCAAATTCTATTTTATTATATTTTATTTGGTATGTGCTTCTCATTTTCTTTTTGTATCTCTGAGTCTTCTTATTTCACATTTACTGGAATAGCAATTAAAAATTGTTTTCTGTTTGCTTGGACTTAAATGAAAATTATTTTTTCACTTAATCTTTTAACCTGAAACACCTAAATATATTTTTGGTCTGTTATATTGTTTTGGTGTTTCTCTAAGTTTAATTGTTTAAAGCTGGAAAATGTCTATTTTTCCTTTCTGTGTTTTCTGGATGTTCCATTGTCACCATAAAGTCTGGGCTCTGCAATTAACCCTTGTTGTAGTGTGCATTTGTAGGGAGCTTCCAAAGTCCAGAAAAATTGTGCTTTTTAATCTTGTATTTTGTATATTCTGTGAGAGAGTGGATAATTCAAGTAACAAAATGACCAACGGGTTTGTGACTTCCAGGGGTTTTTGGCAGACTGAAGAATGAAAAGTGCGGCTGCTACTATATGCAGTACTGATTGCCACAATAGATGTCCACAGGCATGTTAAAAAGAAACCAAAATGGTTTATATAAATGGAAAAAGTACAGTTGGGTGGGCAGTTTAACTCACATTTTGGTGCATTGCAACCCCAGCCAGCCACCAGACAGCAGTGTGCTGTACTTTAGCTTCTAAATTTCTTAAGTGAACACCGACCTTTTGTTTCAGGACTCCCAAAACAAAAAGATACATCGAGTTTCAGGTCATGCTGCGTGAGTGGAGGTTAGCAACTGAACGAAATAGAAAAAAGCTCCATAATTATTGATAGATGTGGATAATAGGCATGGAAAGCAGAGAGTGCTAAAGTGAAGAAACAAAACTATACAGTCTTCCCTACTTTTGGATAATTTTGTATTTTAAAATAAAATAATTTAAGCATTTTAAATTTAATTAATATATTTTACATTTGCACATTTACTATAAAATGTATTTCTACATTCTTTGCAGTCATTCTCCAAGGTAGGAATTATCCTGTAAATGTCTTGATTATCTATTAACTGCAGTCGTGTGTGCTTCTGGGATGCACAGAGGACATGCCTTTAGGAGACAGTGGTTGGCACAACATGCTCTTCTCATCCTATCAATTATGCATCTGTGCAATGCAGGGACTTGTACAAATGTGCAATGCAGGGACTTGTACAAATGTACAGTATCTGAGCTCAGATTAAGTTACATGTGGGTCAATAGTGAATAGTTTTGTTTTGAATACTGGCAAATGGGTTCTGGAAAGAATTTGATAAATATTGGCATGGAGGCAGCAAAATATAATCAGTTGTGTTCAGGATAATTAAACATGTAATGAAACAGTGCTGATCTGAATTAACATCATAATAGCTTATTTGTCAGTAAATGATGATCTTCAATCTCAACAACCTCCTGATCATTTAATTTAAAATAACTTTTGTTCTTAAAACATATGAAGTACATCCATTAAATTATTGTACAGTCTATAATCATGGTTCGAATTAAATTAGCCTTTTGCAACTGAATCTAGAGCAGGAGTGGGCAATGTCGGTCCAGGAAGGCCGCAATGGCTGCAGGTTTTCATTCCAACCCATTCGCTTAATTAGAATCAAATTCTTGCCAATCTCAGACCTTATTTAAATTCATGGCTTATTATATGTTCTTATATGATACATTTATTTTCGTTTCCATCATCCAAATGACTTGAAGCCTAAAACTGATAATTTTCAGTCTGTCACATTTTTCTCATAAGTGTTTTATTAAGCCAAATAGTGCTTGATGGATCTACACAGATGTAAACAGAAACAAGTTAGATGGATAACTGCAGGCACCTTCGTCATCTGCATCTTTTTGCTAATATGGAGCCATTAAAAACAGTGAAGCAGCTGTTTAAGACTGAGATAAACAATTAAGGGTGGGGAACCTTAACATGTGAGACCATTAAAATGAAGCATCAAAATGAAATGTCACTTGAGCAATAAGTGCGTCATCAACAACTAACTTCTCATTAAGAATCTGGGTTGGAACAAAAATGTGCTGGCACTGCAGCCCTCCAGAACTGAAATTGCCCACCCCTGGTCTACAGGGGTACCAAAATTCACAGCAAATCTTACTTTAATCACACAAATTAAGTGAAAGTAGATGTAAGTCGGAAGGCAAATAAGATCACTTTAGCCAAATAATCTCAATGAAGAAATTACCTAGTCAAGTAGTTGAAACAAAAACCTTAAAACTTTTAAAGCACATCTGGATGATGTATTTGGACACTTCAGTTTATTAGCTCTTATGTTCTATGTTTTTATCTATTTGTTTAAACAAAGACTCAGTGTAATGGATACAATGCAGTTTACAATAAACAATATGTGAAAAATTAGTCTAATGGCATTAAATTTATAATTAAATGATGTCATGTAGCCAACCAACTGAAGACACAATAAGACATTATAATGTTAAATTGAAAAATGAAGCACATTTAAATTTACCTTTTAAAGCATTATCTCCATTATCTTGACCTACTGGAAAAACTGAACATTTAATTTGCCTTGTAAATCATTTTATTTTGCAGCTGTTATTTCATTCAGCTCTTTGCCTCTTTTGCTTAATGTGTGACTAACACAACATGACATTGTAAATACCTGTTAAATCCCGGCAGAAGTGGTTGCAAGATAGGAGCCAAACCTAAACTTACGAAACAGAATCCAGGGCAACATAAACTCAATTGCTTAAAAAATGAATGAGTGAAGATAAATTGTATTCGATACTAGCCGAAGTATCCAGCGTTGCTTGGGTATATTTGTAGAATGGGTTAAGGAAAGAAAACAAAGGTGTATGTGTTTTTTAAATGGTGACCTTTTTGTTATTACTTACTGTCCCATCCATCATCCACACTGCATTTCTATCAATATGTCTGCTTTTGTGAATTGAGAATTTGTTCTTTTTAGGTCAAATTGAATTCCAGAATTGTGGAAATTCCTTGCTGGGTTGTAACCATGAATGCTGTCATGTCTGTCTTATCCTTTCAGTTTAAGGTAGACAGTTCATACTGCTTAAATTATGATGAAAAGCCAACAAGCAGGAGTTAAACAACAACCCTTTGATTTTCTTTTGTGTTGCATTGCACTTCTACTGTTGATTAAGTGTCACCCACCATTCAGCAGAAGAAGCTTAAGATATTTGATATTATAGTAGATAGAAGCAGCATGTGGTGTTGCCCGGGTAAGTAATGTTAAGCTCTGGTCATTTTGTCTGTTAGTCTGGCTTCAGTTGTTTTCACTCACCGGGAATCCCAGGGTCAAAAGTTTGGGTTCAAATGCTGTCTGTCTTTTCCATGTAGTCCTAGAGAGCAGCTGTGCAAAATTTGGTCCCAATTGGTCAAAGAGTATGAGATTGTTTAGAATACATACAAATAGGCAGAAATTCTATGAAACTGAGAAATTCATGCTAACCTACCTATTTGATAAAAGGTAAAAATCAAAGTATTAAATAGATGCCAACATAAAGTGTTTTGTGCTGTTGTTATTCTAGCAGTGAAAAACAAACAGCATTTTGAGCACTTATTTTAAAAATCACAGTGCAAACATATGTTGTTTAAAGAATTTCCATTTTATGAACTTGTTTTTTTTCCATTACAAGATCACAGGGGGGCAGAAGTCAATCCAATTATCATCATATAAAATCCAGGAATAAAGTTTGGAGTGGATGCCAGTTTATCACAGGACACATTCACTCAGAGTGGGTTCTATTCAGTGTAACCTTCAGATCTTTGCACTTTTGTAAAAAAACAGGAGTACTTGCACAAAGGTTCTTGGTCAAAGGGGGAATGCATAAACCACACACAGACAGTGCATGGGCTGAGAGTTGAACACAGAATTCTAGTATGGAAGTAGCTGTACTATCTGTGCCATCTTTGTTACAAACATCAAATTGTGAGCATACAGACAAGATTAGTATCATTGCAAAACTAAAAATGATTAATGCATTTTGTAATGAATCAAGTATTTTGGAATCTAAAGAGGATCAATGTATTCTCAGTTTATAGCAATAAGCTAAGAGTTACTGGGTGTTTTAGTTTAAAGTAAGAGATTATTGGATGAGTGAGTTTGGCTGTCATCACATTTTGCCAGATGTTGCCGGCATAGGCTCCAGCTCAGCTTGACCAAGTAATGGGTGGAATGGGTTCAGAAATTTGATGAAGAGATGGGTGAGATAAAATGTGACACTCTAGTATTGTCAGTGTACTGTGTAATTCATTAAGGCTGGTATCACAATATAAGAGACATGGGTACAATTAAATACTTGGGCAGTCTCTATGTGGAGTTTACAGTTTGCACTAATTGGCTCGTCTAATCATATGACTATCCAATAATGGAAAAAGGTTGTTTAAATAAAGGACTGATAGATAAATGGATACATTCAGTTCAAATTTTGCATCATTAAGACAGAAATAATCACTCTGAATGTATGTCTTTTTCACTGCTGTTTATTTAGTATATTTTTTTGCATCAATATTTAATTAAACAGTACAACCTCGTTAATCTGGACCCTGAGGATTCAGACTTTTGGTTAATCCATGTGTAAAATTCTATTAAAAGAATGATGTTATTTGGAAGGAATTATAAAAACAACTGACTTTTAAGTTGACTAAGTAAGCATATTGAGGGATAAAGTGAGTACAACAAGTGCAGGTATACTAAGTGGTAAGCTCCCGCTGTACCAGATAACAGAATGCCATGGCACATGATCATTGATGGGGAGAAGGATAAATCATGCATTCTTTAAAAATAATTAACTCACTAACTCCTCTCATTCTGTTACATTAACCCATATCAGTCACTCAGTTATTGTATTCAGCTGACAACTGCCACTAGCGTTGTCCACATGTACACCTTACTTCAGTTCTTTACCTACTGTATTGTTTTATTTTTACCCGTGTTTTATTTATTTCTTTATTTTTGTGGTTTGGGTTAACAAAAGATGGCAATCAAAAGAAAGTGTGTTACATTGACGATGGAACAAAAACTGCGTTTTTTCGGACTAATTGGGGGAAAGATTGCCTGAAAATTAGGGTTGGCAAGAAAAACGGTTTCCAATTGGAAAAAAATGGGAAAGTAGTCAAAACTACTTTAGTAACTGAAAATAAAAAAAACATTAAAGATAGCTTCCGGCTAATATGGACTCTTATTAACAGAGTGCTGTCCCGTCAAGTCCAGATGAACAGGATTCTACTGTATTATAAAGGTTAGCTGAAGGTTTTTAAGTTTGTTACTGTCACGTGTATAGAGTGCAGTAGAATTCTTATATGTGTGTCCTAATCAGTATGCAACATGTCACCAATCTCTGGTGCCATGATACCCAAGTTATACTTTACTTGAAGCTTCTGTCTCCCTTACCTGAAAAACATCAGAACACATTTGTCATAACCTAGCAGTATATCAAAAAGCAGACACATATCTCAGATACTCAAATGATGTCTTTCTACTAAGTACATCATCCTGCTTACAGTAACTGACAACAGATAATGAGGGTCTCTACAGTATATGTAAAGAACATAAAGAGAGTCCTCTGCAGTGAACGCATATGTGACCTAGAAACCAGAGACAGGGAAAAGGGAAAAGTTAAGGTGGACCTATCCGAGTGCAGACAGTCCGTCACAGGAACACACACTCACAGCAATCTAAACAGCAAAAGACAATTAACCTTACATGAAACAAGTCAAAACCTAATTTAAAAGTGGCACAATAGCTGTGGCTAATGCTGCTGCCCAACAGCCTCAGGAGACCATGTTCTCATCACTGTGTGTGTGGAGTCTAAAGTGTGGATTTTTTCTGTCCGTTTCCTTCCACACCCCATATACTGTATATGCATGTCATGTGGACCTATAGCTTTTCATTATTCTTTTGTTTCCTAGTGTGAATGTGCTCCCTCTTAGGAGTGGTATTGTGTCTAATGCTGGGTCATGCATTTTGTACGGTGCTGGAGAGCTGCTGTTTCCTATAATAAAGTTGAATTTAGAAGGTTCATTAACTAGACAGATGAATAAAATACTTTAAAAAAATATGATGTATCTATGGATATACTCTATGCAATGTGTATATACATGCCATGTTCTTTTTTTTTGTGTTCTAAACAGTATGAGTAGAATAGCTTAAGTTTAACATTTGAAAGCATGCTATATTCAAGTATCGACAATGGTAAAATACAGTGTAGTAAATCAGTATTACTAAAACTTTCACAATGTCAAGGTATTAAAAAAAAATGTTTTTCTTTTCGATGCATTCAATAAAATATTGAACCCAATCAGTCCATTACATGGTCTCAGGGAACCAAATACTATTTAAGGCACAAGACAGTAAGCAAGTCCAATCAGGATTCAGGACAGCCATAGAATACGCTCACCTATACACCCTAATGGCCAAAGACAAGAAGTGCCAAGTCTGCACAGAAAGTGGCTGTACTGGGATTTGGACCTAGAAGAAGTTTCTAGAACTCTGCACATGTGCTACCATTGTTTATTTTGGCTTGTTTGAAAACAAAAATCAAAATGAATACCATACATTTTCTCTTCCCAAGTAAATGTTAGAAAGATATACAATTAAGATATATAAGTGGTACAGTGATGCAATGGTTAGTGTTGCAGCCTTTAACCTCCAGAATCCTAGTTCTGAGTATTGAGCTTGTCACTGCCCATGTGGACTTTGCACATTCTGCGATTGGCTGCATGGGTTTTCCTCGTATATTCCAAAAATATGTTCTTTAAGGGTAATTGGTTAGATCAGTTTAGCTCAGTGTTGGCGTGTGTGAGTTTATCCTGCGGAAGACAGGTGCTGTTTCCAGATCTGGTTCCCACTTTACAGTCAGCGCTGACAGGATAGGGTCAACTTCCACACCACCTAGAATTAAAAATTGAGCATAATATGTGCTTTCACAACTGTCAGCTTCTGGACTGACCCCAGAATGGGCAGCTGTGAGTTTACAGATACCTATAATAAACTGTAATGTGTAACACCTAATCCGCTTGTTACAGTACACTCCTTAACTGGTTCGGTGAAAAAGACATCAGACTAAGTGTAGATATAAAAGGATACAGAATGAAAAAAATCACCTGAATACGCCTGCTGATCAAAAAAAAGGTTCTCAAAACATTCACACGGGTGACTTCAGTCTGCAAAGCCGTGCATCTTTAAAAATTAACCCGCTGTGCTAAATGAGTTGATCTGGAGGAGGATTTTCAAGCCACTCACCGGAAAACTCTTGCTGCTTAGTGCGGCATACAGCTAAAACGCAGGCAGTATATCATTTGTGCCTCTTAAGTGTGGGATGTGCATTCTTTATATATCTAAACCTACAGAGTGACTACAAAATAAGGAGGCTGGCTTTTTTAATTGAACAATTATCATGGCCTGGAAGGAACGGGAATAAGAAAGTGACATGAAATATTTAAATGCACATTAGTTAATGCATAGGTAAGTTTTCTTTAACACTTCAGTTTTTCATGGTTTCTAAAGATAGAATCACTCTATGCTTATAATTCACAAGCATTTTATGTAACAATGAATATGCGTAGGGTCTTGAAAATATCTTTTTCCAGCTGCAAAAATGTTATGATGGAAAGCAATGTTAAAAACAGAGAAGTGATAAACACATACTTACAAAAGCTTTTGTGCATGATTTAAAGTCATGAGCAGTAACAAACAAAGGATAATTTGTAAAAGTAGTGTTTCATTTTGGCCAGATTATAGGTTTAATGAAAACAAAATAAGGTAATCTCTCAAAGTATTTATTTTTGGAGATATTGAAAGGGAAAGCATTTTGCTGTTTGTTTGCAAAATACCCTTCTTTCTGGTGATGGCAATATTTTTAGGAAAAACAAAACTCATTTTGTTATTTGAATAAGTTGTTGATTTTAAAATATCATATCTGTGACTTCTGAGAATACCTGACTAGCATACAAACAAATCTAATTTTATATTGCCGAATTGGCCTGCTCTGTTTCTTGGATAGGCTTGTGGAGCTTTTATATTCTTGAGACATTTATGTTGGCTTTCTTCTAGCACTCATATTATTTGCTTTTTATTATTGTTATTGATATTTCCAAGTTTTGTAAAAGTTCTTTAAAATCAGCACGTCTGGGCAATTTCATACACAGTATGTGCTATTTATAACACCTATTATACGAGGGTAAATACTAAATAATGAAGCCATTTTTGCATATGTTTCTCAGATTCTTAATAATTTATATTTTTAATCCCAAAATGTTAATTTTTCAAGATTGCCGATGCTGTGTTAAAAAGCCCATTGATTTAGCATGAACTTCTCATTTAATTTTTATCTCATTGACTTCTCTGTTACTTTAAGCTTCATTCAGTTTAAGTTATTCTTATAAAAAATAAACAATTTACCTAAATGATATACAACATAAAAAGAAACATCACAGTGTTAAGGACATGGTAAAGTAACCAGAAAACTAAAAACATACTGTGAGATTATAACCAGAACAAGATGTGGTCAGGAAAAGCAAAGGTCAAAGCCGTTATAAATAAACTGCAGCTACCAAGAATGAAAAGGATAAAATGATACTTGAGAGTCAAAGGCAAGGCTGAAACCAAAAAACGCAATCCTACTGCTAGAGCTTCCTTGTGAATAAGCTAACTAACACTAAAGATATGTGAGGTTGTTTTATCCACAAAGTGCAAACAGCGCCATAGTTATAGAATTACCTTCATGACATCACAGCTGTACTCACCAATTTAATATACTGTACCACAAGACAGCATGTAAAGTAATAAAATAAAGACGTTAACAAATTTCATCAATGTAAGTTAAATTTCAAACATCAAATAAATACAAAAAATTTGAATTCTCAAGTCAGAACTCCAAAATACACAGAATAACAAGTAAAGAATGTCCAGGGGCCTCATGCATAATTGCGTGTGTAGAATTCACACTAAAACATGGCGTACGGATAAAAGCAGAAATGTGCGTACACATAAAAAAAATCCAGATGCATAAATCTGTATGTTCGCCAACTTCCACGTTATTACGCTACATAAATCCCAGTCAGCGTGAAAAGTAACGCACATGCACGCACCTGCCACCACTCCCAAACTCCTCCCAGAATTAAACGCCTCTTTAAATATGCACATCAATATAAATGGCCCTAAAGCTCAGCGTTCTGTGAAAAGGCAATGGCAAAAGCACAGGGAATAATAGAAGAATTTCACCAAGTACCAAGTGGAGGCAAGGAAAAACGTACTATTTGTTGGTTTTAACAGTGGTATAAACAACAAAAGGAACTTGATCGAGTGACATAGAGTGTCGGAGAAACTGCACAGTGACCGAAATATAGATATCAAAGTCGCCATGAAAAGGCGAGTCGTAGCCCACCTTCTGAGTGTCATATAAAAGCTTATTAGGGTACAGAGAAAAGAAAAAAATAGGCACACATTGGGGAAAAAAGCATGAAGTGTCAATTTTATTCTCGAAATTTACACTTTAATCACATAGTTTATTTTGTCATTAAAGTAGAACATCATAAACTTCATCTTTAAATGATTTAATTTACTAGTTAAATGCTTTGTTTTGTATATGTTCTTCTTGTGCTCTATGTGTGTGAATCACTACGTGCTTCTTAAACAGGCTTTCTCTTCCTCCGACAGGACACAGAATCCATTACATTTGTGATATTACAGCTCTCTGAATAATTAAAATACTGAGATGTATACTTGATACCATTTTCATGATGATAGGAATTAAAGCATGTTATTAAACATGGGAACACAGTGGCGCAGTGATAGTGACAAGCTGGTGCCCTGCAGAGATTGTTCCTGCCTCCCGTAAGATGCTTGCTGCACTGTACACGACCTTCGATGAAATAATTTATTGCAGCAGTACTGTCTCTTTCAAACGTACTAACCTCCAATTCCTGTCCTTCCTTTTCTTTCTCCAAGTAACAAGTCGCCATATAATCAGCTCTGTAATAGATGTTAAGCCATCTGTAAGCTTAGAACGCCGATTCTTCAAAACTTTTAAGGACCATTGAAATATCTTCATAGTACATGTTTAATTATTCCATCCATCTATCCATCCAGGGTCACGCCAGTCCCAGCAAGCATACAGCCTGAGGTAGGAACAATCTCTGAATGGGGTACCAGATTGTTGCTAGCGCTGCGCCACCGTTTCTTCACATGTTTAATTATTAACAATATAGATTATTTAAATGATGTTAACATTTTATCTGTATAATGTAATAAACATATTTTGCTGCATTTCATCTTAAAAATGATATCGTCATCATATGTAAATACGATCTTCATAAAGTGGCTCAGGTTGTGCAATATTATAACTGTATTGCAAGTTTACAGTGAGGTAATTGTACTTATAAGTACAAACAGTTCTACAAGGAGCACTTAATGGACTGATTGAGTGCATTTATAGTTCTTGAGATGAAACTGTTTCTGAACCACGAGGTCAGTACAGGAAAGGCTCTGAAGCGTTTGCCGTTTGAGAGCAGTTCAATAGACTGTGTGCATGGCTGAGGCAGCGTGTACTTGATGCTGTATACGGATAATTCTCTTTCCGATCAACTGCTGTAGAGCTGTGATTCCACAGTCAGATACAGTGGGGTAAATACTTGAGAGTAACAACACTAAAGCAGCTATGGTATTTGGAATAGTTTGGCCATTCCGTGGACCATTATATTGTTACAGGTTAATTATAATCAGATGCCATAAACTAATAAACAATACGCAGGTAATTTCAGTGTATTTGATAAAGCCACGTCAGGGATGTTGATCTAAAAAAGAAAATGAAACCACACTGGAAAAAAAGCACTGCTTTGACGCTGGGTGCCTCCAGTTTGGGTTCAGCACTATAAAAATCTCAAAGTCAGTAGAAGTGGAAGTTTGAGGAACAGCTGTGAACACAGAAGGATCGGTCCCTTGCCTTAGTTCTTTTTTTGACTGATTGTATGCCAATCATTTTGCACCCTTGTGTGCTATTTATTTTTTACCATTTTCCATCCATTGGTATTAACCAGGGCTACCAGCTGGTACCCCTAACCCTTTTTTATATTTGTTGTCTGTTCTTTTGTGTCAGAGAGATAAGTCGTGTTTGTTTCTCCATGTTGTGGATGACTTCTCGTAGGTCTGGCTGGATTTGCTGTTGCTCTGTCATTTATCCTGCTGACTACACCAGTGGGCTTCATAGCAGAAGGGAAAACTTATCACTTGTTGTCTCGCTGGGAATTGTCTGAACTGTGGATGGAAAATTAGAAGGTATTTGTAACAGTGTAACTGCTCTGTTTAGGGTGGTATTACAAATTTAGAACCTTGAAGATGTCACCTAAGCACACGTGTATGACACAAGGCATAATAAAATATAGTTTCTGTTTCTCTAAAAAGGTTTCCTAGATGACCCCCAGTTAACTATAAACTTATTAGAGGCATAATGTTTTATCCATGAAAAAGTATTTGTCAAGTTGTATATAAAGCATCTTATGATATAATAATAGTCTTACCAAATACTGTGCTTGGAACTGTTAAGGATCAACAACAATAATTTACTTCTTGTATAGTTCAAAATCACACAAGGAATGCCTCAATAGGCTTTAACAGGCCCAGTTTTTTAATAGACCTCCAGCCTTGACTCAGTAAGAAGACAAGTTGAAAAAAAATAAAATAAAAAACACTTGAAGGAAACCAAAATGGAAGAAATCTTGACAGGGGCAATTCAGAGAGACCCCCTTCCAGGTAGGTTTGGGCATACAATGGGTGTCAAAAAATGGAGTAAATACAAGTATATAACACAGTGTCAGTTTTATTATTCAAACCTTCTTTCTTGGAGCATATAATTTTAAAACATTTTGTGATGCAAACCCTATAAGTACTTTACTTCAACTGGTGATTAATAATTACTCATTGTATTTGATGAATTAACGAATGAATGGTTTTTAAATTGGGTTTATGTTATACAGCATTATGAGACAATATGTTATTAAAAGAGCTATACCAAATGTGTTCTAAGCTGAAATTAATTCCATTAATACTTACACACTATTTATAATGCTTTTTCCTACTAAATAAATTGTGCTTACTTTGCATCACTCTTCATTAAGCTGCAATATAAAATGCCACAGATGAGCAATGAGTTACTAAAACGTACCTCCATTCTAGCATGCTTTGCTGCTCAGATTCTTCATCTGCTTCATGCAGTTTTCTGCTGTATTCATGAATTTCAATAAAACTGTGTATCATCTTCTTGTTGAACACCTTGATAATACTGTAGAATTCTGACTTTATTGAAAAATGAAGCACAATTTGAGATTATTAAGTTATGAATTTTTCTCAAATTTGTGCAAGTAGTTAGGAACATTTATCCGTCCAACCCACCTTATTCATGATATAGTATCAACAGAAATTTCACAGAGGGGAACTTCTAGGATGAAATGTGAACCCAGATCTCTGGAATTATTTGCAATAATTATTTAAAGTGCAGCATTGGTAGCAAGGCAGGAACCAACACTGGGCAAGGCAGCAGTGCTAACAATCCATCCATCCTCCATTATCCAACACGCTATATCCTAACATAGGGTCACAGGGGTCTGCTGGAGCCAATCCCAGCAAACACAGAGTGCAAGGCAGGGACAAACCCTGGGCAGGGTGCCAGCCCACACACACCAAGCACACACTAGAGACAATTTAGAATCGAAAAGGCACCTAACCTGCATGTCTTTGGACTGTGGGAGGAAACCCACACAGACACGGGGAGAACATGCAAACTCCACGCAGGTAGGACCCGGGAAGCAAACCCAGGTCTCCTAACTGCGAGGCAGCAGCACTACAATTGCGCCACCGTGCCGCCTGTGCTAACAATTACTACTAGAAATTGATTTGCTGCATATTTTATGAAGCCTGTATTTTGATAAAGGATATTTTCTGCTAAGTTTTATTACATAACTCTGCTTCTTAATTATTTTTTTTTTGGTCATTTCTGAACCTTCAAAAGGTTTGGTTTTAATAGTTTTTCTGCTTATTTACTCGTGTGGACTTTACAAACAATGGTACAATCAGTACTAATGTGAAATGCTTATTCAGGGCTATAGAACATACTATATTCACCTAAACTACAAAATCTGATGAGAATTAAATCATCAGGAGGTCACATTGCACTGACCACTGTCCAATAACTTTAGCAAGGTAATGTTAAAAGTATGATTGTCAGATAATTATACTGTTTCTTTTTAAATTCTGTTTTTGTCTGAAGCTTGGCATGTGTATAACGCTCTCATTACTTGGCAAAAAGCATAAGAATGACCCATAAGAAACTGACTTATCCAGTTAAACAGTCTGTTTTCAACTTACATTATTTAATTTTGCATGTACAATGAAAATTAAATTGCAATTTGTGGTTTAACCAACCTGATTTTGCATGTGACATGTATGTCTGTATTATTTTCTTTTATAACAATTTTTTCAATCTACTTTTTATTTAGACTACTTAATGATGCAGCATCAAAAGCTATCCTGAATTTTTTTATGAAAAAAAAATGATATATATATATATAAAATGCACCCAAATAGGAAGTGTTACCACATTTTCCCTGTTATGCATATAGTTTACAGGTTAGGGACTTGGAGACTTTGAACCTAACCCAACATCAAATGACATGTGCTAAAATTAATCTTTACTACCCTGCATTGCAATTCCTTTTCTGTCCATAAGATGGAGTAGAGAGCTATGAGACAAATCAAGCACGTGCACGCTTTTACTTACGTCACTTGTTTGCAGAGGAGTCCATCAGTAACAATGAAGTGGTTAATGTAGAATACGTTTTGAATAAAAAAAATTTTTTGTGGAAGTAGCTGGCTTTGTCAACTTTCTAATTAAAGAGTGAACTAACTAGCGGCAGGTTTAAAAAAAAGCCAAAAAAGAAGTCATATTTTCTCAGTCAAGCAACATTAAATTGACTAATTTTTTTCTTGGTTTAATTTTGAATAATTAACTGTATAGTTTGTATGCTGTATTTTTATATTTGAATACACTATATTACATATTCCACATAAAACTAATGATGTTTGAAGGAGCCAATTCTAATGTATGTCCTTCACGCTACCAAGAAAACATGCTTTCTTTTGAGTGTGTGTACATGTAGCTACAACAGGAAAAATAATGCTGAGATGTAATCAGTCTCTACTAATAAGAGTAAAAGTGAGGTATAGAAGCCCTTTATTGTATTTTAAATTGTGTCAATGATAATGAATGCATCAGAAACTTATGCTTCCTCTCTAGTGTGATCAAGGTCAGATTAAAACTCCCATATGCCTCTGGGTGACTTAATGAATAATGCTTCTGAGCACAGAGCTGAAATTACTTCTAACAATTCAGTTCTTGGACTCCTGGTATGTTTCATGCAGCGTAGTAGTTCATACACTTTATGTTGGCGCATGGAGGATTGTTTCTACGAGCATTGTCAAGATACAAAGGCTCCTTACTCTCAGGGGCCCCTTGGCACACACCCACAATGCCCTGATGGTAGATGTGCCCATGAGTGCAGGAATTCCTAATTTAGAAATTTGGTGGTGGTCAATGGCTATGTCTATCCATTCAACATTCAATTAATTTTTCAACCCACATTTCCCTAAAACAGCGTCACTTACCCTAAATAGAAACAACTCTGGATAGGATGCAGATCTATACACACATACTTATGCTCAAGTGGTGCATACCAAGTTGTCAATCAATGTTAGGAAAATTGAGTGAAAACATTTTTTATTTTTGATCTTATATATAAATATATACAGTTTCTTGTATTAAAAATTTATTTTTCACATACTCGTTGGGGTCAGCGTGCAGGGTCAGCCACTTTACAGCACACCTGGAGTATTTGCAGGTTAAGGGCCTTGCTCAATGGAGCAACAGAGTATGATCCCTTTTGGCAGTAACAGGATTCAAACCAGCAACCTTCAAGATGCCAGTGCAGATCCTTAGCCTCAGAACCAACATTCCGCCTAATCAAAACATGCTCACTTGTGCATGGAAGGTATGGCAGCTGAAACTGAACTAAATCTTAAAGTTGGTTAACAGAAATTAATCACTCTATGGGAATAATTTAATAGTTATAAGTCTAATAAAAAAACAATTACATATTTTTGTTGCATTTTGAAATCAGTATTATTATGGTTTAGCCAGGGCTCCAAACCAAGTCTCTGTTATTTTTATTGCTGCCGTTTGGATCTTTTTCTGTGGTTCTATACTTATTTTTTAAATAAGTTCTATTCTTTGTTATTTTCTTATTTTGCGTTTTGGTGTTCTGTTTTTGATGTTTTTAAATTTAAGTTAGTTGAATTGATCGAGGTTTCCTCCCACAGTCCAAAGACATGCAGGTTAGGTGCATTGACGATTCTAAATTGTCCCTAGTGTGTGCTTGGTGTGTGTGTGTGTGTGCCCTGCGGTGGGCTGGCACCCTGCCCGGGTTTGTTTCCTGCCTTGCACCCTGTGTTGGCTGGGATTGGCTCCAGCAGACCCCCGTGACCCTGTAGTTAGGATTTGGCGGGTTGGATAATGGATGAATGGATGGATGAATTGATCGATTTAAACCCAAGGGGTTGGGATTTCCTGACGTAGCAGCTGTGGGGATCGAGCTCAGCTCGGTGCTGAGGAATAAGGTTTCTTGCTTTTGTTGCTCAGCTCACCTTTATTATATTTTGTACACCTGCTTTATATCAAAAGTAACGAATTCTATTAACTTTTGGGCCACGTCTGGTGACCGGAACACATTTCACATTTTTTCAAGTAAACTATGGTTATAAATAAAGATATGCACTCACCTAAAGGATTATTAGGAACACCATACTAATACGGTGTTTGACCCCCTTTCGCCTTCAGAACTGCCTTAATTCTACGTGGCATTGATTCAACAAGGTGCTGAAAGCATTCTTTAGAAATGTTGGCCCATATTGATAGGATAGCATCTTGCAGTTGATGGAGATTTGTGGGATGCACATCCAGGGCACAAAGCTCCCGTTCCACCACATCCCAAAGATGCTCTATTGCGTTGAGATCTGGTGACTGTGGGGGCCATTTTAGTACAGTGAACTCATTGTCATGTTCAAGAAACCAATTTGAAATGATTCGAGCTTTGTGACATGGTGCATTATCCTGCTGGAAGTAGCCATCAGAGGATGGGTACATGGTGGTCATGAAGGGATGGAAATGGTCAGAAACAATGCTCAGGTAGCCCATGGCATTTAAACGATGCCCAATTGGCACTAAGGGGCCTAAAGTGTGCCAAGAAAACATCCCCCACACCATTACACCACCACCACCAACCTGCACAGTGGTAACAAGGCATGATGGATCCATGTTCTCATTCTGTTTACGCCAAATTCTGACTCTACCATTTGAATGTCTCAACAGAAATCGAGACTCATCAGACCAGGCAACATTTTTCCAGTCTCCAACTGTCCAATTTTGGTGAGCTCGTGCAAATTGTAGCCTGTTTTTCCTATTTGTAGTGGAGATGAGTGGTTCCCGGTGGGGTCTTCTGCTGTTGTAGCCCATCTGCCTCAAGGTTGCGCGTGTTGTGGCTTCACAAATGCTTTGCTGCATACCTCGGTTGTAACGAGTGGTTATTTCAGTCAAAGTTGCTCTTCTATCAGCTTGAATCAGTCGGTCCATTCTCCTCTGACCTCTAGCATCAACAAGGCATTTTTGCCCACAGGACTGCCGCATACTGGATGTTTTTCCCTTTTCACACCATTCTTTGTAAACCCTAGAAATGGTTGTGCGTGAAAATCCCAGTAACTGAGCAGATTGTGAAATACTCAGACCGGCCCGTCTGGCACCAACAACCATGCCACGCTCAAAATTGCTTAAATCACCTTTCTTTCCCATTCTGACATTCAGTTTGAGTTCAGGAGATTGTCTTGACCAGGACCACACCCCTAAATGCATTGAAGCAACTGCCATGTGATTGGTTGATTAGATAATTGCATTAATGAGAAATTGAACAGGTGTTCCTAATAATCCTTTAGGTGAGTGTATGATTCAAATTTTGCGTGGATATTAGGAATGATGAAAGATAAGTAGATTTGAAATTTGAGAAAAATTAGTCAATCGGAAGTAGTACTTTATTTAAACAACCATCCAAATTGTTTATATCATGGAAATATAAATGTGTACACAATATTAAAAATCTTATTCAATATAATGGATATTCTTTCAGTAACTATTATTAATTTTATTTTAATAAATATATATTATTGGTTTAACAATAACATGTAAACATTAAATATGCCATGTAAATATAAAGATATAATGGGAACAATAAGATGCTACTTCTCCTCATGTTCCTGGTAATACATTTAATTTTATGATTTTGTTTTTATTTCATCCATCATTATCATAATTAAATATAGCTAAATGCAGTTTTACCTATAGCAATTTATTGCAACAAATATTATACCTGTATAATACTAACACTTTTTCCATGTTTTTAGGTGACTATAACTGTTTTTACTTTGCATGCAATGTAGATAATGCATATGTAATCATGAAAAATATCCACCATTTTTGACCTCCCTAAGTGCGAAAATATCATTTTAATATAAAGTTTGATTATAAATAGAGATAAATGATTGTGTATCGGTATTATCAATTACAGTAGTTATGATGAGAAACAAAGACATGATATTTGAGAAATATTGCGCAACTCAAAGTGGTTCTAATGAACTTTCCCTCTATTTCAGTATATGAGAAAGTCAAGGGCAGCACACTCCCATTTTTTTTTTTTTGTTTAATACGATTGCAGCAATTTAAAAAAGAATGATAAAATGTAATGCTTATATATAAAATGAGAATCATTTGTAGTAGTATTATTAGTATGGTTATTATTACATTACTGCTATTGTTTTTATCATCTTTGACTAGATGGTTTGCCAGTCCATCACAATGCTCATACATGCACATATGGGGCCAGTTTACAAACTCCAATTAACCTTTCATGTATGTATTTGGAATGTTGGGTTAAAACACAGAGAAAAAAAATTGCAGAGGGAAGGCAAACATGTAAACTCCACACAGGCAATGCTTAGCCAGGGATGTAAACCAAATACCATTATGGAAGTTATTGGACCTTGCTGTATCTATGTTAGAGATGGCAGCATAGGTGCTGCTTTGGAGACATAACCTTTAAGACTAACAGATAGCTAGGGAGTGCTGGGATACCAAAAGTTCTGGGGCCTAGCCTGGTGTCCCTGGAGCCATCGTAGTGTCACCTTTAACCCTGGATGTGGTTGCAGGGATAGGCTGATAGTGACCTTGTGATGGCGATTAGCGCTGTCTCACTCCTGCCTCAGCCCGATGTTAATTGAGTTTTAAAGTCTGGAGGTTAATCAAAGGCAAGCATTTTGAGTAGACAAATATATTATTTGTTTTTTTTATTCTATTTTCAACTGAATTGGGCCAGTCTCTGCTGGTCAGTACGTCGTAAAATGCTGCATGTACAGTACAGGTCAAAAGTTTGGACACACCTCCTCATTTAATGTGTTTTCTTTATTTTCATGACCATTTACAGCACTCCATCACTCTCCTTCTTGGTCAAATAGCCCTTACACAGCCTTTGAGGTGTGTTTGGGGTCATTGTCCTGTTGAAAAATAAATGATCGTCCAACTAACCTGACTTCTGCACAACACAACTGCTGGTCCCAACCCCATTGATAAAGCAAGAAATTCCACTAAATAACCCTGATAAGGCAGACCTGTGAAGTGAAAACCATTTCAGGTGACTACCTGTTGAAGCTCATCGAGAGAATGCCAAGAGTGTGCAAAGCAGTAATCAGAGCAAAGGGTGGCAATTTTGAAGAAACTAGAATATAAAACATGTTTTCAGTTATTTCACCTTTTTTTGTTAAGTACATAACTCCACATGTGTTCATTCATAGTTTTGATGCCTTCAGTCATGAAAATAAAGAAACACATTGAATGAGGAGGTGTGTCCAAACTTTTGGCCTGTACTGTACATAACACTAACACTACATAGAAATCTCTGCTGTATATTGTAAGAGCTGGGTGTAGACTGGGAAGAAAAGGAGCCAAAGTCTTGATCAGGAGGTGAGGGAGTGTTTAGTGCTTGTGGTGGGTCAAGTGGATAAACCATCCCATCTGATATACAGGGTGGTAAGACCTGTGAAGATATTTTCAGAATGGCTGTAGGTTTTATTGTAGATTCTTGTTTTTTTATATACTTTTGTACATTTGTTCTTCATTTGATCATCTCCTGTATGTTGTATTTATAATAAAGATTCTGTCTTATCAATTTCTGGCCTTCTTGACAATATTCTAATTGGGGGGCCCAACAAGTGCACTTTATTTTCATGACTATGAGATATGTAACACAGCTGAACCTAAAAAGTGCTGCTAAATGCTCTTGAAGTTAAGGCTAGGGAGATGGTGCTGTCCTTCAAGTATCCTTGATCTCAACTGATACTGTAATATACTGTAAGTATGTCACACCACTTACAACAAATGAGCTAAAAATAACTAAAGAGGCCTCCAATGTATATATTAGAAAGTAAATGTTAGAATTTATGTTTGGCACACTCTTCCATTAATATGTTATAAAATATAATCTTTCAGGAGAAGCTGCTACATTCTGAGACTAGTGTATCAAACAGTCATTCATACAAAAAAATTGGTATACATAAATAATTCTCTAAGGTGCTTTGGTCTTAAAATATCATTCTTGTTATTTTATTTGTCTAGCATTTCTGGAAAGTTATAGTAATGTTAAGTTGGAAGAGTGTGAAAATGTAATGATGGGTGACAACTGTGAAATAGCCATCGATATTCTATTAACTAGATAGATAGATAGGATACTTTATTAATCCCAAGGGGAAATTCACATAATCCAGCAGCAGTATACTGATACAAAAAACAATATTAAATTAAATAGTAATAAAAATGCATGTAAAAGCAGACAATAACTTTGAGTAATGTTAGCATTTACTCCCCCGGGTGGAATTGAAGAGTCGCATAGTGTGGGGGAGGAACGATCTCCTCAGTCTGTCAGTGGAGCAGGACAGTGACAGCAGTCTGTCGCTGAAGCTGCTCCTCTGTCTGGAGATGACACTTTTCAGTGGATGCAGTGGGTTCTTCATGATTGACAGGAGTTTGCTTAATGCCCGTCGCTCTGCCACAGATGTTAAACTGTCCAACTTTACTCCTACAATAGAGCCTGCCTTCGTAACAAGTTTGTCCAGGCGTGAGGCATCCTTCATCTTTATGCTGCGTCCCCAGCACACCACCGAGTAGAAGAGGGAATTCGCCACAACCGTCTGGTAGAACATCTGCAGCATCTTATTGCAGATGTTGAAGGATGCCAACCTTCTAAGAAAGTATAGTCGGCTCTGACCTTTCTTACACAGAGCATCAGTATTGGCAGTCCAGTACAATTTGTCATCCAGCTGCGCTCCCAGGTATTTATAGGTGTGTACCCTCTGTACACACTCGCCTCTGATGATCACAGGGTCCATGAGGGGCCTGGGCCTCCTAAAATCCACCACCAGCTCCTTGGTTTTGCTGGTGTTAAGGTGTAAGTGGTTTGAGTCGCACCATTTAACAAAGTCTTTGATTAGCTTCCTGTACTCCTCCTCCAGCCCTCTCCTGATGCAGCCCACAATAGCAGTGTAATCAACGAACTTTTGCACGTGGCAGGACTCTGAGTCATATTGGAAGTCTGATGTATATAGATTGAACAGGACCGGAGAAAGTACAGTCCTCTGCGGCTCCCCTGTGTTGCTGACCACAATGTCAGACCTGCAGTTCCCAAGACGCACATATTTAGGTCTGTCTGTAAGATAGTCCACGATCCATGCCACCAGGTGTGAGTCTACTCACATCTCAGTCAGCTTGTCTCTAAGGAGCAGAGGTTGGATGGTGTTGAAGGCGCTAGAGAAGTCCAGAAACATAATTCTTACAGCACCACTGCCTCTGTCCAAGTGGGAGAGGGATCGGTGTAGCATATAGATGATGGCATCCTCCGCTTCCACCTTCTCCTGGTATGCGAACTGCAGAGGGTCGAGGTCGTGGCGGACCTGTGGCCTCAGGTGGTGAAGCAGCAGCCGCTCCATGGTCTTCATCAGATGTGACGTCAGAGCAACAGGCTGGAAGTCATTCAGCTCACTAGGACGTGATACCTTTGGGACTGGGGTGATACAAGATGTTTTCCAAAGCCTTGAGACTTTCCCCTGTTCCAGGCCCAGGTTGAAGATGCGCTGTAGAGGACTCCCCAGTTCCAACACACAGGCCTTCAGCAGTCGTGGCGATACACCATCTGGACCCGCCGTTTTGCTGGCACGAAGTCTTCTCAGCTCTCTGCTCACATGGGCTGCTGTAATTGTGGGTGGGGATGTCTCACCTATGCTGGTATCGGCAGAAGGATGGTTGGAGGATGCAGTACACCGAGGTGAGAGTGGGTTAGGGTGATCAAACCTATTAAAGAAATTGTTCATTTGGTTTGCTCTCTCCACGTCTGTGTCGATGGCGGCACCCCGCTTCGAGCTGCAGCCAGTGATAATCTTCATCCCATCCCACACTTCCTTCTTGCTGTTGTTCTGCAACTTCTGAACCAGCTTTCTCCTGTACTGCTCTTTCGCCGCCCTGAGCTGGACTCGTAGCTCCTTCTGCACGCACTTGAGCTCATGCTATTATATTAAAGAGGAACAAGTTAGTAAGTCTTTTTCACAATTTAATATTTTACTGTGGTGATAATTTAATAATAAATTTTAACATGGTAAATGTGTTTACTTGTGACGATATAGTGCAGCACAGGTGAGGAAAGCTAGGCTGTCATTTATACACAAACTGTTGGGGTGTGAATGGTGAGACTTGGAGTGTGACCAGGACATTTAATGACTTTAATACCAGCTCTTAGCTAATAGCATTGTTCCTGTTTCATCCATGTGTCAGGCTGCTTTCCTGTCTAGTGTCAGTCAGTTTATCTTTGTATAGTTCTCTTCATTGAGTGTATTAGCATAGTGCTTTAATTACTTTATAGGTAATAACACAAAATAATACAGTATAATATAATAATATATATAGTAAGGCAGAACACTTTCAAATTGAATAACCGTAAGAAATCTTACAATCTAAATTCATTAATACTATAGCTGAGATATGGCCAGTTGTCAATAAAGGAGAGGAAAACAAAAAGTCTGATTAGCTTCATTCATGGAGAAAATAAGTCTCTGGGTATTGTAAAGTTTATTATAACAGGAAGACATAGACTCACTCATAACAGGACAATTTAGAGTTGTTTATCTGACTAACATGCAATGTTGCTCACTGTCCAGTGTTTCAGAGCTTAATCCACAAGTTTATGTGCACGTTCAATCAACACTTCAGGCTCACTGAAGTTGGGGTGGATGTATGGAGTTACAAAAAGGGATAGAATAAAAAACAACAAAGGTGGAAGAGATATCTAAGAATTTACTGGACAGTAGGTTGAAATGGTTGAAGATTTGGAAGGAAAAGGGTCTGACTGGGGAGCAGGTGCAGGGTTGAACTTATTTGATCAAGTACATTGACTCCACATAGAAGTGGGAAAAGAAGAAGGAGAAGACACACTGTGTAACCTAGATCAAGCCTCTTAATCTGTAAATATTGTTAAATCCCTTTTATTGTTTGTCTTGGCTAAAGAAGTCTGCCAGATACATAACATTGCCCATTTTTAAAGTGTGGGAAGAAAGAAAAATATCTGGAGGAAATTTATATGGGTTCATGAGAAGCTGCCAGGTTTTTGGAGATTTTTGGCAGCACCACTTTGCCAGCTAGTTATTTGTGGTTATCTTTGTAATGTAAGACAGATTGATATAACAATAAAGATGCAATAACTAATTCATTTTACTGCATTGAGTAGTAGTATCAAAATACTTTGACCATTTTCAGAATCTAAACTGTCTAGTTCACGGTTGGAACAAGTCAAGTCGAGTTCGGGAGCATGCGCTGGTACAATGTGTTGCTGCACCCACTACATGGCGAAACAACTCGAGATCCCGGTTTGCAGTACCCCAGGCAGACACGCTCCCTCACAATGCAGGTAATGTGCCTCATTCGGGACTCCTTGAGCAACCGCTCATTCGACACAAAGTCAAACCAATGGTACCCAAGGATTTTCTGGAGAGACACAGTACCAAAGGAGTCCAGTCTTCATCTCAGTTCACTGGATAGCGTCCATGTCTCGCAACCATATACCAAGACAGGAAGCACCAGGACTGTAAAGACTTGGACCTTTGTCCTTTTGCATAGATATCAGGAGCGCCATACACCCCTTTCCAGTGACCTCATGAGCCCCCATGCTCTCCCAATCTGTTTACTGACTTCACCATAGATATGAATGGCACTACCAAGGTAAGTAAACCTCTCAACAAGGTCAACACCCTCTCTGCAAACAGACACACTACTGATGGCTGTGCACAAGAGGTCATTAAAGGCCTGGATCTTGGTTTTTATCAAGGACACTCGCAAGCCCAGCCACTCAGACTCCTCACTCAGTCTCACTCAGAGCCTCCATTGACTCTGCAAAGATCACAGCATCGTCAGCAAAGTCAAGATCCGTGAATCTTTCTTCACCAACAGATGCCCCACAGCTGCTGGACCCCACGACCTTGCCCAACACCCCAGTCCATACAAGCATTAAACAGAGTATGTGCAAGAACATGCCCCTGACGAATCCCAGAATCAACTGGGAAAAACACAGAGGTCCTGCCTCCACTCTGCACAGCACTCACAGTACCAGTGTACAGGCCAGCCATGAGATCCAGCAACCTTGAGGGGATCCCGCAAACCCTCAGGATGTCCTACAGGGCACCTCGATCAACTAAGTCGAACCCTTTGCGAAAATCAACAATGGCTGCAAAGAAACTCTGCCGATATTCGCGTTTGCACTCCATGAGAACCTTTAGTGCCAGGATGCGGTCGATGGTAGACTTCTTAGGCGTAAAACCAGACTGTTCCAGTGACTGGTAGGTGAGCAAGTGATCACGGATCCTACTGAGGACGACCTTAGCAAGGACCTTACCCGGCACCGAGAGCAGTGTTATCCCCCTGTAGTTGCTGCAATCCAGGTAATCACCCTTCCCTTTCCAGATAGGGAGAAGTCCCATTTTCCATTCAGTTGGGATGATGCCAGTCTCCCAAATGGAAGCAAAGCTTCCTTGCAATGCCAGGAGGACAGCCTTACCACCAGCCTGGAGAAGTTCACCCTGGATACCACAGATCCCTGCAGCCTTTCCCCCTCTCAGCTGGTTCACCACCTGTGCAATCTCAGCTTGGAACCTATTCTGGTATATTTGATTCAAGGCAGGATGCAGCCTTGAAAAACTCACTACTCCCTAATGTCAGAAAATAATTAAAAAATACAAAAATGTAGTGGTAACTGATGATCATTCCAAAATATACTTCTATCTAGAAATAAATTCAATAAATTCAAAATACAAGAATGCAGTAGTAACAATAATGGACTGCGTTCAAAAATATAGGTTTGGACTTAAAAACAGAAAATGGAAAAACTATTTTCCAAAATCACATTTTTTTTTAAATTGGCAAATACTCTTTTCATATAAATGTAATTTTTTAGCACGGATAAATCAGAAAGTACTTGAAAGCACATTCTACACCAGTAAAGCAGTCAAAAGTTAAAAAAAAAGATGAGGTCTTAATTTACATAATATATTGGATAAACATTATACATTATGGCCACTAGAGGGCACTGCAGCTCCTCAAACCCAGAACACAACTGCAGTCACACAGTAAAAAGGCATCAATAAAAGTGCATCATTAAATCTAATGCAATAAATCCTCTGTCTCTCCTCCAGGCAAGCTTTGTCCACCTCCTCATAATTCAGCTCACCTTGTTGAGTTTACGTGGATCCTTTTATCTCAGGACCCAAGTGCATCCGGTGTCAAATGACTAAAGTTTGACAGTACTTCTGGGTCAGTCGGAACCTCCTTTGAAGTGTACAGCTTTCTTATAGCTCTCTCTGGCGACACCCACATGCCCTGACAGGGTTGTTCTCCGAGACTACATGAATAGGTACTCTGCCCGAGGGAAGGTGCCAGCTTGCGTATTAGAGGAATAAATAACCCCCAGAGACAGTCCTTCGCTGTCTTTCCATTTTATTCCTGCCGGGAAAGGTACTGAAAACACACCTAACCATCCAGCTGGGGCTCCCATCCAGGTAAGGAAACTTTCCCTCTGCTGGGGCCTCATACATAAACGGTGCGTACGCACAGAAATGTTGCATAAGAACGTTTCCACGTTCAAATCGCGATGTATAAAACCTACACTTGGCGTAAAGCTACGCACTTTTCCATGGTACCTCATACCTTGTCGTATGCAAGTTCTCCGTTCGGTTTTGCAGACTGGCGGCACCCAGCTTCAAAGCAGTGCTACTGTTCCTGCGTGGTTACTCTTTATTTTCCTGACGCGGCTTTATAAATACACTGAAATTAACCACATATTGTTTATTAGTGTAATGCATCTGATTGTAATTAACTTGTAACAATATAATGATCCAGGGAATAGCCATAGTATTCCAAATACCATAACTGCTTTAGCGTTGTTACTCTCTTCTTTTTCTTCTTTCAGCTGCTCCCATTAGGGGTTGCCACAGCGGATCATCTTTTTCCATATTACTCTCACTGCACCACCCAGAGTATTTATATCACTGTATCTGAGTTGGGAGTCACAGCAGCAGCTGATCGTAAAGAGAAATATCGGTATAGAGCATCAAGCCCACGCTGTCTCAGCCACGGCAAAGCGTTTCAAAGCCTTTCCATTATGGACCTCGCGGTTCAGAAACAGTTTCATCCCAAGAACTTTAAACGCACTCAATCAATTGCTCCTTGTAGAACTAACTATTATAAGTAGAATTACATCACTGTAAACTTGCACTACAGTTAATATTGCACAACCTGAGCCACTTTATAAATTGCGTATTTACATATGATGATGATATCATTTTTAAGATGAAATGCAGCAAAATATGTTTACTATATTATACAGATAAAACTTTAACTTCATTTAAATAATCTATATTCTTCATTGGGACTGGCGTGAAGGATAGAATAATTAAACATGTACTACGAAGATATTTCAATGATCCTTAAACGTTTTGATGAATCAACGCACTAAGCATACAGATGGCTTAACATCTATTATAGAGCTGATTGTGTGGCGATCGGTTACTTGGAGAAAGAAAAGCAAGGACTGCAGGGGCGGCCACGCCAATATATATTGAATATAAAACAGAAAGAGAAAATAACGACACAGCTAAAAACGCAGTGCCAAATTTCGACAAAAGTTAAACGCTCGTGTCGTGAGCACGAGACGGCTATGCAGTGTACGCAACAGACGTGGCCATCCACCGTGCATAAGATACCATATTGACATTGGCGGGCGAAGGGGCCACCGATTCTTTCTCTGCCCAGGGCCGCCACAAGCCTAGAGCCACCCATGAGTACTGCTGCAATAAATAATTTCATCAAAGGTCACGCACAATCACTGCGCCGTGAAACCCATGTTTAATAACATGCTTTAACTCCTATCATCATGAAAATGATATCATGTATACATCCCAGTATTTTAGTTATTCAGAGAGCTGTAATATCACGAATGTAATGGATTCTGTGTCCAGTCGGAGGAAGAGAGTCGGTTTAAGTAGCAAATAGTGATTCACACACATAGAGCACATAGAAGATCACATACAAAACAAATCATTTAACGTGCTACTTTAATTACGATGTGATTTGAGAAACTGGTTAATTAAATAATTTTAAGATGATGTTTATGATGTTCTGCTTTAATGACAAAATAAACTACATGATTAAAGTGGAGATTTCGAGATTGAAGTTGCCATTTCGTTCTTTTTCCCCACTGTATGCCTTTTTTTTCTCTGTACCCTAATAAGCTTTCATATGACACTCAGACGGTGGGCTACGACTCGCCTTTTCATGGTGACTTTGATATCTGACAACTTCTTTTTTATTTCCGGCACTGTGCGACTTTGTGAACGTGAGCTTTCAAGTTTCTCCAACACACTATGTCACTCGATCAACTTCCTTTTGTTGATTATACCATGGTTTAAATAAACAAATACAGTGGAACCTCGGTTCACAACCATAATTCGTTCCAGAACTTTGGTCGTAAACCGAGTTGGTCATGAACTAAAGCAGTTTCCCCCATACGACAATTAATCCGTTCCAGACCGCACAAACTGTATATAAATATATGTAAAGATTAAGCACACATATAGTTAATTACACCATAGAATGCACAGTGTAATAGTAAACTAATGTAAAAACATGAATAACACTGACACAAAACACCCAGGCTCCCTGCTCAGCCTGCTCGCGCTCTCTCTCTCTCTCTCTCTGTAGCACACACACACACCAACCTCCCTTCCTCCCCCTCCCTTCCCTGTCAGCAGCACTGCTTGCTCTCTCTCTCTCTCTCTGCGCTTGCTTGCTTGCGCTCTCTAATCTCTCTGTAGCACGCGCTCGCTCTCTCTCTGCGCTTGCTCACTCGTGCTCTCTAATCTCTCTGTAGCACACCCCCCCTCTGTCAGTGTGAAGCAGTTTTTTTAAAATGAGTTTTAAGCACAGCGGAAAAAAAGGAACATTAGAACAAATCTGAAGTATATTTAAAAAACAACCACAAGCAACCAAAAAAGTAAGATTGCAGGAGATCACGCTATTAACCTTAAAGCCCGATCGCTGTAAACACTTTTTTTAAAATGAGTTTTAAGCACAGCAGGAAAAAAAGGAACATTAGAACAAATCCGAAATTTATTTAAAAACCAACCAACCACAAGCAACCAAAAAAGTAACAAGATCACGCTATTTTAGCCTTACATTCCGATCGCTGTAAACACTTTTTTTAAAATGAGTTTTAAGCACAGCGGAAAAAAGGAACATTAGAACAAATCTGAACTTTAAAAACCAACCACAAGCAACCAAAAAACATTGCAGGAGTTCATGCTAATAGCCTTACAGCCAGATCGCTGTAATCACTGAGTTTTAAGCACAGCGGAAAAAAAAGAACATTTGAAAAAAGAGAAAAGTAACATTGCAACTAATCGCGCTATGAACAACTCCATCTGTAAACACTTTCATGAGTTTTAAGCACAGGGAAAAAAGCGAACATTTGAAAAAAGAGAAAAGTAACATTGCAACAATTCATGCTACAAACTGAAAAATTAACTTTTGAAAAATCCGTAATACAAAAACCACCAAGAAAACTAACCTTGCATGAGTCGAATTCTGGCATGAAGTGTTTTCCTTCAGGTGTTTTCTTGGGTTTCTGGTGTTTTTAGCTGTTTAGCTGGTGGGAGCGAAAGCCTCATGCAGCCATTCCAAAAACAAATTCCTTGTGACCCAACCCTTCGTGTTTGCCCTCCACATTACTGGCAGTCTGGCTTTGTTTACATTGTGCTGCTTAAAAGCACGAGGGTTCTCAAATTGGTAAATGAGTAAACTGGTAAACAGTTTTTCCACCTCTTGTAATTTCTTTCTTTACTTCGATTTCAATTTTCTTCAAAACTTTCTTCTCACCACTCTTCACTTGCTTAGAAGCCATAGTTAACTGCAAAAGCACACAAAATACTGTAGAGCACAAAGAGAGTGCAGGTAACGCATGCACGTCTGACTGAGAATAGTGAACGGGGCTCTTGCAGCCACGCGGCTCGCTCACTTTCTCTCTCTCTCTCTCTCTCTCTCAGCCTGCCTGTTGGGGGGGTGGTTCACTTGCACGTACTGCCTGCTTCTCAGAGAGAGAGTCTCAGCTGTACCCCCCTCCCCCTATGCAGAAGGCAGGCAAATAGGCAGGCAAACACGTGCAGCAATCTCCCCCTCCCACTCCCCAGCAGGCACGTGGCTCGCTCGCTCGCTCTCTCTCTCTCTCTCAGCTCAGGCAGGCAAGGGAAACTGCCTTGTTCGTATACCGAGTGTGTGGTTATGAACCGAGGCAAAAGTTTGATGAACTTTTTGGTCGTGAACTGAGTTGTACGTGAACCGAGACGTTCGTGAACCGAGGTTCCACTGTAGTATGTCCATGCAGCAATCTCCCCCTCCCCCTCCCCAGCAGGCACTTGGCTCGCTCGCTCGCTCTCTCTCTCTCTCTTTCTCTCTCAGCTCAGGCAGGCAAGGGAAACTGCCTTGTTCGTATACCGAGTGTGTGGTTGTGAACCGAGGCAAAAGTTTGGCGAACTTTTTGGTCGTGAACCGAGTTGTACGTGAACCGAGACGTTCGTGAACTGAGGTTCCACTGTAGTATGTTTTTCCTTTGGATCCACTTGGTATTCGCTGAAATTCTTATATTTTCCTCCATGCTTTTCGTATTGTCTTTTCACAGAAGGCTGAGCATAAGGGTGATTTATATTGATTTGCATATTCAAAGAGGCGTAATTCTGGGAGGAGTTGGGGTGGGACAGCAGGCGCGTGCAAGTGCGTTACTTTTCACGCTGACCGGGATTTATGGAGCGGAAGAATGCGGAAGTTGAAGTACACACAGATTCCTGCATCTGGATTTTTCTGTGCGTAAGCACATTTCGGCTTTTGTGCTTACATCATGTTATAGTGCGAATTCTACACACGCCGTTTAGCATGAGGCCCCTGGTCAGGATATCCATCCATCCCATTTGGCACTTATAACATATATTATTGATATTTAAATTGGATAAACACTAAACATGTATTATTAATGTTATTATATCACTAGTGTAATTTCTTTGACTTTCTAAAACAGGAATGGTCACATGTTGGCTATATTAGCCTGGACATAAGCAATACATGTATCACACTAAATATTTTTGTATCATATACTGTATTTCTCCTTTGGCCATCGTACATTAAGATCAAATATGTAAAATCTTCCCTGACCTCTGTTACTTATTACTATTAGTAGTCGCCTTCCTGTAGTACAAAGACTGAGGAATTTCATATTCTTGGCTTCCTTTATTTTCTACTTGCTGAAGCACTTCTGTTGGCCTTTGGTCAGAAATAGTATTTGGTGGGCATTGTTTGTATAAAAATATACTGCATTTTGTTCCTAGTATGACTTACTTGGTGGTCTATTGGGATAATATAAAATAAGGCAGCTGTTTACTTTGAAAAGCAAATATAAAGGACATTACAAAAAGTATCTATGGCCATGTCTACTTTGACAATATTGAATTGTCAAATCAGTTATGATGTTCAGTTCACTTGCACAACATACAATATATGGACTCCTGTGCATTCAAAAAGAAATATTGGTAGGCATCTGTGAACTGCTACAGCTTGATAGTACTCAAGTATAACTGTATAAATATTATGGCTTAATAGTGACCACCATTATCAAGATTGTCGTAATGTTACAATTTGTACATTTTTTGCACTCACAGTGATTCATTTGATTATTTTTTGTCAGCATCAAATTAAAGTAGTTCAGGACGATTTAACATTGTAAAATTCTAACCGAAAAAAAGGTCACAGGCTGGGCCAGTGCTTATGCAGTCAAAAACTACCCATAATCCAGAAAGACTAAGAAACCATAAGGCTGTCACTAGTGGCCGTGTTGTTTAGAGTACTCATCAGCCAAACTCAAGTAAAAGTAGAGACACCTTTCTGAAAAGTTACCCAAGTAAAAGTAACATTTGTACATGAGAAAAATGCTCAAGTAGAAGTTCAAAGTATCTGATATCAATCATATTTAAGCGAGATATACTTGGAATAACTGCATATATGATTGGGTGTTAGCACCAGTAGCGCACATTTGAAAATCAGCCCAGATTCTTTGTTACGGGGAAGTTAGTATTTCAAATAATTGACAGAGTAAATATATATTATTGTATTCAATATGTCCTGCAAGATATATCACAATAAAAGTAGCCATTTGTGTTTGAAATGTAGTAAGGTAAAAGTAGCCAGAATATTTTGTACTCAAGTTAAGTAGAAATATCCTCAAAACAAACTTTACCATATTATCAAATTATTTCTACTTTGCTACTTTACAACAATGCCTAGTGGACATTTCTCTAAACTGTGTCTAAATGTTCATGGATAAGCATCAGTTTAAGGCGGTTACTTGGGCAGTAGTAAGACAGAAAAAGTGGCTTTAACGGCTAACCAGTAAATTAAAGTAAGCTTACAAAGATGCCCATGCCATTTGTATGTTATGCAAATAAGCTTATAAATGGATTCTACTTATGCCTGGAACTTGTTTGAGATCACCTTTTTTATTGGAAATACACTTTATTGGTTCTCTTCCTTACTGTGATTACAGATCAGTTCAATATAGTTCATTCATGTACAGTAGTCTTCACAGGTTCAAAGTATTTACACATTTCCATTTACTTATTTGGCTTAAACCAAGGTGACTCACATTTATGATACAATAAGTTACATTTCTTTTTGGTTTTCCAATTGGTGCACTGGCAGGTCAAGTGACTTAGGTCACACAGTGTTAATGGAGGGATTTAAACCCACAACCTCACGGTTTGAAGTCCAAAGCCTTACTCACTATACCACACATGACTCCCTAAAGATACTAATCATACTCTGAAGTTGTTTAATAGCTTTAGGTTTCACGTTTCTAACTTCTAACATGGACATCACCTCTCTGTACACAGTCATTCCTTACAATAAAGGTCCCATTGTCCTCAGACAGGCATTCAACAGATATCCAGTCACCCTCATCAGACTGAAAGAATTGGTTCTTTACCCTCAATTGTTTGTGTTTTGTTAACAACTTTTTCACCAGGTCAGTGGAGTTGCAATAAGAACTAGAATTGGATCTTGTCAATATCTTTTTTGGGTAGGTAGAAGAGCATTTCATTTCTTCTTACTTAGGCTTTGTACCAGGCCTGTACTAAAGATATATCAAGGATTGTGTTGGTGCTGGCTCTTGCTCCAGGAATTCATTAATGATTTTGCTAGTTTCCATCTATTACCCTGGTTCACAGTTGATGGTTCCACTAAAACTCTACCACTTTTAGATAGCAGTCTTTCTTTCAGCTTTCCATGACTCAAGACATTTACATTTATTTGCTTGGCTGACAGCTTTATCCATTTATCATACAATTGGTTACACATTTTATTAGGTTTTCCAATTGGGACACAGGTAGGTGAAGAAGCAGGATTTGAACCCACAACATCAAGGCTTGAAGTCTAAAGCCTTAACTACTACACCACATTGACTGACCTCTATCTTTTACATGCCAGCTGTCAAACACAGTTACCATCTCTACAGCACCTTCCATCCTTGGCATGCCAAACACTCTCTACTGTTTTCACAGTTCCTTAGACTTTGCAGTGATGAGGATGACTTCTGTAATGAAGCGTTCATAATGAGGAGTTTCTTCAATGACAAAGGATTATCTTCTCACATTGTGGACATAGCCTTCAATCAATTCAGGAGCAGACCTCATAACATCAACTTTAAGAGGAACCCCAATAATGGAATCTGCAATCCAGGTGGTTCTCCCATTCCACCGAAACGCTCTTTCTCCTCCCCAGCCCATCAAACAAAATTTTGTAATTTTGCAAATTGACCACTCCACGGGAGAATTTCTGTCTAATTCTCCCTTGATTTCCTTCCGTCAACCACCTCAGTTTCATAGAGGACTGCCACATTCTTCACCAGGTACTTTGAGCTGCAACAGGAGGCATTGTGTCCACTGCAAATGCATCACAAAAAATCTGACCCCTCAATTCAATATTAATCAGGCCTCTTGCCTGTCTAAAAATAGAATTTACTGCATTTCTTGTAAGAAGTGTCCAGCCAACAGCCAGTAAAACATTTCAGGGAGCATGTTCAAGCAGTTGAAATCAAAAATCTTACAAAGATTTGTAAGATTTTTTTTAACATGTTAAGACCTCAGAAGCCATGCCCCTGGAAATGCAGAGTGTGAGTCTAGCGATGGGAACCAAAATTAGCTGCGACTGTGAGAGCATAAAATGGCATCCAAAATTTTATAAAAAAATATGCAGCTCCTAAACTTTCAGGAAAATCAAATAACAAAATGCAAGAAATAGAATCCTTGACTTACAAATCCCCTACCCCAACAAATTCAGTATTAGATTATTCAAATTGACAAACAAAATTTAATAAAAAAATAACCTCAAAATCCATATCATTACACCACCAAGGAAACAAGTCTTTTGGGAATACATAGTCATCTTTATGACCTTGGTAACTGACATGGGTTGTGATGAATCAGTTCTTTTTCCTGTGCTCCAAAATAGCCTGACAAAGGTGTTAGAAGAGGAACTGGCCAGCCATAATATTAATAACGCAGTAAGGAAGTTATTATTTCGGTATTAAAAGTGGGTGCTAGAATAGTTGAGATGAAGTATGCATTAACCAGTTCAGGAAGTTAGGGACACTCCTATCCCCATGGATTTGGAAAAAAATGATTTAATTTTCATTAATGAAAGAGGAGAGCACAGGTCTGTTCATCTGTTGTGGAGGCTCTGATCTAGTGGCTAAGTGTACCAAACTACAGGAAAACCAAACTTCTCTGCATATTTAGGGGTTGGTACAGTAGGCCCTTGAAGTCCATATCTTTTAATAACAGAATAAAATACCATTGAGATTTAATGAAAGTTGCTAACAGATTTTGGAGCTGAGGAGAATTTTATTAGTTCATGTCTGAATAATCAGTTACAAATCCAATCTATTGTAATTAGGTGTTCATCGCATTGATGACAGCCCCGTTGAGACAGGGTTTTTGTAAAACATCTACCCACCTTTAACTGTACAAACTGGGGGATGCCACAAAAGAAACATTTGACCTTTTTTGTTATGTAAAGTAACACACCTTGCATTATTATGGATTATCCTTGGCTTCAGTTACTCAGTCACATCTTTGACAAACTAAAAGTTTGTTTTTTGGGTGTTTATGTGCTTTACTGATTCTTTCACTTTTACACCATAGGCTTTTTACTCATACAATGCCAGAAAATTTCAAGTGAATTAAAAAGCTTCCCCCATACTGAGCATATAGATCATGCTGTACAGCTATTACCAGGCATTGTACTTCCAAAATGGAAAATGTATACATTAATTACACCTGAAGCATTTTTATGGAAGAATATATAAATGAAAATCTACACAATTAATTTATTGGACCATTCAAGAACCCCATAGGTGCTGGATTTTTCTTCATAGAGAAAAAGGATGCATCTTTGAGACCATGTATCGGTGACAGAGAGCTTAATTAAGCAACAGTTTAAAATAGCCATTTCTTTTCTCTAATAAATGTTTAATTTTTCAAGTAACAGGATCTATGGTTTTATCCAGTTAGATCTTAGGAGTGTTACAATTAATTCGAATTAAAAAGGGTGGTGAGTAGAAGATAGCATACAATACCAGCAAGGAACATGGCAAATATTGTGTTATACAGTATTTTAAAGATTCCAAGGTTTAATAGTTTATCGCTTTTGCAAATTACTATAGGTGATTTATTAAGAACTTTAGCTCCCTAATTTCTTCAGTTACTGCACTAACTATTTAAAACCATAACGATTTTTGGACTACAGAAGCTTAAGAAGCCTTTCAAAGATTAAAAGAAGCCTTTACCATTGTTGCTGTACTTGGACATCCCAAGAGTACAATGCCATGTTTCCTTGAAGTAGACACTTCCATTATTAATGTTGGAGCAATTTTATTACAATTCCAAATACTGGAAAATTGAATCAATATGCTTTTTGTTCTACAACACTAACATTAGCCGAACAAAACTATGATCTTGAACCCTAGGAAATGCTGAAAATGAAATTACTTCTTGAAGAATGGAGGCTTGAAGATGTTGAGCGTGATTTGGAGGTTCTACAGATTATAAAAACCTGCCACAACATGAACACTAAGCAAGGCAGATGTTTTTCATTCTTCATT
Source organism: Polypterus bichir lapradei (assembly GCA_026402145.1). NCBI lineage: Eukaryota > Metazoa > Chordata > Cladistia > Polypteriformes > Polypteridae > Polypterus > Polypterus bichir. The sequence goes on along the minus strand of JANRMT010062792.1, from coordinate 29,294,300 downwards.
AGATTTAATTTCATTACATCTTACATAGCAATGTGTCTGGAGCTACATTTACAGTATTGGCGCATAGTGTGCACTATTGATAGTGGCCAGTTATCACAGGTAGTATTTTTATTTCCAGGACACATGCCATTAGGACATCTTGTATCTCGACTCCTGCCCTGAACTATGATATGCCCTTACATGTCCTTCTAAGCTCCCCTTCAGAATAAGCTAAAATATGCTTGTATGTAGAGAAAATAAAATGGCCCAAAGAGCAATTCAGGTAGACTGCTTTGAAATACAGAGTATGATGCAAATTTGAGATGAAAATTATAGGAGAAACAGAGAAAGGAAAAAGGTAAAAAGTGTGTAAGTCTGTTAGAGATAATGGCATTAGTTAGCATATACTAAAGAACTGAGTCTAATTCATATTCACCTTTAGGCCACATTTTACCATCCCAGCCCTCTGACGGAATATACAGTATGAATAAACCACACGAAGGCCATCATTACAAATAATTAGTGAGCTCTAGGTTTGGGCAGGTTTCATTAACTCTGGATAGATCTAATATTGTCATTACCATCATTATTATTATTATTATTATTATTATTATTATTATTATTATTATTGTTATTATTATTATGATGATGTATTTGGCTGACCTTTATCTAAAGCAGCTTACAAGATCAGTACACAGTAGAATTGTATACATGTATTTTTCCCAATGTGAATACAGGCATATAAAATAACTTGATTGGAGGGGAATGTAACAGGAAATCTTTTTGATTTATACTCAAATATTGTCATAATGCCTGTCTGAAACAAATTTACAAATATACATCATTCCATAGGTACAACAACAGCAACAAAATAAACAGATAATATTTATTATCTAGCATTTCAGAGGATCTCAATATTTAATTCTTATATCTAATAAGACATCCCCACCCACAATTACAGCAGCCCATGTGAGCAGAGAGCTGAAAAGACTTCGTGCCAGCAAAGCAGCGGGTCCAGATGGTGTATCGCCACGACTGCTGAAGGCCTGTGCAGTGGAACTGGGGAGTCCTCTACAGCGCATCTTCAACCTGAGCCTGGAACAGGGGAGAGTCCCAAGGCTTTGGAAAACATCTTGTATCACCCCTGTCCCAAAGGTATCACGTCCTAGTGAGCTGAATGACTTCCGGCCTGTTGCTCTGACATCACATCTGATGAAGACCATGGAGCGGCTGCTGCTTCACCACCTGAGGCCACAGGTCCGCCACGCCCTCGACCCTCTGCAGTTCGCATACCAGGA
>JANRMT010062792.1:29208099-29253023 GCA_026402145.1 Polypterus bichir lapradei | reverse complement strand
GCGCTTCGCAGCGGAGAAGTAGTGTGTTAAAGAAGCAATGAAAAAGAAAAGGAAACATTTTGAAAATAACGTAACATGATTGTCAATGTAATTGTTTTGTCACTGTTATGAGTGATGAGTGTTGCTGTCATATATATATATATATATATATATATACACATATACACATATATATATACACACACACATATATACATACATATATACACATACATCCACATATATATATATATCTACATATACACACATACATATACATACACACACATATATACACACAAATACATATATAAACATATATATATACATACTGTACATATCTACATATATACATACACACACACACACACACACAACTATCGTATATGTTGAAGTTCTATTTAAATTTTAAATAGAAGGAATTTTTATTTAGTCGACAGAATATTATTCCGTAATAAATCAACTCAAACCTTAAATAACTTATAATATTTTGCTCTCCATAAAAAATATATCCTGTCTAAATTATACAAGTTAGAAATAAAGTAAATGTTAAAAGAACAAACATTCAAATTTCTTTACTCTTATGTAATTTTATATAAAAAATAAACTTAAATTTTAAATATCCCAAAAGATTTTGCTCTCCATAAAAATATATCCTGTCAAAATTATACAAATTCAAATATGAACATGGTGCATAACAAAACCTGGAAACATAAATAAAATTTGTTCTTTTCAGCAATAACAAATCAAATCATTCAGTTTATGAACAAAGTGCGTATTTGGGAACACCGTAGTGTTGACTTGGTTCAACATTACTTGGCAACAGGGAAAGTGGTGCAAGTTGCACTGGTGCATTTGTGTCTCCCATAAAAGTAGCTTCACTTGAAATCACTTTGTGATTTTGCACGGGTAAAAACGTCTGCTGAAGTGTCAGATTCTTCTTTAACTCTTCTGCTTTCTGTATCTTGTGCATTGCATTCAGGTCTTTCAGGTTATCTTGATGTTTTGTCTCATAGTGCCGTCTTAGATTAAATTCTGTAATTACACCCACATTTGCTCCAGAAATGAGACACACAGGTTTACCGGCAATGTCAGTAAACATATACAAAGCCTCCCATCAGTTTTTAAAGGCTCTATGTTCAGAATCACCTTTTCTCTTCGGCATCGTGTGGGCTAGCTTCACAATAACTTGCAGCATCATAAGCTAGACTTGATTAACGCGGTAAGTGTTCGGCAAGGCAGCTGAAGCGCTGCATTATGGGATCTGTAGTTTATTGTGTTACCAGCGCTTCATATCCCCGGGCCATTAATAACAATAATACAGTATATAAAATGATCTTGCGGGCCGGATATAATTACACACCGGGCCGGATGTGGCCTGCAGGCCTTGAGTTTGACACATATGGACTAAATAGAACTTGAAAAGATATATTTTTTCAAATGTGATCGCGCAATTCAGATAGAGTTGACGCGCACTACAGTACATCGAGCCCGCGTGCTATTGTGGTTTTGCCTGCGTGCCTCAATAAGTCATCCTCCCCTCGCTCTTACTTTTTTACTGTTCATCTAATGAATACACTGAGTATGGCTTTACCAAAACAATCATTGATGGCGAATAAAGTATCCATTATTCGAGTATGTAGATCGGGGTATATATATACATATATATACACCCGCGTATCGCAGCGGAGAAGTAGTGTGTTAAAGAAGCTATGAAAAAGAAAAGGGAACATTTTAAAAATAACGTAACATGACTGTCAATATACAGTAATTGTTTTGTGAGTTTTACTGAGTGTTGCTGTCATCAAGGATTTGATTATCATTATTTCTTTCAATCAGGTTCGTATTTGTAGGATGTGTTGTGTTCAAGTTACATTCCGTGTTTGTCAATCGTTGTAAAGATGACAGGTTTCATTCATCGATTCGTTTCTTACTGCATCAATAAACAGCTCGTCTTCCTCTTTATCTGAGATGTGTCACACTGCATGCACGGGTTTTTTTTTACACTGTCTTCCTTTAGCGGGACATTGACTTTTTCCACCGTGTGCTTTGTTTCCGCATTAGCTGCATTTATGACTATGCTTGTATGTATCAGACGCTTCATATTTTTTTGCTGTCTTTTCAATTGTGTAATTCGGTTTTTGTTCAGCACTCTTTGGAACTGTTGCTTTTTGTCTGTGCACTGCGTCAGTTCACGTGAGCCGCTCGGTGTGCATGCATCGAAGTTTCCCAGCTGTGCTGGTGCCATGTCGTGCTATGTCCATGGCTGTGTCTAATGTTACCTAAGTCCCGGCACTTAAAACTTTCTCTCGCAGTTTCGCTGAGTTTGTGTCAAACACCACCCTGACCATCTCATCTTCCTCTGCATAAGCACAGTCCTTCACCCGTGAATATTTACCCGTGGCAGTTTGCTATTGGATTGCCACTGACGGACGGCCTTATATGGGCAGGCACTAAATTACAAACGCCAGCGGCAGCCTGTCTATGAACTTAATTTAAAGTTTAGGTTTACATCGTGCTTTGTTTCCGAAGTAGCAGAACTCATGAATATGGTTGTATATGTCACTCGCTCGCTTCTTATTGTTTCGCTGCCTTCTCAATTATATAATGCATGTTTTCTTCAGCGCTTTTTGGGCCTCTTCCTGGTTTTCTACGTACTGCGTGATTACGTGGGAGGCGTGATTTACCTGATTTACAAAAAATAATATCTCAATTAAAATCCTCCACCTGCGTCCTTGACCCAGTACCAACAAGGCTTTTCAAAGAAGTATCGGGCGTGCTAATTGATAATGTTCTGGACATAGTAAATTCGTCATTAGATACGGGGGTCTTCCCAGACTGTCTTAAGACTGCTGTAGTTAAACCCCTTCTTAAGAAACATAATCTTGACCCCTCGGCTCTTGAAAATTTTAGACCCATCTCTAACCTGCCTTTCTTAAGCAAAGTTCTGGAGAAAGCAGTCATTATGCAGTTAAATGACCACCTAAATAAACATGCTATTCTTGATAAATATCAGTCGGGTTTTAGAATAAATCACAGCACAGAAACTGCACTCGTTAAAGTAGTAAATGATTTGCGAGTGAACGCAGACAGAGGCCATATATCTGTTCTCATCCTCTTAGATCTGAGTGCTGCATTTGACACTATTGATCATAATATTCTTAGAAATCGCCTTAGTCAATGGGTGGGCCTCTCTGGCAGTGTCTTAAATTGGTTTGAATCCTACCTGACAGGGAGAAAATTTTTTGTTAGTTGTGGTAATTACAACTCAAAGACACATGATATCCGATTTGGTGTTCCACAAGGCTCTATCCTGGGTCCGCTGTTATTCTCAATCTACATGCTTCCGTTAGGTCAGATTATCTCAGGGCACAACGTGAGCTACCACAGCTATGCTGATGACACACAGCTGTATTTATCAGTAGCACCTGATGACCCCGATTCTATTGACTCACTAACACAATGTCTGACTTGTATCTCAGAATGGATGAATAGTAACTTTCTCAAGTTAAATAAAGAGAAAACTGAAATCTTAGTGATTGGCAATAATGGATACAATGAGGCTATTAGAAATAAACTGGATACATTAGGATTAAAAGTCAAGACGGAGGTAAAAAGCTTAGGGGTAATTGTTGACTGTAATCTGAATTTTAAATCGCATATTAATCAGATCACTAGGACAGCATTTTTTCACTTAACAAACATAAGTAAAGTTAGACCTCTTATATCACTGAAAGATGCTGAGAAATTTGTTCACACGTTTGTTTTCAGTCGACTAGATTACTGTAACGCACTCCTCTCAGGACTACCCAAGAAAGACATAAATCGTTTGCAACTAGTGCAGAATGCAGCTGCTAGAATCCTAACTAGGAAAAGAAAATCCGAACACATTTCTCCAGTTCTGATGTCACTACACTGGTTACCTGTGTCATTCAGGATTGACTTTAAAATTCTGCTTATGGTTTATAAAGCCTTAAATAATCTCGCCCCTTCTTATATATCGGAGTGTCTGACACCTTATATTCCAAATCGTAACCTCAGATCCTCAAACGAGTATCTCCTTAGAATTCCAAGAACAAAACTTAAAAGAAGTGGTGAGGCGGCCTTCTGCTGCTATGCACCTTAAATCTGGAATAGCCTGCCAATAGGAATTCGCCAGGCTAATACAGTGGAGCACTTTAAAACACTGCTGAAAACATATTACTTTAACATGGCCTTTCTATAACTTCAATTTAACTTAATTTAACTTAATCCTGATACTCTATATGTTCAATTTCCGCATAATAACTATTCAGGGTAGCTCTACAATCCGTACTGACCCCTACTCTCTTTTCTGTTTCTTTTTCCGGTTTCTTTGTGGTGGTGGCCTGCACCACCTCCACCTACTCAAAGCTTCATGATGCTCCAACAATGATGGATGGACTAAAAGGCAGAATTCTACGTGACCATCATCATCAAGCCTTTCCGTGAGAACCCTAAATCCAAAGAGGACTGTTTCATCTATGTTAGGTAGAATGCCCAGAGGGGACTGGGCGGTCTCATGGTCTGGAATCCCTACAGATTTTATTTTTTTTTTCTCCAGTCGTCTGGAGTTTTTATTTTGTTTTTTCTGTCCCCCCTGGCCATTGGACCTTACTCTTATTCGATGTTAATTAATGCTGATTTATTTTGTTTTCATATTGTGTTTTTTATTTTTCTATTCTTTATTATGTAAAGCACTTTGAGCTACTGTTTGTATGAATATGTGCTATATAAATAAATGTTGTTGTTGTTGTTGTGATGATGTCACACGAAACTCCGCCCCCACGGGTTTCAAGCTCATCTCCATTACATGTAAATTACAGTAAATGGAGAAAAACAGCTTCCAGTTATGACCATTACGCGTAGAATTTCGAAATGAAACCTGCCCAACTTTTGTAAGGAAGCTGTAAGGAATAAGCCTGCCAAATTTCAGCCTTCTACCTACACGGGAAGTTGGAGAATTAGTGATGAGTCAGTCAGTCAGTCAGTGAGTCAGTCAGTTAGTCAGTCAGTCAGTGAGGGCTTTGCCGTTTATTAGTATAGATTATTGTATATAACTTATCCCCACCTTCCCTTCTATATCTATAACCTCAGGCAATTAGATGTAGTAAAAAGACAAGCAGGAGTTAAGTTACACATAAAATAATGTATTACTGATAATATTCATAAATAATAACAAAATGCAAAGTGCATTTGAATATTGGCAACCATATAACCCGATTAAATGGTGATGTGTAACTCAGGTGGCACACAGATTTGTAGTTACTTAAAATGTCTCTAGTTAAGGCATCATTGGAGCTCAGCTTTCTTCAGAACAGGCCTCAAGCCTGTTCAATATGTCTGCTGAGCTGTGCTATTCATTGTGCTGTTCTTGTCAGTTCATGGTGTGATGGTCTTCATCAGTTGTTAACAAGAGAGAGAGAGTGAGATAAAGCAAGCAAATTTATGGGTTTTCTGTCCAACCCCTTCAGCCAATAGGATATCATGGTACTTAGAGGCCTATGAGGCAAGCCAATTCCAAACAGCCATATCTCAGACCAATGGGGGAAATAGTACATCTTAACACCATATGTTAAACTAACCTGGCTTTGTGTGGAGGATGAGAGAAAGACTTTAGCAAAGAAACACTCGCCAAACTGGTTTAAGACACATCTCCCAAATCCTGTCGTAAAACTACAAAGAGACTCAGTCGTAAGGGGGGGGAGGGGTAAACACTAAATTACATTGCTTTGCCTATATTACAAATAAAGTACAGAATATTTATCAAGTTATATGTAAAATCTTACATCACAACACACACGCATACAGTACACCTTTATCATAAAAGCATCCCTTATTTACAATGGAGCATTCAATTTGGAGAAAATATGAAGCTGGTTTTAAATTACACGCTGTTGAAGTAGCGAAAGAAATTGATAACTGCGCTGCAGCAACAAAATCCGATCCATCTGAGAAACTGATGCGAGATTCGAGGAGGTAAGAAGATATTTAAGTGTCACATTTTTGAAAAGGCGTATAAGTCGGGGTCTGATTTTATGTTTCAAGATCCGACTTATGCGTGAGTATATACGGTTTTTAATGATATAAAGAAGACTTCTAAAATAGCAAAGCTTAGACAAATCTTTCATATCTTTTCAAGGCTACTGTGTTAGAACAGCTTGGCTTTTCTGCGATGACCTTGTTTTCTGCCATGTCCTTGTTTAAGAAGCACAATTGAAGTCAGGGGACATCTGCAGATGGACAGAAGCAGCCAGGATCTTAGAGGAACTTTGAATGTAGCTCAGTTAAATGGACAAGTGCTTTGTTTTTCTGTGGATGCTTGCTCAGTGTCTCTTGAAGCTTCATTCCTCTACTATTATTTTCTCCAATAAATAATGCACTAAAAATTTTATTTAAATACATTTCAGAGTCAATTTAATTTTAGAGTAACATATGGCTTTCATTTTGCTCTGTTTTTGTGCCATACAAAGCAGTAGATTGTTGTACCATGTTAGCCATAGATTGATACAGGAGAAAGTAGGGTGAAATGACAACTTTTACTGACTAACTAAATAGATTACAAATGCAAGCTTTCGAGGCAGCTAAGGCCCCTTCATCAGGTGTAACATTACACCTTGCTTGCTGAAGGGGCCTTAGCTGCCTCGAAGGCTTGCATTTGTAATCTATTTAGTTAGTCAATAAAATGTGTCATTTAGATAAATAGATAGATGGACAGATAGATAGATACTTTATTAAGGGGAAATTCACATACTCCAGCAGCAGCATACTGATAAAAAAACAATATAAATATTTCACCCTAATTTCTCCTTAGTGCCATACAAAGCATATTCCAAGTTCACAACAGAGATAGTTTCTGTAGACCACCATAGTACAGTAATTATGAATTCCATTAGAAAGATAATTTATCTGAAGTAAATTTCAAGAAACTGGTTATTACAGAAATAGCTAATTTCAGTATGTGGTCTCTGCAAGTCTCAGGTTGTCCACATTTTGACTGAAATCTTAAAAGTATCTGTCAAAGTCTAAGAATGCAATTTATGTAATCTCAGTGGAGATAATTAAAAAAAAATTGAACAATATATTACCACATCGCATAAGACTATCTTCATTATGAAAACATTATTGGGATTTCTATGTGCTCTTTCTCATTAAATTAACAAAACAACTTCCAGCTTCACAATTTAATATGCTAAGAGTTTATTGCTGATTGAGTTATGGATAGAAAGGACAAAGAAATATAGCATAAAACTAAAATACACATGGTTTCTGAGGATAAAACTGATGCTCAAGATCAAGCCATGGAAAAAACGTTTTTTGCTCACTGAAAGTGATATTCAACCTTATAAAGGTCAGCACAATTCACTTCCTGGTTATCCAATTTTTACAATATAAAATCTTAACTTGCTGGTGTGTGCTTTGTTTAATTTCTGACCTTAAATAACACATCTCTGAACTAAGTTAGGTGCATTGGTGATCCTAAATAGATAGATAGATAGATAGATACTTTATTAATCCCAAGGGGAAATTCACATAATCCAGCAGCAGTATACTGATACAAAGAAACAATATTAAATTAAATAGTAATAAAAATGAAAAAAGTTAGCATTTACTCCCCCGGGTGGAATTGAAGAGTCGCATAGTGTGGGGGAGAAACGATCTCCTCAGTCTGTCAGTGGAGCAGGACAGTGACAAAAGTCTGTCACTGAAGCTACTCCTCTGTCTGGAGATGACACTGTTCAGTGGATGCAGTGGATTATTCATGATTGACAGGAGTTTGCTTAGTGCCCGTTGCTCTGCCACAGATGTTAAACTGTCCAACTTTACTCCTACAATAGAGCCTGCCTTCTTAACAAGTTTGTCCAGGCATGAGGCGTCTTTCATCTTGTCATCATCATCAAATTGTCCCTAGTGTGTGCTTGATGTGTAGGTGTGTGTGTGTTTGCCCTGCGGTGGGCTGGCACCCTGCCCGGGGTTTGTTTCCTGCCTTGCGCCCTGTGTTGGCTGGGATTGGCTCCAGAAGACCCCCTTGACCCTGTGTTAGGATATAGCGGGTTGGATAATGCATGGATGGATTTGTTTTTCTGGCCACAATTTTTGTTTAACATTTGAGTTTTGGTAAAAGATAGAACTGATTTGGGGTTTAGGGTTTAGCTTGGCTTTATGACGTTGTCTTCTTTCCTGGTCTCTTCATACAAATTGCACTTGAATTTATCATCAGGTATAACACAGACTGTAATAGGCATCTTCTAAAAATGTGACTGTAGAAAAACTGTGAAAAAAGACTCAAGGGATTTGTCAAGGAATAGGGGAATACTCAGACAAGAGACAGAAATTAGAAACGTTCTGAAAAGGTTGTTAGCTTATACCAGATATATTTTATCTCATAGATTCATTCCCAGGTATGTCTTCTAAAATGTTAACATCAGTCAGTGTGCTGTAGTGGTTAACACTTTGGACTTCAGACCCTGAGGTTGTGCATTCAAATCCTGCCACTGACACTGTGTGACCATGGGCAAGTTACTTGGCCTGCCTGTGCTCCAATTGGAAAACCAAAAGAAGAAATGTAACCAGTTGTATCATAAATGTTGTAAGTCTTCTTGGATAAAGACACCAATCAAATAAGTACATGTAAATTATTGATTATAGTTGAGATCAAGGATTATAGCTTCTGTAATTACAGTATGCTATAATATACAGTATTCTGTATTACTGCATGCCCTTGGTTTAATGTGATTAACTTTAGTCAGCATTAAAAAGCATTTCCTTCATCATATTGACATTGAGTTCATCATCACTGCGGATGAGAGGTCCCCCAAAATCACTGCTCATATCACTGTGAGGAGCATGCAACACCTGGGTTGATGAAAAACGTTTATTACAAGGCTAGGAGAAGATGCGTCTATACCGTTGCCCAGGTTAAGCCCGGGCCTGACACTCACATAAGACACACCTATACCTTGGCCCGAGTAACACTCGGGACTAACAGTGTTAGCACTTTTACAGCTTGAGTAATTCCCTGGTTTAACACCTACATGAGGCGTACAGTTAATACTCAGGACTAACACTTTTAACACTTTTCACAGCCTGAGTGATGCTTAGGTCTAACGCTAAGGAGATTAAAGTATTTTTTGAATCTCTGAAAGTTGACCTTATATAACTATTTACTACACAAGAGATTTTGGTAGATTTTAATTTAATTTCCTATGAGGCATTTTATATATTTTCATTTGGCATTTGTTGACATTAGCAGCACAGCGGTGTACTTGATAAACCCACTACTTCACAAATCCAAGAATCTGGATTCTTGGTCAGAGCTGATTTTCTCTAAGTGCTCAGGGTCTCTCTCACATCCAAAAATCATGTATTATAGATTAATTGATTATATGTAAGTGAATGAGTATACAGTATATGCTTGAATATGTCAATTTGGGCAGCCAAAAACAAAGTTAGCTCCTGCCTTGAGGCCAGTGCTGTTGAAGGATGGCAACAATGGTGGAAAATGTTGAAACAGAAAATGTTTTTTTTTTTAATCTTTATTCAGTTTGGTTGTTTATGAGAACACAAAAATAAAGCTCAAAGGAACTTTACAGCATGAAAATGCATTGTAGTTTAAATTGTAGTAGAGTGGGATACAGAAGGGAAAAAAAAGCTGAGTAGAATTAGGCACATATAAAAAGGGACACATTGTTAAAATTAGACTTCTCCTTATGCCACCATTGAGTTTGTAGTTTCACTGCAAATTGGCTAAAAAAAGTCCCATGAGATCAAACACATAACATTGTTTAATTCCTCAGCTGTGAGAGGACTGAGGGGGTTTATGAGTAGAGGATTTTTAAAATTCTCCACAGCTGTAGGCATAAACAATGTATTATCCCATGTACAGCTGACAGATACAAAATGAATCCATATTAATAACTAAAACTTGCACCAAACCTGCAGTTGCTTTACCAAATTTATAGTTTAAACAGAGATAGTTTATGATAAGGGTAAGGCCACTTATAAGGAATGAACCTGCACAATGATTTCTAGACCAGCTCCTCAGCACCTAGGTTGCATCACCATAAGTACATGTCAAGGCAGACTGTGAATAAAGGGTAAGGTTAATAAATACTGGACCTGTCTAATTTCAATCATACATTATGATAATGCACATTTATACTGAATATATTGTTATTTTCTATTTGCAGATGAAATATGAAAAGAAAAGAAAATCAACACAGTTATTAAAATTGCCAGGAGATAGTTACCTTATCTTACACTGAAAAAAATCATAATGTATTTCAGAACATAATTATGTCATTTGCCTGCAAACTGTGACTAGCAGCATATGTAGGATCAGGTACAGTTTGTATGTATCTGTTTTAAGAGATGGTTTTAAATCCACACATTAAACTCAGCTATTAGCAATGATTTGTGAAAATATGTTAGAGTCCAGGTGTAGTATACTCCATGGAGGATTACACTGTTGTCATTAATACTACAGTTATTACTTCTACAGCATACAGTATATAGGTTTAGATCATGGAAAACACAAAAAATCACTTTATGTAACATTTTCCGTGATTTTATGCATGGCAAAAGTGGACTGGAACTTAACTTAAGTACAGTAGAGCATTAGGATCAATCAATTCAGAATTGGCGATGAATGCTAATTTAGTGTACAGCCAAACCACTACTGTTAAATGATATTTTATGGTGTCAAATTAACACCACTGAACCCCCAAACACCCAGATGCAAGTAACTGCCATAGTCCTGGGTTCAAACACAAGATCTTCATTATTTATAATACCTCCATCGATCTCCAAATTCTTTTTGGTAGTAGAAAATCACAATAGTTTTTTTTCTTTCTTCCGCACCCTCCTTACAGCTTTGTCCTCACTCCTCCTGACTCTGACTGCCCATGCATTCACCATTGCATACTTGAAGCATTTCCGGGCCAGGTGGAAGCCCCTTAAATAATCCCTTGAGGCTCCTGCTGGCAGCACCCAAGAACCCGACCAGGGCTGTCCCATGAGAATGTAGTCCCCAGCCTGCCTTGCGGATATTCTTATGGGCATCCCACCAATAGGATGCTGCCACTGTGTGTAAGGAGGGAGAATATGACCTTGGGAAGCAGACACCCTCTGTCCTTCCATTGTGGCCTTCTTTCCTGGCCAGAAACCAACTTCTATCCTGTTCGGGATGCATGACCCTCTAATGCGAGATTCACAACACCATCACTGTATATACCGCAATTTTATGGTTAACCAAGTTATGACTATTCCCCCAAACTGTTGGCTGCAAAAGCTGCAAAATGTTTTTTTAAACTCTCCCCTGTAGGGTTACCAGATACCTTCAAACCCAATGAAGGACACCGAAAGAAGGACAAAGCCATGCTAAAAGAGGACAAAGGTGGATGTGTACCATTCTATTCACGAAACACACTGTAAACCGTGTGTTACAAAGAAAACTTTAAAAACAAGTAATTTGACAGGTCACAAAACGAGTCATCGAAATTAAAAGTTATAGTATAACTATGCATTTTCATATTTTTCAGACAAGGCAACGTTTCGCAGCAGTTCATCGTTCCCGGCAACATAGGCGTGGAACTCCAGACAAGAAACGTTCTTAAAATTGTAATTTACCATGTTTCTGTGTTTTTCACATGTAACATGTCATTTTAAATCAGTGATACCATTATTTACAACGTACACGTAAGAATCACAAGCCAAACACTTTGCTTCGTTTTCAGTGCGTCCTTCACCAAACCACGGATGCTTCATTTTGATGTGGTCCAAGAATTTGCATTTCGTCTTGTTAGTGTTACTGCTGGACGACATTTCTAGATAAAAGAATATTGCATATTCGTATAACAAGTACGGACAACACAAAAAGGCGAAGTGGGCTTAGGCGTGTAACCATGTTTGGTTTTTGATAAAACATAGATAATTTTTGTAAAACACAGAGATGACAGTTTGCAATTTCAGCCAAGAACATGCTCAAGTCAGTGACCGAACATTTTCACCTTTTTAGACAATGCCTGCTGGACGGAGGACACAATGCCAAAAAGAAGGACGTGTCCTCCTTTTGCCGGACGTCTGGTAACCCTACTACCCTGCTTATTAAATCCTTTAAAAGGCCAGTTATATAGTGATTTGCATAACTATTATAATTCCCACAACACTGTTGAGAGAATTACATTTAAGAATTGCTTATGTTACTTACCCATACATTTCTACAAAAAAGAAAATATTTACACATCCTGCTCAAAACCATTTAAAAATAAAAATTACTTGATTGAAAAATTATTGATATTGTTCACATTTATTAAAATATTAGCCTTATATCTACTCTTCATCAGTCATTTTGCTTATTTTAAAATCCATAGCAATGACTACAGCTTAAAGAATACAGTAGCTGTTTCATTGTGTCTTTTGCTTTCTGCTCTGAGTTTTTTTGTTTTTCTAAAGATGAAAGTCAACACAGAATTAAAAATTGCTTTCAGTAATCCTTCTTCTGCTTCTGCTTGGATACTGATCTAAATGTCCAAAGAGGATGGCCACAAATGTCTAGCCTTGCTAAACACATGACAGTGAAAATGATCCCTTTATCCATTTTCTGAACCTGCTTTCTTACACAGTCGCAGAGAGCTGATGCCTATTCCATTATCTCAAGGCAGAGGTGAATAGCACGCTCACATTCAAACACCCACAATCACTTACACTGAGCCAATTTTTTCCAGTTTCCAGTTCATATAACATTTATGTCTTGGGGATGTGAGAGGAAGGAAAAATACCCTGGGAAAACCAACATGAACATGTAGAGAATATGTAAATATTATTCAGATCATTTAAGTCAGATCTATGAGCTGTGAGGCAGCTAACTAACCACAGCTTCCCTAAATAAAACATAGAAGTCAGTATTTTTTAATTTCTCAGACAAATGTTTGAAATAACTGAAACAATATTGTTTGAGTTTACATTCTAAAATAAAGGTGATTATATCTGGTCAGGCTATAAATTATGCATCAAAACGCAAGTGACAGAATACAATACAATACAATACAATACAATTTATTTTTGTGTAGCCCAAAATCACACAAGAAGTGCCTCAATGGGCTTTAACAGGCCCTGCCTTTTGATAGCCCCCAAGTCTTGACTCTCTAAGAAGACAAGGAAAAACTCCCAAAAAAAACCTGGTAGGTTGGGCGTGCAGTGGGTGTCAAAAAGAAGGGGGTCAATACAATACAATACAATACACAGAACAGAACAAATCCTCAATACAATATAATAGTGCAATAGAAATATTACAAGTACAGAGCAGAATTCAATAGTAGATAATATTACATAACTAGGAGGCTCTGCCAACTGCTTGCTTCGCTCGCCCACTGGTTTACTGGATATACAATACAATACAATTTATTTTTTGTATAGCCCAAAATCACACAAGAAGTACTGCAATGGGCTTTAACAGGCCCTTCCTCCTGACAGCCCCCCCAGCCTTGACCCTCTAAGAAGACAAGAAAAAACTCCCAAAAAAAACCCTTGTAGGGAAAAAATTGAAGAAACCTTGGGAAAGGCAGTTCAAAGAGAGACCCCTTTCCAGGTAGGTTGGGTGTACAGTGGGTGTCAAAAAGAAGGGGGTTAATACAATATAGTACAATACATAGAACAGAATAAATCCTCAATACAGTATAAAAATAAAAATTCTAGAAGTAGAAGAGTAGAATTTCACATTAGATGATATCACATAATATGATTTGGATTTGTTTTAAGTCCTGGAGACCTCATTCATCAAGCTGCCTCCCCCATTTTGCCATTCCACATCTGGAATAGCGCTAATTTGATGAAAGGACCCCTCTTCCCACGATTCCTGCGATCCTCCATCAGGGATGACTTTACCTTACCTAGGCAATAAACAATTTAAAGAGAATGTTATTTTCTTGGGAATTGTTACAGATGCATTATTTTCACTTTTACTTTTAAAAACTTTTGTAAAAGCAATACTTGTCCTTTATTTCTGGCCCCGTGCGTGGTTACATCTCTTTCTTGCCAGATGTATAATGCTACTCGTGTTGTGAGGGGGGTGGCTGAATGCACGCTAAGGATATGCCTTTGGATCATTTGCTGTCTTTTTGCTGCTTGTGAGCTGCCTGTTCTGGTTGTCACATGTCGTTGTTTTAAGAGCTGGGAGCACATGATGCTTCTCTGCCAAAAGCAATCCAATAACTGCTAGGTTAGATGTCCATGGACTTGTTTTAAATGATGGCTCACTGCCTGGTCTCGCGTGACGTTGTAAAAACAATACTTGTCCTTTATTTCCGGCCCCGGGCATGGTTAAATTCTTTCTTGCAGGACATATAACTCTGCTCGCGTTGTCGGGGAAGGGGGGGGGGGGGGGCTGCTGTCGCGCTGCTCTTCAATCTTTTTAAAGCCTGTACAGCTGCTGTCCTTTTTGCTACTCTGTGTCTCTGCTGCTCGCGTTGTGATTGCTTCTCCGTGATCATAAATATACACCTGACCGAATTGTGTTTTCTTTGAAATTAAACTTGTCGTTGCTTTAACTGTTGCGGGTCCACAGATTCTCATAGCGTATGTTCCATTATTGTGTAAATCTACGTTTTGTGCATTGAATGATGCAAATGCAAAAAGACTTTTTTTTCTGCTCTTTTCCTTTTATTTCTGACCTCGCTTTGTTTTGCAATTTTTTCAATTACATCTGGTCCTGATGATTAATTTCCTTTTTTTTTGCGCTAATGCGATCTTTTATTTGTCGACGTTTCATTTATAACGTATTGATCTTTATACGCTTTATATGCACTGAGACACCTGTATCTGTGTGTGCTACTTCCCTTTACACTACTGATTTTTTTTTTGCCCATTCTCTTTCGTCTCGCAGTTCTTTTATTTGTCTTTCATGATCTTAACGTGAAGATCATGTATCGTCTCCTAGTCATTCATTCCACAGGATTATTTTTTTATGACAGAGATACAATTTGGAAAGAAGAAAAGTAATAACAATACAATGTCATATGCCAGGGGATTATCATGTCAAAGTGCTCTTTTATACACATCCATTCAATGATTCCTTTATCATCTGATTGAAAGATGCTTTTGCACTTCTTGATTTTTAAAATTCACACAATCGGACCCAAAAGCAAATTGAACGTATGTGCCTGCAGTGGCATATGTATGTATTTTGTGATCCATGAGCAGCACTCTCCTTGTGTTCCTAAATACATACAAAGAAGCCTGATATGTCAAATAAAGTATTGTACTTCAGCAAACAAAGAAAGCTTAACAAAAAGGGAGAACATCGCAAAAACAAACAAACAAACAAAAACACAGAAATTCTAATGCAGGTAATTGCAAAGTTTCTGTCTTTTCGTGTGTAGCTTGTTCACTTACTTGTCACTGTGCAAACTGCAAAATACTCTTTCTGTCTCTTGTCTTTCTTTCTCTCTTGACCTATTCCTTGATCTGGCCTTTTCTCCTCCACCCAGGCAAGTGTTTGCCACTTCTTTTCTCATGATTTCCACACTCCCTTAAGCCTCACTTGAATACCCCTGCACCAGAGTTACATCAGTGGGCAAGCACAGCCAGAGATTTACAAAAGGGACACCAGTCCATGCACTCCTGAGCAGTTGATAAGTCTTAAAGGACAAGTCTCCAGGGCAATACCCTGGTTGAGTTTCTTTTTAAAAGTTCAGTTCACTCTATTCTTCCCTTTTTTGCTGTGTTCTGCTCTCTGGAATCCTGGGGAAACGTTTTCTGCTTCTTTCCAGCTTGTCTGTAGGGTTCATGTTGTAAATTATCATGGCTTCTGGTGCAACCAGAACCCTCTTTCCTCTGGTAGCACTTTCTTTTTCTTCTGGTAGAAAAACACTAGAGCCAGTGACGGATTCCTTTTTTATCTGATGGCATTGGTGTGGTCGGTAATCACTAGCTGCCAGCTATTCCGTGTTGCACTTGATTTACTCACAATGGCATTCATTACAGTTTTAGTAATTTACACACTCAGCAAGCAGCCCCAAGAATGCACAGTTAAATACTGGTTCAGTTTTGTGAAATTACCATATTTACTCGTGTACTACGCGTCCTTGTGTGAGACGCGCACCCTAATTTTTACAAATAAAATCTTGAAAATCATTTTGCCCCATGTATGACGCGCGTTGTGATTGTATAAGAAGTGTTTAGAGAAAGAGAGAGAGAGCGAGTGCGCGAGCAAGCAAGCGGGAGAGAGAGAGCGCGAGCAGGAGAGAGAGAGCGCGAGTGCGCGAACGACAGAGCGAGCGAGCCCAAGCAGAAGAAGTAAACATTACAGAATTACATTTCCTTGTGTATGATGCGCACCTGATTTTCTAATGCTAATTTTCGAGCGAGAGAGTGTGAGTGCGCGACCGAGACAGCAAGCGAGCCCAAGCAGAAGAAGTAAACATTACAGAATTACATTTCCTCGTGTATGACGCGCTCCTGATTTTCTAATGCTAATTTTCTAGAAAAAATGTGGTACACGTGTAAATACGGTATGCAATGTGTACATTTCTGAGATGTAAGAATAAACCGGACTACCTGGATAAAATCCAGGGAAAGAACTTATAGAGCTATGAGGTAATATTGCAAGCCACTGTGACACCCACAAGAAATATGAATCAGGGGTGCAGCAGGAAAAGACTACCCTGTCAGTTTAAGGCAAAAGGCAGGAGCTAATAAACAGCAGTTTCACTCAGAACATTTAGAGTCATCATTTTCACTTGACATACATATGTCTTTAGACGGTGGCAAGAAAACGAGTATCTGGAGTACGTGCAAAATGCAGACAGGCTGTGACCAGGTCTGGGGTTTGAAATCAGGACACTCGATCAGTGAAGCAGCAGTGCCGGTCTTAAACAGTCAGACATGTCTGTGAATTCAAATATTAAATGTTAGGATTTTATGATATTTGGAACCTATTAAATACTGTTTGGTTTGCATTTTTAGTTTTGGCTAGCTGCTCAGAAATGATTATTATGTGATCATTAACACAGCACAAATCATATTACCACTAGAAAAAGTTTTGACTTTAGATTTGCTGTTCAAAATGTAGGTAGTTTTTTTTAAAGGGCCACTTTGTTTCATTTCTTGCTCTCATTAATAAGACTCCACACTAGCTCAACTGTCCATCAACTGTCCATCACTGCAGATGTGACCTAACTAATCAAAGATATTGTGTCATGTTTAAATGGCAACTAACAAGCCCTGACAAAGACAGAAATGTGCAGAGTCTCTTCTGGTTTGCCAGTGGGTAGCCACTTTGTGGTGTCACTGTAGTGTCCTTTGAGCAGCAGATGCAATGTGGCACAACACCAATCTTTTTCTTTCCGTATGAACAGATAGCTTGGGTTTAAGCCACATTACAAAATGTGTCATATTCTTGACTGTGCAGTGATCATTAAGCCTTTTGTTTCAGAGATACCTTGGTCCAGAATGCAGTTAAAATCGTATTATCTGCTCTGAGAAAAAGCATGGCGAGTGGTCATATGGCTGTGAAGAGCTGAATAAAGGTGTCACCATAAAAATGTCATATATTACCATATGAGAGACAGCTATCTGTATCGCTGTTGCCCTGGATGATTACCAAGGCTCTCTGTGACACAGCCATCTTAATGAAAAAAGCAGCAGGAAAATCACATTCTGAGTCCAAAAGTTTAAGGGCTATGCTTTTCAAAAGTGCACTATTTGTTAAATTAGCAAGCAGACAGACTTTTGTTTTCTAATAAGGTGCTTATCAATGAGGTTAACTCAATGATTTAAATAAGCTTTCCGTTTGTCTAGTGCCTTTCCGTGTCAGCGCCTTCACAAAGTGTTTTACATTCATTGCCCAACACCTTGCTTTCCTGTATATTTCAGCACAGCAAGTCAAGTCACGTCAAGTTGGGGAGCATGCACTGATACAGTTTTGTTGCCGCACCCACTACACGTCAAAACAGCTCGGGATCCCGGTTGGCAACCTCCCAGACAGACCTACCCTCCGGAAATGACCCTCTATCTGTCCATCGTGGGCGAACCCTTGGCCTGGTCCAGCCACTTGGGTCCCCAACAATGAGGATCTTATGAGCCGGATCACCCTCGGGGAAACGTGGCACATGGCCGTAGTGCTGTAACTGACGCTCCCTTATAATGCAGGTAATGTGCCTCATTTGGGATTCCATGAGCAACCACTCATTCAACACAAAGTCAAACCAACGGTACCCAAGGATTTTCCGGAGAGACACAGTACCAAAGGAGTCTAGTCTTCGTCTCAGGTCACTGGATAGCGTCCATGTCTCACAACCATATAGTAAGACAGGAAGCACCAGGACTCTAAAGACTTGGACCTTCGTCTTTTTGCATATGTATCGGGAGCGTCACACACCCCTTTCCAGCGACCTCATGACCCCCCATGTTCTCCCAATCCGTCTACTGACACAGGAAGAGTCACCAGAGATATGAATGTCACTGCCAAGGTAAGTAAACCTCTCAACAAGGTCAACACACTGAGTCGAATGCTTTCCGAAAATCGACAAAGGCTGCAAAGAAACTTGCCGATATTCATGTTTGCGCTCCATGAGAACCCTCAGTGCCAGGATGTGGTCAATAGTAGATTTCTTAGGCATAAAACCAGACTGTTCCGGTCGCTGGTAGGTGAGCAAGTGATCACGGATCCTATTGAGGACGACCCTAGCAAGGACCTTACCCAGCACCGAGAGCAGTGTTATCCCCCTGTAGTTGCTGCAATCCAGGCGATCATCCTTCCCTTTCCAGATAAGGATAACAAGTCCTGTTTTCCAGTCAGTTGGGATGATGCCAGTCTCCCATATGGAAGCAAAGATTGCTTGCAATGCCAGGAGGACAGCCTTACCACCAGCCTGGAGAAGTTCATCCCGGATACCACAGTTCCCTGCAGCCTTTCCCCCCTGCAGACTGCAGGGATCAGCACAGCCACATGAAGTAATTCACACAGGGTCACATTGTGATGCAGGGATGAAAGCTGAACCTGCAGTCTTGCTTCTAAATTCAGCTGCTGGAACATTAAGACGCACGGCTTTGGTTCCTGTTAAAATTGTGTAAGACTCACAGCAGTCAAATCTCAAAGTGTTACAAATCACTACACACCGCAGAGCTATTTGCTGATTAGTGGAGAATCAGCTAGTGCGGACCAGTATTTAAATAAATTATGCATTCTTCAGATGAATTTATGCAAATAATGTATCCATTATATTCTCTCCATGTGTAAATTCTTAGAGTTGGATACCTTTCTCATATAATAGCATCATGTTTGCCATATCTGTATTAATGCATTCAGCTGCAGTTGTCTCATTTCGCTGACTGATTGATGCCAGCCTCTGTTTCTACCCAACCTATGTAAAATATGCCTTTTATTTGTACTTAGCCAAGTAATTGTACTACCCAATTTTTTAGTCATTTGTTTTTGTTTTTTTTGTTTGCTTTCTGCATATGTAATGGAGAATCATTATGTATTATCATGGCTGGCAGAATATAGATAGCCATTTTCTTCATCAAGTAAATAGATTACTGACAATAAATGGGACTTTGCCAAGCAAACCTGCATTATCTGTCTTTGCCATGTAAGGTTTGTTTTTAAAACAGAAAAAAGATGGGCAGATAAGATGTGGGTAACAAATCACATAGGGGCCAACAGCTGTCAAAAGTGTGAGTTTTTCTTTGAACTCCAAAGCAGTGCCAAGTTTTTAATAGAAAATGACATAGGCAAAAAAAATAGAGGATTACAGACACACAAGGGCTGGTCAGTCTGAGACTGAAAGGCAGGTTTCTCTATGTGAACATTTTCTAGTTTGTTTGAGCAGTGTCCACAGTGATTGACCACTTCCATATGCAACTTGAATGCTCTTTGATGACACAACTGTTCACACGTATTTAAACTGCAGTGTATGGCTATTGTGTTAATGCAGTGACTTTCATTGTAAAACCCGACAAACTGTACCCTTCCAAAATGTGATAAAAACATTCAGCAAAATTGCCATTAAATGAAAAGAGTGGTTTAGACTTTTCAAATCTTATACCTGTTGTATAACTAATAGCCCAAGTGTTAGTTCTCATAGGGATTTGTTATGGAATTGTGTCTTGATCCTGAGCATGAAAGTCATTTCTCCTGGCTACACTATCACAAATATGGTGGTATGAATGGGTGTGCTCATAGAAGATGGCAAGAATTTTTGCAAAGGTGTCAAAATCATTTTTGCTAATTAGAATTGTAAATATATGATGTCAATTGCCTGGCAGCGAACAATCCAAGTAGAACTCATGGGACATTTAACTCTCCACTCATTACTGATACACTTAAAATAATAGGAATTGACTTAACAACTACAATAACCTGTTAATATTTTATTTCATATTTCTTGCTTTAGAACCCCACATAAAAATATTTTACTGCTAATTTTGCCTTTCTCTTGCAATTTGCTATGTGATTATTCATCTAGCTTTTTATATATGAAGATATTATTGGTCACCAAAGATTCTTACCAGGCAGGCTTACTGACTTTTGCTCTACTTGATCATATTATCTTGTTCTCTTGTCTCTTTTGCCTCAAAAATATGAATCTATCTCTCAATAGTTTCAACATCTTATTTGGTGCTCCTGTACTCAACTGAGAACTCCATGCTCACAAACTGATCTCTGTCCAAAGGAAAGTTAAGGTTGAATGCAGAAGAGGGAGTGAGATTTGTTGCCAGATTGACCAGATGCCAGATTGACCACACTGTAGCACAATGACTGTTGGAAGGAAGGGCTTGTACTCTCAGGGATCCTGATTTGGAATGAATAAACATAAAAATAGAGGAATGGAAGTCTGTATCTAATTAATGAATTGCAAAATGCAGGGAAAGTTTGGAAAGTTTTGTAAAGTTAGGCATAAAAAATGTATACGTTGTCACACGTGCGAGTAGGAGGCAGCTAAAGGGCTTGAGTAATTGTAATAAAACATCTGACCAGGGGGCGGCAGAGTGCGCTGACTGTCTTTCTCAGTTCCCTACAGACCTTTCCTGGGAAATCCTGCAAGCTTCCGGCACCTCTGAAGACGTCACTTCCGAAGCCGGCCCCTTTGATGACATCACTTCTGAAGCCGGCCCCTTTGATGACATCACTTCCGAAGCCGGCCCCTTTGATGATGTCACTTCCAAAGCTGGCCCCTTTGATGACGTCACTTCTGGTTCCAACCCCTTTGATGACATCAGTTCCTCTCAAGACCTTTAAAGTCTCCATCTTAGGCTACTATAGCCAGTTCTGTTTTGAACTCTGTGAAATGCACAACGTGTATTTGATTCAGAAAACCCTTTTGCAGCTGGGAAAAACAATATACAGGTGGCTACCTCAAACCTTTATAATGTCTTGGACTCATTTATATGACAGTGGCGTAGTCAGCAGAATGAAGTCCCAGAAGAAACCGGGGCTCGGACATGTAAATAACCAGGTAGGAAATTACCGGGGCCGAGTTTCTGGGGGGGAGTGCGTTTGGGGGTCAGGAAGGACTCAGTACATGCTCCGCTCCTCAAATACAGCCCCGGGCTTATAACTTACCAAATGGAGAATGTGAAGGGGACATACAGGCATAGGCTCGTTTCTGGGGATGAAAGAAAAAGGGCTTATTATGTTCTTTCGGAGGAGAGAGCTGAGCCACCCATTGGGACTGAGGTCCCAGATAAATATGGGCTATCCCCAGTCCAGCAGGCAAAAATAATAAAAAACTGGATACTTGATCCAGAGAGATCAGTCCAGGAGCAGGCTATGGCCCTCTGGGAGCAGGTGGCTGTGTGGCTAAGGCCATTTGAATTAACCACCTGCCAGATAGTTCAACAGGTAGCATGCCTCCTCTTTTTAAAAGGCCTCCCTAAAAACTTTGCCCAGCCGGACTGGGGTGAATTCCATTCTATGGAAGAGCTTATAAAGCTCTTGAAAACACCCGAGACAGTCTCAAAATCTGGGAGAGCAGAACGGCCCTCTAGTGGATTTCCTAGAGACCATGTCCTACTGAATAAGTCTCTTACACATACATCGGAGCCTGTTTCTGAGTTCCCAGGCCACCGGGTGTGCGAACTACCCGGGAGCGAGGCAGGATGTAAGTGGAAGGGGGGAGATAATTTGTGTGCTCTTGCCAACCCCCTGACGTGTTCAAATACAGGATCTGTAGTCATTAATGGTTATAAACTCCTTGCCCTGTTTGATTCCGGCAGCAACATTTCCATTGTTGATTGCCGATATGTTTTACCGCGACAGAGAATTAAAAAAAATACCAGTATTAAATGTATTCACGGAGACATCCGGATGTATAACACCGCCCTGTGTTTCGTGAGTCAGGGAGGATTGCTAAAAAAATTTCCCATGGCAGTCCACCCTAATACTCCCTTCTCAGCGATTCTAGGGCGGGACTGGTCAGAAAATAAATGCGGTAAACTATTGACTACTCCTGATAAAAACTTAGGCCTCATTATAGATGGGGATAACTCGTCTCAAGCTGTCTCCATGCCGTGTACACAGCCGGCGGAGAGAGATATGGAAGCCCACGAGGAGGACGGGGAGATTCCTGGTCCATCGCAGGCGAATACGTCATTCACCCACGCCTCGACGATTCAGGAGGAATCCCCTCCCCTTGAGGTCAGACCGGACCCTCTTTCCGACATTTACTTTCAGTTTAAACAAACACCGGCTTCTTTTAAAAGGGAGCAGTGGAATGATGGCTCCCTAAAATTTGCAAAAAATGCAGTAGTCTTTGTCAATGGCCAACGCACACACCAGCCCATGCCACAAGGACCTCACTTTGTAATAGAAAATGATCTATTATATCGGGTAGCGGAACATGGGGCAGAGGTTCGGAAACTGTTGTTAATTCCACGAACTTACCGGCGGCAGGTTTGTGAATTAGCTCACGCCCACCTCCTTAGAGGCCATTTAGGCTCCGAAAAAACTTTAGAGCGGATTAAGCTCAGATTTTATTGGCCGGGAATTAACAAGGAGGTTCGCTGTTTTTGTATTTCTTGTCCAGAATGTCAACTGCGGCAAATTCCTAGAAGGAACCATGCTCCTCTCATTCCTCTTCCCTTAATTGATGCCCCCTTTGAACGAATCAGGGTCAATATTGTAGGACCCTTGGAGCCCTCAGCCCGAGGACTTAAATATATATTAGTCCTCATGGATTATGCGACCCGATATCCGGAAGCTGTTCCCTTGCGCTCAGCTACATCTAAAGCAATCACACGGGAACTAATAGGAGTATTTGCGCGTGTTGGTATTCCTAAAGAACTCCTAATGAACCAAGGAACACCTTTTACCTCGGAGACGTTCAGGGAAACGGCCAAGTTACTGAAAATAAAGCGCTTAAAGACCGCGGTGTACCATCCTCAATGGTCTAGTGGAGAGATTTAATCAGACTCTCAAGCAGATGCTTCGCAAGGTGGTCAGCGGGGATGGGAGGAATTGGGATCAACTCCTCCCCCTCGTTCTCTTTGCCTATTGGGAAGTCCCACAAGCCTCTACGGGGTTCTCTCCTTTTGAATTGTTATACGGACGACAACCCCGAGATATATTGGATATTTTGAAAGAAGGTTGGGAAGGAGAGGCTCCCCTCTACAAATATTTTGGAATATATCACACAGTTACGCGATAGATTTGAGAAAATTCGACCTATTTTAAAAAGTCATATGAAAGAGGCACAAGCAGCACAGGCCGTTATTACAATTATGGCACGACCGTCCGAGAATTCCAGCCGGGGGATTGTGTCATGGTATTAGTTCCCACCTCTCATTCTAAATTGGCATGGACTGACAAGGCGGACGCTGCATTTAGTGACTTAATCAGGCTCTTACGTCAGCACCAATATTAAAAGCTCCTAATTTTTCTCTCCCTTTTATTTTCCAGACGGACGCTTTGGACACAGGCCTGGGTGCCGTGCTGATCCAAAGCGTCGATGGTGTTGAACACCCCATCATGTACCTGAGCCGGAAACTGTTGGATCGTGAGACCAGGTATGCAGCGGTGGAAAGGGAAACCCTTGCGATCAAATGGGCGATTACGCATTTAAGGTAGTACTTCTTGGGCCGGGAGTTCACTCTAGTGACGGATCATGCTCCTTTACAGTGGATGGCCCTTCACAAGGAGTCGAATCCACGGGTCACTAGGTGGTTTCTTGACCTTCAACCTTACAAGTTTTCGCTTATTCATCGTAAAGGTTCTCTCCATGCCGACGCTGATGCTCTCTCTCGTGCCCACGACCTCTCGGTGCAGGACGCCCGATCCGGTGGGTCTGGGCTGAGGTGGGGGCCTTGTCACACACGTGCGAGTAGGAGGCAGCTAAAGGGCTCGAGTAATTGTAATAAAACATCCGACCAGGGGGCGGCGGAGTGCGCTGACTGTCTTTCTCAGTTCCCTACAGACCTTTTCCGGGAAATCCTGCAAGCTTCCGGCACCTCTGAAGACGTCACTTCCGAAGTCGGCCTCTTTGATGATGTCACTTCCGAAGCCACCCCCTTTGATGACGTCACTTCTGGTTCCGGCCCCTTTGATGACATCAGTTCCTCTCAAGACCTTAAAAGTCTCCAGCTTAGGCTACTATAGCCAGTTCTGTTTTGGACTCTGTGAGATGCACATCGTGTATTTGATTCAGAAAATCCTTTTGCAGCTGGGAAGAACAATATACGGGTGGCTGCCCCAAACCTTTATAATGTCTTGGACTCATTTATATGACAATGTATAATCTTATAAAGACAGCACTATGTGCTCTAAGATAGTTGCTGAGCTGCTTTGTGCAAGCGTTTAAAAAAAAAAAAAGAAACAAAAACTTGCACTAATTACATTTGAGGGGTACATTAGCTGACCATAATGAGAATAGTTTGAGTACTGCCACTGGATATATAACACTGATCTCTGTGCACTCTCAGCACAGTGCCTCATGGCTGATTATACCTGCATATTTAGATATGTGCCACAACTATAAGCCAAATCAAGCATTAAAACTCAATAAGGAGAAATCGGAAATCTTAGTGATTGGCAAAAATGGATATACTGAGGGTATTAGAAGTAAACTTGATCTATTAGGCTTAAAAGTCAAGACAAAGGTAAAGAATTTAGGGGTAATTATTGACTCTGACGTAAATTTTAAATCGCATATTAATCAGATAACTAGGACAGCATTTTTTCACTTAAGAAACATAGCAAAAATTAGACCCCTTATTACTGTGCAAGATGCTGAAAAATTAGTTCATACTTTTGTTTTTAGATGACTAGATTACGGTAACACACTCCTCTCAGGACTACTCAAAAAAGACATCAATCGATTGCAACTAGTGCAGAATGCAGCTGCCAGAATCTTAACTAGGAAAAGAAAATCCAAGAACATCCAGTTCTGATGTCACTACATTGGTCACCTGTGTTATTTAGAATTGACTTTAAAATACTGTACTGCTTATGGTTTACAAAGCCTTAAATAATCTCACTCCAATTTATATTTTGGAATGTCTGATACCTTACACTCCAAATTGTAGCCTTAGATCTTCAAAAGAGTGTCTGCTTATATTTCCAAGAGCTAAACATAAAAGAAGTGTTGAGTTAGCCTTCTGCTGTTATACACCTAAAATCTGGAATAGCTTAGCGATAGAAATTCGCCAGGCTCATACGGTGGAGCATTTTAAAAAACTGCTAAAAACCCATTATTTTAACATGGCTTTCTCATAGCTTCATATTAGTGTAACCCTGATATTCTATATATGCACTTAATTATCATTTTTCTTATGGCTCAGAAATCCAAACTAACCCCTACTTTCTCTGTTGTACTATTTCTGGTTTTCTGTGGTTGCGATCTGCACCACCACCACATGATCAAAGCACCGTGCTGTCCCTACATCAATGGATTGAAGGCCAAAAGTCCACATGACCATCATCATCAAGTTCTTCCATGTGAAGCCTGAAAACCATGAGGACTGACTGAGATTATTTATGTTAGGTAGAATGCCTAGAGAGGGCTGGGTGGTCTCGTGGCCTGGAACCCCTGCAGATTTTTTTTTTTTTTTTCCTCCAGCCCCCTGGAGTTTTTTTTTCTGTCCTCCTGACCATCGGGCCTTACTTTATTCTTTGCTAATTAGTACTGCCTAATCTTATTTTTATATTTTTGATATTTCCTTTCTTCATCATGTAAAGCACTTTGAGCTACATCATTTGTATAAAAATGTGCTATAGAAATAAATGTTGTTGTTGTTAAAACACCTCCCCAAGAAAGAAATCACATGAGACCCTGTGAAATAATAATAATAATAATAATAATAATAATAATAATAATAATAATAATACTGCAAAATTTACTATTTACTAGGTGCTTCTTTCTCCTTGATGGAAGAAAAAAGCATGAGGTAACTGAACAGATATATGAGAAACAAAAAGATCTTCCAGCTGTGCCCATAGCCGTGTCTTCAAACAGTGGAAAGAGGCAGCCCCCTCCTTCATGGTATGGCCAATGCGTATCCTAAGATTGGTACTCTATGAGCACAGTGATCTACAGATCCCATTTCTAGAAAAGTTGGGATATTTTCCAAAATGCAATAAAAACAAAAATCTGTGATATGTTTATTCAGGTGAACCTTTATTTAACTGACAAAAGTACAAAGAAAAGATTTTCAATAATTTTACTGACCAGCCTAATTGTATTTTGTAAATATACCCAAATTTAGAATCTGATGGCTGCAACATGCTCAACAAAGGTTGGACGGAGCTAAAATAAGATTGAAAAGTGCACATAATATTCAGGTAGCACCAGTTTGGAAGACTCCACATTAACAGGCCGATGGGTAGCAGGTGAGATATCATGATTCAGTATAAAAGTAGCATCCATCAAAAGCTCAATATTTGCAAGCATGGATGGGTCATGGGGCTAATCACTTTCTGCCAAAATGTGTGAGAGAATTGTTATTCAGTTCAAAGGGAACATTTCTCAACACAAGATGGCATAGAATTTAGGGCTTTCAACATCCACAGTACATAATTTTGTGAAAAGTTTCAGAGACATTGCAGTGAGTAAAGAACAAGGTCAGAAACCAGTGTTGAGTGCACATGATCTTCAAGCCCTGAGGCGGCACTGCCTAAGAAACTGTCATGGTACTGTGACAAATATAGTCCTCCAGGCTCTGGAGTACTTCGGAAAACCATTCTTACTTAACAGAGTTCTTTGCTGCATCCAGAAATGCAACTTGAAACTGTGTTAAGTAGGAGGAAGCCATATATCAACTTTATGCACAAACACTGGCATGTTCTTTAAGCCCGAGTTCGTCTCATATGGACTGAAAGACTGTGGCTTTCCAGATATTATAAGGCCAAAACTGACATAATCATTGACCTTATGGGTAATTTATCATATCTTAAGGCTTCAAGTGCTAATCGATTGGTAATGCTAACTTGGCCACATTAGGTGCCTGTAATTACTTAAAAGTCTGTGCAGCAGTAGGATGAGATTTACCTGAGCTGTGGATGTCACTGCTGTAATTCTTATTTCAATGAACCGAATTCACAACCAGCACCAATAAGATACATTACAAGACAAAACATGGCTTTCTTTAACCGCTTGACCTTGACTTATCACAATTACATTTGACATGATTTGTGCATGATTCAAAAATTTGTTTTATCACTGCAGCAAACAGGTTTTTTTTTGTGCCTGTCCTTTTTAATTTACTTATGATGCTTAATTATAGTCTACTGACTAGGCTTTGCTAATATACTACTGAATTTTAAAGCTTCAAATTCAGAATTTTAATATAGGGCCTCAATTTAATTGTTTGGTTCAGTTTTCATATAGATTTGCTATTTACTCTTCATTCCCAAAAGCACAATTATTTAAAATTTATTTAAAATTATTTAAAACTAACACTGAAGTACACCTGAGAATGATTTGCTTTGCACTATTAGACTATGAAATAGTGGGATATTGCTATTTTCAGGACATCTTCTAAGATCACAATACATGGATGCATGTGCACTATCCTCTTTTCTATTTTTGCGTAAAAGATATGTTGATTCTTTTGAAACTTCCACTGCCTGCCTTTCTCAAAGCTCTACCCGAGCCAACATAACAACATAATGTATAGCAGTTACCATTCAAGAACATGCATCCTTCTTGATTGTATGACAGGAAGCGAATATGAGTCATAGGTGCCACTTGAACACTCATAAGCACCTTCCTTCAGTCTTAATAGCCCTATTGCAAGATATCAAGTAATCACACCATAGATCACTGATAATGTGAAGGACTGTGGATTGAAAGGATTGAAAAGATATCTCAAAGTCATTTAGGTAAAAAAAAAGAAAAATAACAATCTAGAGCCTTATCTGTTGTCTACATCTTTCGTAATTTGCTTCAGTTCTCCTTAGAGGTCATGCTGTATGTAGTGCAGATAAAAGTACATGCATGGTATAAGTAAGAGTGATTTTATTAAGACTTTACCTAGCATTAAATACATGCTAAGCAGATGTGGGAAAGAGAGCCTCCTAATAAATTGCTGAATAGCCTGATCAGTTATAACAGAATAATAATAGCATTTTTATTTTGTAAACTACTATAGTTGAGAATAGCTATAGTTTGTAATAGGGTTTAGCTACTAACCACTCTGTCAATTCTTACAAAAAAAACCAAATTGAACAAGACCACAGAATAATTCAGTGCCTTTTTAGATCTATTTCTATAATAATATATTGTCAATCAGCCACCAGAAGTTCTAAACAAGCTGTCAGATTAGTCTTTTGAAATGGTTGGAAGTTTTGCACAAAATGCATTATAAGTTAAATTTTATTACAACAAAGTAAATTAAAACTCATTTCAAGCACAGTGTTAATAATATTGTTTGTAAGTGTGTGTGATGTGAAAGGCAGAAGCTGCTCTTGTAGCCTCTCCGCAACTCAGAATATTGGCAAAAAGGCCATCTCAATAGGGTTATTACAGAAATAATAACAGGAGAGGAACACAGAAGACACACAACACAACAGACAATCCAGACATCACCCCAGTGAAACTCTACTGCCACTTTGAGACCTTCTGACATGGACTCAAGTCCCTGGATATTAAGTGAGAATGGCTCGCCCACTTCCCCACATGGGAATACTGTGCCACAAAGGCTGTCTTTATCTCGTGTCTCTCCTTTCCTGTCTTTTTGATTTTGGCCACTTTTGTACCCACCTTATCCTTGGGTCATTTCCAGCCCATGCCCTTAATCATTTACAGGATCAATTACAAGAACACTAGGCTACAGCTTCCTCCAGTGGTCCCTTGAGTCTCAGCACAAGAGCCTTTTGTATATCTCCTATGGTGAAACCAATAGTTGTGCCTTCTATAGGTCCAGAGGTGTCTTCCCTCTTTGATCTATCTATAAATCTGCAGTAATACTCCATGATGGTAACTCTTTTGAGCACAGCATCCTAACTTGAGGTAATGTTGTTGCACTGGTATCACAATTGGTGCGGTTATTACAAATGTGTGTGTATCTCTTTTTTAACAGGACTTTAAATGATTCTGCTCTCCATACTACACTAGTTTGCTGGTTTTAACCAGATCTTCCACTACAGTGGCTCAGAGAAAAGTTTGTAGGAGCTGCAGCTTTCCAGGAATTCAGCCTGATGCTTTCTTTTTTTCTATGTTTAAGCATCAGTTAAGAATGGATGTTGGATTTTAAAGAATGCCCTTGTCTGGTTTCCCTCTAGAAAAAAGCTTTGTCAGAGAGTGTTTGCCATATAGTAATACACAGTGGCCTCTACTGTATGCATCAAATAATAGCATTATATCTACTATATAATAAAACATTAAGGTCTGTGTGTATGTCCAGTCCCGCAAAACAGTCTGATTGGTCAGTTTGTCTTTGGTGATGTGATTAAAAGAGGAAGTGTGAGTGTGAGACACACTAGGAGGAGAAAAGGCATAGGAGGCATGCTGAGTGAGGCACCTTCAATGACAGGAAGTGTAAAACTGGACAGGATGTAAAAAAAGGTGCCACGAAAATAATGATAGAGCCTGAGAAGTAGGCTTTATGAGAACATGCTTGAAAGATGGAGCACCAGTCAAGAGAGGTCCAAACACATTCAGGTACTGAAGAAAGGTGCTGAAGGTTCAAGTAGGGAAAGAGACAGCAAATATTTGTTTAATTATTCTATTACTTGTCTTCGACAGCTGCTGTGGCTAGTTCTACCATAATGCTTCAGCACAGTGAAAAACAAGCTCTGCTGGTGCTTTTACTGCTGGACAGTAATGTTTTGGCAGATGATGGAAATGTTGGCAGGTCATTAGGGTAGGTAGTAGGGACCAAGAGATAAATGTGTACCATTAAACAAAGCATGTCTCTAAACCAGAAGATCAATTGTATGAGTGCTAAGGCAAATCATAAAACAAAATTTGTAATCAAAATGAGCATTTTTAGAAGTCAAAACACGGAGATTTTTAACCAATTTCACATTCTAGTGTTAATGGGTGTCCCTAGTGTGTGCTTGGTTTGTGGGGGTGTGTGTGTGTGCGCCCGGCGTTGGGCTGGCGCCCTGCCCGGGGTTTGTTTCTGCCTTGTGCCCTGTGTTGACTGGGATTGGCTCCAGCAGACCCCCGTGACCCTGTAGTTAAGATATAGCAGGTTGGATAATGGATGGATGGATGGATAGTGTTAATGGGTGTTATGTTTGCCAGGAAAATTGGGGCCAACTTTGAATAATGGAGGTAACCAGGACAAGGAGACAATACCAGCCAAAGATGATCAGCAAGAATGCGTCCTATCTTTCATCAAAACCTAATCGGTAACCAAAAATCGAAGTCAAAGCTATAAAATATTCTAACAGTATAATTGAGAACAAACAACAGCCGTGCAGATATATATCTTTTTATTTATCCAGAAACCTGGATGACCAGAAGTGTACAGCAAAGACCTTTTATCCCTCCATGAGGATGTTAGCACCACACACCTCTGAATGATGTTGCATTGCACGAAAACCTAGATGGCTCTGAAAAAAAAATGCAAAAAATTTGTAAATATCTAAAAGCAGCACTCCAGCAAACAAACAATATCAAAGTTCTACAACCCAAAAAAACTATATTGTCATAAAAAGAAGAGCAGAACATGTTCAGAAAAATAACAATGGATATCAATCACACCAATGAGTATATCTACAGTTTTGCATGCTTTACAACACAAGATGTCAGCTTATGAACCATCACATATGTGATGTTATGCTGAATGACTTTGGAAACTGCACCCATAGCACTAGGGCATCTCATTGTGTAAAAGTTCATCGCTAAAGGGTAGTCTGTTTTAAAGTCTTGTTGAACTGTGTCAGGCCATTCATCTGCAGATGATAAACAGTGGTGCTCAGTTGTTTAATTGCAAGGTTTTCACACAGCTGCTTCATGACGGAGGACGTGAAGAGTGTACCCTGGTCAGGTAAAATCTCACAAGTAATGCCAATATTCATGAATATTTCTGATAAAGTCTTAGCAACAGCAACACCCTAGGGTACCTTGTTGCATTATTGACCAACACAAACATGTACTGATAACCATTCTTACTCTTGGGAAGTGGACCCACAATATCTAGCCCAAACCTTTGAAAGGGGAAATCCAAAATAGGCATCGGTGAGAAAGGAACCCTAGCAGGCTCTACAAAACTGCTCCACATCTCGGCCCATATTCAGCCAATAAAAGCTTTTTGAAATGTGATCCTGGACAGTGGACTTAGAAAAAGTACATTTGTTAAATGAAACTGTTTTTACATAAAATCTGATAATTTATTGAAAATAAATTAATTGTATTTCAGAATTTTATTTATTGCTGTTGTGCTAATTTTGAAATCATAACATGAAATCTAAAACAACACGTATTCTTTTTTAAACCAGGGGCTAATGGCTGCTGGTTTTCATTTCAGCCACATTCTTAACACTAGAATTACCAGAGCGTACGAAAAAACTCGTAAAACCATCCCACCTTAAATCGCTTCTTAAAACCGTTCTCACCTCTCCGCCAGCGTCTTTTGTTAATCTAAATGTGCTGATAAAAGAAAAGCTGCAAGTAGCCGGCTATTCCATCCCCCCAACAACTTAGAACGTGCACAAACTTCTCCCAGCTCATGCCTTGATTGATTTTCTGGGAGTGAAGTGGAGTTTTAGAGTGGAAATAATAGATCGTTGTTCGGAACACACGCATTTCATGTCTGTTCCGTTTCTACAGTAATCTGTGTAAACACATTGTTAAAACAGAAACGTTTTTTTATATTCTAGTAGTAGATGACAAAATGTAGGCATAAACTATATAATGTATTAAGCCTGAAGTCCAAATATCAAAGAAATATTTTCACAGAAGGTACAAATCTAACATAACTGGGCTTTTATTCAAAAATATAACTGCAGAAACAAAAAGCCGCCTTAACAAGTGACATTGACACTTGAGTATTACAACTGCTTCTGTGGTGCAATTGATTCCGCTCCCGACTGGGAATCGAAAGGTCATGAGTTCGATCCTGCGCCCCTCTGTTTTGAGAAGTAAACTACTCTTAGTCTTACTATTTTAGAATAAAAACATACATTTGATTTCAATCTGTAACAGCCGGTGTAATTTATGATACTTGTAAAGGTTAGCTTTTTTATTTTTATTTTTTATTAGTCAGTTTTATTATCTCAGCCGCGTTCACGAGCCCAAACACACCCCACCCCCGCATCTGATACTGCTGTTTTCACATAGACACGCTATAACAGAGGTAAACTCAGCTCCCTTCTACATCGGAGCAAGAATGCATATACCATTGCTTGCATACTAAATTGTCAGCAGGCACTTTTCGTGGCATTACACACATTTTTGAGCATGCCCTCTGCACACTACTTGTGACTTTAGGCTTTAGGAAGTAAGTAAATAAATAAAGGTAAATCGTGTCATAAAATGATTTCTTCAAAACGTCACATATATTTGTCTCTTTCTTTTTTAAAATGTGCGTTGATCACCGCCAGCATGTTGTAGCATACAGCATCTGGCCCACCTGCATGTTCTTGCGTGCACTGAATAAGAGACAAATATACAGTCTGACTGAGAGAATCAGACTGAAAAAAGCAAACATTTAGAAATGCCATACTTTTACAGCTGATCGGACGCTGTTCGTTTTCAAATAATATTGCAGTTCTATTACACACCTGAAAGAAAGAGACAATATATGTGAAAACATCATCGCACAAATGCAATATTATTTGAGACAAATATATGTGACGTTTTGAAGAAATCATTTTATGACACGATTTACCTTTATTTATTTACTTACTTCCTAAAGCCTAAAGTCACAAGTAGTGTGCAGAGGGCATGCTCAAAAATGTGTGTAATGCCACGAAAAGTGCCTGCTGACAATTTAGTATGCAAGCAATGGTATATGCATTCTTGCTCCGATGTAGAAGGGAGCTGAGTTTACCTCTGTTATAGCGTGTCTATGTGAAAACAGCAGTATCAGATGCGGGGGTGGGGTGTGTTTGGGCTCGTGAACGCGGCTGAGATAATAAAACTGACTAATAAAAAATAAAAATAAAAAAGCTAACCTTTACAAGTATCATAAATTACACCGGCTGTTACAGATTGAAATCAAATGTATGTTTTTATTCTAAAATAGTAAGACTAAGAGTAGTTTACTTCTCAAAACGGAGGGGCGCAAGATCAAACTTGCGACCGTTCGATTCCCAGTCGGGAGCTGAATCAATTGCGCCACAGAAGCAGTCGTAATACTCAAGTGTCAATGTCGCATGTTAAGGCGGCTTTTTGTTTCTGCAGTTATATTTTTGAATAAAAGCCCAGTTGTGTTAGATTTGTACCTTCTGTGAAAATATTTCTTTGATATTTGGACTTCAGGCTTAATACATTATATAGTTTATGCCTACATTTTGTCATCTACTACTAGAATATAAAAAAACGTTTCTGTTTTAACAATGTGTTTACACAGATTACTGTAGAAACGGAACAGACATGAAATGCGTGTGTTCCGAACAACGATCTATTATTTCCACTCTAAAACTCCACTTCACTCCCAGAAAATCAATCAAGGCATGAGCTGGGAGAAGTTTGTGCACGTTCTAAGTCGCTGGGGGGATGGAATAGCCGGCTACTTGAAGCTTTTCTTTTATCAGCACATTTAGATTAACAAAAGACGCTGGCGGAGAGGTGAGAACGGTTTTAAGAAGCGATTTAAGGTGGGACGGTTTTACGAGTTTTTTCGTAGGCTCTGGTAATTCTAGTGTTAATTAGTTACTGTTCCTAATTCGACAGACCTCTTTGGGTTTAATTTTAATTAATTTGATTTTTGAGTTTCAGAATTTAGCTAATTTAATTTGTACCTATATATCTATCATACAATATATATTTTAAAATAAATGTCAGTGTCTCAGAAATATTGATCTGCTCTGGTCCACAAAATACTTTTATGGTGCTCTCAAAAAGAAAATCAACAGTTTAGTAAACATCTGGTATGATATGAGTGAGGGGACTAACAAGCCATATCAAAGTGTTGGCCTCAAATGAAGAAACTAGTTATAGTGAAAATGATGGCTCCTTCAGCAATGAAGTTTGAGATCCCCCTGCTAGATGGACATTTGTTGGCATGCTTTGTTTCTCATTATTGTTTGTCTGCTGGTTAGGGTAAAAAGAAACAAGAAAGGGTGCTAAATCTTTCTGCTAAATATTAAATTATTTCAAATTAATGCAAAAGAAGCACATTCGATTAGTGACCGTAATTGATTAAGGATTAAGAAAGTACCTGGTACAGAAAGTTGCAGCTACTGTACTTCTCCAGGATATTAGTTTGAAAACCCTGATATAGACCCTTATTATACATGTATAAGCTCTCATTTTTTAATTCACCACAGTAAAATTTATGCTGTATAAAATGTGTTACAGGCATAATTGATTTTACTACAGGTGACCTAGCTCTTCTTCGTGTTGTTTTCATAATCTTCTTAGGGGTCATCTTGTAGAAGAATATTTTCCTCCTCCAGTCTAAGAAAAAAATGCTTTCATGTAATATTTTCTTCCCAAGAGTTTTTGTCTTGGAAGATGAATTTTTTTTTATATACAAAGTATACAAAACTGAAACAAAATGTATGCATTTATGATAACATGCATTAATGGAATGCAGTAGGATCTGAACTGTATTTACTATTAATATATAGTTTATGCATTTTGAGAGGAGGCTTGGTGTAGCAACTATTGAATTTTTTTATATTCTGTAGAGTTGCTTTTAAATTTTGTACTTTCAAAACTTTACATTACAAGCTTCAATGTGCCCATTTCAAGATATTTGTTAGTAAATAAGATATCTGTCAAGGAGGTTATACCAGTTTTGCACATAAAATTATTTCCTTCCATGCAGTCTTCTTTCCAAAACAGCGCATGGATATGCTCTGCTGTATTTTCTTATGTAACACTAAGCTGCATTTCCCTCTACCAGAATTGCTTATATTTATTTCAGGTCCAGCAGACCCCCTTGACCCTGAAGTTAGGATATAGTGGGTTGGATAATGGATGGATGGATGGTAATGCTTATCTCTGTGATTTGCACCACAAATTTAAACACCGTAATCATCCTAAGTAATCATCCTAAGTGTACTGCCATAAACAAGGTAAATAAAAAGGATTACATTAATATTGCCATTAAATATACAGAGAATAGTCCATAAAAGAAAACAAAACAAGAAAGGAGCCAACTGCAGACAGAAATATTTATGCCCCTCTGGGCTTAGGTGGAGACCACATCTGTCTGCTGGTAAAGCTTGCCAACTTGTCCACTTCTAAAAATATCAAATGAGAACACTCCCTTTCATCTCACATGTTTGCTGCTCTCTTGACCCAAGCCTGACTTTATCCATTTAGTGATCCTTCACCCCAACCTTCCTCTTGACACTCTATTTGTCAAAATACTCTTTTGAATTTCAGGGTCACTTTCAGATCGAGTTCTGGAACCACCACCATAGCCACAGACAACCCTTCTTTGGCTACAGAGACATCCTTTTCCTTTTCACACTCAGTCTTTCATCAGGTTGAAGGAAGGGCAGTGAGCACAGATGCAGCAGCCTGGAGCTCTCCGTTTAGATGTCACTTTTTTCTTTATTTTAGCATTGCTATTTGACTTTTAAGCACAGTGAGCAACCGTACTCAGTCTAGTACAGTTTACATAACATACAGCTTGCAAGAAATACTGGATATTGGAATGAAGATCTTTATTCTACCACTACCTCCTGGACAAGCTTCTCAGCACAAAAGTGCCCACCTGGATTACTACTCCAGTGAGGAGACAGCGCAGGCAGAGACAGGAGAGGAAGCAGAAGCAGGGTAAGAGAGCACTCATGCTAGACTAAAGAACTCCTTGAACAAACCAGCTGTATACAGCCTGTTTGTCGCAAATACCCAGACTGTAGTCAACAAGATCGATGAGCTGAGACTGGATTTGGTCCCACAGGATGAACAGCTGTGCTTCTTTTTTCATCAAAACTGGCCTGAATTCTAACATCCATAGTGCTGCTACTGAGCTTGCAGACCAGACTGTTTTACCGCTTGGATTGGACCACTAAGGACAAACGTGGCGGGATGTGCATATATGTAAATAATGCTTTGTGTACCTCCATGGTCATTGCCTAACAATATTGTTTACAATTTATAACGCTGAAGTGCAGACCTTTTAATCTGCCAATGACATACATTGTGACTTACCAAACAAAGGCTCAATATGTCTGAATAGGTTTGAAGTCCAGCCATGGTGATGTATTTATTTTTCTTTCTTAGTTTACAGTAAGGGTTGTTACAATTTAATAGCAGTCTATTTTACAATTATAAATTCTCCCAGGGAATCCTGGAGAAGTCTCTCATGCCATGTTCTATCCTGTTACATAAAGAAAAGTTCCTTTTATACTTCCCTGGGATCATGCAACTGATAGAGGCAATTCTCTCACCTTTTCTGGATCTTTCTGAGCTGAGCAAGACTGGCACCCTGTCAGTCACTCTTCTTAGCTAAATCCAGAGGGACAAATTTCTGGTTTCCACCTGAGAAGACAGCATAACAGGCCTCCATTTTAATGACTCCCCTGGTGCACTAAGTACGTTTTGGAGGGGGAGGCAGAGAGAACTGTTATTATATACATTACACCATATATTTAAAAATCCATCCATCAGTCAGCTCCACTTTATTCCATTTGGTTACATAAGAAAATCTATCCTGGTAGCAGGACACAGTTGGTAGGATCTCATTCTTGCAATTAAGTGACTCACTACATCAGTGTCACAATAATAAGGCTCATAGTCTTTGGACATAATCAGGAGAAATATTCAAACGGAGGAGGAACAATAATCTCCCAGCCTTAAAAGGATCCTCAATGCCTGTATCCCATCATACCTCTATCACAAAGCTTAAAATAACCATGAATTTATATTTACTCTTTTTTTAAAACATTCAGAAAGGATAAATGTTTATTAAGAGATTTTTTATATATTGGTAAAAATGTATGTAAACCTTCTAAAGTAGATAATGTAGAAGAAAGAAAAATATAGGAAAAGGTTAATAACGATTATAAATTTATTTAAATGTGAGACGATACAGGCATATATACAGATTATCACTTAGTAATTTGACTGACCAATAAGCGAGTATTACATGCTGGAAGTGTGAACTGAAGGAGAAGCTCTGTTAAAGACACCCTTGGTGATAATAGAGTAAAGTACAATAATCTGAGTCTGCAATATTGTTATCACCAGTGTATCTGAGTCCCCTGCTGCACTGAGCCTCTGTATGTGAGATAGGAGTACAATGTTCAACAGTCAGACTGTGCCAGCTTTAAAAGTGCAATCCAATTAATTATCAGAAAAATCAGATATGTAGTTTGGTTGACAGGTAACTCTGAAGTTTCCACGTGTGAGTCATTTTGTATATGGACTTCAGCCGCCTTTCCAATGAACTGTTATTCCAGCTGGGGTTGGTGCCAGGGGTGTGTCCTCTGTTGCCAGTGGAGAAATTTCTCCCAAAAATCCTGCACTGGGGAAAATGAGTTTACAGTAAGTGAATAAACACAAAGTAATTAATAAGAAACTTAAATTAAATTCCACGATCCTTTATCAATATATGTGTCTGGGCCATTAGGGAGCATTTAATCTCAGTCTGTGGACAGTTTTTGTCCATTAAGTACCACCTTCAGTGCCAAAAAAATGGCATGAAAAAATTTAACTCTGTCTCTTTCTTTATGTATTTTGTTTCAAAAATAAAACACAGAAGAGAGCTATGGCATAGGTGTCTAAATATATTTTAATAATTGGAAGAGGTGAGCTCAAGGCATAGACTTGGCTTAATTAAAATTTATTATTTTTGATTTAATCATTCTGATTTTTGTAGGTAACACTGCACAACAATTTTTTTGTAAGTCTTGCTCCCTGAAAAGTTGTTGCTGATTGTGACAAGTACCTACTGGGTATGCACAAATATGGTTTTGGTTTTACTGCATCATGTAGGACTCTGAGACATAGACATTTATATGTTTACTGACAATAATGTATTTAGTCACATTTATGTTTCACATAAGCTATTAAATTCAACAGAATTAAAAGTGTTTTGCTCCTGTTTTTCTTTTGTATTAAATGTCTGCTGCATTACGTTGCAGTGTCCAATAGTAGTCAGCAAGCATTGACGGACTCCAGTTGCTCTGGTATCATTTCTCCATCGTAGCAATGTCCTGGTGAAACCTTTCACCGTGTTCGTCACTGACAGCACCGAGATTTGCGGGGAAGAAGTCCAGGTGTGAGTGGAGGAAATTAATCTTCTGTGACATGTTGCACTTCATTGTCTTGTATGCTTTGAGAAGTTTGTAGTTTGGGGCTCTGTAATTGCCCAGAATTTTTTCCAGGCCCAATTAACAGATCTTCAAATTGCTTGTCACTCATAACATGTCTGATCTGGGGGCCAACAAAAATGCCTGCTTCGATCTTGCTGTCAGTTATTCTTGGGAACATCTGTCTTAAATAACAAAAACCTTCGCCTTCCGTGTTCAGTGCTTTCACAAAATTCTTCATGAGTCCCAGTTTTATGTGAAGAGGAGGCAAAAATATCTTTACCGGGTCAACAAACGATTCATGTGCCACATTTTTCTGTCCTGGAACTAACTTTTTACGGAGTGGTTAGTTCTGTTGAGAATAGTGAGACTTTTTGGCACCGCTGTCCCATTCACAGATGAAACAACAGTACTTTGTATAGCTGAGCTGCAGTCCTAGTAACAGAGCAACGACTTTAAGATCTCCACAGATATTCCAGTTATACCTGATATACTGGACGTGTTTCAGCAACAGTTTCATATTCTCATATGCTTCTTTCATGTGTGCTGCATAGCCAACAGGTACTGAAGGATAAACATTGCCATTGTGTAGCAGAACAGCTTTCAGGCTTAACATTGATGAATCAATGAGAGACGGCACTCTTCCAGGTTGTGATCACAACCCAAGGCTGAGAACAATCCTTCAATGTCACAACAGAAACAGAGACTGTTGACTTGTGCAAAAAATTTGGTTATATCACGATGTCGGCCTCAAAACACAGAAATTTTCATACCTGGTGACAGCAAACACCATTCCTGCTTTTGCTTTTGACAGACCCAAATCTCTGACCAAATCATTCAATTCGGACTGTGTTATCAGATGTGGATCGCCTGATGAGCACGTTTCAATATCCGAGTCAATGTCATTGTCAGTACCCTACATTGCAGTTTCTTCATCTGGTTCGTCTAAGGTCCAATCCTCTGGTGGTTTCGTAATTGGAATCAGACTGACAGCACATGTCGCACAGCAAATGTGAGGTGCCCATTCCTTGTCTTGATCACCAATTTTGCAGCCGAAATACAGATGATAAGCTTTCTTCACAAGAGCAGTCATCCAACGTCTCTGAGGCACAAGTGCATATTTGCCACAGATCTAGCAGAATGTATCGCGGCTGTTATGACATTGATGAGACATATTGCCCGACACCAAAATGTCTATAGCATCAAGCTTACTTACTTTTATATTGCAACAGATAATATACTTTACTATACTGATACTATACATACACACTGACTATCTATATAAACCAAATAAGCAGGATCGGTATATACAAGCCACCTGTATAGCATGCTGAGACAGCGTCAAGCTCGTTTAGACCTTCCCAGGATGTCAACTTCCACAGAACAGCTTGCAACCTGGCCTGATTCCATATCTGGACATGCACATGCTGCATAAACCATTGTTGATAAGTCACTTACGGAAGCAAAAATGTTTGGATACAAATATAAGAAAAAATCATGACAAAACTGAAACGGTATTTGATTTTTGATGTGATATTCATGATCAGTGCCCAAAAATCTATAAGAAACACCCAACAGTGTTCAAGAAGCAAAAACTTTGTTGTGCAGTGCATTTAATTGATTTAATCGATTGAAACATTAACAAATACCATATTAAACCCAAATATCGGTATTTAGCAATGTATTAAAAAGCTCTTAGGTAAAAATAATAAAGGTGATTCTAATATCCAACTATTACCATTGTGGCAGACGGCCAGGACCCTTAACTGGTTGGGACACCTTCTTAAACAAAGGACAGGGGGAGAGAGCATGCACGGGGCATATCTCCTCTGGAGCTGTAGATGGTAGCACCCCCGAGATGCAATGGTGCCTCGGATTCCCACAGGGAGTTGGAGTTCAGCACAGCAACTTCTGCCTCACCTAGACGTGCTTCTACACCATGCTAATGGGCTACCAGAAGTAAACGTAAAAAATGTAAACTAAGCCTGCACTCCACTGAGTACCAAGAATGAAGTCTGGAGCTGTAGATGTTTGAAATAGTAACAGTAACTACAGGAACACCCTGGCGTGACTCTACACTACATTATGGAAATGTTAAAATGTGTTTTTCATATCTGTCCAACTCCAGTGGAGGTTAAAAAAGCTTAAATGACAAATGCCCAATATCATATTAGATGACTAAATTCACATTACTGATTTAGAGACACGGGTGTAATCCAAACTGAGATTACTGTAACAGTTGGCCTTTCTTCTTAATTTTTACAGCAAAAAAGCCATCAACTTGCACAATGATAATTGGAAATGAACTTACACATTTGAATAGATTTTTAAAAGCTATGTTAAATGTAAAATGTTTATGCACTCAGAATCTGCTGTAGATGCAACTAGCAGAGATATATAACTATCACTCCAGTAGGTTGCCTATAAGTCCACATTGCAAAACCAAAGGAAATGATTTCCAGGCGATGTAAGTGACTTTCTGATCTTTTTCAAATTAATACTAAAGCTCATCTTCAGTAACAATGTTGCCTTTGCAAACAGACTGTAGGATGATTAAAGTTCAGGTTAAGGTGGAGCACAGAAAGCCATCTTCAGCAGAAATTACACAAAACATAGGCATCTGTAATGATTGACTGCATATATATTCCAGTCTTGATCTGTTGCATTGAAAAATACACAACTTTTAGCAAGCACTGTGAATACAGTAAATGACCTAAACTCCTGTTATCTATGCAAAAGCACATTATTCTCAACATTATTACAGTATCTTATAGTACATGGTAGTGCTTGGAAGCACTGGGATTGCAACTGGTAATACTGTAATTTATTAAGCAGGATTAGGGAATGAATTAACATTTAAAGTAATCTGTTTTTGTTTATTGTTGGTTTTCTTTATGCTACAAATACAATTTTTTTTTTACAATTATGCAATACTTTTTTATTTGAAAGACATGTTTAACACCTCATGTTTTCTTAGCACTGACTGAAAGAGTCAAAAACTGAATCAAGAAATGGCTAACTCTAGAAGGAAATTTCAAAGGAACCAAGATAATGACACACACAGAGAATGATGGAGTGTGGGTTTGAACATGAAGCAGTGATGCAGCAATGTTGACCACTGCACCACCCTCATTTACTACAACTAGCAGATCATTAATCCAAATACAATTCAGTTCAATTTATTTTTATTATGTGTACTTTTTGGGTTCAGTGTGATATACAATACTTATGAAAATGTGCAACACAAACAAAGAAATGTATACATTATATACCGACACTAACATATATCTACCCATCTACCTATAATGTATATATACACACCATACATGGTGAAAGAACACACAAGATGGCATATTGTGGAAGGCACATGCTTAAGTGAAGAGCAAAGCCTGGACAAGGTAGACCCAACAATGTATGCAAATGTGAAAATAAGCAGTCAGCTATCTATAATATCAACAATTAATATTGTATTATGACTCTATATCATTATTGTTTTAGCATTTATATAGAGTTATAATACAGTGCTAATTATATGATGCTACTAAATCAATGCCATCCCTCACAAAATAATACCACAGCACGTTTCTGCGTGGTCACTCATACTGAGAGAATTCCTTTCAAAGAAAAGCATCTCTTTCTCCCCACCACTACATCCTAATGATAAATGCCTTTAGGAAACATTTACCAAGTAAGTGATGTGTTCATTTTTTTTTTTTTTTTTGGTTATCTGCAAAAAATATCATCAATTACTTTGGTGCAGTACCCCAACATAAATTTGTTAGGGTTTCCACTTCTTCACTGTTTAGCCTAAATAGAAGAAGACTAGTTTGAGAACAACAGAGCGTTTTAAAGAATAGTTATTGGAAAGGCTGTGATCTAAATA
Organism: Polypterus bichir lapradei; assembly: GCA_026402145.1. Lineage (NCBI taxonomy): Eukaryota > Metazoa > Chordata > Cladistia > Polypteriformes > Polypteridae > Polypterus > Polypterus bichir. The sequence continues at coordinate 29,210,328 of JANRMT010062792.1, read as the reverse complement.
TCATAAGGAAAAATGATGGAGATCATCAAAACAAAAACTGAGAGCCAAAATTTATAGTTGAAAAATACATTGCAACAATTTATCTGTAACTAATTAGTTCTTTACCTACATAATTTAACAAGGAATTATTTTGTAAGTTTTTAATTTTAAATATCCACATTTGTTCAATAATTATTTTGTTCAATAATGGTTTTATTGTGTTGATAGCACACATATCATTTACACCAGGTCACATGCCCACCAATGGGTGCCAACAACAATATTTATTTACATAGTACATTTTTATACATGGTGTGTCGATCAAAGTGCTTTACAAGATGTCAAAAAATAATTACAAGCAAAGAAAAACAAATTAAATTAGATAAGAATAATAAATAAATAACAAAAAAATAAATCATACACAGTTATATAAAATCGATATATAGAATTGTTTATTAAAGCTCTAAATGTAAGTCTAATGATAAGATTAGAAAAGGGAATTAAAGAAAAATAACTCTCTAGATAAGCTGGAGAAAAAAAACAAAATCTGTAGGGGTTCCAAGGCCAAAAGACTGGCCAACCCCCACTGGTTATTCTACCGAACATAAATGTTCTTAGGTAGTTCTTTATTGTTTTTTAGGCTTTGTCTTGGAGGATTCAATGCAATGGGACTTTTGGAAAGTTAGGGTATCTGCTTTCATTCAGGCATCACAGACGGCTGCACAGGACTTTGGTCAAGTGATGATGAACACCTCCACAGAAAAACTGGTAAAGAAAACAGAGAAAAGTCGAGATTAGTAATTCACTTAAAAATAGGGTAATTCTGTGCATACCTAATTTATAAGGAGCAGAACTGAAATGTAGCTACAAAAAAGCAGTTTTTTGGAGTTTTTTTCTTTTTCTAATTTATCACAGCGTTAGCTTGGCAAATCTCTGTTGGTAAAGTATTGCAGATTTTTAGTGCATAACACGAGAAAGTTGCTTCACCACTTTTTTTATAGTAAGCAGACTACCATTCCAAGATCTACGGTTACAATTGTAGAATGTAGATGGACAGGAATTCCAAAGTATAGAAAGGAGACACTTTATTTAAAGCTTTATATACCATTATTAGTTTTTAACATTGGTTCTAAAGGCCACATGTAACTACGCTAAAACTGGTGAGATGTGCACAGATTTTGTTTTTCTGATTAAGATTCTTGCTGCTTCATTTTGAACTTGCTCAAACTGACTGATGTCTTTCTTAGGTGTTCCAGTTAGGTGTGCATTATGGTAATCAAGTTGACTATATACAAGAGCATGCATTAATTTCTCAGGATCTTGTGTTGTTATCGTGAACAACCAACTTAGCCACACTCCAGCAAGAAATGACAGAAGGTGGCAGCAACCATAAAGAATAAAAAAAACTCAATGACAATAAAAAGCACTGAACCTTATATAAACTAAAGTAATACTGTCAAAAGTCACATGCCTGTATAAAGCACCAGAGAACACAAAACTGTAATTTACAGATTCTAGTCTGGCACAAATCACTTTTATTTCACTCTTCATTCTGAGCTCTAAATTCTATGTTATTGCTCAGCTTCTGAACCTCATCCTTTAGTCCAATTTTTAATAGCTGTAGTTCCATATAATATTCTTTTTATATTCTATTTATGATTATGCAACATGTACGCTGTGCTGTGGACTGTAGAATTTTTCTGCTAATAAAGATGTGATTTGAGTAAGAGCTTAAACTTTGAAGTCTGCATTGGTCCTGTGACTCTGCATAAAAAAATTAAGAATTAATTATCTGTTTGGATGGAACCATAAAATATGTCCTGCATTGTAACAGCTCTTGGACTGGTCATTCAGCCTAGCAAAGCGTGTTCATTTCTATTAACATAATGTTTACAAGATATTGTTAAGTCTTCACTGTATTGTTTTTAACTACGCTACTTGTTCAATGTATCTAAACTTCTTAGTTCAAATGAAGTTTGCTAAATAAAGTGGTGTACCAGCACTGTATAAACCTAAGATTGGCAAGTGTTTGATAGCATAAGGTCATGACCAACTCAAAGTCTCATTGTACTTTAAGTTTACAAAGTATTATTCCCATGTTATATTATGCACATTGCAGTTGGACCATGTTGTTACATGATTAGATTTTTTCTTTCTTACTATCCCAATGTCATTAAAAATAGATAGATAGATAGATAGATAGATAGATAGATAGATAGATAGATAGATAGATAGATAGATAGATAGATA
>JANRMT010062792.1:29116470-29198096 GCA_026402145.1 Polypterus bichir lapradei | reverse complement strand
ATAGATAGATAGATAGATAGATAGATAGATAGATAGATAGATAGATAGATAGATAGATAGATAGATACTTTATTGATTCCAAAGGGGAAAATTGGTTGCAGAACTTTTGGGCACTGCCTTACCCAAAGTAACACTTAATAAACTCCAAAAAATAAACAATTTGCAAATAAACAAGTCACAATGGAACAATGAACAAAGTGAGCACACAAAAGAGAAAATAAATTTAATAAAATATATTAAAAAAACAAAAATCTAAAGTTTTTCTGGGCCTACATTTATTTTATTTCATCATTGCTGATCAGATGGCTTGCCCACTTTTCTATCTTTAATCACTCCTGAAATTCACTTCCATATTTTTCGCCTTCATTCTCTGACTTCCTCAAGCCAAATGATATCTTGCCACAACTTTATGAGTCCTTAAACCCCTAAACTAGAGGTGAATATAAACCACATTTCTGGAATTCTGTGAGCAGAATTGCTTCAATGTTCATGGTCAATGATCTGCTGCATCACCTGACTTCTACTGATGTTCAGATGGTGGACAGCCATCCTGGAACTATCCTGTAAGATATCTTGATAAACTTGGGAATCCATTCTCCCCTTGATAATGGCAAGCTGTCCAGCAAAGCAGCCCCAAATCATGATGCTCCCATCACCATACTTCAAGGCTGAGGTGATGTTTTTATGTTTGTATGCTGTGCTCATTTTATACATACTGTTGCATATACTTTCTGAATAATTCAAACAGTTTTATCATAAAACATTTTCCCAATGGCACTGAGGATTGTCAAGATGGTCTTTGAAAAAGTTTAAGTGTTCAGAATTTTTTTTTTTTTGGGAGAAAAATGTTTTCCTTCATGGTGTCCTGTTCAATGTTTTGTGCATGGTAGACTCATGAACAGAGATGTTAACATGTTCCAATGATTCCTTCAAGCCTTTCGCTCTTACTCCAGGGTTCTCCTTACCTTATTGGGCATTTTGCTTTTTACTTTTCTAGTCATCTTGGCTGGGGGCTACTTCTATGTACAGCAACCACAGTACTAAATACTCTTCGTTTGTACATAGTTTCTCTAACTGTGGACTAATGAATGTCTAAACTCTTTGAAATTACTTTGTAATGCCTTCCAGTTTTATGCAAATTCTTGATCATAGATATTCTGAGATATATTTTTTTGCTAGGCATGCTTCATTTTGAGGTTAAATAACAAACCCAAAATGTTTGCGTCTTTTATTATAGGTCAAACAAACTCTAAACCACACCTCCAATATTGTTTCATTGATCAGACTCCAAGTTTGGTAACTCCTGGCTTCAAATAGGTTTTGTAGAAGTTATCAGCTTAGAGGTTCCCATACTTCTTCCAACCTACACTGTGAATGTATGAATGTTGTATTTAATATGTAGAAGAACAATACAGTAATTTATGCATTATTCGTTAAAACAGATTTGTTCATTATTGTAACTTAAATGATGATCAGATTATATTTTAACACAAATTTATAAATAAATGCAGTTATTTCCAAAGGGTTCACACTTTTTTTCTTGCCACTGTCAGAAGATTCAGGCTGATATAGTCATATTTGGATCAATTCCAAACAAAAGAAAAGAACACAATTTTTTTTTGTAGCAAATGGAGGAGATTATTCTTAAATAGCTCAAAACTTAGCAAGGGGTGTTATTCTAAAGTACTAAAGCTCAACAACCAAACAAAAAGGAAAAACAAATTCAACTTCATTAGACTGGAAAAAGTCAAAAGTGTAATTTATTATTCCTTAAATTAAATTGCTCAAGAAACTTTTTTCTTTCCATTATTGTCACAAAGTGCAGTCAGTTCCTATATAATTTAACTACTGACACCATGTGACTATTACTCCCCGAATTCACATACACTAAGGCAAATGCTCCCTAGTGATGTATGGTATCATAGCCACCAAGTTTCCAAACCACAAAATTTAATGTCATCATAAATACACAAATTAAAATTAAGAAAAACAAAAACATCATATTAAAGAATAAAATGTCCACGATTTCTTTTTAATTTCTGACTTAAATATCCCTGGCCTTTCCTGAGTTGTCTTCTTGGTTTTCCATTGGTTTATTTTACCTCGTGTCTAGCACCTTGCTGGGCTCTGTCTGCTTTTAATGAAATCTGATTGAAACACATTTGGAAACTGGGACCAGTTTCAGAAAACATGTCAGCCCTATTAATGACATAGGTCTTTATGATGAATAATGGGATATATGGCTCTTTATCTACAGTGCCACTTGTGCAGAGAGCTCCCTTTGATTATGTTGCCAAATCATTGACGCTTGTATGTTCACAGGCTGGTGTGCTTTTTCCTCTTTCTTTCAGATCTGTCCTTTTAATTAGACATCTGCATTCTCTGACGGGTCGACAGAATGTGCCTCTTTTAAGTGCTCTACTAGGGGCTTGGCTAGACCCCGGTTGATGCTCCTTCCCTGGAGAGTGAACAGATGCAGCATTTCAACATTACGATTTGTAGTCTTTCAGATACTTAATGATGGGGATGTAAATAATTTATTAAATAAATTATTTGACTCCGTACAAAAAAACTGAAAATCAAGGAATTTTAAACAAATACTTCAAACATTGCCTTACTCTTAAAATAAATCTCTTTGATGAAATGGTAAAATTATCCTTTCTAGGTTTACAAATTAGGGACCATTCAAACCTATAATTCTGTGATTTGGAGCATAGAATGGTAATGTACCTTGGTTAGCTAGATGTTCTTATTATTTTAATAAAGGAATCATAGGAAATTGTTATAAAATGTTTACACTATTTGAACACAATCTCTTCAACTATAAGTATATAAAGCACATTAAATTTTAGAAAAGTGTTTTTCGTAGTACTGCTTCAAATTGAGGCAAAACAAAATCACTTTTATAATACTAATCTTTTTAATTACTCTCTAAGGCTGCATTTCATTCAGCTCTGCCAGAAACCTGCTTTTTTATAAATATAAAAACTTTAGATGTTTCTCCTGAACTTTAATATAAATAAGGCTTTTCAGTTACACTGCCTAAGTAGGTCAGTCTTAATGTAATCCTTTTGCTTACGTAAATTTAAAAATACATTTTCATACGTGTCTATATTTTTTTGATTCTGTTTTATTCCTGGTGGTAGTTATGGGGGACGCTTTTTGCTTAGTCACTGATTACTCATTCTCTTCTAGTCATTAAAGAGTGAACAGTCTTAAAATAAGTACATTAGTAGAGTAGTCTTTTTCTTCATCTAGTTCCTACAAAACATAACACATAAAATTAAGGTGTGAAAAAAAAACATTGAACATTTGGCAGTTTCAAAACATCAGTCATTATTTATCTATGAGTCACTTTTCCCTATCTTAGGAAACGGAATCTCATAAGAACAGTGCTGCCCACTCTGTTCTACAATGGCGTTCTGTCTAGCTTCAAATGAAGGCAACCCACATAAAATAATTACTAATATATGCATTGTTGTGATGAAGGTCCTTTTAACAAAACAGGCATTGTACCATATTTATTAAAAATAGGTGGGTGAGTCATAAATAATAGTAGATTTTTTGAATTTTTCTTCATTGTAAGACAGTCCTAGTGTATAAAGCCATATTGGCCAGTTAGCTGCAAACTGTATTTGTAAAGCTACTGTTGATATCTACTAGCAGAATTAGAATGTAATTTCCAGTAATTAAAACTGTAAATACCAGGAAATGTATTTTAATATTTTATTTGCCTCATATCGTACATTTGAACATTTACCCTTTGAATGTTTAAAAGATTGTTATTACATGTACAATACAAAGAGATCAATGCTTTTATACAATGGCTTGTAAAAATGCTTGAATGAATTTACATGAAGATTTTAATGGTGTGCTGAGAAACAGATAGTACAGCAGTACATATCGTGGCAGGGATACCCTTGCCTGGCTAGGGTACTGTACTACACTAGGGGTCAGCACTAAAGGTGTTATATTGACAGAGAATGCTAGTGGGGAGCAGACCTTTTCAGCTGCAGTACATAAAAGTCACTCAGAGACTTCTGGGAGGTGCACTGTTTAGATGTAGAGGTGTCCTAGAAGTATTTTCCAGTAGGCAGAAGTGGTGTCAGAAGTACTCCCAGGGCCTCCAAATCCAAGGGCTTTTTTGGGAAGGAGGAAGAGGATGACAGCTTGTTGTGGAAGAGAAAGACTTAGAGAAAGGAAGGAGAGAAATAATGTTATACATTTAAATGGGGAGCCTTGGAAAGTTAAGTGTAGGTAGTGTGAGAAAGGCATAGTCTTTATTATTTCTTTTCTCTTTCCTGTTTTGTATTTTTCACTCTTTCCTTTACAAACCTCCGGTATGTGCTTATTTTGTTAATAAAATTGTCTTATTACTTTCCTAGAATATGCTATTGTCTTTCAGGATATGGGGTTTTGCTCCAGAGTATCCTAAATATGTTTCCTAATGAATCCATGGTAATTTAGAGATATTTCAGGTTCTTTTGCCGGAAGTGATTATGACATCAGCTTGGTCTAAGGTTTATTTGGGAGAGAGCAGTAACAGTATATTGTTTCACTTTCAAAACCTGACTGAAATACCTTTCTAAAAACAACATTTATAGGGGAGCAGATTGAAGCGATAAACAGGTTGTTATCTATATTTGTACATCAAACACAATTACATTCTTAAAACTGTGAGGTTCTTTAAATAAACATTGACACATCAAAGGGTTGGAACATTTTAATAGACAATTTCCTTATCTCTATGTTTTTACATCAAAGAGTTAAATTATATTGTTTTATTACTAAAGTGTCCTTCCACACCACATTGGATATGAAAGTTTTATGCATTTTGTAAACATTTACAGTTTTACCTAATTTTGCTTCATTTTGAAGTTTATGGGCTTTGTTTAGAGGAGGGGGTTTAAAAAATAGAAGCATAGTTGGCTAACATTAAAGACAGCATTTAAAATGATTGAATGTATCTACTCTTTTATATTACTACTATCTGTGTAAGCATGTGCTGTAAAAAGCCCAGGGTCCTAGAAACTATTGAAATCGTCAGGAAAAAAACCTGAAATGTAGAGATGTCAGGTAATTGAAAGGAACTACTCTGGGCATCTCTCTCCTAGGAGGCTTTGTTTTGCTGACGTGCTTGCATCACTTGTGCATTAGCAGTGAGAAGAAAAGTAAAAGGTATACTGTTTTACTGATATTAGCAGCTAAGCGACTTTGTCTTTCTTCTGAGGTTTCGTTTTGCCGACGTGCTCGCCTCACTTGTGTATTAGTGGAGGGAGGAAAAGTAAAACTGATACCATTTTGCCGAAGTTAGTGGTTAAGCGACTTTGTCTTTCTTCCTGAGGTTTCTTTTGCTTAAGTACTGGCCCCACTTATGTTATTAGTGGTTAAGCAAGTTTTCTATTTCCTCGGAGTTGAACTCCTTAACGTGACTCCACCTCTCACTTCCGGGCCGGACAGATACACACATTTCCACGCATAGACCTTTATATATGAGACTAGGGAGCCAAGCCCCCTGGTGCCTTTGGCGCCCAACCCCCAGTTGCAGCCAAAATCACGAAATTCTATAAATATGTAAAAGAAAAATTATTATTTAAAAGAGTAAAAATCATAAAATGAGAATAAAATATTTGCTCTCTTACCGATTGGAGTATTTCCGTTGAGGTCCACTATGCTCGATGAGTATTTATAAGAGACTAAATAAACGATCCATTCGTTTTAACTGACATTCTTGTAGATAAAAAAATGACTCATTTAAATAACAGGTTAAATCATGTAAAAACTAATAAGTAACCTTTCTAGATGGTTCAAAGAGAAAATATCCTTCATTTCTATATTGTTCTCATTATTGTCTAAAACCTTTTAGGGAAGACAGAACAAGCCACCAGTATTAGCATGAAATGAGGTTTTCTTGTATTCGGTTTTATACCTATGACCAGCCAAGAATAAGGCCCAATGCTGCATGCATGATTGAAGATAGAGACCAATCGTTGATGATCAGTAATGAGGGTAAACTCTCTACCATATAGATACTGGTTAAACTTTACACCCCACACTAAACTTAACACCTTCTAGTCTATTTGAGCATAATTTTTCTCAGCCTGGGACAGTAAATGAGAAGCAAATGGACTAGGCCTTCCACTGTCATCACGCATCATCAATATTACTGCTCCGATGGCATGTGGCGAAGCATCACAAGCTAGCCTCACTGGAAGCACTGGGTTGAAATGCATTAGCACTATGTCAGAAGTAACCCTTTTGCCTTTCAAAATGCATGTGAAATGCATTGTGCTCTTGGAACTCCCTGTAAAGCCTTGTTCATTGCACGTTGCCATCTTGCAGGGGCAGAGGCAACTTCAAACACTAATCTATTATAATGATAGAGCCTCTTAGTTGTATTTATTGTCAGAAAACCCTTTAAATCTCTGCCTTCATTTGTAGGTCTGCCTCAGCTAAGTCTATTTTTGAAAAGCGCTGAAAGATTGGCAAAAATGTCCTCAATTCTTGGCAACAGGTACTGCTGTGCCTGCAGCACTGGGTTAATAGTGACCTCAAAGTCTCTACATAATCTAATGGTGCCATTTCTCTTTGTTAGTGGAATAATTGGTGTGGCCCATGGCATCCAGTCCACCTTTGACAATATACCATCTGCCTCTATGCGATTGAACAAATTTTCTACTAGCAGTTGTAGGGTATATGGTATTGGGCGAGCTTTGTGAAAGTGAGGAGTGGTCCCTTGTTTAAGCACAATTTTACCTTTGATTCATTGTAATGCATCAATTTATTCTTAAAGATTGGGACAACCTCCTTCAGGATTTTATCTGACCTTGCCTCCATAGAGGGTGACACAACAGGGGCTATTTGTTGGCTTTTCAAATTTTCTCAGTTAAGTTTTATCTTCCTTAGCCAGTACCGCTCCCATAAGGGTGCACCTTCCTTGTTTATAATATACAAGTCCATTAATTCCTCTTTATTATTACACTTAACTGTCATTGACAATACTCCTATAGGCTCAATTTTCTGAACTGTTTTACCAAAGACAGATTCATATTGCTTCTGTGACATCACACAGACTGCTAATCCAGTATCCAGCTCCATTTGCACTGTTTTCCCATTTAGCTCAGGGTTAATCCAGAAAACTTGTTTATCCTTGCATTGGACATTAAATATCTGAAAGTTGGCCAAAGACCCTTTATATTTGGTCTCAGATGCATCTTCTACATTGTGAACATTTTTCTTGTCTTGGGGCATTGTTTTATCTGGTACACTGGCTTTTTGTCTTTGTGGCACAGCAAACTCTTTAAATGTACCCTGTGTTGTGGCATTTTCTACCCACTTCATTTCTGAATCTGCACTGAAGGGGTTTGTGAGACCTACAGCTGCAACGGTAACACAGTTCATGCTCTGCACACTTCTGTGTGGCTCTCCACAATGCTGCAAGTTTATTCACACATCCAGCTTTTGCTCCACTCTGCAATTCTGAAGTATTTTTGTTTCCATTGAGACAGCAATCTCCACTGCTCATTGCAAGGTCAGCTCTGCCTCGGTCAACAGCCTCTTCTGAATCCCTTCATTTAGAATGCCACAAGCTAAGCAGTCTTGTAATGCGTTGTTCAAGCCATTCCTAAACTGCCAGTACTCGGATAGTTTTTTTTAGTTCTGTGACATAGGTAGCAATCGACTCCCCCTGGTTCTGATTCAATTTGTGAAACCTAAAGCACTTTTGGTGACAAGTGGTTCTGCACGACTATCACAATGTCAGTGAAACTTTCGTTAGTTGGTTTCTCTGGGGCAGTCAAGCTGCACAGCAGACAATATGCCTTTCCTCCCAACATGTTTATCCTTGTCTATATAATTAGCAGTGAAGTACTGTTCAAGCTGCTCGACGTATACATTCCAATCTTCTGTGGCAACTCAAAAGAGTCAGTTTTACTGATGTATGCCATGTTGCGACTCTACTCACTCAGGGAGCAATACGTTTTGCAGGCTGCAACGTAGAGTGCAATACAAGAACTTTTCTGATGTTTCTCACTGCGATACTTGCACGTGGAGTGTTGGAGTATGTTCTGTGTCCTCGTCGCTACTGTAACATCTTGTCTTTTTATATACAGACAAAGATAATACCTTCTTTACTATTAGAAAGAACATGGAAAAAAGCACCACCCACCTAAAGGCATATCTAATCAAAACAACTGGTCGGGGCAGACATACAGTATATAACTTTCAGCTTCATTGCCTGGTTTAGTAGTCTGACAACCCAAGGTTCCGGCTGACACAGATGATTTTTTAAGTGTGTGTCAGAGGACAATACTGAAAAAAACTGTATGTCATCTCAACTAATGACAGACACCATTACACTCAGGACGTAACTTCATTAAATAGGGGAGTACATTTGCTTTAAAAACTCACACAAATTGCTTCAGAAATTTCTTTCCTCCCAGTCCCATATGCCTTTCTAAGAATGAATATTTTAGTTAATAAAAATTCCAGAAGTTTAGAGTGTTTCTATGTATCATGTCATAATTTTAGGTAAAAACGAACTATCAAATTAATAAAAGTAGTTAACAGTAAATCTATTTTTCAAATTATGTAAATAGTTTAGAATTCCTGTGCAAGTGTTAACCTGTCTCGTCTACATTGGTTTGTTTTAATTAATTTCTGTCAGTTATTGGCTGCAACAGAGAAGGTTCATTTTATTTTTTCTTATGTAAAACATAATGGGTCAATGTCCTGCACGGGACAACAGCCCAAAGTTGGACCAACACCAAACAAGCACACCCACATGGTGCGAATTTAATGGTCCAATTAAACCTACAGGCACATCTTTTAGGATGTGTTAGGAAAATTGAAACTGACTCCTGAAAAACTGAGGACAAAAACAAAGACCAGACTAGTATTTGAACCTAGTCTTCTGGGGTTAATACGGCAATAGCATATTTGTAACTAGATTAAAATTAAGCATCAAATTACATCTAAATAAGCACTGAATAGTTTTGAAGAGACACCCCACACATTTGTCAGAATACCCTGTGCTGAATTGCTTAGGCTACTGCTTGTGCACACAATACAACTTTCCTTTGGCCCCACCTCTCTTTCTGATTTGCCTGTCATTAGAAATTATTGCTCAGTAATGAGATAAATGAGAGAATGCATATGAACATTCATGCATCTGATCCTGTTGGCATTGCGTGGTTTAGTAATTGTATTCTTTTGAGTCATGTGTTCCATATCTTTTACGAATAACAGAAAAAAGAAAACAGATATTTATTTCAGCAGAAAAAATAGTTATTCACTGCAATTCAATACTTTTTATATACTAAATGCTGCTTAGACAATAGCTGCTATTAACAAGATTTCAGAATGCTTTTAGATTTCATTCTACTGTAAATTAAAGGATGGCAACTAAATAAGTAAAGTAAAATACAAACAGTTGAGATAATAAAATAGATCAACATTAAAACAAGTTTAGACCTTTCTAGAAAGAGTTATATGTTGAATCTTACCTGGAAGGACACATTGACTTTGTGAAAAGGTGCTACATCCATCTGAGATAATGCAGGGTATCATTGAATAATTAATTTGAGCAGAAATCTCCTCTTCATATTGTATTTGAAGAGACAAGAGGAAACACACTTTCACACTTCAATGAGCTTTTGACCTTTAAAGACAGATTAATTTATTTTTCCTAATTTGTTATTTTGAAGTGTGGATACTGCATACTTGTTAGTATCGTGAAAATATCCCATTATTCACAGTCTTTCATTTTTTTTATAATCATTCCATTTAGTTTCAGAAATATTCTTTACTTAATCATGCTTTATAGTTCAACTACTTTCAAAATAATGGCATATTAGTCAATGTGGGAAAATATACTAACACAGTAAAAAGCTCCAAAATCATTAATTTGCAAATAAAATGTGTCATGAATTAACTGATTTAGAGGGTCTGGCTGTAACCCTGTGTGCAGCTATGTTATTTGTGGAAGGAAAAAGCACCTGATGTGTTAAGAAAGAAAGGCTCAGGAAAAAATGGAAGATACTGAACAACTAGGATATCTTTCAGGTCCAACACACAATAGTTTTTTTTAATTTGTTCATAAGGCCAGTAAAGTAGTTTACTAGTAATTTTTTTCATGATAATATGATTTTCTCATGATAATACCTGTAATATTACAACTGATGATATTATTGGTAGATAATATAACTGCTTCCCAATTCATTACAAAGGATGTCAGGGCAGATGTCAACTACATGACTGGAGAGCAAATCTCAGATGTGATCTACTAGTGTATATTGATGACCAAACATGTTTATAATTATAGTTGCTATGATGGTAAAACCGTCTACAGGCAGCAAAGAAGGGAATTTTGTCTATTTGTTGCTCAGATTTGTCTATTTGTTGCTTGAAAACTCATGAACCACTGGGCCTTGAACCTTGATCTTTGACTTAATAGAGAGCGTATGACCTGATATCTGTAACACGGCCCAAGAACTGGAGGTGCGGACTGCCACACTCACATAATTGGGGTTTGGGCCCCCCTTGTGATGACGCAGCAGTGCTCCCTGGCTGACAAAACACGTCTTGACATGAGCGGAGTTCACAACTGAACTGACTAACAGATTGAGACTGCTCTATAAATATGGTGGGTAGGAGGAAGAGCTGGAGTCAGGAACTGATGTGGCAAGAAGGGGAATTCTGGGTAGTAGAAATGATGGCATCAGGGTTGGCTGGAAGTGCTGTCAACAGTGGGTGGATCAATGGTGATGTCATTAAGAGTCACGGTCTTTGGTTGGTCTGCAGAGGAATAAGAGGAGATGCACCCTCATCCATGCTGGAAAAAATATTGCTCAATTTCAAGGACCCAGACACCATCTCTGCAATATATAAAATTATTTTACAGTCCCTCCCTTTCAAAGATCCAAGAGGACACTGGGAAAAAGATATCTCAAATTAATATATCAGAAAAGGAGTGGAAAATAGCAATGCAGAGAATTCACTCGAGCTCCATATGCGCAAAGCATACAATTATTCAACTATTATATATTGAGCAAATGTTTCCAGGGCAAGATCCAACCTGCGAACGCTGCAATCAAGTCCCAGCCTCACTGGGTCACACGTTCTGGGCCTGCACCAAATTAACATCATTCTGGACCAAAATTTTTAATTACCTTTCAGACAGCCTTGGTCTCACAATCCCTCCTAACCCATTAACAGCTGTGTTTAAGGTTCTTCCAGATGGGTTTAAAGTGGAGAAAGACAAACAAACTGTGATTGCATTTACTACACTTTTGGCACGCAGACTTATTCTGCTAAACTGGAAGAATCCAAACTCTCCTCTTCTAAGTCAGTGGGAAACCGATGTTTTATACTATTTGAAATTGGAAAAAATCAAATACTCAGTTAGAGGATCTGTACAGATTTTTTTTCAAAACATGGCAGGATCTAATTAGTAATATTTTAGAATAAGCTCTTAAAGCAGAGAGGAAGCAATTATTTCCGTATTTCTTTTTCTTCTCCATTCATCTCAATTGGCTTATCAAACTCATCAATTTAGGTATGTTTACAAGCCTTACGTTTTACTCCGTTAGCCTTGCTCTCTCTCTCGGGGTGGGGGTCAACTTGTTCTCAATCCTACTTGTTGTAAAAATTGATGGATTTGTATGGAATGATTGCAATAAAATGAATAAAATTAAAAAAAAAAAAAAAAAGAGGAGATTGATCAGGTGAGAGCACCAAATCCCATTCTGGCTGACAAATAACACTTTTTGAGCCTGTAAACTGTCCCCCATGCGCACATATGTAATCTTTGTAACCTTATGATGCTTTAAGTGAAAATCACTGGGACATTAAGTGAGTAAAATTAAAAATCTCTGGTGTTTATACACTTCTTATTAATACGTATATACAAGATCTCAGAGTGAATGGGAAACATTGGAATCACATTTAAACGGACTAGCATTAAACTATTTAAATGAAATAGCCTTGTAAGTAGTATATTGTAGACTATTTGGGAAACTTTGTGGTCAGTTGGCCTAGATTGCTTTTTCATAAGAATTTTGGGCTCTTCAGGTTAAGTTTCCATAGAATTAGTATAAAATGTAAATCAATATTTTCACTTTTCTCTCTAAACTGCCACATAACCTTAGTTTAATATACCTTACTATCTGCTTATTAGTGTAAGGCAATTTTTGGTATATTAATATACATACAGATACACACTATGGTCTGAACACACATCAGAATGACAAAAAAGGAAGAAAATGAAAAAGAATGAAAACTTCTGACTTTGGCAGGCACAGTCACAGTGAGACATTATGCAGGCATATTGCAGTTGGTATAAAGGAGCCCTAGAAGTATTTCTTGACAGATGTATGTATTTTCATGTGTATTTGTAAGTACATATTACAGAATTAATGTACTGATTATTGCAGTGATATTGCATGATTAAGCTTTACTTACTCCAAGGAGCTCCGTGAACAAACACCCAGGGCATGAAAATGTATTCCCCCCCCCCTTCCTGATTTGCACTAGTATTGTAAATGTTTAAGCCTGAGTGCTTTCACACCAAATGAAGCAGAGATTTCAGTACTCACAAAGGGACTCTCATATTGTTCTGCAAAGGCCATTGACAACATCAGACTCTGCAGTGATATGGAAGAATTCTTCAGAAAACTCTGACTAAAAGAATTTTTCCACAAGAAAGAAAATGGTAACACACAGGAACCAACAACAAGCAGTTACAACAACCCCACCAGTAAATCCACATGGACACCAGAAGTTGGCAGAAACTCCACCCTGGATAATTATACAGTATAGACTGCTTCCGACAGAGAGTGAAAACAGGGATCTTAAACAGGCAGCAAAATCGGATAGGAAACATTACTGGGGATGAGCGGAGAGCCATACATTCACTAAGGGAAAATACAGAAATCATTATCAAACCAGGAGACAAAGGGGGTGCTTTAGTCATCATGAACACATCAGATTATATACAGGAGGCACAAAGACAATTGTCCAATACTATGCATTATTACAAACTTTAGCAAGACCCAACAGATCTCTACAAAAAGGAACTAAAAAAGATAGTAAGTAGCTTTTCTCTTGACATCAGGGATCATGTAAACAGTGTAATTCCTGAGAACCCCAAAATGGGTTACTTCTACATGCTTCCTAAAATCCACAAAGAAGCGAACCCAGGAAGGCCTGTCATCTCAGGAATTGGCTCCCTTACAGAAAAGGTTTCAGGTTGGGTGGAGCACATCCTTAAACCCCTCGCCCGCAACACAACCAGCTATATCCAGGACACCACTGACTTCTTAAAAAAACTGTCTGCTTTAAGCCCCTTACCTGAGGGAACCTTACTGGCCACAATGGATGTTGAGGCACTGTACACAAACATCCCCCATGATGATGGCATATTGGCATGTGAAACGTACCACAGACAACATGATTTACCCACAAAGTCAGTAATGGAAATGATAAAATTAACTCTGACACATAATTTATTTTCATTTGGAGAAGAATTCTAATTGCAGCAAGTGGGGACTGCAATGGGCTGTCAGTTTGCACCTCACTATGCAAACCTATTTTTGGCAAAATTGGAGGAAGATTTCATGTCAATGTGAATCTTAAAACCAATGTTGTATCTCTGTTACATAGATGACATCTTCATAATCTGGACTTCCAGTGAGAAGGACCTCCTCCATTTTCACAATGAATATATTTCTTTTCACCCCAACATAAAGCTGAAGCTGATTAACTCAAAAACAGAAGTCAGCTTCCTTGACACCACCATTCAACTGAAATACAACACCCTTGTAACTTCTGTTTTTCACAAACCAATAGACAGATGGACCTACCTAAGAAGTGACAGCTTCCACCCCAAGCATATAAGGTGCTCCATTATTTTCAGCCAAGCAATACAGTACAATCGTATTTGCTCAGACCCAACAGACCGAGATCAACAAATGCAGGAGCTCAGACAAGATTTCATCAGACAAGGGTATACCCCCAAAACGACAGACACTCAAATAAGAAGAGCTACTGCCATACCCAGAGACAACCTTCTGGAATATAAAAACAAAGACAACAAGAACCGCATCCCCCTTGTTGTCACTTACAACCCACATATTGAAACACTTTGAAAAATTATAAAAGAACTTCAGTCAATGCTAAACAACGACCAAACACTGAAAAATGTATTTCCTGAACCTCCCCTACTGGCATACAGACAACCACCAAACCTTCAGCAACTAATTGTCCGAAGCTCCCTAAATGAACCGACAGAAAATGGCACATATCCCTGCCTACAGAAAAGATGTAAAACGTGTGCCCACATTTATAATACAGACCGTATAATTATACCACACTGCCGACTTGAACATCACATAAAGGGATCATTTTCCTGCAAATCATCTACTGTGATCTACCTAATTCTCTGCATGAAATGTCCTGACACTGCACTCTATGTGGGAGAAACTGGACAAACACTACGCCAGATAATGAATTTACACAGATTCCATATTAAACATGGCAATACAGATGTTCCTGTAGCGACCCAGTTCAACAGCCATGGACACTGTGAGAGGGACTTTAAAGTCACAGTGCTTATGGGCAACTTCAGAACACAGCAAAAAAGAAAGAATGGGAAGTTAAACTCATGTTAAAATTTAATACATTACAACATGGCTTGAATAAAGACAAGAGTTTTATGGCCAGGTATGAGGACTGTTTACATCTCTCAGACTGACACAGATAACCTGTCTACAGACCCATATTGTTTTGAAAAACTCATCACAAACTTCAAAGGACTTTGTTGGACAGTTATCTAAAGATCTTGACCATACATAGTTCTTCTCTCTCCTGTTAAATTAATCTTAGCCTGAATGAACCTATTAATTTTTTACATTTAAGATTTTTCCTTTAAAGATTTACCATTGTTGTTTCTTGTCCTAGTGTGTGGATATAAACACAGGAAACTCCAGTTTCTGTATTACATCTTGCCTGAAGAAGGTGCCTGAGTTTCCTCGAAAGTTTGCATATTGTAATCTTTTTAGTTAGCCAATAAAAGGTGTCATTTTGCTTGGCTTTTCTCGGGTATTCAACCAAAATCTAAAATCAGATAAAGAGGACCTATATGAACAATCAACACTTTTTTACATAAATCATTTGTGGGATGAACAAACATATCTCATGATAACTTGCACAGTTTAAAAAAGTAATTGTCTACTGATACTTAATAACTAGTTGTTACACTTTTAGCTGCAATATTACCACGAAAATCATTACTTCCCCTAATTTGTCATAGGTTTTCCACTGTATTGCTGAGGAATGTTTAGCCTACTCTATCTTGATTTTTTTTTTTTTTTTAATTCAGAGACGTTGCTAGATTTTTCAACATGAACTGCTCGTTTCAGGTCTTGCCATAGATACACTTTTCACTGACCTGCAGTTGATGCCTGCAACTCCTTTGGTATTTTTTAATATCCATTGTAACTTCCTGGATGACTTTAGAATACACTAGGTGGTGAATTAACTTTGGAAGGTTCGTCACTCCTGGAAAGATTCACTGCTGTTTAGAGATTATAGTACTCATTGTCATTTTAGGGAGTTTCAGGACCTTTAGAACTGGTTTTGCATCATTTTTCAGACTGATAGATAGACAACATAATTTATGCTGTTCTTCTGCATAGTTCGGTCAATGCTGTGCTGCTCCCTCACTTGACGGTCCTCAGGTTCTCCTTTATTTTTTGTTGTTACTATCATTTTTAATATAGCAGGGTTGGGTTGGGTTGTGTTATGGGGTGGTAGGATGAGTGCTGTGCACAGGGTTTTCCATATTGTAATTCCTGTCAGAATGGCTTATGTTCCATTTTAAAGTGCTTGCTTTCTATTTTTTAAAAATGTGATCATACACACACACAAAAAGTATTATACCTTCAGGATTTTCCTTTGATTGTGTACTTGTTTTCTGTTGGCAAGGGTCAAAATCAGTGAGGTTCATTTTAAACAAGGGTTTCTTTATCGTAGTTTTGTTAAGTCAGCTGACTATAATCATCCTTGTAATTGGTGTAAAATAGCAACAGTTTTTTTTCTTTTAAGAAAGTTGAGTATGATGACCTACTTCCATTCTGTGATGTCTGTTTTCCTCAGTGGGCCACGAGGAGCAGGACTAACACTCAGGCAAAGTGACACCATGTCTCATCACTGGTTGTCTTCTTATCCAGTCTAGGACGATGTAAAGCCTGACTGTATCATTGTTTCTCCTCTTACCACATGCCTTCACAGTGGATGCAACAAAACACTCACCAGGTTTGTCAAGTGCTGGTTTCATTAGAGAGAGATTCATTTTTGAAACAGTCCTGTTGTTGAATACATTTGTTGTCTCAATAAACATACTGTATTTCAGTTAAAAAAGAATGTGTTGCACACCAAATGCCCTTTATGTAATATTAAATTCTGACTAAAGACCTGAAAAAAATTCAGTGTCAAAAATTTGTAGAAATAGAGGAAATCAGGAAGACAGCAGATACTTTCTCAAGGCAATGTATAATGAAGGTCTTTCCAAGTAAAATAGTGTGAAAGAGCTATGCATTCTTTATTACATGATCATCTTAATTTTATGCTCAAAGACTTTCTTAAAACATTTGACATATTTGGAATGTTTACAACATATTTTACCTGTAACACACACTGTCCTTATAAAAGCTTTTTCCAATTTAGTGGAATAGCTGTAATTGCACAAAAAATGTACATGGCACTTGAGGTTTAAAGCAATCATAAGTATCTGATGTTGATGGATAATGACTGTAAGCTGATAAAACGCTGATAGTAGAAAAGCATAATGGTAACAACATGCAACAGATTGCCTTTTAATTCTGATTAATTCTCGTGTGTATTGCATCTGTTTAATGAGCTAAAATGTCCTTGAATGACAGACTTTTTTTTACTGTTCACTATGTATTAGCGTGATATGTAATATTTCAAGGAAAAAATAGTTTTCTGTAAAGTTACTACATGTAAATATCCTAGACATTTGGTGACCAACCCTCAACTGCTGTCACTTTTTAAGCAAGCTTACCAAATGCTGCTCAGTATAGTCTACTAATATTTTTGTGTTAAACTATAATTCAACTTTCAATCCCGGAAACTGTCAACTCTTTTCCACTAAAATGAAAAATGTCTCAGACCAAGCAAAAAACAAGTTATGCATATTCCATAAAGAAATTGCATTGAGTATATTATGGAAAATTGGGAAAAATGTTATTATGCTGTAATACAGTTGTGCTTGAAAGTTTGTGAACCCTTTAGAATTTTCTATATTTCTGCATAAATATGACCTAAAACATCATCAGATTTTCACTCAAGTCCTAAAAGTAGATAAAGAGAAACCAGTTAAACAAATGAGACAAAAATATTATACTTGGTCATTTATTTATTGAGGAAAACATATTTGTGAGTGGCAACAGTATATGAACCTCTAAGATTAGCAGTTAGTTTGAAGGTGAAATTCGAGTCAGGTGTTTTCAATCAATGGGATGACAATCAGGTGTGAGTGGGCACCCTGTGTTATTTAAAGAACAGGGATCTATCAAAGTCTGCTCTTCACAACGCATGTTTGTGGAAGTGTATTATGGCATGGCATGGCATCTGGACCAGGACGGCTTGCCTTCATTGATGGAACAATGAATTCTGAATTATATCCTAGAATTCTAAAGGAAAATGTCAGGACATCTGTCCATGAACTGAATCTCAAGAGAAGTTGGGTCATGCAGCAAGACAACAACCCTAAGCACACAAGTCGTTCTGCCAAAGAATGGTTAAAGAAGAATAAAGTTAATGTTTTTAAATGGCCAAGTCAAAGTCCTGACCTTAATCCAATCGAAATGTTGTGCAAGGACCTGAAGCGAGCAGTTAATGTGTGGAAGCCCACCAACATCCCAGAATTGAAGCTGTTCTGTATGGAGGAATGGGCTAAAATTCCTCCAAGCTGGTGTGCAGGAATGATCAAAAGTTACCAGAAATGTTTAGTTGCAGTTATTGCTGCAAAGGGGGGTCACACCAGATACTGAAAGCAAAGGTTCACATACTTTTGCCACTCACAAATATGTAATATTCGATCATTTTCATAAATAAATGACCAAGTAAAATATTTTTGTCTCATTTGTTTAACTGGTTTCTCTTTATCTACTTTTAGGACTTGAGTGAAAATCTGATGATGTTTTAGGTCATATTTATGCAGAAATATAGAAAATTCTAAAGGGTTCACAAACTTTCAAGCACAACTGTATGTTAAATTACACAGAACAATAAAGATTTTGCTTTCTGAACACTTTGAGGGTATCTTATGGATTTTGGCCTGCTGATCTCGAAAATCAACTTTATATTTTCTTAACATATGCTGTTTTATTGCAATCACCTATTTTTGTGATTTCCTCTTATATTATAAGTAAACATACAGTACAACAAGTACAACTGGAATATCTGTGGTAATTGAAAAGCAGCAGCACATCTACTACGATTGCAGCTGCCCTAAAAGTCCCATTACATAAAGAAGAACTGACCTCTCCATAAAAATTTGGTTCCAAGGCAGAAAAGTGTGGCACATAAACTTCTTGCTGACCCTACAAAGATATTTAGCCTCCCCTTCATATAAAACTTGGACTGATGAAAAAGGTCATTAAAATGGTTGAACTCAGAAGGTGAGTTAATAATAACTTTGATAATAATAATAACTTTGATAACTGGGACAGATGTTTCCACTAATAACTTTTTGTTGGTCCACAAATCAGACAAGTCATTAATGCCAAGCTGTTCAAAAATCTGCTAGTAGAACTGGGGAAAACTGCATTGAAGGAATTCAAGGATATTCTTAAGAATTTTCTCAGCAGCTTCAGAACACCAAACTACACCACACTGGCTAATAATGTACTTCATGAATAAAAACCCATGAATTACAAAATGTTGCTAAAGATTTGTTTTCTGCATGCACACTTGGACTTCTTCCCTGCTCATCTTGGTGCAGTCTGTGATATACATGGGGAGAGGGAAATCTGGGCATCTCTGCTCAAGCTGCTGCCCCCGTGATGCGATCTTGGATAAGCAGAAGAGGATGGATGGATGGATCGATGGAAGAAAGAGGACAACAAACATAATGCATGAAAGGATTCATAGTTTGACCTCAAATGGAAAGCACTGGATAAAAATAAATCAATAAATAAAAAGTAAAAACCACAGAATCAATAAGGAATACCTTGTACTTAACCATCCATTTCATGTAATTTCAAATACAGTAACTAGATTGCTGTACTTAACACTTTGTTAGTATTAAATTGCATCTGTTACAGTATGTGTCTGCCTAGGATACTAAATTCTCCGGGTACTATGAATAATAACAGATGCTTCATAATTCTGTTTTGCTGTTATATGTGGCACTAGTACTGTCAAGACAAATTCCTAGTACACATACTGTACCTGGCCAATAAAGTGAATTCTGATTCTGATAATTGTCTGCTACAAATCTAATTTTTGAGTCAGTAGTGTATTACACCTTTTTGAGTCTTCTCAATGCTTATAACTTCAGAACAGTAGAGACCATAGCACTGACTCCAATAAAATGTACCCCATCTTAGAGTCATTGATTATTTTGTTCATTTTTTAATACTGCATATATTCATAACTGCTTTGAGATATTTTAATATTTTGTACATCCTTACTTAACTCATTAACCTCAAGTGTAATTATATTTTTGTACATGCTATGTCTTTGTTTTATGGTGAGTCTTAAGGAAATTTGCCCCTCTTGAGTAGGTTAGATATGTGCCGTCTTATTGGCTAAGACGTTGAAATGTAGAGAAAAAAGATGCTTATTCAAATACCCATCACTGACTCACTGTGTGACCATAAGCAAATTCTGTCACTTGAAAATCTGTATAAATGTAGAAGTGTAAACTTTCACACTAAAGCATGTTGTATTGATATTGATGATGGAAAAGTCCATTTAAAAAAAGATTTAAGTGTAAATTCAGAACTTTGTGATTTGCAGAGTCAAAGTATTATAACCGATTAGTTGTTCTGACTGCCTCTGAAACTAAAACAATGGTTAATAATTTTAATCAAAGCTTCAAGCTCTTGTCTGTAACTAAAATGTATGTACAGTAATAACTATTAATTGTACATTTATTCAGATTAAAACAATAAATCATGGTCATATAATATGTGACTAGTGATTGATGCATGTTTCGTTATTAGACAGTCGAACATGTGTCACACCAGGGTTATATTGATGTGGACTCTAAGTAATAGCATAGCAGTAAAGGTGATTTACTAGTGATAAATATCATTGGATGCTTATTTTCATACCCTGAGACAGATAATATACTAATATGTTTGTCTTTATACAGTGTCCTTGTTTAATTCTTAGCTTGTGCCTGACATTGACAATATGACCATGTAAACTGAATAAGCGGGATATATGGACAGATGAATATCTTAACAGTGTATGCAACAACAGTGTTCCTATTCTAACTGGTCACAAAATGACAAAAGGTCATTCAATTCATTATACTTTAACAAGATACATGCTCATCCACAAATGTGTCCAACAAACAGTATTAGTGCACATAAGTGGCAAAGGAATATTACTAAACACAGTTCTGTTAAATATGTTAGGGCATTTTATTAGCGCAAATGGTAGGCTATTAAAATTAAGAAAAATTATTTTGTTCATTCTTCTCTTTTGCCTAATGCCACCTTTTAAATGTTATGTTTTGAAGGCTATGTAGAGAAAATGTGTTACTTTGTATACCTACTGTATATATTGACTGCTTTTACTATAACACAGGTACAGGTGTAACATTGTTTAGATTTGCTCATCAGTTTCTATGTTTATGGGAAAATAATTATATCTACAACAGAACATTCTTCCTCTGATGTTCTGTGGATAAGCAGAATGTTTGCTGCTTCAGATGAGAGGCTATATGCAGTAAATATATTTAAATATTGCCTGAAATGAGTTGTGACTTGCAAATTATCCATGATATCTCCCTACTTACCCACCTAATTCTGCTGTACAACAAGCTATACGACTATGTAGAAGAAAAGCTCAATTAATGTCGGTCATGGATAGCATGGCTTTCAAATATGCCTGATTTGAAACCCATACTGCTTTTGCACTTGGTACAATAGAATTATGATTTTGCTTGCATCGATTGTTTCATATTTCTAAGACTGTATGTAGATTTGAAGCACCTAACACAATTATTTTACACAGTAACTAACTCTGAGTATGGCACATTTCTCAGCAGCATAAAAATCTAATACTGGATATAAAATCTGCCAACTAAATTACACAAACTGAGTTGATTAATTTATTTATTGAACTTCAAAATATTCACCAGAATACTTCAGAGTATGAGTGTTGATGTGCTGCTTGAGAGACATTTCACATTCTTTAAAAATCTGAAGTGTTAAGGAGAGATGTCTCAGGCTGTTTGAAGTCTTAATACATTGCAGAGGGCAGCTCAGACTGCGAATACTAATGAAGATTTTTCCCTTGCTCTTTCCTGCATCTTATTTAACTCTTCTAAAGTTTAAAGATGAAGTAAGAAACATTTTATATAAAGTAAGCATTCTGCTAGCTTCATGTTGAAATTTTAAGTAATAAATACACAGCATATTTGCACATGCAGAGGTACCCACTTTGTCAGTGCTATGTCCTAAACATTGAATTCATGTCAGCAAGCACTGGACTGCTCAGACCAGAGAGGAAGTGAGCACAGTTAAAAGGATATGTTGGTGTTAAACCACATCACCCAGTAAGTGAGTCCTTTTCATGATGTCACCAGACTGTCTGGACTGCATATGATATTTCCTTCATTTTTGCACACAACAAACTTCATTCAGAAGCCCTATAGTTTCTCCTTTTCCATTTCATGGCATAAATGAGAAGATTTGAAAATAAAATAACATTTGAAATTTGTAAATAAAGCACATTCATCAAAGTAACCTCTTGTCGACTGTTACCATGAATATGCAGGTCTGTGCAAAGTCTGACATTTTTATTTTTGACAGTTTCCAGATAAATTCCTAGCAATTAGCTTGAGTCTCTAAAGGGCAGTAAATTTCACATATTTGTGTACTGCTGCTGCCTTAAGCACCTCGTACAGAAAATTAAAAATTATTTTGGCATTCAGTAATTGTGGTGTATACAGTATATTTATGTGGCTTCACAAGCAAACAGACTAAAATTTATTTTGTTGTGCTTTGCTTTGGTTGTATCTGTTCTAATGTGGAGGTTCCATATATTTAACAAATGTGATACCCTTGCAATGTGACCTAAAGTATTTCTGAGGTTATTTTTTTATGCTAGACTAATTAATTCAGTGTTTATGGTTATGCCTATTGATAGCTTACTTTATTCATTATAAACTAATATGCTACCTTTGTGTCAATGGGATATTATATACCTCTAAATTAAATTAATTTCACAAGCAAATTAATTTATTAACTAAGGAGTGGCAGTCTATTATATTTGTTTTAAAACATTTTACTTCTAAATAAAAAGATTACAATATGCAAGCTTACAAGGCAACTCAGGCCCCTTCTTCATACATCTTGCCTGAAGAAGGGGCCTGAGTTGCCTCGAAAGCTTGCATATTGCAATCTTTTTAGTTAGCCAATAAAAGGTGTCATTTTGCTTGGCTTTTCTCTACATTCATAATGGCTAACATGGTACAACACCCTAGTACTCTTTCTAAATACAAATGATATTCCTATTTGTAAATAAAAAAAAACACACACACATGATAAAATAAATGAGTGGTCATCGATTGGGAGCTTAAAAATTTGATTTTCACTTTTTCACTATTAATTACATTCTTATGCTCATTCATGTATACGAAAAAGGAATAATTACAAAATGTTCAAAAGGGACTAAATCAGGGGTGATCAACGATGGTCCAGATGGGCAACAGTGGCTGCAGGTTTTTGTTCCAGTCCAGTTTTTTAATGAAGAGTCAATAATTGATGATGAAGGACTTAATTCTCAAGCATCATTTTAGTGGTCTCATTTGTTAAGATTGTAAACCCTTAATTGCTTATTTTACACTTAAAGAGCTGCGTTTACTGTTTTAATTGCTCTTTATTAGAAATAAAATGCAAATGAAGGAAACTTTTAGAAGGAAACTAATGAGAAAAAAGTGCAGGACTGAGAATTACTCTTTCATTGTAAGCTTCAAATCATTAGGATGATACCCTGAGAAAGGAAAACAATCTGTGATGTAAGAATGATCTGGCATTGCAGATTTAAAACACTAACAACCCATAAAATTAAATAAGGATTGGCAAGGATTGGTTTCTAATTAAGCATCTGGGTTGATAGAAAAAACCTGCAGCTACTGCAGCCTTTCAGGGCTGACACTGATCACTCCTGGAATACATGGTGTTTTCACCCATCTATGGCAGTGGTTCCCAAACTCAGTCCTGGGGACCCACTGTGGCTGCAGGTTTTTGTTCCAACCAGATTTGCAGTTGGTGATAATAATTGATAACAGCTGATCTCATTTAATGAGTCGGCCTTTTTTACTCTTCTCTTATTCCTCATTCAGAAAAACACAACAGTATGGTTTTTACATTTACAAGACATTTAGAAATATTTCTGTTTTTTCTAAAGCTATAAATGCTTAACTGTTTTTTGTTTTTCCCCTTTTTGCTGTGTAGTTTGCTCCCTTCATTTAACCCTAATAGTGACAATTAACAACCAGCATAGCAGACACCCAGGATGAAGAAAGCTGCAACGACTTCAGTGTCAGACCCGCTAATTAGTAAATAATCAATTAAATAACCCAAACTCCTGGAAAAGCAAAATGAAAATTAGGTGGAAAATACTATTAATGACTTTAAACAATTTACATATTCCCCATATAAATTGCTTATTACATTTTAGTAAAAATCTACCAAACTTCATTTGTAATTTCTTTATTGACTCCAAAGCACAGAAACTGGGAAATAATAATTCACTTAATAAGGCTAATAGTCCAATTAAAAACGGAAGTTGGTTGTAACAAAAACCTGAGTTTGGGAACTACTAATCTATGGCCATTGTGTCTCTTGAATTTATTCTGCCATGGGTTGCATTTTGCCTTCAGAGCCATCACACATATTTACAAACACCATTCTATAAGAGATGGAAAACATTTTGTAAATTTTTCTACTCATATTTTATCACTTGAAATTTGTTTTCTATATGTTGTAGAACATGTAATTTATGAAGGTTTTTATTGTCTGGAACTCAGTACCAATGTGCATTTATTTAACTTAATCCAGTGTTTTTATTTATGTAATGCTACTTGTGGATCATGTGATCATAGTCAATGTGTGTGTGATGTATATGAAACGTCCTGTATAAATGCAGTCTCCATGCCAGGCAAAATTTTTCTTCATTTGGATAAGGAAAACCTTTAGTGTAGTTAGTTGCTTTTCTAAGTAGGCCAAGTGCTATGTTTGTTCTAACCTTATTTTTAAACATTGATTTTTGGTTTGCCTCAGTTTTCGTTGTCTATGACTATTTCATTAGTTAGTTTATAATATACAAATTCAACCTTCAATTTGCTATGAACCTTAAGAAACTTAAATATTAATACATTTTCAGTGGTTGGTCCATTTCTATCTATATTTCACTTAGTTTTTAAAGACTTCAGGGCCTCACAATTAATGGGCATAACATTAATTCCTTATTTTTACCTTAATATTCTAGTGGAAAATATTAAGCTTTAATCTTTAGTTTAATTTAATTTAGTTTAATTTAATCTTTCATGTAAGCTTGGCTGAAAGCAGATCATGCAACCTGACAAAGCAAAACTGCAAATATAAAAGTGAAAAGAATAAATGTTTTAAAAAGCCAAGTCAAAATCCAAATGTCAACCCCATTAAGTGGTGGGATTTAAAAAGAGCTGTGCATAAATGAATTGCTTCAAACATCAATAAACTAGAGTGTTTTAAGGAGGAATGGGATAAAAGACTGATTAAGTTATACAAAAAATCATTATTTCCAGTTAGCTCTGTAGAAAGTAGTTCTACTTATCTTTCATGTAAGCTAAATTCTGGTTGAATAAATAATGCCCAGTAAAGTCAGCTATGTGTTGTTTGTCTCCTGATGTTAGATTTTGCTCATTTTAGGACTCAGAGAATATTAACAACTGCACGAACACAAGTCCTGGGTTCACATAAAAAAAAAGGTTTCATTACAATAAATTACCTTAACAAAGGCTTCTTTATAGCACTGGCTGACTCCAACACTTGACTGGATGAGGCAAAGCAGTTCTTTTTATGGAAGACCTGGTACTACGTCTACGTCTATATATGCACAAACGTATGATATATAGTACCTGCCAAATAATAGAAAGAGTACACAACACGTGTTTCGCCCTAACTAAGGCTGGTCGGCCAGTCGGCAGATATCCATCACGCCCTCTCTGTTGCGAGAAGCAGATCATTATATACAGTATAGTACCTGCCAAATAATGCAAAGGGTACACGACACATGTTTCGCCCTAATTGGGAATCATCAAGAGTACGCATTTTTGACTGAAAATATATGTATCTTCTATAGGAAACTTATTGTCAATTTATTTAAAAATCTGGCTACATTTGTAATAAAAGTAGTCTGAAAATTCATATATATTTTTTAATATTTGCTTTACCCTCTTTAGAGTCACAGAGGGCCTATCTCAACAGTGACACATGCTAGATGGAATTAGCCCTGATGTGACATCAGCCTGGATGCAAAATTGGTATTATTTTTTTTTTTAAATTAAGTATAAACAATGCCAAAAAATAAAATCTTGATATCTTTCTGCACCATGCATGAAAATACAAGTAGATTAAGATGGAAGATTCATATGCACAGTCCTCTTTCACACTTAAGCACTTATGACAAAGCTTATTTCCTGGTAATAGGGTCATACGTCACTGAATATTCCTTCATATTATTTTATTTCCTTATAATGAATGAAAGGACAGTGAACTGTGAATGAAGTTACACACAGTGCAGCATTGCTGCATTTAAATTCATCACAGCAAGATGTGGCGTTTTTCAGAAAGACATGCTTTTAAAAGCTTATTCAGCTATAAGTCTAACTGGTTACCTTAAAGGAAAGCAGTAGGCAGTTCAGATAGCACAGGATATTTTGATTATATATTTAAACCAAAAACACTATCATTTATTTGCTTTAATAAATTGTTCATAATGTAGAGCTACACATTCATTAATCAGTGGCTATCTTTAGTCATGCTCAGTTTAATAAATTATTGGCACAATTTATTAAAAAAGAATATGTGAAATATACACTGAAATCAGGTGGCTATTACTAGTTCACATAATTAACAGACCATGCTGGTAACAGCTTAAGAGAGAGAACATCCCTGCAGTTTTTCATTTCTAGTATTAAAAGAAAGAAGTAAGGAAAAGTTATTTGTGTGGTATGAACACACAGTGCAGAAAAATCTAATTTTTGCTTTGATTTTGCATACAGTATACAGAAGATGTACCCTAAATAAACAAAATAAAAAAAATCATATCTCGACAGGAACATCCAAATGTCTCTCCAAGTAACCTTGGAGTGAATAAATCTCTGAAAGGGACATTGTGAATGTTTCCACCACTACTTCAGTTATATTGTACCAGTAATGGCGTACTGCATGATAACGTGCAGTGAATACAATTGACTTAAGCATTCCTAGTTTTCATACTCTGTCTCTGTATGTTTAGCATTTGTTTGCTCAGAAGGATGCGCTTGCTGCTTCCTGAGCAGCTCTTCTTTTCTCCACCCTAGCGGCCCGCTTCTTCTCTTCTTTCGTTGGCATCTTTTCGCGTTAAAACTGATTAAGTCAGTGTTTATGTTACAATTATTTAGTACGTTTTCTTTAATTCTTCAATCTGCCTCAAGAATGATTTAAGATATGAAGAGGTAGGGGAAGTGACCTGCTGGCTGATGCCGAGAGTTGATTCTACAATACAGTACAATAAAATAAAAATAAAAAGAGGAATAACCTTGGAGGTCAATCATCACCCCGAAAACAAATAGTAGATGTCATGTAGTATAGTCAGTCAGTCGTTATCCAACCTGCTATATCCTAACTCAGGGTCACGTGGGTCTGCTGGAGCCAATTCCAGCCAACACAGGGTGCAAGGCAGGAACAAATCCCGGGTAGGGTGACAGCCCACCACAAGGGCACACACACACACACACCAAGCACACACTAGGGACAATTTAGGATCACCAATGCACCTAACCTGCATGTCTTTGGACTGTGGGAGGAAACCCACACAGACACGGGGTGAACATGCAAATTCGGGTCTCCTGACTGCAAGGCAGCAGTGCCACCGTGCCGCCCCACGTAGTATATGTGTACCAAATTTTAGGTCAATAGTTCAAACGGTTTGCAGCTATAGGTGATATAAAATCCTGGACAGACAAATGGACAGCCATGGTAGCGTATTATATAAGAAGATTCTTGGGCCAGGTGCAAATATGTGACTGTCAGTTCTGGTAATACCATTTCAGGCCACAGCAGATCTTTTAAGACAAACAGGTGCCATGGCCATGTGTATTTAAATCTGCTGGTCGAGGCCCCTCAACAAAATCATAAATAGGTATGGAAAACAAGAGAAAAACAAGGAATTCAGCTTTTCAGTTACACAACTAAGAAATACCTCCATGAAGATTTTCAAAGTCAAACAGAGCAAATCTAAGGTATATTTCAGAATCATGGTATACTATTTTTATGGCATCAGAGATATGTAAGCTGATTAAAAATGAAAGCACCTTTCATTGTATTGTTAGGAACTTGTTTGGTGTTGTTTTGACTTGTTCTTATTTATTTTTAACTAGCCACATGTAATAGAATACATTTTAAAATATTTGCCATCTTTTGCCCTACGTGTATCTTCACCTCTTTTCCTTGGTGTCCTCATGTGTCTGAACCTCTCTTGTTTGCTGCTCCCCCTCTCGAATGTGTTCCAGTTAAGCCTGCTTCTTAGACTCTTTCATTGCAAAGTGCCTTGCTTGCCTCATGTCCGCTTTCATCAAGTCCATCTTTAAAGGCGACTCTCAGTGTGACTCCTACACCTTTAATCTTCTGTGTGTATTTCACACTCACACTTCCTTTTTCTATTGCGTCACCAAAGCCAAACAATCCAGTCAGATTGCTCAGAGGGAACGGACAAACACACACTCACTGTTTTTTCTGCATAAACTGTTCACAAACCAACATTTGTGGCCCCTCTTTGCACATTTGGGGTTCTTAGTTGCCTCTTGTGCTTTTCTACCCATGGTGTAACCTTTGACTGCCATCAGCCTTTACCAATATAGGCTGGCATCACCACCATGAGACATCACAGCTATGCAACTCATCATTCCTCCTGTAGGCCACCCCAGAGTTGTTTGCTCACCATATGCATACTCGTTGTGCTAAACACCTTGGTTCAGAATTGGCCCACTGGTCCTATGCCAGTACCACAGCTGACAACCTCAGCAGGGCTTCCATATTTTCCCAATAAAACTATACCTAAACATCAGAGCCCTTATGACTTGCAAATGTACCAGCTGCACCTGCTCTTTTGAAAAGTTCACCTATTTTCTTAGTATACCTTTTCTTAATAATAATTAATACTAAGAATGTATACTTTATGAACCCAAAATGAATCCCCTTATTTTGGCATTCCTAACTGGTTTGTTCAGTTTCCACCCCTTGGAATATAAATTTGCTGCAGTAATGAACAAACCTTTCCTTTTAAAGTATAGCTATTCTGGCTAGCCTTATTATTGCATGGCTTGTGGACTTGTTACTCACTTAAACCCCAGTAAGTGTCTTTTTCTTGCTGTCTCTTCAGTTCTTCTTCTTGTCTTTAGTCTTTGCCTTTGGTCTTTTCTGCTGTTTAGGAAGGTATGCAAAATGAAAGGTGACAAAGCAGTTTCTGTCCATCTCATCTTCTTGGTTGTTAACCTGGTGCCAACATTCAAACTTTGTTTCCAGGCATTCATTGGAACAGCTTGGCCACTAGTGCCACTCCACTCCAATGCTCTAGTTGTAACCCGATCTCCTGCATGGGTTTTACTCTGCTTATTGCCTTCACTATTTATTACTTGCACCAACCCAACGTCTGTAAAACCTTACAAAAGAAGTAGCACTATTGCAAAAGGCCAGAAAATGGAAACAGAAATAACTATCTTCCCTTTCCTGTCTTACTGCACTGCCCTTCTATTTTTTTTCATTGCCTGTGTGTCCTTTTTTTATTTTATGGTAACTGCTACCTGAAAGTGTGGGCTAAAACGTCTCCAAAATCCAAGTGCCAGATCTAGCATTTCTCCTCAAACTGACCTTTGTTCTTTACTCAAGACCAGCTCACTTTTCTCCATTTTATTACATGGTGTTTCTTTTTAAACAACTGGTCAGTCAGGTTTCGAATTACTGAATATAAGTGTGTGTGCTTTTTAATTACTGCTGGGCCTAGCAGAGTTGTTAGGACCTTCACACCCCTGTGCATTCCTGACTTGCTGCTTGAGCTTGTAACCTTTCTGCTGCGCTATCCCCCATCCTTTGTTCTTTGGTTTGTCCTGTTTCATTCAAACCAACTCCTAAATGGATGCACTTTCTTTCCAACTCAGTCATTCTTGCACTAATGTTTTCAGACCTTTCACAAACAAGCACTTGAATTCCTCTCATTTCCATTGTTCCTTGTTTAAATTCCACACTTTCTTTACCCAGTATCCTTATGCCATTATCCATTTCATGCCCTTCAGTCAGCAATTGCCATTCAAACTCACCAGCTTCTCTGCCTTCTATCTGATTTCTTTGTCCTAACTCAAATGTCAGCGCAGCACTGGTTACCTTTCCTAACAGTGGTGAAATATGTATCGGTGTAGCATGTTCTTTAAATACTGGACAGACATCAGAATTAAGTGGAGATTGTGGTACAGTGCAGAATAATAGAAGGTAACACCCTTGCTGTTATCCCTTCCTTTCATCCCTCTCCTTTTCCTCACACTCACATTCCCACTCTTTGTCTGAGCACTCATCTGTCTTAGGTAAGTCACCCACCCATGTTTTAGGGTTCCAGTCAGATCCCATTACTACTGCCCTAACTTTCACCACGGGTGGTTATCTCTCCTTATTTCCCCTGTTTTCTGTGCTTTCCACTTCAGCAGTGGGTGTTCTACATGCTAGCACTTCACAATTATCACACCAACTGTTACATCTCTCCAATCTCTCACACAACATTCCACAACTTTCACTTTCAGTCACTTTGCTATTTTCTTTCTCATACTGATCTTCCTTATTACCAATAATGCAAGATAGTAAACCTCTTATAACAGCAGCTGTCTTCTTTATGCCACATTTCAGTTTTCCTACTTTTAATTCTTCCAGTCCCCTTCCATTTTGTGGCATGCTCAGCTCAGCTTCTGCTTTCTCTACCACAGGTTTCCATTTCCTAGCTTTGGCCTGCTTGCTTCTGCCACTCCACTGAAAGATGGCTGTCTTTAATATAAATTTAAGCATTTCTGAGTCTACAATTTTACTGTAATACAATTTGCCAACTTCGTTATGCGTTGGCCTACTTTTGCCTCTGTAAGCTAACATACACATACATACACAAAGATCCTAAATGAATAAGTGCCGTATGAATGACGAATGCATGGCCTACCACTCCCTAGCACTTTAACCACTTAAGTGCCGTATGAATGATGCATGCATGTCCCACCATTCTCTAGCACTTTAGCTACTTAAGTGCTGTATGAATGACGCATGCTTGTCCCACCACTCCCTAGCACTTTAATTAGGGACTCACTACCACCAGCACTAACAAACATGCGGGTGTCCTCATGACACACATGAAGTTTCTACACTTTGTTGGTTATATACCATTCAGCAACCAAACAATGTTTTACTTCCACTGCATTTGTACACTAAGTGCCCTAAAATTCACATACATAAACACACATATACATCAACAGTATTTGCAAACAGGGGGCAAAGCATGGTTACCCCAAACTCCTGCCAAACTACTCCAATTGTTTTGTCTTGCTAGAGTATTATATTACTGTACTTTCCCCTATTGTATTATTAATATGTAGCCTCTGTTAGAATGCCTCAAATCTCCCAGACTTACCACAGTTTATAAGGTATTATAGTATATAACTTCTCCCCACCTTCCCTCCTACATCTATAAACTCAGGCAATTAGGTGTAGTAAAAGACAAGCAGGAGTTAAGTTACAATTTAAACAATGTATTATTGATAATATTCATAAATAATAACAATATGCAAAGTACATTTGAATATTGGCAACCATACAACCTGATAAATGGTGATGTGTAGTTTCATGCGGCACACAGACTTGTTAGTTACCTAGAATGTCTCTAGTTAAAGCATCATTTGTGGTCAGCTTTCTTCAGAACAGGCCGCATGCCTGTTTCAATATGGCTGCCGAGCTGTGCTCTTCATTGTGTTGTCATTTCAGTTCATCAGTTTGGTGAGAGAGAGAGTGAGTAAAGCAAGCAAATTTATAAATGTTCTGTCCAACCCCTAGAGCCAATAGGACATTGTGGTACTTAAAGGCTTCTGATACAAGCCAGTTCCAAACAGCCGTACTTCAGACCAATGGGGAAATAGAACATCTTAACACCTGCCACCCCCCAAGACCATATGTTAAGGTAAAGCTTCGCAGTTAGGCAGCCTGGCTTTCCTATGGGGGTTGAAAGGCTTTAGTCGAGAAACACTTGCCAAACTGGTTTTAAGCACTTCCCCTCCAACCCTATTGCAAAATTCACTTTCCTGACTTAATCCTGGGGGTATGGGGGGGGTTGTAAACATGAATGGTTCTCACTAATATTACATTGCTTTGCCTAAATTACAAATAAAGACATACAAAATATTCATCAACTTATATGCAAAATCTCACATCACAACACACACATACACAGACTTCAGCATTTTATTGTATTGTAAGGTAGTTGTTTTTGTGTTGATAATACAGTGCCTTTTTTACTGTTTTCTTTAGTAGGTGCCATTATTATCTGTATTGTTTTCAAGGCTGCCATATTGCCAGTCAAGTGATGCGGACATGTAACATATTCGCACTGCAGTTATAAAAGATGGTGAAGCTCGATAATACATTGGAACTTTGAAACAATCAGGAAAGACTTTCCCAATTTTGAGTAATTTCTTTTTCTTCTATGAATTTTTGGTTTAGTTTTGGATTTAGCATTTTGATAATTAGACTTTCCCATATTTGCTTTAGTTGACTCTTGTTGTGCTCTGCTCTACTTCGGTCTACAGGAATTCTGTCCAGTTGGATCTCTTATTGTTGAGCACAGCACTGTAAAACTGTGTAATTCAGTGGCTGCTACCAAATTATTACTTCAAGGAATGATTGTAGGATAATTATGTATAATATTTATTGTATCCTAAGTTTTTAAAGGATGAAAATATAATAAAGATTTATAATACTTGTCATTTCAATTATAATTTCATGGAGTGCTTTGATTGATGGAACAAAAAACGCATTATTGGTTTGAAAGAAAGAAACAACATAACAATAATAAAATAAGTACAATAGGTTACCCAAGACAGATAAGCTTACTTCAAATCAATCATTAATAAATTAATGCTGGGAAGATTTAGATTACAATTACAGTAAAAAGCAAAAAAAAAAAACAAACATGCTTCAGAGGGTTGTAGAAAAGTTTCCACCCTTCCTCAAATAGAATGTTTAAAGGTAACCCATTAAACTACACTATTTATTTTAGGCTTTTAAGAGATGCTAAATTTTTTCATCATTCCAAATCACCCATCATGACTGATGAGAGAGTTCAAAAGGTTAATAGCAACAGGGAAAAGTATTACCTATCAGTAGCATGCAGAATTCACATTTCCTGAAAAACATCCTGAAGGCCTGAAGATCTACCCTTTGACATACAATAATTAAGAAAGGAAGTGCCATGGGCCAAAAAACCTTTGAAATGCTTTATTTAGAATAAAATCTTGTATATGTCTTTGTACAGCACAGCTGTAGTTTCTAATACTGTCAGTTCCTATTTTGCTCATGTAGTGTATCAAATAAAAGTGTAGATTGATCGTTCTATCTATCTATCTATCTACCTTGGTGTACATGTAATGTATATGTTCAGTATTTGCTATATACTGTATGTTATGGGTAAAACCCAATGAACAAATGTGTTTTCTGGCAGGAAAAAATGGTACAGGATAGAATGTCCTATGAGGGGTGTGGAAGCATATGTTAGGTATAACGATACACATTGTCTTGCCAAGGCAGAGTGTGAAGTGCAACAGTAACGGTTTGTATTGCCTGTTAAGGTACTCTATGACTATAGACATGGACACATGGGGGACAGAAAGAGAGAGAGAGAGAGAGCAGTGACCTGAGAGGAAGCAGTCATCATTCTCTTTGGACATTAGAGGGCAAGAGAATCTGCAGATGGTAGACAGAGGTGGCATTTGTCATGGAAACAGATTGAGGCCATGGAGAGCTGACCCTTCTCAAGATGAAAGATTTAGGCCATGGAGAGCTATAAATAGTCTTAAAGATGTCCTAGCCAAAAGAGGGCCAAACCTAGAAGGATAAGGACCAAATTGTTTTTTTAAAAGAGCAGGCAGTGGGGAACTACCTCAAAAATGTGGCCTTTTTCAATCAAAAGTGACTCTTGAGACAGAAGATTTATTGAGTTTAGAGTCAGTGCATCAACTAAGGCAACCAACCAGACTATAATTAAACAAAACATAAACTCTTTTAAATGTCCTTCCTAAACTGGCAGATATGATTTTAATCATCCAAAAAAGAAGCATGGTCTGGGATTTCCCAGTCTGTGATTCTTCATAGTCTACAGAAGAATAAACTTTAGTTTTGCAAGATTAGGTATCATCTCAATGTTCCATTGTCAAAATCATGCCTAGATTGAGTCACAAGTGGAGTTCCTTCATTCCTTGCTACTGGAAATGATTTGAGGCATCATTGTTTTAGATTCATTCTCATTCCTACAGGTTATGCTGTGCTAATTGGGGTCACCTGACCAGAGGAGCCACTCCACTCTTTCTTGTTGACCTCACTTCTCTATGTCATGTTAAGTTTCTTCTTCTTTTCTGTTTTCAATGAAAGACAGAAAAAGAGAGGTGAAATGTAAGAGATGGGAGCATTTTATGCCACTCTGAGGTAGGCAAGTGGCAGTGCTAAATCACCAGATATACAGAGATCAATATCATGAAGTAGACCTAGACCTTATGTTTGCACTTTAATTTTTTCTTATGATCTTCCTTTCTAAGCATTTAGTTCTTCTTCTTCTTCTTTTGGCTGCTCCCATTAGGGGTGGCCACAGCACATCATCTTTTTCCATATCTTCTTGTCCTGTACATCTTGTTTTGTTACATCCATCACCCACATGTCCTCTCTTACCACATCCACAAACCTTCTCTTAGGCCTTCCTCTTTTCCTCTTGCCTGGCAGCTCTATTCTTACCATCCTTTTCCCAATATACCCAGCATCTCTCCTCTGCACATGTCCAAACCAACGCAATCTCGCCTCTCTGACTTTGT
The DNA here is from genome assembly GCA_026402145.1 of Polypterus bichir lapradei. Classification (NCBI taxonomy): domain Eukaryota; kingdom Metazoa; phylum Chordata; class Cladistia; order Polypteriformes; family Polypteridae; genus Polypterus; species Polypterus bichir. The sequence goes on along the minus strand of JANRMT010062792.1, from coordinate 29,163,490 downwards.
CTCTCAACCGTCCAATCTGAGTTGACCCTCTAATGTACTCATTTAGTATTTACAGTAATTGCTAATTTGCATAATTTGGCTTTTGGGCATCTTTTCAGTTACTAGAGTCACTATGTAAGTGCCCCATTCCTTATGATAATGTAGCATATATCTCGAGTTTTTTAACTCTATGAAAAAGAATGCCATTTCTGCCGTGTAATACATTGAAATATTCTGGAACTGCAAAGCTTAAGCAAATGATACAGTAAACTTAATGGTAGATAGGAAGAAATTTCTACATCCATAAGTCAGTGAAATTGTTTCTATTGACGTTAGTGCTTGTAGAAGGCCTGTAACAGTAAGGCAACATTATGACATGGCAGGTTATTAAATATATTCTTATGATATTAAAGTTACTTAAATGTCGTTAATATTTTCAGTTGGATTAAGCAGGACTGTGTTATATATATGGAAACAATTTTGGGTAATCATGTTTCCTAAATTAGATAATATGTATACACTACAAGAAATAATGAAAGATGAACACCCACACAATAATTTCAAAGTGACTAAAGCAAAAAGTCAGAAATGGAGGTATGAAAAAACGAACTGGAATTTAATATAGGAACATAAATAAACTCAGCAGTTCAACAACAGAGTATCTAAATAGCATCTTAGCACACAAACCATTCTTCCCAGACAGAACACACCAGAAAGATGTAATCAGTCCATTAGTTGCTTCAATACATATGGAAGGAACAGCTGGATTCATAGAAGACTGCATTGTGATAATACAAAAGAGTGGAAGCATATGGTCATAAAGGGAAGAAGCTGTAAATAGCACCTTTGAAAAACATGTTAATTTTCAGGATTTTTTTTAACACTAGATAGGTAATACTCTGAGAGATCACAGCACATGCAGAGAAGTACAAATTAATAATAACACAAGTGAGCCAAGATAGTAGTTTTACATATGTGTAAAAAGTTAACTGAAGTAAATTATCGTGCCATTTTTTGATGATTGAATAATAATGTTCTTCTTTAGTTGCAGTCCAGGAGAAAATTGACTTCACTTTGGTTTCTTTTACTATGAGATGCTGTTTGTGGCTTATAGGACTTCATTCTTTACAGTACTTACACCATATATTAAAACACATACAATGTACACCAAAAAGACTACACTGAGTACTGAAACATATAACTGAGGGTTTTTTTTCTGTCCACCCTGGCCATCTAACCTTATTTTTGAACTGTCATTTAGAAACTTAAAAAACAATTCCATATTTAAAAACTCTACTTAATTATTAAATCGTTATTATTTAAGTGTGCATTATTTATTTATCTTTCGTATACTGTTTATTTATTATTAATCTTATCAAAATTTAATTTGTTTTTCTTTCTATGTAACTACTTCTTTGACATGTTGTAAAGCACTTTGAGTTGCATCCTTCGTATGAAAAAGTGCGATATAATTAAATGATGTTGTTATTGTTGTTGTATATATTATATCCTAAAAAAATATTGTAAAAAAGCAATGTATGCAGAGAGTTTGTCTCGTATGCTATATACAAACACTTTTAATTGTGAACAGACTTGTGATGTACATAAATTTACTTAATCTGCTAGGCATTGGGCATTATGTAACAGCTGAAAACTCCAGGAGATTGTAAAGTTTTGTGTATTGTGCCGTATGCTGCCTTTGGAGCAGCGTCTCGATGTACGCAAGTGCACTATTCCTACTGCCACTGTGTTGTGATGTTGTACTGAAAAACAGCACATATTCTATCTCATCATAAAACAGAAGAATCTTTTTTATTGTTATTTGACAAACAGATTCCATGAGAAATGTATATTCTACTGTATATAATTCCATTCACAATGCTTGCATTAAATTTTCTGTAAGTGATATATGGTTCAAAATAGAGTAACTGTTTTTCAATGTGGATTGCATGCCTTTTGCTTTCAACTTCATGCATTTCTGTATATGGTTTGAGTATTTGAAGGTTTCAAAATGAATTGTATGCATATTAGTATACAGTATAACAAAAGTTTTTGCTAACTTTGTAAAAGTTTTACTATATACTGTATGCATTTCAGTATATAATGTATGTGTGTCAACAGAGGGTATACATCTCAAAATCCACCAATCAGCCACAACATTAAAACAACCTTCCTAATATTGTGTACTGTAGGCCCCCCTCGTGCCACCAAAACATCCCTGACCCATAGAGGCATGGACTCCACAAGATCTTTGAAGGTATTCTGTGGCAGTATCTGGCACCAAGATGTTAGCAGCACATCCCTTAAGTCCTGTAAGTTGTGAGGTGGGGCCTCCATGAATTGGACTTTTTCCTTACTTCACATCTGATAGATGCTTGAATGGATTGAGAGCTGGGGAATTTGAAGGCCCAATAATCACCTTGAACTCTTTGTCAAGTTACTAAATAATTTTTGCAATGTGCCGCATTGGTGAAAGATGCCGCTACCATCAATGCCATGAAGGGGTGTATGTGGTCTGCAACAATCTTTAGGTAGGTGGTAATGCCAGGACACAAGGTTCCCCAGCAGACCACTGCCCAAAGCATCAAACTATCTCTGCCAGCTTGCTTTCTCCCCATAGTCCATCCTGCTTCCATCTCTTCATTTGGTAAATGAGACACACACACACACACAACTGTTCGTATGATCTAAAAGAATATATGAATTTTCAGACCAGGCCAGTTCTGACACTCATATGCACAATGCAGATACTGTGGACTTCAGACAGTGGACAGGAGCCAGCATGGGCACTCTGACAGATGTGTGGCTACATGACACCTTTCTCTCATGACCAGCATTAGGTTTTTCAGCAATTTGTGTTACAGTAGCTAATCAGTGGGATTGGATTGGATCGCTTCCCATGTGCATCAATGAGACCTAGGAGCCCATGACCTTGTCATCAGTTCACGGGTTGTTCTTAGTTGAACCACCTTTGTTAGGGACTAACTACTGCATTCCAGGAACACCCCACAAGACCTGTTGTTTTGGAATCATCTAGCCATCAAAATGTGGCCCTTGTCAAAGCTGCTCAGATTGCTTGCCCATTTTTCCTGCTTCAAGTAATATCACCTTCAAGAAATGATTGTTCACTTACTGCCTAATAAATCCCACCCCTGGACAGTTGCCATTGTAATGAAATAATCAATGTTAATCACCTCATCTGCCAGTGATTTTAATGTTATGGCTGATCAGTGTATAGTTCATGCAATTTAGTATACAGTGTATGTGATGCAATATATAGTATAAGCATGCAATGTAATCATTTCTCTATAGAATGTACAGAATTCAATAATGAGTTTATGCACAATTGAGAAAAATGTATATAGTATAGAGCACTTCATATTTTACTTGTTAGTTTCTTAACATACTAATGGGTGTAGCAAGTGCATTTAGCAAGATGGCAAAAATCTGATCATTTCTTTTTCTTTTTGTAATGATTTTTTAGCTAATATTTTAACTTTCTTAATCTTTCATCATACAATATAGAGTTAACTCTGAATGGAGAAAAACTGTTAAAAACCCATACTTTCAAAAGCACATATGTTTTTGGTAAATATATAAAAAAATATGAGCATTAATGTTTGGATTTTATAGAATTCAATTATATCTTTATTGCTTCCTTATTAGCAGAATGCCGTAAAGCTAAAGAGTGTATTATAAACATAATATAAAACAGCCATCTCATCTGGCTCCTCTCGATGCAAAGGAGCAGCGGCTCTACTCTGAGTCCCTCCCAGATGACTAAGCTTCTCGCCCTATCTTTAAGGAAAAGTCCAGACACCATGTGGAGGAAACTCATTTCAGCCACTTGTATTCGCGATCTTGTTCTTTCGGTCACTACCCATAGCTTATGACCATAGGTGAGGGTAGAAACGTAGATTGACTGGTAAATTGAGAGCTTTGCCTTACGGCTCAGCTCCTTTTTCACCATGACAGACCGATGCAGAGCCCACATTACTGCGGACACCGCACCGATCCGCCAGTTGATCTCACGCTCCATTCTTCCCTCACTCGTGAACAAGACCCCGAGATACACCTAATTCAATTAATATAATATGATTATAACTGGAACTGTGAAGTACAACCTTATGATTCCTGTTCTTAAGTCTCTACATTATCCTCTCGCTAAGTTCACAGCAAACTTCAAAGACTTTCTTTTGTTACAGAAACCACTGAATGACCCTTAAGCCCTTTATGTAGCAAACTTATTAATGTAGAAATTGTAAATAATATATTGGCAAGCAACATGCAAGTCTAGTAAATGTAACCCTTTACATATCAGGACCTCGGATTCCAGGGATGTAGCTACTGGCATAAATATTTTAAAATGAGGCATTTGTAAACACTAAGGCAAGGTGCATTAGAATGTCGACTTTTGTGAAAAGGAGGGGTTGATGGTAGTCATCAACTGTAACCGGTGACAAAACCCTCTGTTATGTTTTAATTGAACTCTCTTTACTAGAAAGAAATTTAGCTTCAATTGTTTGACCGAGATTCCCTGTGCTCGCCTGAGTAGAGAGGGGCAAACAATGGTATTGACATCTGGTGAGAGACTGAAGCAAATGCGTATAGCAAAATACTCTGTGGATGACATTTTGCATATTATCGCTGAATTGGACTCTGACTTGTCAGACGCCAATTTTGATACAAACGAATGTAAGGTACCAACATCAGCTGATCAGTCCCTAGCTGGTTGTGGTGCTGGACAGGTTTGTGTATGGCAATGTGTGCCTGGGAGGACCACCACTTACAGTGACAAGAGGTACAAACCAGATTGCGATGCACTGCAACTGTTGCTGTGAACTGGTGGCCACAACACCCAGCAATGAATGTTTTATGTTGATAACTGTGTGAAACCATTGCTTTGTGTGCTTTTTGAAAACTGTGTTTATTCAAAAAAATACTCAGCCTTCAAAGAGTTACAGGTATTGTAGAGGTAGACAGGCTTTTTAAATATACGAAGCTGAAAGTAACATCTCACAAGAGTGATTGAGTAAGAAAGTCTTACTTTCAACAGAAGTGAGAAGATTAAGATTAAGAAAATCACTGCTACAATTGCAAAATATTATATAGAGGCCTGCCTGTGCCAGGAACCACTGCCAGTCTCAAAGTACTCTGAAATGAAAGTATAGAAAAAATAAACAACTGGGAATATGGATACTGCACTGCTGCTAAGTTATGTTTGAAGCTGTAGTCCAGTGAGTCATCTATCACAAGCTGTTTATTTTAAATTCTGTAGTGGCTTTGGGTTTGCCCGACCCATTCCTGTCAGAGTTTCCATGTTCCTTTTGATAGTGTAGGAAACTGAACTCATTGACACCTTGACATTCTTTTCAATTTGTCTAAAGGAAAGAAGTACACTTTTATGGGCTATAATGTTCTGTCTGTCATTCTTTGTTAATTGCCTTTGTCACCATTATAACAACGTACAGTGCAATAATGTTCAAATAATGCTTCAGTGGGTGTAGCAATGGAATTTGTTTCAACACTGTTTTAATATACAGAGTGCCTGTAAGTAATCAACAAAAGTGGGGACAACGGTAGGAATTGTTCACATCAACGTTCAAGGCTTCATTAACTTCCAATGCAGCAGAAAAACTAAGTTTTTGTTTCCTGAAAAAGTCATTTTTCTGAAAAAGTCATAATTCTGAAATTTGCATTATGTTTCAGTTTTCTGTAACCTAAACATTTTTAACCTCTGAAAGCTTTATCTTTTTGCAATTTCAGATTATTCACTGGACTTGAACTACTTTTATATCAGTAAAATCTGGAAAAATATTTGATTGATGGTATACTTTATTTAGATCTTCATCTTGAAGTCTTGTTGCTACTAGGCAATCGACAGAGCTGAACTGAATTATTTGCCACTTAATGTAAATTTGGGTTTGGGCCCAATATACAGTATTTGTGTGGATTTCACTGCACGAGCTCCACTCATGTCACCTACCACTCTAATTTTGCTAATGACAATCCTTCAACACTCCAAGTATAGGATGTTTAAATTAACAATGACATTCAGCTGAATTACATAGCATACTGATAAAATAAATATTGGAAATGTTTATTCTGAAGAGTATACATAACAGGAAAATAATCCTCTCATGAATTTGTATGTACAGTATATCATTGGAATAGCTGTTTACATCAGAATTTGGTGCTTTTACCGACAAAATGACTCTAAACAGCGGTGCTAAGTAGAACTTGAATTTGTTATATGTCTTACTATTAGGATTTATTTCACATTGCAGATTTAAGTTTTAACATTTCATTATAAACATTTATTAACTATTTCTACAGAAGCATAGTGAAATTGTTTAGCCCATCCTCTTACAGCATTGATAATAATTAAAAGTGCAAGTTACAGGGCAGCAAAGAAGCATCCAATCTCCAGCCTCAAAGGAGCAAATAAACACGTTTTTCAGTTTAGAAACAATAAAATTTTTAAAAAAGAATGGTAACGTTAAGCTGTTGGTGTTCTGGATAAACTAGCTTTTCATTTGCAAAATTTTATTTGTTGGTGTTTATTTTCAAAGAGGAAACGTTAAATACAGAAATAACTGTTCAAAACTGGACAATATTTGTATATGAAAATACATATTTTGTGTTTTTTTATTGATGTTATTAAAAGCAAGTGGCATTCCATACAATCAAATCAAACTTAACTAACTTTTTAATTAAGTCTTTTTAAAAAATTAATTAAAAACTGTGACTAGTCCACTGAGTGCTCTCCAAAAAGTGCTTTAACTATGGATCAGTGAGTTTGTCCATGTTTTAAATTGAAGAGTGGTCATTTTCATGCTGAGATATTATTTTCTGAAAATGGAATGGCTGGCGAAAATCTTAACAAGGAATATAAATGTATAGCATGTCTTCAATGTGCGGCAATGTTTATGCAAAAATTCAGAACCACCACTAATAAAAAAACATTTCTTCTAAGCATCTGATTGTTAGTTATCACTGCAGTGTTTAAACTTCTATGCATCAGTCCGGTAAAACAGAAAACATTAGATAGGTAGATAGATAGATAGATAGATACTTTATTAATCCCAAGGGGAAATTCACAATTCACATTATGTTAAATATTTCAATAAATTAGGTGGACAGTGGTAAATAACATGCATTTTCCACCTTGGTCCTCAAGTGCTTCACTGGCTAATGGGTTTCACTCCAATAATTCTCTTAATCAGTGTCAACTTCTGCATTTAGATTGTTTCCTTTGTTTATTAGGCAAATAGCTTTTAGCTTAGAAAGACCAAGCACTGCCAGAATTGTTATTTTAAGAAATAATAAGAATGGAATCACTTTCAGCTAGCAGAGCAAAGTAAATAATTAACAAAATATCCCAATTTTTGAAAATTAAAGATGAAAAAGTTTTTTTGCAGATAACAAAAAAAAAGTATTGATGCAAGGCAAGAAAGGAAATGTTTATTTCCATGCCAACCATGTTGTTTTTTTTTTTTTCTTTTCAGCAAAGACAACTTTTTTTCACAAAATTCCAAGTGAATAAATCCAGAAGTGTTAGATTTAGACTTGTGGATAGCTACCAATAATTTCCATCCATCTTCCAACCCGCTGAATCCGAACACAGGGGTCTGCTGGAGCCAATCCCAGCCAACACAGGGCACAAGGCAGGAACCAATCCTGGGCAGGGTGCCAACCCACCACAGGACACACACAAACCACACACTGGGGCCAATTTAGAATCGCCAATCCACCTAACCTGCATGTCTTTGGATTGTGGGAGGAAACCGGAGTGCCCGGAGGAAACCCACGCAGACATGGGGAGAACATGCAAACTCCACGCAGGGAGGACCCGGGAAGCGAACCTGGGTCTCCTAACTGCGAGGCAGCAGCGCTACCACTGCACCACTGTGCTGCCCGCTACCAATAATTTGCATACCAAAAGTAGAGGTACAGTATATTGGTTCACTGGCTGACTTGTTCACACAGGTACAGATAAAATCTGCAAACATGTTACAGCCTTTTTAAATAATTTACTGAACTGTATGTTAAAAAAACATAGAAGGGAGAAACTGTCCTGTAATTGTTCATAATGATTTTGCTCTATTCTTTCTTTTAATTGGCACACATGTAGTTGACACACAATTAGTTACTCCTCAGCATCTATTCATTACATACCTGTAAACCCAAAACAATGAAGTACATTAAGGTGAAGAAGAAAAATGAAGGAAAATTATACCTCATTCAAACTTCAGCCAGGACATCAAAATATGAACAGATCAGTTCAAAGTACAAACAAAAGCCTAAGCAGATCAGTTTTTTTTTTCTGTCAGTGGTTCAGAGATGGCAAATGGCTATTTTTCAATAAATAATCCAAACAAGTTTGTTGCAATTAAAAAGTAATACAATTTATTCATAGCATAAGATTAATAGAAGATGGATTTATGTAAGTATATTCTTAAAAATAAAGGTGCCAGGAAGGTTCTTCAAAGCAAAGGGGAACCTTTGTTGGTTCCCAAAAGACCCATCGACATAAAGGTTCCAAAGAATCTTTATTTAAATCCTTAGCAGGCTCCAAACAGTAAATAACCATGAACAGTGTGATGGACACCCAGGCGTCAGCCTGCCCAAATCCTGACACGATCACAAAAGCAAAGTCCTCTATCCAAATAAATGAAGGTTTTATTTAAAATACCTCCAAAAAGTATTACACAAAGCACAAAAAACACCCCGTGACCCCAGTAGGGCATGCCGGGAAATGTAGTCTGGCACGGCAACCCTGCTGGGGTCACGGGGTGCTACAAGAGGGCGTTACAGGGAAACAAGCTCACTACTCTGATAATGGACTTCCATGTGACCCGGAAGTGCTTTCATTGGGCAATCAGCCTGGTACTGGAAGTACTTCCGGGTCTGTAATAAAAGGGACCGCACTCCCTTATTCAGGTGAGTTGGAGCTGGGTGGTAGAGAGGCAACACTTGACTGGAGGAGGGCAGTGCAGTGGTGAGACAGTATATTGTGGAAAAAGACCAGTGTTTTTGTGCTTTGTGTAATACTTTTTGGAGGTATTTCAAATAAAACCTTCATTTATTTGGATAGAGGACTTTGCTTTTGTGATCGTGTCAGGGTTTGAGCAGGCTGATGCCTGGGAGTTCATGGTTATTTACTGTTTGGAGCCTGTTAAGGATTTAAATACTGTAAATAAAGATTCTTTGTTCTTTGGAACCTTTATGTCGATGGGTTTTTTGGGAACCAATAAAGGTTTCCCTTTGCTTTGAAGAACCTTCCTGGCACCTTTATTTTTAAGAGTGTACTTACATGGGTGTGGACATCTGGGACTGCTGCCATCTAGTGTGCTGGGGTAATAACAGATCCCTAGTGATATCTCTGCTTTTATAGGGGCTGTCTGTCCATCTCTTTCTTCTGGGTCTGCTTCCTTTCCTGGCTGGGAAGTCCGTCCAGCCCGTGTGGCATCTACAACAGATGGTAACAGAATTGTGAAATACCAAAAAGACATCATTTTAAAAGGACTCTTGCTGCATATTATAACACAGGCTAAATCTGTTTTTTCTTAATATGTTAGTATCTTGCTAGGTAGCTTACCATACATTAAAGATTTCAGGTTTTTCTTCTACATATTAGGAAGTTTTTTAAGGCACGAAGGACCAACTTCATATGCAGAGAACTCTTTTCAAAATGAAAGTGTGCTTTGTCATGCAATGGTTTAATGAGGAACCATACAACCCAGTAAAACATCATAAAATGCCATTAAAGAACCATTATTTTTAAGAGTGTATATACAGACAAAGGACTGATTTCTCTATAACCTAAGGTGAAAGTCTCAATTGTGTGCTTCTCACTATTCTCTCACCAAGCTTGTAAAACAAAACTGCACCTCACACAAAAAAATGTCCCTGTAAGACTCATGATTGTCTAAAGTTTGGGTGAACATAGCAGGGATCTGATGAGAAAAAATGAAAATGAAATTATAAAATAACAAGGACATTCAAAATATGAATTTAGGTGAACTGTAGTAAATGAAGTATGCATGAAACAGATGTAGAACTCTAGACACAAAGAAAGAAAGAAAGAAAGAAAGAAAGAAAGAAAGAAAGAAAGAAAGAAAGAAAGAAAACACTGCAATGATTACATTGTCGTTTCTTGCAGCACATTGCTAAACATGAATAAATAAATTAAGGGAGAAGGAAAATAATGTAAAGAGAACTGTACGAGGAACGGGTAATGTCTGTACTAGCAACAAAAGTAAAGACCCCTTTGATACCTTACTAATTAGTAGTACAGAGATTCAATGAGATGGCGGCAGTGGGTAAAAATGATATGGCTGAAAAATTAGTCGGAGCGTCTACAGCAGTGCCATTCTCTATTTCTTTGTCTGGATGCTTTTCTCTCTTGCTTAGCTTGTCACATTCACTAGTTCAATATACACCAGGCCTGCTGCAACGTCAACTATAGTTACTCAGTATTCACAAGGGCAAGATCCATCTTGAGAGCAATGTCACCTGAGCCTGCATCACCCTTGTGTTTTGTGAAAGTTCTACGCTCAGATCATTTTGTATATCTCTCAGATAGTCTTGCATCCAAGATCACTCCTAATGCTTTAAAGCAATTGTAATAACAAATGGAATATCATTGTGGTATGTAACATCTGTTGTAATATCCTCTTCTACACTTATTGAATGAAAGTTGATTCTGCCAAATTAGAAGAATCCTATTCCTCTATCTGTAATTCAGTAGGAGTTATAGAAGATGGGAGAATATAAGAATGATGACCTGACCATCTGAAATTTGAAAAGATCATATTTTATGGAGGATCACTTGAGAATTTTTTCAGAATCTGACAAAAAGTTATTCAGTTATTGTAAAGTAAGTTCGCTGGGACTATGCTGAACTTTCTTTTTTTTTTTTTTGCTGTTTTATTCTCTTTGAAGTATCACTTTAAATGAGATTCTCTTGTAATGCAGCTCTCTGAGTTGGATGGGGGTACAGTGCCAAGTTCAATGGATTGTCTTCAGAATGTGCTTTTTGTTCTTTACAAAAACAAAATAAACTGTCACTTTAACACAGAGGTCTCAGCGCTAACCACTGTTTCCCTGAAAGCTGGTCTCTTATTAATAACATGCCAGCTACAATGATACTTTCAAGACTAGCTGAAAAATGTCTTGAGTCTATAAGGTATGATGATTTTTTTAGATGGTTGAATGATTAGTGGAATAAAAATATAATTCACAAAGCCACAACACTTATGCCTGAAAAGCTACTTTGTTGTGTAAACTATACATAAGGAGGACTGCATATTATACAAAAATATATACTGCTGTGCGGAATCCAAAAAGCATAGGAAATTAAGACTACCTCTTGTAGAGAAATTATATATTTGTATTTGTAATACAGTAGTTTCATACTTGCTGCTGGCTGGTTCCCTCAAACCTGTGTTTCCACAAAAGAGGGCTTAGAATGCTAGTTTATTCTTTCCAGGTTGCCCACGTCTACTACTGCATGAATGATTAATAATCAAACATCTTCAAATGTAAACTCTTAAATTTAAAGAATGCAAAACCAGAATTCATTGGGTGAGAATGTAATGTTTAATTTATGCCTCATGAGGCAGATAATGAGATAGAGATGTAGAATGGAAATATCACCTAGCTATAAGTACAGTCCCGTGAAACTACATATGTCACAAAAGCATTTTTGTTTAAAGTGTATTATTATCAGTCCTATATATTTGGGTTGGATAAAGGCTCAGTGGTAATTCAATGTTCTGAGTTCAACTACTGGCTATGGCTATGATGCTTTGGTCAGGGTTCCTTCCCTGGCTTATATTTTTTGTCATTTTTGTTCATTTTCTACTTTGAATTACTTAGTATGGCTATTTCTGTTGATTTGTCATTTTATTATTGTTTTTGCTATGTGGGGCTACCCATCCGTCACAGATGAGGGACTGCTCCCAGCCCTACAAAGGCTGATAGGTAATGCACTCCCCTCTCTGTTCATTGAATGTGCTTTGGTGGTTCGGTTAAGAATTCTTTTTGTGGTTTATGTATTGGGACTTTCTTTGCTTTTGGATTGCCTTGTTAACTTTTTGCCTCTTTTTCACTCTTTTGAGCTTTTTGTTATAATTTCAGATTTTTCTGAATGAATCTTCAGTTTCATAAAGATTTGTGGACTTGTCTCTATCTCTAGTTAGGGTTTTTATGGTGCTTGCTCACCTGGAAGGACATACATTTACTTTTCCTTTATTAGCCTGTTCTCCATTCTGGGGCCCAGTCTGGCCCAAGGCCTCCCAGTCACATAGAGCCAGGCTTCTCTGGATGAGACCTATACTGGTGCTGGCCAATTAGGTTTCTGGCCTGTCTTTTTGTTGGATGTTCTGACGGTTTCACCTGGTATTTGCTATTTTGTGCTGCCAGAATCATAACCTTAGTGATTTTTGTGTGGAATGTGCCCATTCTGGTGTGGTTTCCTCTCACATCCTAAAGACAAACACATCTGGGAGGTTAAGTGATGAATCAGTATTGCCCCAGTGTGTAATGCGGTATTTAAAAAGTATGACAAATGACGGAAGGCCATTTAGTCCATCCAATTTATACTGGTTTACACATAATTAAGTTGGCCCAAGTTTACATCCAAATACTTTTAAAAAATTGTCAAGATTTCTCCTAACATGTTACGTTGTTTCCTTTCTAGTTATCAGATATGACATTCTGTTCATAGATCTCTGCCTTGTAAACAAACCACAAAATCATCACAAATATGCCGAAACCCAATCAAAGCTCTTATCGCATCTTTTTTGGGAAAAAAAACTGTTTTTGGCCAATGAATAAAGTCCACGGCACACCGGCGGGGCGTTTTATTGTTACCTTTAGTTACTTGAAATTTTGCTCTGTAAAAAACTGAACTGCAGATTGACACAAAGAAACTAATCATCCCTTAATTTGTCAGAAAGAAAATGGACAATGTGTGTGAAAATACCTTTAGACTGCAAGGTCGCACTACTACACTGTAATTATGACATTCAAATGACTCACACACTATTCACTATTGGTTTCTGCCTTGTGCCCAGTGCTCTTATTATAATCCCTGGTTTCAACACAATCCTGTAATAAAATAGTAGTTTTAAAGAAAAAAGATGGGTAAATAAACTGAGAAATATTGACTTCTCATTATCCATTAAAGATAAAACACATAGTGTATTTTAGATTAGCAAAATTTAGTGATAACAATGCAAATTACATACTGTACCACCCCAATGAACATTAGCTAAAATGACAGGAGTAACTGAAACTGATTTAAAAAAATGAAGGTTTCACCTAACTGATTGTGATGTTTCTGTGAAAGATCATTTTTAATAAGTACAACACCCAGAATTGTTAGAAAAAAAATGACCTCCTTACTCTTCACCTAAAATACCTTTATTCATCTTGACCTTGGTGACAAACCCCTTTTGGGTGTTTTCACTACAACATTGAATATTATACAAAGCCAAGCTAGTTGCGAAAGCTTTTTTTCAAAAAAGAATCTCTCCCAGTTCCAAACTAGAGGAAAATTTGTGTAGAACTAAGCTTCTTCCCAATATTCAGTCACTATAGGTCATAAATCTGATCTGTACAAGTTCATATGAATTCATCCATATCTGATTCCTGTGTTTTATTCATTCCTGTTAGGTTCTGGCACCCCACAACTTTAACAAGAAATGTTAGGTTTAGAAGAAGTTCTACCTAGCATTCATAGATAACACAAACAGATTCAACAAGAATGTTACAATGTAAAACATACATATACTGTAAATAGGAAAGAACTAAGTTTCTCTAAATTTAACTTTTCTTTTCATGATCCTAGTTGAATGCTTCTTCAGCACCTCTTTCTGTCAGGATTACTTTATCCTATGCTGTTAAAAATGCACTTTTCTTAAATTTCTTTGGAATTGTAAACAGGTGCCTGTTGAGTAAATAACTAACTCAATAAGACCCTGAAATGTTTCCTGTTGATGTGGACTAAGATTGTAGCATTAAACAACAGGCTCTTGTCCTAAATTCTGATATGCTTGCAGTGATGTTGATTTCAGTTCTACTCAATTTACCTATACAGAATCACAGAACTTGTATATGTTTCCTGTTTGAGTATAATGCTATAAACCACATATCATCTGCATACATAACCACACAATTAGATTAAACACACAGTAAAATGAAAAGTTGTACATTATTATAGATTATACAGACAATACAACTATGGATTATAGTCCTTTTATATACTTAACCTTAGAGGCTAAGTGCTTTTAACTAGCATGTGCTTTAAAATAAAACTTAAAGCGCTATATAGCTTTCTTGGCATGTATTACATACAACTAATATTTTTCATACAACCTCAGAGGCTAAGTGTCTTTTCTTAGTGTGTGTTTCAGAATAAAACCTCTGTGGTCTCACACCTCACCTTAACATGTGTTACATTTAATTCAATATCTAACCACTAAAAAACTCTTACCAATTATGAATATTCAGACTGTGAACCTCAGTGGCTGAGTTCCAGAGTTTGTTCACAGTAAAAGGGCCAATACATTTACTATGTTAATTACAGTAATAGAAGGCAAATAATAATTGGCAATTTATTAATAGCAAAATTATCTACAGTAACAGAATAGAAGATAATTATAATAATGGCAAAATAAAGAATACTAGAAATGCATGGACATGCCTTCTGGATGATAAAATTACTTATGTTTGCATGGGACATTAAAACTTAGCCTTTTTATATATTGAGAACATAAAGTTTGTCAGAGTTCAAAGCTCATCCCAAAGGGATAATGTGTGGCTATAAAAACCTCCAAAGAGGTTAACACTAGTTCCATCTTCTACTAAGAAATATGAAGTGGGAGGAAAGAAACTCTCTTTTTTCTGGGAGATAAACAGTAGATTTTTGCTGATGCAGATGTGATTTCCTAATGCTGTATAGTCCAATTTCCTACAGGGTCCACAGTCAGTTTTAACATATGTAGTCACACTCTGTCCTGGGTATGAGTTAAACATCATCCGGCCCTGCAAGTGGTTCTCCTACTTGCAGGGAAAACTTGGGAGTTAACAGCAGGATTGGCAATACAGCCATTACAAAAAAAAAAACTTCACGCAGCTCTGAAGCAACAGACAGGACTCCTTTCTGCTCTCCGAAGCAGTAGCTCTGCTGCAGCCATCCATAGGAAGGTGGCTTGCATTATGAAGGGGATGGGGGAAAGCCCTTGGGAGCCTTGTCCCTGGAAGAGTCAATACCACTGGAGAGCCAATGGAGTCAGGCCTGTTGGGGATTGGAGCTGGTGCTGAGACGTTGCCCACTGCACAGGGGCACTCTGGTCCCAATTTGAGGAGGCCCATCCGGGTAAGCATGTGGAACGTCTTGTCTCTCCGGCATGAGAATAATCTTTCTCTGCTATTGGAAGAGCTTTATAAACTCTACATTTCAGTAGCGGCACTCTCTGAGGTGCACAGACCTAAGACTGGCCAGATCTCTGTAGGAGGGTACACCTTTTATTGGTCTGGTCGCTCTAATGCTGGCACACTCAGGGAGCAGCTGTTGCTGTGGTGGATTAGCTCCTTCCAATGGTGTCTAATGTCACTCCTTTCGACAAGCATATTATGAGACTCAGATTAAGGCATTCTCTGTTGTCTTAGTGTATACTCCGACCGTGGTGAGGGAGACATGTCTCAATGAGGGAGACATTTTTTTTCGCAACTTCACTTGGTGGTTGATGGGTGCCCGTGAGGTGACACTCCACTGATCATGGGTGACTTCAATGCGACCACTAACAGGGCTGGGTATGAGGATTGTGTCAGTCCCCATGGGGCTGGCAACCATGGTGAAAGTGGTTCCATGTTCCTTAACTTTGCAAAAGGTCAGGGGCTACTGGATCGCTGGATCCTAGTTCCAGTGCCCTGAGCCACATCATTGGCTTTCGTACTCCAATATTGGTGGTGCAGTGAAGGATATTGACAACATCTTTGTGGGAAGACGTTGGAGGCTCTGCAGGGTCTACAGTAGTGCTTAGTTTGTGAATTCTGACCACAGACATGTTGTTGCTACTCTGAAGATCCAGCTTACTTCCAGTAGGCTACTATCTACTAGGAGAATGAGGCTGGACCTGGCCAGCATCCCAGATCAGGCTATTTCCAATGAGTTTGCACACAGTTTGTGTGAAAAACGTTTGGACTTGGGTGCAACTGCCGATCCTAATGTGATGTGGGAGACCTTCCATGACAAAACCATGAAGTTGGCTGAGGTTGGTGTTGGTGTTGCCAGTGTTCCCAGAAGGAGGTGCTTCATCTCGCAGGGCACCCTGTATATCATCGAGAGGAGTTGCAGCGCACAGCTTGATGGTAACTCCGGTCTGTACCAGGTACTGAGAAAGATGGTTACGAGGGCTCTGAGAGCAGATAAGGAGGCATTTGTTAGAGGAATCTGTGAGCAAGTGACACACCATCTAGTGACCGATGTCCTGCTTACAGAAGAGTAAAAGTATTATGCACATCAGAATCTGTTACTCGTAGAGTCGCATTCAGGATGGGTGATGGAACGGTCCTTACGGATGACACTGCAATTGTCAGCTGCTGGGCTGGCTACTTTGAGCAGCAGTTTAAAACTGATCCTCTGCCTATGATAATGGTTCTTTGGGCTGGACCTCCAATTAGCTGTGAACCACTCAGTCTCACTGAGATTCCACAGGTGGTGAACCAGCTCAGGGTAGGGAAGGCTACAGGGATCTGTGGTATCCGGGGTGAACTTCTCCAGGCTGGTGGTAAGGCTGTCCTCCTTTCATTGCAAGCATTCTTTGCTTCATTCCAAATGACTGGAAAATGGGACTTGTCGTCCCTATCTGGAAAGGAAAAAGTGATCGCCTGGATTACAGAAGCTATAGGGAGTGTGGAGGACTTGCGGCTTCTTATTCCGGTCCTCACCCCCAGGCCGCCAGGAGGAGCTCTCCCGACAGCAGGATCGTGCCCCTAGTTCCAGCAGGGCATCATGGACCTTGTAGTGTTTATACACAGCCCTGCTGGATACCTTGGGGGCCGCTGGGAGTCGCTTTAGGGGGGCTCGTGGGCTCATATGTGCCCTATAACCCGGGAGTACGTCACGGTCACGTGACAGGAAGAAACGACGTGCTCCCGGGTTGAAGAAAAGGACTGTTTACCCTGACCCGGAAGGAATACGGAACTCTGGACTGATTGGGCAGGAACACCTCCGGGTCAGGGTGTATAAAAGGACTATGGGCCAGTCCAGACACTGAGTTGAGCTGGGAGGTAGGAGGGCGAAGTGTCTGGGCGAGGAGGAGAGAGAATAGTATTGTTGTGTTGGTTTGATATATGAATAGTGTGGAGGGTGCTTTGTGCACATTATTCTTAAACAATAAAAAGTCTTGGACTTGTATCCGGTGTTTGGAGTGGTACCTGAGGGTTCAAGGGAGCACTAGCGCCCCCAACTGCCACAGGGGATAGATAACACTGCTCGGTGCTGGGTAAGGTCCTTGCATGAGTCATCCTCAATAGGATCCAGATTACTTGCTCACCTACCAGCGACCGAAGCACTCTGGTTTTACGCCTAAGAAGTCTACCATCAACCGCATCCTGGGACTGATTTTATTTTTTTTCTCCAGCCGTCTGGAGTTTTTTTGTTTTTTCTGTCCCCCCTGGCCATTGGACCTTATTCGATGTTAATTAATGTTGGTTTATTTTGTTTTCTTATTGTGTCTTTTATTTTTCTATTCCTTATTATGTAAAGCAATTTGAGCTACTGTTTGTATGAAAATGTGCTATATAAATAAATGTTGTTGTTGTTGTTGTTGGGACTGAGGGTTCTCATGGAGTGCAAACGTAAGTGTCAGCACAGTTTATTTGCAGCCGTTGTTGATTTTCATAAAGCATTCAACTTTGGTGATCGAGCTGCACTGTAGGACCTCCTTAGACTTTGTGGGATCCCCCCATAGTTGCTGGATATCATGGCTGGCCTGTACACTGGTACTCTGAATGCTGTACAGAGTGGAAGCATAATGTTTGCATTTTTCCCTGTTGATTCTGGAGTTTATCAGGGGTGTGTTCCTGCTCCTACTCTGTTTAAAGGTTGCATGGACTGGGTGTTGGGCAGGATCGTGGGGTCCAGCGGCTGTGGGGCATCTGTTGGTGAAGAAAGATTCACTGATCTTGACTTTGCTGAAGATGCTGTGATCTTTGTGGAGTTAATAGAGTCTCTGGCTGGGGCTCTCGAGAGACTGAGCAAGGAGTCTGAGTGTCTGGGCTTGCAAGTCTCCTGGATAAAAACCAAAATCTAGGCCTTTAACAGAGGTGGGTAGAGTAGCCTAAAATTGTACTTAAGTAAGAGTAGCGTTATTTCAAAATAATATTACTGAAGTAGAAGTGAAAAGTAGTCCTCCAAAAAATTACTCAAGTAAGAGTAAAAAAGTACTTGGTGAAAAGACTACTCAAGTACTGAGTAACTGTTTGATCATAAATATTATAAATAATAAATGATTTATTTTTTAGAAATGTAATAAGAAAGACAAAAATATAATGTGCAAATTCTGCTATTTCCAAATAACAAAATAAAAAATGAGTAAAAATAAATAACATCTTTACAAAATAAAGATGCAAAAATAACAAAGATCCAAATTTCAGTTTTTCACAACAAAGCTTTTGAAGCCAATACCTACAGTAGGTAACATGTATGTTTGAACAGTGCAAACTACTTACAATGACAAGATAACCTGTACACTGACAGTATAATACTGCATATGCACTTGCCCTCCAAATAGCACAGCTGATAGAAAATAACATTAGAACAAGGCAGCTTGTGCACGTACAAGAAGTCTCACTTTACCTTGACTGTCTGTGTCTGTGCATGTTTGGTTAAAACGTGCCTGTTCTTCACTCAGTGAAGTGATGGTTAAGCTTCAGCAAGAGTTGGCTCTCAAGGTTCCTGCAGTGAAGCTGTGACCGTTCAGCAGTGATCAGGAGCCCTGTATGACTAAAAAGTCTCTGATAGGCTGCAGACGCAGGAAATTTGTGTGTGGTCATGTGACTGCATGGCTACGTCTGATTAGTGAAACAGAGTCATGTGATTATTGTTGCTACGTCTGTTTGGTAAAACAGAGTCATGTGATTACTGTTGCTAAATCTGATTGGTGAAACAGTCATTCCGTAGATCCACTGGCAACTTCTCTCTGACTAAAATATAGTGTATATAAATGTGTAAATGGAAAAAAGTAACGAGTCGAGTGTTGCCCAATGTAGTCGAGTAAGAGTAGTGTTTCTTCTCCACAAATGTACTCAAGTAAAAGTAAAATGTATGGTGCAGCTAAAACTACTCATAGAAGTACAATTTTTTAAAAAAAGTTACTCAAGTAAATGTAACGGAGTAAATGTTAGTGTACAGTATATCTTGTCACTGTAAGTAGTTTGCACTGTTCAAACATACATGTTACCTACTGTAGGTATTGGCTTCAAAAGCTTTGTTGTGAAAAACTGAGATTTGGAACTTTGTGTTATTTATTTTGTAAAGATGTTATTTATTTTTACTCATTTTTTTATTTTATTATTTGGAAATAGCAGAATTTTCATATTATTTAATATTTTTGTCTGTCTTATTACAACATTTCTAAAAAATAAATCATTTCTTATGTTCAAACAATTACTCAGTACTTGAGTAGTCATTTCACCAAATACTTTTTTACTCTTACTTGAGTAATATTATTTTGAACACTACTCTTACTTCAGTACAATTTTTGGCTACTCTACCCACCTCTGACCGCTGGTTTGACTTTATGTCAAACAAGTGGTTGCTCACGGAGTCTCAAATGAGGCACATTACCTACATTGTGAGGGAATGTCAGTTACAGCACTATGACCATGTGGCACAATTCCCAGAGGGTGATTTCAGCTTACTGGATCCTCACTGTTGAGGACCTGAGTGGATGGGCCAGACCACATAACACCTGGCAGCGGTAGACAGATGGTCATTTCCGGGGGGCTGGGACTGGACCGCGCGTCTGTCTGGGAAATTGCCAACCAGGATCCTGAGTTGTTTCATCGTGTGGTGGGTGCAGCAACATGCTGTACCAGTGCATGCTCCCCAACTTGACCTGAGTCACATTTCAGATGACATATGCTAATAAGTAAATTTTCTGAGAAGTCATTTGCCCTTGATCCCAGAATCTCTGTTGTCATCTAGGCAAAAGTATGTATTAAACCATGCAAGGACCTGTGTTGGACATTCTATCAAAACATTCAAGCCTGTGTAACTGAGTATAGTACTCAATGGTGTCAAAGGATGTGGTTAGATATAAGAAGAAATTGTGTTTCTTTACAGTGTCATTAACACCATATATTTAAACTTTTTTTTCTAATAAGATTGGCATGAAAATTTGATTAAAACTTCTGAAGTAAATTGTAAAGAGTACTGTATATGTGTCCAGGTAATGAAAGAAATAGCAGCAGACATTAATCATATTAATATATATTCTTTAAAGGCATATTGACCATTAAATGATACACAACAACTATGCAGAGTTCACTTTACTTTGTTACAGTTGATATCAAGACAGTTCCCTATTAATGGTGAACTGTACTGGAAAAAGCAGAATAGGATCATGTATAAATGGAATATATTGATGATGAATCTTTAAGGATTAGAACTTGTCTTGATACCAATACTGCCATGATGAACCCAAGCTCAATATGTACCTGGACTGGAAAATATGAGTTTAGCAAATAAATAGGTGGATTTATGATTGGCAAACTCCACTGCTGTAACTGCCTTGTGCTATTAGAGTCTTTTTCCACTTTGCCACAACAGGGAAGATAGCTTACTACTGCACTTAGAGCAGTTTTTTTAATAAGACATTGCTAAATCCTACTTGGAGATTACTGTTTTATTTATTTCACAGAAACATAAAACTGTTGACAGCAATCCAGATGCAAGCACACCTCCCACTAGGACATTGAAATCTACCTAAATGTAAAGCTAAACCTAAGACACAGCCACTTGTATAAATAGCCATGCTAAGACAGCTATGTCAAATCAATCAAATTATATAGTATTATTTAAATATGTAATAAGTAAAATTATATAAATGAAGCACAGTATAGGAGCATGCCATCATCTCATATACCTGCATTTTTTTCTTTCATGTAATTTTTTTTATACACTACTTTTGGTACTTTGGGGTATAAATTATTACTTTTATTGCATACTTATTTAGCTTAGTCTTTGTGTATTTGCTCTGTTTATTTATTTATTTGTTATTGTAGTGTATTACATAGTGTTAATGTTCTTTAAGAACTAATGTTTGTAGGCAACCCCTCACATCTGATCAAATAGGAGCTGCTTTTCCAGGAATCATTTAGGACTCAAGCAGAGTTTAAAATGCAAAATATTTACTAGTTTAGTGTTGCAGTTGATCCAGGTACTTAGGTCAACAAGTAGCCTTCTACTGTGCTTTCCATTTTTTTCAATATGTTTCTACGGAATCATAACCGTACAATGACTTTGTCATTACATCATTATAATCATACCATTGTTCTGGAAGTGACTTCATTTGTGTCCTGATCTAAGGAAGATGCACAAAACAAAATCCCAAAATGAGGCATCCAAAGTATGTGGGTAGCAGGCCCTCAAAATGGGTAACTTTGAAGTCCCAAAAAGCTCTATGAGAGCAAGGTTACCGTCAACCTTCGGCTTGTATAACAGAAAGGGTAAACAAAGAATCTTTGCAAAATAAAAGATATATTTTACAAAAATGCTCCATATCACTTAAAGCTCTGAGGAGTATGAAATCCACAAAAGGACTAACCTTAAAACAGTAGGTAACCAGGTGACAAACAGGTTCCAATACAAAGATCCAGAGAGAAGTCAAAAAGAGGTCAAAATTCAGTCATTTCATAAGAAAACATGGCAATAATCAAAGAGAATTCACCAACACTCAACGCATATATTGGACAGCATGGGACTGTGTCCCCTCTGCCTTTATAGGGCTTGGAGCAGTCCCTTGTCGGAGATGGACATCCACAAAACACAAAGAACAAAGTAGATCAAGCAGGGACACACGGAAATTAAATTATAATGGTAAATAATAATATTATTATTAACAAAGGAATCATTAAAAAAGACACAAAAGAGGAATTTGTACATAAAGGTGCTGTTTTTGGAGAAACTGCAGTTACTTAAATATTGGATTTTCTTGAATTTAGACAAACAAAAGAAAAAAACATTACTACTTATTTATTTTTTAATTTGATCTCTGAGCCTATTTTAGCTTAACTTTTGGTTTTGTTATTAAAATATCTGTGCATGAATTTGAATTATTTAGGTGAAGTAATAAATGCTTGTTGCAAAATAAAATAAAAAAAAAATCCTAAAAAAGAATGTAACAGGGACCAAAGCAGTAATTACATAATGTACTTATATAGGTAATGTTTCCAAAACCTTGAAATAAGTCAAACCACTTAAAGCTTCACAGATTGTGAAATTGACTCATTTAATACAAGATGCATGGAAGAATTGTTTCTTATTTGTACAATTACTGAATTTACTTAAAAGTCCTCAATGACTTTAAAATACACAACACAGACATAAAAGAATTTTACTTGAGTAATGGAATGTTTATCTGTACTTAAACATCCAGACTAATATGTGATATTTACTGTACGTTGGAGAGGGCTGTGACAAATTAATGCTGAATCTCAGTTGTTGAAAAGATTTTTAAAACCAAATAAAATCTGCCTTTTTTTCTCTCCAAATATCATCCAGAGCAGAAAGAAACATGTATACATAACTGTTAAGGTTCTGCAGGTTTTTCTAGGTTCTTCAAAAATAATAATCATAATCAGATGAAGTGTCCTTAGCACCTATCAAAATTTTGTTATAGATTAAAATTTAGCTTACAAAATAACATTGCATTGCACAGTGACACATTCTTGGCATCCATAGCAAAAACCATAAGATTTTAGTAACGTCTTACCATCTTCTTCTTCCACTTTCGGCTGTTCCCATTAGGGATCACCACAGCGGATCATCTTTTTCCATATCTTCCTGTCCTCTAGATCTTGCTCTGTTACACCCATCACCTGCATGTCCTCTCTGACCACATCCATAAATCTTCTTTTAGGCCTTCCTCTTTTCCTCTTGCATGCCATTCTATCCTTAGCATCCTTTTCCCAATATACCCAGCATCTCTCCTCTGCACATGTCCAGGCCAACGCAATCTCGCCTCTCTGACTTTGTCTCTAAACCATCCAACCTGAGTTGATTCTCTAATGTACTCATTTCTAATCCTATCCATCCTTGTCACACCCAATGCAAATCTTAGCATCTTTAACTCTGCTACCTCCAGCTCTGTCTCCTGCTTTCTGGTCAGCGCCAACTTCTCCAGTCCATATATATAACATAGCTGGTCTCACAACCGTCCCGTAGACCTTCCCTTTCACTCTTGCTGATACCCGTCTCTCACAAATTACTCCTGACACTCTTCTCCACCCATTGCACCCTGCCTGCACTCTCTTTTTCACCTCTCTTCCACAATCCCTGTTACTCTATACTGTTTATCCTAAGTATTTAAACTCATCCATGTTTGCCAACTCTACTCTCTGCATCCTCACCATTCCACTGACCTCCACCTCATTTACAGACATGTTTTCTGTCTTGTTCATACTGAATTTCATTCCTCTACTCTCTAGAGTATATCTCCATCTCTCCAGGGTCTCCTCACCCTGCTCCCTATTCTCGCTACAGATCATCAACAAACATCATATTTCACGTGGACTCCTGTCTAATCTTGTCTGTTAACCTGTCAATCCCCACTGCAAATAGGAAAGGGTTCAGAGCAGATCCCTGATGTAATCGCACCTCCACGTTGAATGTATTCGTTACTCCTACTGCAGACCTCACCACGGTCACACTTCCCTTGTACATATCCTGTACAACTCTTACATAATGCCACTGCCACTTCCTCATACAATACCACAACTCCTCTCGAGGCACCCTGTCATATGCTTTCTCCAGGTCCACAAAGACACAATGCAATTCCTTCTGGCCTTCTCTATACTTCTCCATCAACACCCTCAGAGCAAACATCACATCTGTGGTGGTCTTTCCTGGCATGAAACCATAGTAATGCCTTACCATATTTGTGTTAAAATTGTGTCATCAGTGTGTAAAATTAAACAGTCAAAAATGTGTCTGAACTTGAAAAAATGGTGCTTAAGCAGCCCAACAGTCTAACAAATGTTTCACCAACTAGTGCACTAAAACTGTAATAAGACTTTCTATATGACTGTATTGTACACCACTAATTTCATGCATGTATTTTTAATTAGTAAAACATCTTGTAGGAGTAAGTAAAAATACTAGCAAATGTACAACTGTTTTCTCTGAAAATATAGATGTATGAAGGATTTTGTGGCATGTTGTATTAATTTGAGAATATTTATTGTTTTCTTCTTTGGTTAAATAAAATATTTAGCTTTTGTACATACCTTAATATAATTAGTGCATGTGAATTGCTCTGTTTCAGATAAAGATTTGACTGAAGAAATGCAGAAAAACATTTCATTTAAACTATTGTTAACAAGGCAAATTTTTTAATAAAGACCTACTTTTCATTTACTTGCTTCATTTTCATAATACATTCCTTAACCTTTAAACGATGGGTAGGCTATGTTATTTGAAGGACTCTTTAGGCAGAATGAATGAATTTCCTTTGGCAGTCTCCCTTTTACTTTTGCCTCCTACTTATTAATATGCTGTTGGTGTGGTTATTCTTGGCAGGATCCATACACTTTCCTGGACGTTTTCGAGCATAACTAAGTGAGTGAAGGATTCAACAAGAAAACACCAGTGAATACTTTTAACAGAAAAATAGTACAGTTTGGGATGTGTCAGCTGGAGCTGGTAAGCAAAAATTACTCACTAAGCTTCACTTTTTCAGCATTCACAGTTATTTAGATTTCTCTACCAAAGCCTTATTAGTTTAATTTCAGGAAATGCAGAAGACAAAAATGGTCTTTTAAATTGCATAAATAAGCATACGGTGCTTAATGAAAACATTTCTGGTTTAACATTTATGCTGTTAGAAAATGAGACACTGAAACACTGGCAAATTGATTTATGTGTTATATTATAAGGAAACTACTTTGCTATTGTGTAATATTTGTGTCAGTTAATACCATAGATAAACAGTACATGAGCAACACAACTTCTCAACTATTATTTATCATCGAGTTAAACAATTTGAGTATAACAGACATTTTTAATGAAGTAGATTTTGCTTTAAGCATTTTGTGATTTCTTTTCAAATTAATATATAGTAACTTTTAAACTGTATAATCTTTTTTTTTATTTTATGCAACTCCCTTAAAAGTATGTACCGTCTGAAACAGATTTAAAAACAACACAGTGGAGTACAACTGAGCAGTACAATGCAAAATGTTTGCTAGGATTGTATTACTTTGTGCACAAAAGTTGCAGTCTGGCATTTATTCAACTAAGCTGTCATATAAACTGTGCCAGTTGTCTTAGTTACAGGGGCAGTCCCAAAGTAATAAGGCAGTGCCAAAGTTTTTACTCTATCTACTTTCTACCTACCTGTTGCCTTTCTTCTCATTACCATTCTTCACAATGAATGTTATGAAGTACCACTGTAATGCTAATCTTGTCCTCTCATGTTCTTTGTCCAGATCCTCAAAGAGCATATGACAGACTCCTGCACCAACACCATGCATTACAGGAGCTGTATGAAGTCGATAATAATATTATTTTGGGTCAATACACTGTGTGGCACAAGTGGCTGTTTTGCCTTTTAAATGTAGGCTCACACATTTTAGAACAATAACAACATGTTTACTTCTGCACCAGCAAACTGAACAGCTTCCAAATGTTTGCTGGATTTGATATAAATTGGCAATAGTAATTCATTGGGCTTAGAAGAGATCTCAGTTGAATGAGGTTGGATCGAGCCTGTCCCTCCATTATTACTTTTACTTCCTCAAGTTACTTATACGGACCTGCAGCATCGATAACATAACCAAGGTTTTCCAATGAATCTTTCAAAAAATATAATTTTCCTTTATCAATATGCAATCAAAAATTTTCACGACATCATAAGACCGCATTCAAGTATTTTAAGCACTAGGTATATTTACATCATCTAACTTGTATATTATGCAAATTATAGTGCCTTCTGGGTAGCAATTCCAGTATTTTACATGTAGCTCTCTGAAACAAGGCTAGAGCTGATATAATCCCAGCAGAACAGATGCTGAAAAGTTTCTTTACATTTTCATCAACCCATGTTTGAAGCTAAAAATGTTGGCATAGCTTTTCAGGTCTGGCATCTCTGGTGCCAATAGTCTATGGAGCAATGGATATGTCTCGTTTAGAGAAGCATTTTTGATGGTTGCATCATCATTATAAGTTAATCTAAAAACAGTTGAGCAATAGTTTGTTAACAATTTATTTAATTTTGGAGCTGTAATGTAATATTTTGTTTTAGGGTTTACAAACTGCTACAAGCTATCACACCTAAGAAAATTTTATGATAGCCACAGGAGCCACAGTATTTCTGTAATGCATTTCCAAATGACTCCATCAGTAAAAGCTGAAGTGATTGAGTGATTGTCTTTCCTTTAAACTTTCCTTTGAAAGGGAAAATTAATTTAGCGTAAATTAATTTCTTATAATCTCTGCTCTTCCTGGCTTGTCTTTTCAATAATTGCTCACATTGCTAGAGGCTCTGCAGAAATGCATTGCACAGATGTCCTCCTTAACACTGCACTTACTGTAAATTGGATTTGTCCGTGAAATATTCCCAAAGACACCTGAAAGATGTATGGTCTTTAGCTTTTTATTATTGGTTAGATAACAAATAGCATCAGGAAATATCAAAAATGAATATAAAATAAGAGTCTATGTGTTTGTGATGATTTAACTGCTCACAAAAGGAATTTAAGGGAAATTAAATAACCATTTGCTTAAACTTGTTTCAGGGTAAAGTAACAAATGACATCAGAGCACACTCATTTTTTATTTTTGCATTTTGTGATTATATTTTAACTGTCACATTATTAGGTGCAAATTGAGTTCTATAACAGATAGTAAAACTGTATGTATTGACAAGCGCAACATGAATGATATACAATTTGACAGCTTTGAAGAAAACTGTTTTCACACCTGCAAAACAGTGTATGTGTGGACATTTTGGGCGAGTAATACAAAACTAAAAAGAAAAGCAAATACGGCCCCACCTCTTCCTAATAATTTTCTCCCAATCTTTAATTTACCATTCTTAGCCAAATTCTGAAGAAAGTTCTTCTCTTGCAGTCAAAGTGTTTTCTGGATCAGGCTGGATTATAAAATGATTTTCAGTCTGGATTCCGAAAGCTTATAGCACTGAATCAGATCTGCTGAGAGTGGCAGATGATTTACTGATAGCTGCTGATCCAAGGAAACAACTTATTCTAATTCTTTAGGATCTTAGTGCAGTTTTTGACACAGTTGAACATGATATCTTCAATAATCTGTTTGAAAATGAAGTAGGTATTATACAGTATATACAGCACTTGGTTGGTTTTCAGTTCATCTGTAAGGGAGGATATTAAGTGTTACGTTTGGCAGCTCATTGTCCTCAACAGCTCCTGTTACTTGTGGAGCGCCACAAGGTTCAATTTTGTCACCTGTCCTTTTTTCTTTATACATGTGATTACTTTGATTCCAAGAAACTACGCGTATAATATTGCATCCCAGTGCTATGCTGATTATACTCAAGTTTACCTTGGTCTCAAATCTGGTGAGAAAGCTTAAATAAGTACCCTATTGCAGTGCATTGAGGATAATAAATGTTGGATGGCAACAAATTTTCTCAATTTAAATGAATCCAAGGCAAAGGTTATTATATTTGGTCCTGCTGCATCCACTAATATTATTGCAAGTAATCCGGGACCATTGACTTCAATATGCAATATGCATGTGCAAAATCAAGTTTTATCTTGAAATATAATATTTAAAAGGTTAAATGCACATTTTTGGAACTTAAACATACAGGTATTGTAATGCATTGCAATTACTGTGCAAATAGATTTCGTATTGTACAGTAGTTTTGTTTATAACATGATATAAATCACCACATTTAAATAAGTAGAAAAAAACAAAAAAACCTGAAGCTCATTCCTTATGCAAAGTTTTGTAAGAACAGAGAAACTGCCATACATTTTACAGAATTTCTAAGTTGAATATTCTACTGTGGTGTCCTGGCTTTGCTTTGTAGTAAACAGGCCACATGAGGTTTGCCTTTTGCTCATCCAGAGTTAGAGATGTACGACCTTGGAAGGAGATGATGTATTACACAGAGCAAAGCTGTAGTGTGGTTCTACATATTGAAGCCACATGGTTATAAATAGTTACAAAGTACTAATATATTTGGCAACCAATGTGACAGATTAAATGCTTTTAAAGATGCCAACTATAGTTGAAATGCTATTTGTGGTCTTGAAAATGTATGCTTGTATACATGAAAATCGGATGAAAACTGCCCTTTTACGGTGGATCCTTTAAAAGCATGTGGTGTCTAAAAATGTAGAGGTTAATGTTACAAACCACCAGGACTGCAAGGTGAAGGTAGAAGAAGAATTTTTTTAATAAAAAACGTAACTTAACAGCTAGTTAGATGTTGGGTACTATTTTAAAGTTATTTCTTAGACACATGAAGAGGAGTATATGGAGTATGTGCTTGTTTTCTGTTTTTACTGATGTCTTTAATGTTCCCATCGATATTAGTTATTTTCAGAGACAATGAATATGATAATTGTAGTTTATTTCTAAATTTATCTTTAATGACTACGAGAGGAAAATCTAACTTTACTCATCTATGAGGTTGTGAAAGGGAGTACCACTTTCAAAGACACGGTAGAAAGGGTTGGGTATGTATTTTGCACTGTTAACCAAAATGCAACAATTTTTTTTCAGTCAAAATTCATTTTCAAAAAGGTATCTTCCAAACGATCAATTTATTCCTCATTTGTTGAAATTCCAGTAGTCACAACATCACTCTGAAATGGATTTGGTATCCACATTTTATTTTCACAGCTTTTCATTTCTTCAGCAAAGTAATAAACAAAATTTTGTTTCAACGAATTTAAATGTGTAACTATCACAAATATTATGTTGTCAGACAGATTTATTTTATTTTCAATCATAAAGGTTTCAAAACACTCAAAACAGCCATATTTTCAGTTTTGAATATTTTTTTTCCCATAATAAAAGTTTCTTGAGTTTCTTCAGAGTAAAATTTTCATCATGTAATAATTTTACATATTCATTTTTTCTGTCCAAAAGCATTGTAACTTCTTTCCATAATTCAAAAAGTTTACAAAAGAAGTAATTTATTAGGTCGCATACTTTTGTTTGCAAGAATTTCAAAGCGAACAATGCATTGCAGGAGTGGATCTCCCTTTTCATGATTCCACGTAAACCTGAATTGCAAATAATCAGAATTGTAACTTCTCACTATTTTTTTTTGTTTTGATAATTGAAAACTCGTGTAAAGTTTTTTCATTATTTTTGTTAGCAACTGATTCTTTGTCCTCTATTTCAGTGGCCTGTGGTGTATTTTTCATTAACCACTTATCCATTGTTGTGGTAACCTTGAAAAAATAATTAGGAAGAAGACTGTAATTATTTAAATAAGACACTAATTATTAAATTAATAATTGGCACCATAATAATTGTTATAATTACATTTTATTAAATATATTTAATAAAAAATAAATAAATAATATTTTATTTAGTAATAATTAGTAATCAATATCTTGCCTAGACTTCTCATCCTTCAGATTCCTTGAACTACACTGCTAGCCACCAAAATTGCAACACTGGGAAAAATGCATCATATTGGAATGAAGAATGGCACCATCGGCAGGATGATTGGCATCAGATTGTGTTTTCACATGTGTCCCAGTTAAATTTAATGTGCCTGATGGATGATCTGTGTATAAAGTCACAAAGATAAAAGGCTCTTGGAGACATACATTTTGCATAATGGCTTAGCTCCAGGTGTTATGGTGTGGGGTGCTTCTGCCTTATCTGTATTGCTGATACATCACAGAGATATTGGAGGCTGAGATGGTTCTATACCTACAGAGGTTTTCCGCTGCCATATTCCAGCAGGGCAATGCTTGACCACATGTAAAATAAAATTTCTGGTATCAACACCATGTGCCACTCTTTCCATGACCGGCATTTTCAATAGATTTGTCCCTCACTGAGCACGTCTAGGATATGTTTGAATGGCATGCCAGAGACCACAAGTAGTT
Source organism: Polypterus bichir lapradei (assembly GCA_026402145.1). Lineage (NCBI taxonomy): Eukaryota > Metazoa > Chordata > Cladistia > Polypteriformes > Polypteridae > Polypterus > Polypterus bichir. Next base: position 29,133,157 of record JANRMT010062792.1, on the reverse strand, counting down.
ACCATGGATGAACTTTGGGCAGATATAAAGATTGCATGACATGCCATTCCACAAAACACATCTAACATCTTTTCCTGTTCATGCCCTATTGTGTATAAGCTGTTATTTCCACCTGTGCTGAATACACCAAATACTGATTATTGTCAGTTTCAAATGTGTGACTGAGTTGTGCTTCTAATCACGTCCATCAAGTATCATAAGAAATTTGTCATGATGTTACATGCTTTTGCCACAAATACTTTGACAAGTGTATTTTTGAATGATTATTTTGCTATTTTGAGAGCCATGTCTTGTGATTACTGTATAGTTAATATACTATTATTTATTTTTTGTGTTTTCACTAAACACAATTTTATTTTCTTCATGAGATGCTATTTTGAATGCTTGGTTTGATGGCTGCTATGTGGTTGCTAACAGTAACATCAGAGATCATAAATCATTTAATTTTATGGGTCACAGTGTATAAAGGGCACTCTATGGTAACACTTCTTCATCCAATTCCACAAAGAAATATAAAGCTCATTCATATCTTTTTGTTTAAAGTTAAGAATATTCTGATCTTTCTCTAATTTTTTGAATAGACATTTTGCTTCATGACGGGGTTTTGTCACTAGATTCCTTTTTTGCATTTTCTGACTTTGCTTTGGTATTTATCACTCACTCCTTTCATTCTTTCTGGCATGACACAATCTGCAATGTAAATATAATTTTTGATATCTCGTCTTTCTTGGTGTTCTAATTGTAATGGCAAGAAATATATTTTAAAAGTGAAAGATCTGTTTAAAACAACATTAATTAACTTTTTTTTTTTAAAGTTGACAATACATTCTCATAGTAAGTTACTATCAAGTTTTAATTTAAGTGGTTGAACAATACCGGTAACTTTAATTTAGTATCCACAAAAATAATGTGAACTGTGTGAAGAACTCCAAGGAACTAGTTACACAGAGATAACCTCTGTCAAAAATAGTGGTAGTCCATTCAGTGTTTTGTCCTGTCTAAAAAGATTCAACTTAAGTTATTTCACATGGTGGTTGAGAGAGGAACAAGAAGTCCGCACAAGAATTGTTAGAGCACCAACCCGGTCGTTCCCTTAAAATAAAAACAAAATATAAAAAGTAAATATTAAACCCACTGCAAAGCAAAAATGGAACAGAGAAATCCACTGAAATCAAAGGAGCAATCAAGCTTTGTATTATGGTTTCGATCAGTCACCAGATTGGAGCTCCATAATGCAGGGTGCTCTTTTCAGAGAGTGACACCTTCTTCTGGCAGCCTTGTGATTTATTAGTTGGGGAACAGAAGGGGCAGAGTGAAATGCCCTCACTGGGTCTGTTCCTGGGACCTTGGGTGGTACAGAAGAGGACACAGCTAGCACCAGCACCCCCTGTCAAAATGGGGTGGTTGTGTATAACTCAGATAAACCCAGAAAGTGATCCACAGATGTGAATATATAACAAAACACTTGTTACTGTAACTTAGGAAGTCAAGGTTATGAGTCTAGCATGTGTTTTGGAGTGAATTTGATGCAGAAAATCCATCCATCCATCCAACCTGCTATATTCTAATTACAGGGTCACGGGGGTCTGCTGGAGCCAATGTCAGTCAACATAGAGTGCAAGGCAGGAAACAAACCCTGTGCAGGGCACCAGCACACTGCAGGGCGCGCACACACACACACACACACCAGGGACAATTTAGGCTAGCCAATGCACCTAACCTGCATGTCTTTGGACTGTGGGAGGAAACCGGAGCATCCGGAGGAAACCCACGCAGACATGGGGAGAACATGCAAACTCCACGCAGAGAGGAACCAGGAAGCGAACCCAGGCCTCCTAACTGTGAGGCAGTAGCACTACCCAGTACGCCACCGTGCCGCTCCTGATGTAGAAAATGCAAATGCATATTTCTAAGTTGTTATATTGCTGAAATTAATGAACAACAAAAAATGTGTTTTGTATGAATTCCTTGAATGTTAAACTGTTTTATATTGAGTATTATTGTGAGATGTATCCGTTTTTCAGTTACATGGCCCTTTGGAAAGTTAAGTTTAATATTGTCTTCAAAAAAATGATTGTAAGACATTTGTTTTAATTTTTCAGTTTCCTTTTAAGGATTTTAAATGGATTTTTTTTCTTGAAACTAAATCTAAATCTTTTAAACTGTTACATACTGAAAACTGCAAACACCATTTTTTTTCATTAATATCATTATATCCTCTTAACAAAACCTTTTCTACACAGTAAAAAAATATTCACAATATATTTATTACCATATTTACGGATCAGATTGGGGAGCATGCACTGGTACAGCGAGTTGCCACACCCACCACAAAACTAAACAGCTCAGGATCATGATTGGCAAATCTTCAGAGAGACACGCGGTCCAGGCCCACCCTCTGGAAATGACCATCTATCTGCAGCAGTCAGGTGTTATGTCTAGCCACTTGGGTCCTCAACAATGAGTATCCAGTGAGCTGGATCACCCTCAGGGAATCACGCCACATAGCTGTAGTGTCGTAACTGATACCTCACATTCGGGACTGCATGAGCAACTGCTCATTCGACACAAACTCAAACCAACAGTACTGAAGGATTCTCTGAAGAGACACAGTACCAAAAAAGTCCAGTCTTCAGGTCACTGGATAGCGTCCATATATTTACAGCAAAATGTTTAATATGAGAAATGTGTTTGACAACAAAAACACTGCAGATCTTTCTAAAACTAAAACACACTTTACATTTCAAAACTTGTTAAATGACTTTTTATTTTCCACTGTTATAAATTTTAATGACATTATTAACAGCAAATTAACTGGATGTTGAAAGAATAATAAATTGTTTGTCTTAACCAAAATGCTTTTTTTCTCAGTATGCTAACTATGCAGTGCATTTGAAGGTGCTTGCAACCAAATTATATGTTCTAATTGGTAATATTGCAGAAATGTTAGTGATTTGGGTCACCTACCTCATACAATACACCTTAAGTATCATGTATTTCATGATATTTATATTTTTTTCTGTGTCGCATAATAGGAAGCATAAGCAGAAAATTAGTCAACAATTTGCAATATCAACATTTAAACTCTAATTAAAGCTTTAAGAGAGACATGGTTTCACTGTGAAATTCAAACATTTTTAAAAGTTTCCAGTAGTTTAATTGTCCTTAAAGTATGCAATATCTCTTGCTGCAGGTGAGTCCCCAGTGACTTTTTAGAGTTTAATGATTATTCATATTGATAAATTTAAATCAAATGTTGCTGCTGTGTCCTACTTTTCAAGAAACTGATTAGTAGCAGTAATAGCAATTTGCAGTGATGCATGAAGTGAGCAGAGTTATGGCTTTCTGGTAACTGTTACTTGTAGTGCAACTCTCCCATAAAATCAGAATATATTAGAGTCTATAAAGAGTCATCCTGGAAATCTCTGTCACTCATCATTTTTAAACATATATTAAGTGTCCTTTACCCTGTGGGATCTCTGCCTTTCTAATTTTACACATAACCGTACATTGCAAAGATTTCATTCTCATATGCCCTGATGAAGAGAATGTCTATATTAAATCAGAGTTAATCAGATTATGAGTATAGCGTTGGTTGGTGTGAAAAAGACAGGAGTCTACTGGACTTCTGAATGGCTGTGGAAGATGGTGTGATAAGTGAGCTGGTAGTGTGAAGATTATCAATCGACCCAGCCATCCTGGAAGGAAGAGAACTGTCAAAAAACAGGCTGATTCTTTTATTGTACATATGCATCACCCCAGTCATTCTTAGGAGATTGGACAGTTTATCTGATTATACTTACCTGTGCTTTCTTTCATTAGTAGGACTTGAAACAGGCAGAGTATAAGAAAAAGTGATCTTCTAATACAATACATCTTGCCCATGGAATTGTTTTTATCTCCTTTTCTTCCATTGATTACCATTTACAATTGGTGTATGCAAGAAGGTTTTATTTATTGAAGCTTTGTATTTCTTTTATTGTTTTCATTTTTTCCCGCTTGCCTTCACATATTATAAAGACGGGACTTGTCCAAAATGCTAATTCAGGGAGAAATAGTTTTCACTTTTAAGATTTGCAATTGTTGTAACAATATCTGTTACGATGAAATATTTGGGGTAAATTTAGGGTTGCTGATATGTTCTTATGTGCTGACTATTCTTACTTTAAGGGTTTCTGCTTCCCTCATTTTCTTAAACTGTGGAAGATAAGAAGCACCAAAATCATTTGGTTAAAACTTTTGACATTTTTGGACATAATTCAGGAAGATTAAGCCTAGAACAATTAAAAAAATGTAAGGCAAAACTAAAACATGTCACCAGTTTAATGGGCTTATTACAAGTTTACCCAAGTTAGCCAGTTGCCACCCAATCTTTTCCTTCCACTTTTCTGTGTCCGCTGCATACTTTGGAGTGACATTCATTCTTTTCATATATTCAGACACCACCTCCAGCCACATCTTCCTAAACGTCTCTCTTGCCCTCCCCATACATACTGGTGCACTTCTTCACCCAAGGAGCCTTCCTCTGAGCCTCATGCCCTCCACCTTTTCACCCAATCATCCCGCCTTTCGCTCCTCATGTCTCAACAACGTTAGTGATTTGTTTTTCTCAGTACAACACCTATAAATTTCACACCAAGTCACTCTCTTAGCTTAGCATTATTTTTTCTCTCACTCCATAATACTCCACACATCCACCTGACTATTATCACCTGTAATTTTCCCAGCTTTGTTTCATATTCCACTTTTATTAGCCACAACTTATTCCTACTGCAGCATTCTACTCCTAACACATCTTTCGTAAACTTTACCTTTCAGTGCCAGGTTGTATGTTAGAAGCTAAAACAGAGGGCAGCTTCTGCAATTCCTTTGCTGCACCTTTTATTCTTACTATCACTGCTGTGCCCATACATTCATTTGCCCACAATATATCCCCAAAGTAGCACACATGTTCTACAAACAATGGTTACACTCACCATTTGTACATTGCTTTTCGCACTACTGCAGCTATTATGCATCCCCTTTGAAAATCTGTGCATTGAACTGAGTTTCTCCCAACACCATTACTGTACACACTGCATAGCCATGCGTCCACCTCTTCGATGCCTCCTGTTCCTATACCTCCAGACATCACCTTAGTCTTTTCTGCATTTTCTGTGTTTTCACTTCTAAATTAGCTTTCTATTTTAGTATGTTCCCCTTCAGTTCTGTTTCCCCTTTTACACTATTAATATGTGATCATCTTCATACTAGATGATACATGGCAATGTTTTATGTATATCTCTTATAACCACCTCCATCATTACCCCAAAGAACACTTAATTCAGAACAAATCCCTGGTGCAGATCTACCCTTGCCTTAGTACTTTCACTTTCTCCATCTCCTGTCTTGAACACTACTTGTTTTCCTTCTTTATTGACATAATCACAGACACTGACCATTCGTCTACACCTAACTTTCTCAAAGCCTACTTCACCACCTCTCGTGGTATCCTGTCACATACCTTTCACAAGGGAAAGTCCTAATAACAATGCCAAATGCTAAAAGATAAAAAGCAAAACAAGTCAAAAATCAAAAACGCAAGGTATCAGAACAACAAGGTTTAAAGACCGCAAAGGACAAGGGGAACAGTAATCAGATAAGCAGATGATCGCAGGTGGGATGCAATGCCTCAACAGAAGACCTAACTGAGAACTAGTCAAATCACAACATTTACTGGTCTTGTCCCAGCACAATCAAGAATAATGAAACATTTAATTATCTTAACAATAATAAACTTAATTAATAATAAAGTTTAAACCAACAAAAGGTGCTTAGACAAGATCATTTATTTATAAAAACTATACAGAAACTAACACAAGGAAGGAGAAATAACTAGAAGAATGCACACAGAATAAAAAAGAAAAACAAAAACAAAATCCAGGAATCAGATTCATACAGAACCATGATAGATGGACAGAAATATCAACCTGTGATGAACATTTTATTCAGGAACAGAAAATTAATTTATTTTAATCAGGGATCATTTGAGAAAGAGACTATACAATTATGCACATTTTAAAAGGAGGCAGTTTCTTGAAAATAACATACAGGTATTATAAAACATCATTAAGCTAACAGAATAGTAACATGAATAACAGTATGAATTGACGACAAGAAATTGGTAATGAAGTCCATGAAGATACTGGACCTGAAATAAATTAATAAAAATGCATAATGAGAAATTTCCATTAATAGTTGTGGTGTCTTCATCCTTGGATATTCACCAAACAGTAACAAAGGGGTTTCACTTCACTCTTCATTTTTTCCCCCTGGCAACACACCAAGATCACACTGCCCTGACTGTACTTGTGGGGACTCTTTCCAACATGTCCTGAGTCTATACCAGAAATCCGTGACTACAACAAAAGCAACATTCTTTATTTATTGAGAAAATTTTTGTGCACTTTACAATGCAATTCAAGGTGCTTTACAGGCAGGAGATAAAAATAAATAAATAAAAGTGAAAACAAAGTAGCAATAAAATAAGACATTTAGATATATAGTGAATAAAATATGACAGAAATAGATAAACATATTGAAATAAATAAAAGCAAAAGTAAAAAGGTGTTTTAAGATTTTTTTAAACCTTTATTCTCTTCTTTTCTTAGATCCACTGGAAGTCTGTACCAAAGGTTGTGTCCATAGTATAAAAAAGAAACAACATCAAACATTTTGGTTTTTATCACAGGTATTTGCAGAGTATTACTGTCTGAGACCCTAAGGATTCCATATAATATGTAAGTCATTCATATTTCTGTGTCCAAGCTGATAGAAGGATTTGTGTGCAATCATGAAAAGTTTCAAATCAATTCTAAACTATGCAAGAAGCCAATGGAGCTTTTTAAAAACTGGATGATGTGTTGTCACCTGATTGTCTTAGTCTGTAGAGTTTTGACATGGTTGCAGGTAGTTTAATCTTCACTTTGATAAACCTGAAAATACAGCATTAAAGTAGTCTAACCTGCTTGCACAAGTATAAGTTGCTCAGCATTTCAATTAGACGAAAGGGGCTCACTTTATAAGTAGCAATATTCTTAAGATGATAAAATGCTAATTTAGTGACATTATCCATTGTACTTAAAGTAATGGTGATAATGTTGATAATGACCCATAGGTCTTAGCTCTCTGATTTCTTGAAACAAGTATAATTATCTCGAGATTATCTTTATTTAACTGTAGAAAGTTTTTTCTTCCCATGATTCTGGATAAACAAGTTTGGAAGTTTTCACATATTTATATGAAAAAAACAATTTGTCAAGGACACTAAAGAGGTAGTGTCATAAGGAGACACAGAAATGTATAGGTAATTGTCATCATCACAACTATGAAACTGTATTTTTACCTTCTAATGATGTCCTATGGGAGTATATATACATTAAAAAGAATAGGACACATCATGGGGGATGTCTAATTTCTTGGATGATCTGAACACATGATGCACTACCTATGACAAATGATCAAAACCAATGTAGGGCCACTGTAGCAATGCCAAAACAATCTCTACTATCTACTTAGAAGAATTTCATGGTCAGTTCCATCAAAACTTGCAGTAAGATCAGGCAAAACTATACAAGATACATTTTCATTTTTAGTGTTCAAATACAAATTATGTAATTAAAACTGTTCCTGTGTTTTGAAGGGACCAAAATCAGACTGAAATTTCTCCACAATTTTATTTTTGCTTTTTCAAGCATTTTCTAAAGTTAAAGATAGGTCTATTATTGCTTAAAATGGAAGGATTCCAAACTGGAACATTTACTATGGGTACCTTCAGAGGGGATGGAAATATACCAAGATGCAAGGAGTAGTTCAGAATAAACATTATATGGATGGCACCCAAAGTCGACCCTCACTACATGCATAAACAACCTCAATAGGATTCTCAGAATTCAAAGAAGAAGACATCCATCCATCCATTATCCAACCCGCTATATCCTAACTACAGGGTCACGGGGGTCTGCTGGAGCCAATCCCAGCCAACACACCAAACAGGTCATGAAATCAAAATACAGAATAATTTGTGATTGCAATATTACCAGTGACATGGGTCCTTCTGTTACTGTTGAAGTGACTATTTCGTTAGGTAGCCTCAGAGCTTTAGCGACTGGCTTCCAGCAAGTCCCTACCTTTAAAAAGGCAACCTTGTTCTACCCCCAATCAATCATGAGGTGTTTCATCCGCAGGCCAACTTTTTATGGCTTCTCTCTATATTTTATAAAAAGGCCAAAGATCTCTGTTCACTTCTATAATGCCTGCCCCCTAGTTTTCTGAGGAAGCACTGTGTGCCAAAGTTTTCACTTTCTTTTCTCGATTACACACCCAAACACACATACATAAGGCTTGCAGCTACAAACATTAGCCTGATTTCCCCTGCTTTTTAGGGGTGTTGGTTCAAATCCTGTGCTTTCTTTTCGATACCTATCTAAAACCCCATGGAATTACATATTGGGATTATAAAATCAGTCGAAGTAAAAAAATCAACTTCCAATCAATTAATGGAATGATGGAGAATAATATAAAGTTTCTGGCTAAGCCGTACATCATGTGTAAAGACAGACAATTCAGAAGAGGAGGTGTTATTGACTCTTTCTCAAAGGCAATACTCCAGCTCAATAGCTCATCAAAGAAGAAGAGTGGATGTCAGGTTCACTGTGAGTTAAGTTGAAAAGGAAGAACTCCAGAGATGTGGTTATTGGAGACTGCTACCATCCACCACGTTTTGACAAATCAATGAATATCAACATGTTTTTTGTAATAAGACATAAAGTATTTGCAGAAATGATGTGTTGATAATCTGTAAATTCAAATCTCTAAACTTTAAAAGGGATCAAAAATGATGCTAATGGTGAATGACTATTTCTTCACAATATATTTTTAAAGCTTAACAGTGTGAGATTCCCTGTATAGATCTCTTCTTTTTTAACAGCAAAAAAAAGTAAGAGGAAAAATAAGTAATTGATCCTCTGAACAGTGAACTCAGTATGATAGTAAAGTTGAAATGGTACGCAGATTTCTTGTGAAGGAAGAAACACCTGAAAAATGTAGAGAGGAAAAATGAAAACACTTGTAATATGAGTTATAGACGATGCCATATCCAGGACATTTTGGTTTATGGGAAAAATAAATATACTGCAAAAAGAAGTGGATATATTAATAGAGGTGGAAGCAGCATACAGTATCTAATACGTAAACTTTTCCTTTTGGTGTAAAATTACAGAATCCTTGAACTGCTATTGTTCAGATAAGATTCAATCTTCTATTTTCAAACAGTTAAGTGTTCTTAGTCTGAAAGGATGCTTCATAAATGACCTACCCAGCCTGTGCATTATAAAGGTCAACAGGCAATTCAGCTTGGCGAGTTTCTTCTATATATCACATACTTTTAAGAAAAGGCCACTGAAAAGTCTTCTGAAATACTTGTTGTGACTTCAGATTTCTTTTGCGCACTTGGCCCTAAAGCAACAAATACCTCATGCAAGCAAAATGTACGGTGAGGAACTAGAACCTGCAGTGTACTTTGTGATTCTGTTGTTTTGAAGTTTTAACACCAAACAGGTCATGAAATCAAGAAATGAATTTATGCTGCTGGATGTTTTCCCTTGCCCATGCACATGTAAAAAATAGCAGTTTTTGGTCTTCAGTTTATTTGGAACTAGCAAAATACCCGCGCTTTGCAGCGGTGAAGTACTGCCTTAAAATTTTTATTAAGAAGAAAATTAAACCTTTTTAAACTGAGGGAAAATATACCAATAATTATTTGTTAAAGATCTCTTTGTATGCCACGTTGTCAGTTCAGTCCTCCAGTTGCAATATGACCAAGCTGTAGCTGTGCGCTGAGCTTACTCTTGAGCATGCAACGTACAGTTGGCCATGTGAACAGTAATCTTGTTTCAAATCTCACAGCTTGGATTGCTGCTGTCATAATCGGTTTGAGTTTCATGGTTTGTTTCAGTTACGACAGTATTTGTAGGACTTGTGTTGAAGAGACATTCGGCATCTGTCAAGCGTTGTAAGTATACAACCAGTTTCATTGATAACTTCACATCCAGCTTTTGAGAGTTTAAACATTTCTAAACATCAAAGTGTCCACTACTGAAATCGTCACCTGTGAAGCTAAGATGTTTAAGAGGCATTGGCGGTTGTCCAAAGGTGTAAAATATTTGGCCATTTCGGTACACTTAAGCATTTCACTCTTCTAGTGCTCCTGTGTAGTATAATTATCTCCTGTACCGTCATCAGTCCACACTTTGAACCTGTCCCAGTCATTCAATACATAAGACACAATGTTCCTCCGGATATCAATAGTGAGCCTGATATGGCTGTGCAATATGTAACAAAGAGAATGGAAAGGCAGGTGCCATCTCCGGGCATGGAAACCACTTGGTAAGTGACAGTTCTTTGATCGATGGTGATTACCTCGATAGACATGTTAATGGGGGTACGGTTGGAATGATAAAGGAAATGGGTACCTGAACAATGTAAAGTAAGTCTAAAATACCTATACAATAACTATAATCATAATAAATGAACAATAAAACAGCGGAGAAGCCATGGATTAAATAAAAAGGCTGTAGTTATCAGCAGGGAGACGTGAATACCGTGGCGAAGCAAGGAAGGGAATGTAGAGACTGGAGCGACAGACGGCCTTATATAGGCAGGCAGCCAACAACGTGGGAGGCATTGGGATGGGGGACCCAACGCCGCCTCACACGGTGACCGAGCTGCAGGCTATGGACGTACAGTATATATGTACGTAAGTAGGATTCAGTTAGCGTTGGGAACCCGCGTACCAAATTTCTTGAAGATGGGCCCATAAGTAACAAACACCGTTGAAAAGTTCAATATGGCAGCCGACAGTGGCATCATATCACCGAAATAAGTACCAAATTTCAGCCTTCTACCTATGAATGAGAAAGTTCAACATGGCGGACGTTGTTGACCGTTACACGTAGAATTTTGAAATGAAACCTGCTTAACTTTTGTAAGTAAGCTGTAAGGAATGAGCCTGCCAAATTTCAGCCTTCTACCTACACGGGAAGTTGGAGAATTAGTGACATTGGAAACTTCAATATGGCGGCCGACAGTGGCATCATACCACTGAAATAAGTACGTACATCGGTTTTGGTTAGCGCAGGGAAGCCACCTACCAAATTTTGTGAAGATGGGGCCATAAATAAGAAAGTTCAACATGGCGGACATTGTGAAAATTAGTGACATTGGAAAGTTCAATATGGCGGCCGACAGTGGCGTAATACCATCGAAATAAGTACATACATCGGTTTCGGTTAGCGCAGGGAATCCGCCTACCAAATTTCGTGAAGATGGGGCCATAAATAAGAAAATTCAACATGGCGGACGTTGTCGACCGTTATGACCGTTACGTGTAGAATTTCGAAATGAAACCTGTTTAACTTTTGTAAGTAAGCTGTAAGGAATGAGCCTGCCAAATTTCAGCCTTCTACCTACACGGGAAGTTGGAGAATTAGTGACATTGGAAAGTTCAATATGGCGGCTGACAGTGGTGTCATACCACCGAAATAAGTATGTACATTGGTTTCGGTTAGCGCAGGGAAGCCGCCTACCAAATTTCGTGAAGTTGGGGCCATGAATAAGAAAGTTCAACATGGCGGACATTGTTGACCGTTATGACCGTTACGCGTAGAATTTCGAAATGAAACCTGCTTAACTTTTGTAAGTAAGGTGTAAGGAATGAGCCTGCCAAATTTCAGCCTTCTACCTACACGGGAAGTTGGAGAATTAGTGATGTTTGGAAAATTCAATATGGCGGCCGACAGTGGCGTCATACCACCGAAATAAGTACGTACATCGATTTTGGTTAGCGCAGGGAAGCCACCTACCAAATTTCGTGAAGATGGGGTCAGCTTTCTACCTACACGGGAAGTTGGAAAATTAGTGACGTTGGAAAGTTCAAAATGGCGGCCGACAATGGCGTCATACCATCGAAATAAGTACATACATCGGTTTTGGTTAGCGCAGGGAAGTCGCCTACCAAATTTCGTGAAGATGGTGCCATAAATAAGAAAGTTCAACATGGCGGACGTTGTCGACCGTTATCGACCGTTATGACCGTTACGTGTAGAATTTCGAAATGAAACCTGCTTAACTTTTGTAAGTGAGCTGTAAGGAATAAGCCTGCCAAATTTCAGCCTTCTACCTACACGGGAAGTTGGAGAATTAGTGATGAGTGAGTGAGTGAGTGAGTGAGTGAGGGCTTTGCCTTTTATTAGTATAGATAGAATGAATTCGGGTTAATCAAACAGCCTAGCAATAGTGAATGGGTAATGGGTAATTCATAAATTGAGTCTCATCTCTGTGACAGTGTTTAAATTGGGACACCTTATCTTCATTAAAAGTGGACAATGCTAATTTAGGTCTTGTGGTGGACTATTATGCTGTCCAATAGTAGTCCCCTGATTTTTCTCCTCAGTCCTTCTCTGAAAGGCCCTTCCAGAAAACTCCACACCGTACACACACCACAAAAACTGCAGTTTATTTCAGGTTAAGACAAGTTCTTAAAGAAGAATGCTTCTAAGAGAAAGCAGCCTTCACTCCAACAGTGAATATTTTTACTTCGAGTTCCAATTATAAGCATCACAATACAAGCCTAGTTAAGGTGTTTGGTGGCTTCTGTTGTCCATATCAGGTTTTTTTAATTACAGAAGTAATTGTGGTAATTGTTTTGATAAAACATCTGTATTACTTTTCAAAATATAAAAATGCAGAACCTGTTTTACACAATTAGATAGAAGCCAATTTTTAATAGCATTAATTTGTCATTGTCCATTCTTAACCCTGCCAATAATAATCTAGAAACAGAACCAAGGATTTGGTGGAACTCACATTTCTCCAACTTGACATTCAAACAACTTCTTTTAGCTGAGAAGTGAATATGTGAATATATCATTAATGTTCACTTCAATACAAATACTACTAGAACATTTAAAAAATATAACTGACAAAAGGCGAAAAATACACAGCAACATTGGTGAGCCTGTATGGCATTGCCAAGTACTTGGAATGTCCAGACACAGTGCTAAATACTGCTAATCCTTCTCATCAATATGTGTAAGATTATAAGAGATATATAGAGCTAATCTTGTGAATATTGGCTGCTGTACCACTATCATAATAAAATCATGGTTCATTATGAAAATGGCAATGTTATTTTAGGTTACTTTGTATTACACATTTATGGTGTATTTTAAATATAATTTCTGTTTCATCATCATTATTTTAATGGCCATTTTGCTCATTTACCTGGTTTACTGGTTGCATACCAAATCATTTTCTTCATCTTCTTCTTCTTCCGGCTGCTCCAGTTAGGGGTTGCCACAGCGGATCATCTACATTGTCCGCATATTGACTTGGCGAAAATTTACACCGGATGCCCTTCCTGACATAACCCTCCCCATTTATCCGGCTTTGGGACCGTTACAAAGAAACACACTGGTTTGTGCATCCCCTGTGGCTGGGTTTAAATAATTTTCTTCAATATTCAATGATAATTATTTGGGGTGAGGCTCATTCTTTTAATTTCATCTAATAGCACCTCCAACCATTTTTTCTTTGGCCTCCCTCAAGGTCTTAGCCTGTCTGCCTCCATCCTAGGGGCTAAATGTACAGCACAGAAGCACAATAGCACATAGAAATACTTGTCTTCTGTTTTCTTCTTTCTCTATCAATGATCACTGCCTCCTCCGCTACTCCCGGCAAGCTTTGTCACCTTCCTCCTGTCTGTGGCTCCCAGAGTTGAGGCAGTTGGTCTCTTTTATATTGTACTTCTGATGTTCTGAAGGCTTGGCCCGGGAGCACCTACTAGTAAGGCTGGAGCTTGACAAAGTAAGGCTCCCCAGACCCCTCAGCACACCTTGGTGGTACCCAAAGAACCCAACAGAGCTAAGTAGAAGAACTCCAATTCCCATGGTGCCCTGTGGGAATCCATGGCGTCGCCGCAACCCTGGGGGCTGCCATCTGGCAGTCCAGGGGAGACAATGCCCCATAGATGCTGTCTCCCCACATCCTTCCACCTGGAGTGGGTCCTGGCAAAGTAAGGATGATGGCCTTCCCTCACACCATGTTTATGCGATATTGTGCATTAACTTTACCTGCTGAACTTTTTACATATATAACTGCCATCACTAGTCATAAATACATTTCATACCAAAAAAGGAAGTTTTTAACATGCCAGTGCTGCTCCAAAATCAATACATTGAGATTCTATAATTCATCCATGATGCTTATTTTTCTTTCTTTCATGATCATCTTTTCTGTGCCTTCTTTCAACAACTGAGTGTCTCTTTTATGTATATCGGCACGCCACCCCTGATCTCTGGAAGCAGCCTCTGACCCTCTTTACTCCAGACTCTTTGTGCTCAGTCTTTATCTAAATTTAGGCTTTTTTCCTTTATTTTTCCAAATATATTTAATTAAATAATAACTCCTTAAGGGCGGCACGGTGGCGTAGTGGGTAGCGCTGCTGCCTTGCAGTTAGGAGACCCGGGTTCGCTTCCTGGGTCCTCCCTGCGTGGAGTTTGCATGTTCTCCCTGTGTCTGCGTGGGTTTCCTCCGGGTACTCCGGCTTCCTCCCACAGTCCAAAGACATGCAGGTTAGGTGCATTGGTGTTTCTAAATTGTCCCTAGTGTGTGCTATGTGTGTGGGCTGGCGCCCTGCCTGGGGATTGTTTCCTGCCTTGCGCCCTGTGTTGGCTGGGATTGGCTCCAGCAGACCCCTGTGACCCTGTAGTTAGGATATAGCAGATTGGATAATGGATGGATGGATGGAATAACTCCTTAAACTCTGCTTAACAATCACATTGATTAACTACCAAGTATAAGTGTGGTGTCTTGTTATTGTCAGGGAAATGGCAAACCAGGCTAGCGGTTTGTAAGGCCTCTTTTTCTTATGAAACAGTCAGCAGCAATCAGCTGCCGACCTGATCTGACCGATTTTGTAACATTGTTAGGGGATTGGTGATCTTAACTTGGCAATTGTCTTCCTCTCACCCTTTCACACTTCATAAATCCATCTGATCATTCTCATCTCATTTCTTTTTCTGCTTTGCTTCATGTTCTGTTTTTTATTTGGACATGCTTCTCTCCCATAGACAATACTACTCTTCACACCGCTTCCATAAACTTTACCCTTCAATGCCAGAGAGATTCTTTTTTATTATTTATAGTATTTCTGTTTCAGTTGTACATAAAACTTTATAAGAATTTCATATGGCATTGGAATACTTTAATACCCTCTATCACATGCTGGAACTGAGTAAACATTTTCAAATCTCTTGTCAGCAGAGACTTTAATCAAATCACTATTTACACTCCCTGTAATGTGAATTAATTCAATAGGAATATACTATTTTGTAATGATAATGTTTACCTGAGTTTACAAACAAGGAATCAATGAAGTATTAAGACTTAAGTCATTGTAACATGCCATGTTCTGTACTATTATTATTATTATTTCGCTAATTACCTATTGTCACTGTGCAATCTGGCCACAGCTCAGATGCACAGCAAGGAAACAGTATGGCAGATCCACGAAGTGCTATCTAGAAACAAGTAATTAACTATGCTAAGCCTAAATTAAGTGATCAGAATAAATGGCTTAAAAAGAAACACCAGAAACAGCACAAATTTAGCAAATCGTCCATGCATACTGTAAAAAGATTAATCACCTATAATTGTTTTATTCAAGGAAAAATCAGTGAATGCAAACTTTTGTGAAGTATGCTATTTCCTTTACAGAAGACACTTATACAGTTAACCCAGGAAAGCTAATAATTAGTCAGTCTTACAGGTATCCTTGGAAAGTTAAATTATATTTTATTTTACTTTGTTTCTGCTATTCTCATTTCTTGGCTTGTTATAGCAAGTTTAGTAAAAAAAAAATGGGCTGTTCTTGATTTATGGTATATTAAAGGCTTCATTTGACCTGTCAACATCAAAGGAAATCCATCGGCAAACCATTTGATCTTTTGAATATTAAATGCAAAATGTGTGCTCCACAAGGGGAGTTACTATTTCTATGACATTCTCAGTAAAGTACGTTTATGTCTCTACTGAAAAAAAAACTAATCAATCTGGATTTGTAGGACTGAGTGCATTCCTATTTTTAGGTCAGGCACAGAAATTAGAAAATGAGAAATATTGGCAAATGACCATAGAGGCAAACTGAAGAAATGGTGGTATAAAATCATCTTTTAGAATGTTGTGGGATTGTGTCAAAAAGTGCAGGAGGGCAGAATTCATATTGTAATATACAGCTGAACTGTGGATAACCAATGCCAATGACTCCCAGTGGATGGTTACTGACCTGAATTTGCAGGAAAGAATATTACAAAATACATCACCCTGTCGCTGTAACATCTAAAGAGGCCTGTGTGTATACATTGTACCAAGGGGCATATAGAAAGAGATGACAGATACTATATCTTAACCAGTAGTTATTAGGGGCATGCACTGAGGCACTGGTTCCCAATTGAAAATAACTCAGAATACTTAGTTGTATTATTTTTATCTTCTGCCAGTGTCAAACAGTTAAACATTCCAAGCCATTTGAAGTATATTACATAGATAGATAGATAGATAGATAGATAGATAGATAGATAGATAGATAGAT
>JANRMT010062792.1:29077162-29116460 GCA_026402145.1 Polypterus bichir lapradei | reverse complement strand
GATAGATAGATAGATAGATAGATAGATAGATAGATAGATAGATAGATCTTTATTTGGCCCAAATGATAATTTTGGCAATTAAGTATGGTAACCATTTTGAAACCTAATATCGCTTCTTTCTGATATATTGATCCTAGTGATATTGAGCATATTTCACATGTAGCAACTATCAACTGGGCGGCTAAGTATTCTCTCCAAATCCAACTCATTTGAGGTCTAGGGGTCAAGCTTACTTCCTGGACGGCAGGCTGTCATTCCAGCCAATTCCTTAATAATAACCAATTGTTGCTTTGTATGTAACAAAACTTTTTTTCTTTGATTTTACCTGACAAAACCTAAAGTACTTAATTTTTTTCCTTATCCAGCTGCCAGTTAACAATATGTAACAAGCTCGTCCTATTCAAAATCATTTGGATGATTTTCTCAGAGTAAGAAAACTAAGCTCTTATGTGGGGTTCTCATACTCAGTTCCTGGAGGGCCATAATGACTTTAAGCTTTTGCTGCAAGATAATGAAGGAATGTAAATCTAAAAAGTCCAGACAATCAGCCATACAACCATTTACTGCTTAATTAAAATCTGGCTCATGAGGAGCTGGAGCCTATCATTTCAGCACAAGGTGCAAATCTCAAACCAATCTTATGTGTCCATCATTAGGCACTCTTATATGTAGACCATCAGTCATACTGTTGTGCCACCAACTTTGCACACTTTATTTTAGAATATTTTGCATTGACAAGAAATACAATTCAAATTCTGCTTAAAAGTTAAATCACTATTAAAAGATATCTAGATAATCTAGATAAAATGTCATAAAAACAGTTTTTCATTTTTTACAGTTGTATATGGTATATTTTTTTGTATTCTAGCTTTCATCAAGAATGTCAATATTGAATTATTTTGTGGCTTTTATAAAAATTCATGTTGACATAAGAGTAAAAGATTTTTATATGCAGGTTTAAAATTCCATGACACAAAGTAAATGGTAGACTTGAATTAAGAAAAGGATTTAACTGTTAGCAGGTATACACTACAGAAGAGGATTTGGATACAGTAGGAAAAGAGAAACTGTATGCAGATTTTGAGAGAGCAGTGGCCTTCTTGGAAAACAGAAATACAAATGTTGCAGTAATGGGAGACATGAATGCTGGAACTGGGGAAGACTATAGGTCGACCCATGGTATTATTGGTAGATATCAGAAAACCCAAAATATAAATGACTTATTGAGTTTTGTGTAATTAATAAACTGCTAATTGGCAACCAGTGGAAGATGAATAAAATAATATTTAAAATTGAGGGCCATAAAGTAAAAAGTATTAAAGAATGGGTTACCTACCCAGAAAGCTTGCAAATTGCAGTGTGTGATGTAAAAGTAATAAGAGGAACTAAACTGTCAACTGATAATAAATTGTCACCAGCAGACACCAAGTTCTTCAGAGGAACAAGAGAAATAAAACAAAAAACATAAAATAGAAGAGACAGTAAAACTGCAAAATGTGGAGAAGAGAAGTGAATATAAGGAGAGACTAGCTGAGAAGTTGGATGAACTGCTGAAGTGGGAACAGAAGGGAGATATGGGATATAAACAGGATGTGATTGTATATAAAGGAGTATTTTCTTAATACTGCAGGAAAATCCTGTGGAACAAAGAATAATCTGAAAGTTTTAAAGAACAAAAGGGTGGAATGAGAAGGTGAGAAAAATGATATGTGGAACATGTATGTTAAGACCAGATGTGAAAAAACACAAAATTCAATATGTAAGCTGAACAAAAATTCAAACATGAAGATGAAAATTGAAAAACAGTCTGCATGGGAAGAATTCAGCAGAGGTACACAGGAGAAATATAATACAAATCAGAGGATATTTTGGATTTTAATTAAGAAATTGACAGGCAGGTGAAGAGTATTAAAGATAAACATGGCACTAAAGGAGTTGTAAGAAGAGAAGTTTAAGAATGGATATGAAGGTGAAAGTGGAGATCTGTTTTGGAAGGGTAGGCTTGAGCAGAAGAAGAGGAGAAGAGGAAGAGAAGACAGAGACATGAATAAGGGATAGAGTAGAGGCAGGTATAAATAAAGAAGAAGTGGAAAGGGCTATTAACAACACAGACTAGATAGGCCTCTTGATAGGACAATGCTACAATATTAGAATTAGGAAGTAAAGCAGCGGATTGAATTGCTCTCCTAATAAAGAAGTGCTAATGTGGCTATCAAAGCCAGATGATTGGAAGACAAGTATTATAACACTATTGCGTAAAAGGGGGAACAGAACAGAACTGAAAACTAGTTATCAGTGGTAAACAATGTGTAAAGCAGGTTTTTGGAGGAAAAATTCAGAATGGTCAGTGAACATACTCTAGAAACAAGAACAAGCAACCTTCCGACCAAGAAAACTTTGGATAGAGGTAAAAAACTGTAGCCTTTTCATATTACCTAAAATCTTCCTTTGATATGGTACCAAAAACAGATTTGCAATGCTCTGGAGCATAAGTGGATACTGAAGGAGTTATTAGCTGCAGTGAAACAAGCACAAGGAATTGTTAGGCCTAATGGAGTAGTTTCCAACTCTTTTCAGTGTGGATAAAGAATTAAGCATGGGGATAGCTTGATTCCACTGCTATTTATTAAATTTATGGGTAAAAGACATAGAAATGTGAAAGGTACACCCCAGAATAAAGAATGGAAATTGGAGGATTATGCTCATCTACCTGTAGCCTCTGCTTCTTGAAAATGAATCAGTCCTGATGGTACAGCACCAAGGGAAGTTTCAGGAGTGTGTATGTGATGGTCCAGGGTAGCTCCACTCTCCCTTTTTGCCTCCAGGAGCTTCTTCAGCCTGTAATCATTGATAGTCATGTACCGAGATGAGCCAAGCAAATGAGGAAACACATTCAGCAAGGGGTTGAAGCAAAAAATGTCAGTGGTTTTATTAAAACCAATCCAAAACAAAGATTCAAAAAATGCAGTGATCCAATCATTAAATAAGTCAGGTCAGGTCAGGCTGGAAAGCATGCACTGGTACATTGTGTTGCCGCACCCACCACATGACAAAACGGTCAGGATCCTAGTTGGCAACCCCCCAGACAGTACACGGTCCAGTCCGCCCCCACCGGAAATGACCATCTATCAGCTGCAGCCAGGTGTTATGTGGCTGTTACTCTTGGCCTGGTCCAACCACTCGTGTCCTCAATAATGAGGATCCTGTGAGCTGTATCAGCCTTAGGGAATCATGCCACATGGCCGTAGAGCTGTAACTGACACTCCCTCATAATGCAGGTGTTGTGCATCATTTGGGACTCTGTGAGCAACCTCTCATTCGACACAAAGTCAAACCAGCGGTACCCTCTGAGGAGTCCAATCTTTATCTCAAGTCACTGGAGAGCGTCCATGTCTCGCAACCATATAGCAAGACAGGACACACCAGGACTCTAATGACTTGGACCTTTGTCCTTTTGCATAGATTTCAGGAGTGCCACACATCCCTTTCCAGCAACCTCATGACCTCCAATGCTCTCCCAATCCGTCTACTGACTTCATAGGAAAAGCCACCAGAGGCATGAATGTTGCTGCCGAGGTAAGTAAACCTCTTGTCAAGGTCGACACACCGTAGATGGATGTATCTAAGAGATCATTAAAGAACTGGATCTTGGTTTTCATCCAGGTCACTCGCAAGCCCAGATGCTAAAATAAATAATCCATAAAATCAGTGAAAATCATGGAGGTTAAATGTCCAAATAAATGTATCCATAAAACGAGGTTAAAACAAAAGGATTAACATTTTGGCAACACTTTATAATAACATTACATAATGTTTAACATATCATGAGTTCATGTTCATTCAAATAATTATATATGTCATTAAATGATAATTCATGCATAAGGTAATATACTTTTAAACAGTTACAAATTATTTAACTAATGGATAGTAAGGCAGGCATTTTTTACCATTTGTTAGCACATTGCTCATGCTGAGACCGCATTCTCTAATGTCTAGCTGAGTAATGACAAATATGCTTAATATTAGTTACATTTGCTTTATTTATCATATGCAAGTGTGTTGTTAATGACTTGCGCAGTCTGTAAAACTGGCTATTTAATGTTCTGGCCTGCTTGTATTACTGCAAGAACTTGTGCTGGCTTTCACACTTATTTTTTTAAATCAGTCATCCATTAGTTGTAAATATTTTCGCAGTACCCAATCTAAAGATGAAACTATTAATGTACTATACAGGTTTGCACATGTTTATGAAACAATTAATTCATTAGTTGTGGAGGTTTTTGTAGTACCTAATTTAAAATAGCAAATATTCATGCATTATAAAGGTGAGTAAATGGATAATTAATACATTAATGGGCACTGGGCTTCAGCATGACCAGGTCTGCACCCTGCTGAAGAAAGCAGTGTGATGTAGGGAACAGTTTGTTGAACAGTTTTGTTTCATTTTTGTAACTGAAATTAACGGCAAAACATTATGTTTATTGTCTTAATGACAGTTTTATTATAAAAAATTACACTACTGTGATATCATCAAGTAATTATTTTTAGCAGTGGTATTTTACAGCTTTTCCTCAATCTTAAATGCTTTTTTCAATTTATCAAAATTGCAAAGAACAGCAAATAAAATTTAAAAAAAATTATTATTTATTAATAAGTATTATTTGTCAGCTGGTATGTTGGATCAAATTTTACTAGTCTATGAAATACTATTACTCTGGTGAAAATAGGCAAAAGAAATTTTTATCAAAAATGTACAGAATATGGTGGTTTATGAATGAACAAGCTAATTCCTAGACAATTAGAACAAAGGAGTTTGTGCATTTAATCCTTATTGAAATGTCATGAAATAGTCGGCCCAATGCTCAACTATATTATACCAGTAAACCCCCAATTCTCTAAAGAATTGCAAATCAAAGAATGGCAATCACTTTCTGTTCCCTCTGATCTTTGGAGGGTGGGAGCATCCTGGGAATGTTTTCATTTAATTAAATAAATATATTTGTACTAAAATTAACCAATTTATTAAAACTAAAGTTGAAATTTAATTGTTATATCATTTAAGTCCAAAATGTCTTTGAGTTGCTGCACTTATAAGCAAAAAAAATATCAGAGTGCAAAGGTTTAAATGAAGTAAATCGGAAACAAAAAATTCATAAAATGGTAAATTCAAAATAGTTAAATAAAAATTTCTTTATAAACAACGTTTTTGGTAAAGATGGTTTCCTGTCCTTGAATTAGCTCTCCCTGGTATGGAGTAGTTAAAAGGTTCACTTTAACGTCACACGAACGCCAGCGTTGTTTAAGTTTAAAAGGTAATTCCAGGTCAGAACTTGTAAGGTCAATTCTGGAAATCAAAACAGTATTGATAGTATGGGATCTGGTAAGCACTTGTGCCTCAATAACATTTTCTCTCATGGTGTTCACGACCAACCATGTACCGTTGCATAAACCTTGTTTAGTATTAAGGTTTCTTAATAGCATGACTATGCTGTGCGTGTGTGGTTTTGGCGGCACCCGCTGGGTTTGACTCTGGGGCACTGAGGCACTATGCGCGTGTGGTTTTGGTGCCACCTAGTTCCCAGATGGATCGGCTCTGAGCCCTTTCTTATTTGCAATAGTGATGGACAGGTTGACAGACGTGATCAGACAGGAGTCCCCGTGGACTATGATGTTTGCTGATGACATTGTGATCTGTAGTGATAGTATGGAGCAGGTTGAAGAGACCCTGGAGAAGTGGAGATATGCTCTAGAGAGGAGAGGAATGAAGGTCAGTATGAACAAGACTCAATACATGTGTGTAAATGAGAGGGAGGTCAGTGGAATGGCGAGGATGTAAGGAGTAGAGTTGGTGAAGGTCGATGAGTTTAAATACTTGGGATCAACAGTACAGAGTAATGGGGATTGTGGAAGAGAGGTTGAAAAAGAGAGTGCAGGCAGGGTGGAATGGGTAGAGAAGAGTGTCAGGAGTGATTTGTGACAGACAGATATCAGCAAAAGTGAAAGGGAAGTTCTACGGGATGGTAGTGAGACCAGCTATGTTATATACTGTAGGTTGGAGACAGTGGCACTAACCAGAAAGCAAGAGACAGAGCTGGATGTAGCAGAGTGAAAGATGCTAAGATTTGCACTGGGTGTGACGAGGATGGATAGGATTAGAAATTAGTACATAAGAGGGTCAGCTCATGTTGGACAGTTGGGAAACAAAGTCAGAGAGGCAAGATTGCGTTGGTTTGAACATGTGCAGGGAGGAGATGCCGAGTATATTGGGAGAAGGATGCTAAGGATAGAGCTTCCAGGGAAGAGGAAAAGAGGAAGGCCTAAGAGAAGGTGTATGGATATGGTGAGAGAGGACATGCAGGTGATGGATGTAACAGAACAAGATGCAGAGGACAGAAAGACACAAAGAAGATCATCTGCTGTGGCAAACCCTAACGGGAGCAGCCGAAAAAAGAAGAAGAAGATCAACAATGGGACTTTGAACCAAATCCTCGTGGTAAAGCTGGAGCATGCCCATCCTCACTTATAATTATGAAGGAATAAGCCTGTACGTACAAGTGCAAGTGCATAATTTTTGGTGAACTTCACTGTGATAGGGTCAGGAGATCAGTAATATAAGAGAGCATGACAGAGAATTTATCCATTGCAGAATGCCCAGGAGCAGAGCTATGACATGCTAAAGGAATTATATTACAGCTTGTGAACGTCTGGGGATCCCCCAGCAGGAGATGGAAGAAGTTGCTAGGGATAGGTGGACCTGTTCTTTCCAGCTTGAAATGTTGCTTCCATGACTGTTGATAGTAATAGTATACCAAACGTGGGAATGAAGTATGTCTAGTATAAAAGCAACAATGAAAGTACTAAATGCAGTGTTGATCATAGGTGTTTTTTCCCTTTGCACTTTACACAACATAGTAAAATAAAGGCTCAGCTAAATTTTGCATAAGTTTATTTAGACAATTCTGCAGTCATATGAATATAATTTAGGTCACATATGAAGTTTAGACATGAACATTCTAATGACAAAGGACTGTCATATTTCTTTCTGCTGGTTTAACAGCTATTTCTTGGGTTCACCCAGGATGACTGGTTGCCTTCCAAATTTTATGAGTATTGAAGAAGAAAGAGGCACCAACCTCATTTAGTCTCATTTTATGACACACAAGAGAGATGGTGACCATATTCTAACTTCAAGTTAGAGGAGTATAATTTTCATATACACCTAGATCTAAATGTAATAAAATCCATAAACAATTTTCAAAATGTGTAGCCCTAGTTGCACATTTGTAAATTAGTAAAGAATACCACTCCAGAAGTGACTGGATGGATTACCTCTAGAGTAGATGTGAGTAGCAGCCAGTTCTCATCTGTGCTTTTGACACTATATTTTAGACAGTGGATTAGTGGCCAAGCAACTTACTGAGAGCGTCCATAACCTGTTTAGCTAGGCCCAGTGCAGCAACTAAGATTTTCTTTTTTATTTATGTTACTATTTTGCAATTCAATTATTTATCCCCCACTTATGCATTTCGTTTGCATATTAAATGAGCATTTTTGAGAAAGGTTCCCCACCTCACACCTGTGAAATGTTGCTAAGCATAAAATAATCTTTATGCAATAATAATAGCTTGACTGCGGCCACTTTTTCTAGTACTGTAGTTCCTAGAAAAATCTAATGCAGAAATTGTAATTTGTTAAATAGTTGTAGTGTGTTTAACATAATCCTTTGGTATAGTGTGCATAAATTCTAGTAGGTGAATAAAATCAAATAGTATACCTCATAAATGGAAAACTTTTCCTGGTTAAAAAAAAAATGTAACATTCTACATTGCCATTATGTCTCCTGAACATTAAATGTACATAGATCAGTAGTAAGGCATGTTAAACAGAATATATTTTTACAAAGAAAGAAAAGAACATATGTGTTTTTGATGAGGGAATGAATACAGATCCTTGGAATTTTTTCTAGCGTTCCCTGCAGTGCCAAGTAGTCATAGCAACGCAAAGCAGTGCTGCTAAAGAGCTCATTTAAAGATGGTCTATGGTGTTTGATGGACTGAATAGAGTTCTGTAATTGGGTAACCTCAAGGAAGAGATAGCTTTTTCTATTTGACTGGACCCTGAATCAATGTTTTCTTCTAAAATAAGCATATTGTTTAGGTATTCTTGGGGATCCTAAGAAAAACAAGTGTCCATTGAAACTTGAGTATTTTACCTTTTAACTACCTTTATAACTCACTGCACATTTTGTGTAAATAACAAGCAACTATTACATGGCTTTAATATGTGATGATGTACCATAAAGATCTTAATTTTAAAGATTTTCTTTTTTTATTTTGCTATAGTATGTGAGTGTTCTACTCTTAAAATAGATGTTTGTACTTTTTTTATATTGAAGAATGATATACTTTTTAATAAACAGTTCTTTAAATATTTTGTCAAACTTTGAAAACCAATACTGCCCCAAATATTAAATACATTTTTGTATATTTATTATTAGTATATTAGTCGAGTCATTTTCCCGCATGGAGAATACACAGACTCCTAGTGGCTGTGTATGTTTTCTCTAACACTCCCCCCACCCCCAAGATGCTGCGGTGTTGCCCTTACTGTAAGAGAGGACACAAACAAAGATAAAGAGTTGGGGTACCACCTTGGGCACCCTGGGTAATCAGATGAAAAATAAACAAAGAAAACACCCAATAAATACAGAGTAGTCATTTTCAAACTGGACTTTTCAATTGAACCCAAACAAGATGGCTGATTACCGAGTTCTGAGTTCATGAGGCAGTGAGGGAAGGGTCCAGGCGGACATACGCCAAAGTGACTTCAGAGCTGAAGAGGCTGTCAATGTTCCATTTTGCAGAGTGAGGAGAAGACAAGGCATTAGTACCCATCAGCAAAGGCCCTTGAGCAGTCTCCCATGCACACACGAGACAATACAGATTATGATAGCCAGTCAGTATTAACTAGTCCGGTGTGAGTGAATATGAGTATCTTCTATAATAGTCTGGCAAAGCATGCAGTGATTACAATGCATTGCCATACCCACCACACAACGAACCACCTGGGACAAAAGAAATTTGACAAATCCAAGTTAACAATTAAGTCCATCCAGCTTCTTTAGTTAATGATACATCAAAGAAGAAAACAGCTAAAATGTCAGATATGGTAAAAAATCTGAACTGGATCAGATTAAAAGGGCAATGTAAGGTAGCTCAAAAGACCTCTGTCTCCAGGATGTATGCAGTTATGTGTACTTCAGCAGTATACATATTTTGAGTTAATTATGGTAAATTAAATTTTTGAATTTAATTTATGGTGGTACTTACATCAAGTTCTATCTTCTGTGTTCATAACACGGTTAACCTGTTTATTTCCACAACACTTAACATCCCATTAATTTTGTTTCAAAATCTCCCATCAGCTATCTACCACTGATCTGCGGCTTTCTGCATGTAATTCTCTGCCTACCCCTGATGGCAGTACCTTTTGCTGAGCCTACAGATAACTGATGATAAAGTGGAAAAGAATCTATTGAAAACTTCATTCAAAGAGTACTTTAATTACAGCTGAATGAGAAATCAATCAAGACTTAATTTATTTTGTTCATGTGTTTTATTCCAGTACTATATGTTGTAAGCTTTGCAAGGCATCAAAATGACACAATCTGAAAAATACTATGTAAAATTAAAATTGAATTATTTGTTTAGTGAACAAATGATTCAAAAGAAGAAATGACAATCTGTAACAAGACATACTTCTGAAAATCTAATATAATTAACACAGAGCACTTGATTTCATGAAAAGATCTAGCGCAAGTTTAATTCTCCTATACAGTAATAAACTCTTACAAAAGAACTGAAGTTGCCTCTGTTTGGACAAGATCATTTTTTCATAAACCACTTTGTCACACATAGTATAGCTTATATGGTATGTAGTAAATGCCAGGAAATAAAAGTCATTGAAGTAAATGCTTAATTTTCTAAGTGACTACTGTAATATATGACCTGTCTCTTATAATGTGCCAACCAAAATAAAAGGGTCTCCCACAAACCACATTATATGCTTTTATCATTACTAGTCTGTGTAGAAGGTGGTTTAATGAACCAGCGGTTAGAATGGATGCCTCACAGGTCCTGAATTCAGTGGTCATATCACAGTGTGGGCAACATACTGTATGTCTTGAGTTCCCACATTCTCTGCAGGTTCTCATGGGATTTCTTCAGTTTCATGTTGCATGCTAAAAATGGACAGTCTAGAATAACTGACAGCCTGAGTGAAAATACCCTGGATTGACAATTTTTCTCTTTGTACCGGAAGTAATTTCAGGTCCCCATATTTGAGTTTAAAAAGACATTTTTGAGTGTATGTAAAAATTTGTAACATACTGCAACATTATAAGAGGAATTGCAAAAATTCTTCGGATTGTTACAAAAAAACCTACAGCAATTCCATTTTAGTCACCTTCAAAATACTCTGCTTGAGCTGCAATATACTTGTCTCAGAGCTTTTCCCATTCCTATTCACATTTCACGTACTTATCTTTTGTTACCCTAAGTAAAGCCTCCTGTTTTTTCATGGGTTTCTTCTTCCCTTCAGTCTCAAATTTCATTTCAGGAACTAAAAGACGTCTCAGAGATCATGGTCACCATGGCACATGCAGGTGCGTTGTCACGGTGCAAAATCCAGGCACACCATTTCTCCAAATGTTTTACCCTGATGCTTTCTCTTAGACGCCTCAGCAATTCAATATACTGTATGAGTATTGCATCTCAAGGGGAGTATTTTGAAGGTGACTAAAAGGGAACTGATGAAAGTTTTATAATAAAGTTTTTTTTTTTTTTAAGAATTCTGGAAATCTTGTGAACTGTACATTAAATAAAATTTCAAGTTATGAAAACAAAAAAAGTAAAATAAAATTTACTCCAAAGACTACTGTACATCCCATGATATGGTTATTAGAGAATACCCTGATCTCTACCTACTGAATAAACCAAAATGAATGTTTTGGTGGGAAGGCAGCATTATTGTATAACTGAAATGTGTTCCAAATCAAGACAGCTAGCAGAGTCATCAACACCAGAGTTAGAGAGGTCTGAAGAACTTCTAGGAGCGATATGGTGATTCTGACACCTGTAGGTTGGAGGGAAGCTTTGAAAAGTCCCACTGATAACCCCAGGTAATTATAAACATAAAGAAGTCCTGAGTTCATTAAATTTTGGGTAAATTCTTACTATTCGTCTTCAGCGATGGACACTATAAAATATTTTAAGCCAATACCAATAACAAATGCATTTAGGACTTAAATTTTTTTTTATGAATTTTGAATTTGAGGTTTTAAAGTTCAACATTTTCAAATGAAGTAGTCACTGCAGCTAAACTTTTATTACAGACAAACATTAATTTCATTTTATTAAATTATCAGTATGTCTATTTGTTTGTGACAGGTTTACTCAGCACCTTTACTTATGAGTATGGGGTGCTAGTCCCAAGAACATCTCAGCTGCACAAGTTTCTAAATTCTAATAGGTTTGTATTCTTTCTCCTCTAATATTTAAAATCTTAAATACAACAAACCAACAATTACTGGAATTAAAACAAAATTCTCAGAGTTTAATATGAAATGACTCATTTATTTATTGTTCAACTTTAGGCCCAAAACTTTAAAATACAGTATTTCATACTTTTAGATTGTGTTTTTTATATATATTTGACTATAAATATAGTCAAATTGAAATAAGTTGAAATATCAATATCAATGGATTGCATCTTGTATATAGTTTGGTAAACTCATACTTTATGCTGTTGACAAAGTATTGTTTCATTCTAGGCTGCAACACATTTTTCTAAGGATCCAAAATGACTGACATGACTTGACTTTGCACACTAGTAATCAAATGGTGTGAAAAACATGGTAAAATATTTAATCTGCAGCCTAATTTGGCATGGTTACATATCATATTGCATATATTTGGCTAATTTCAGTAGCCACTTTCCCTAAATATTACAAGACTGCAATGGTAAAATTGTCAGTTGTTAGGTATTTTTTCATTAGTGCTACAGCATTTAACATATTCATTTCTTTTCCATTTTTTGGACATGATTTGTTCTGCATTTTTTTCTGCTATGAGTCCTTGCCTTTCAACTTTATTTGTCTCTTTATTAATATTTTTTGCTTGCAAAAAACAGAGTTCAAGCCATACAAACTATTTTTAATTCACCCTTAGTATATTTTTTTAGTGGCAAGTGAGAGGGCTTATCAGGATTTTTACACCATATCCTGTTCTCTGCATTTTGCATTTAAGTTACTAGTGTTGGAAAGAGTTGCCAAAGCTTTTTCGCTGTGCATATGCTGTGTTCTCCAGAGACTCTTCATGGCAAATATTTTCATGGAAATTCGCCGTGCTATTGACTTAGATGAACTTTTCTTTCTCAGTGCCCCATGATGCTTTGTGAGGCTAGAGTGATATCACCGAGCTGTAGCAGCCAATGTTGAATGGGGCAGCTCAACGAGTATACAACACTATATACAATAAGTGTCTCTTTGCCATCACCTCTAAATTAAGTAAACTTTATGTAATGTCAATGACACACATAGCACATGTTACAAAACACACAAATCTGGATCTTTCCTGCAAATTGTGATGTCAGCACTAAATAAATACCAAGTTTAAGACACATAAGTAGACAGAGGGACATCATTTTTAAGAGTAATATAACTGTTGTGAGACTTGCCCGGACACCACCAGTCGGAGACCACATCTTTATAAAAGTCACACGTTTATTTTACACAAGAATAAAGTCCAAATCACCACACACAATGCACTCAGCAATAATCACCAGTATTAGACTTCTCTTCCTCAGTCCTTGGCCGCCAATCTCCTCCTGGGAGCTTCGTCCTGCTCCCTCTCCCAACTCTAGCTCCCAGATTGCTGGGAGGCGGCGCCTTTTATTCCCACCCGGATGTGCTCCAGGTGGCTGATGACGATCTTCCGGCAGCACTTCCTGGTGTGGTGGAAGTGCTGCCCTTTCCCCCGGAAGCACTCCGGGTGTCCCTGGCAGGTTCCTCTGCCATCTTGCCAAGTGTGGCGGAAGTAATGTTCTCCCAGGTTCTAGGAGGCATAAGATGCCCCCTGGCAGTGGCCACGGGTCCCAACGAGTTGGAAAGTCTCTCCTCCTCTCCCGTGGTCCTCTCCTGCTCCAGGGCGGTTGTGTCCTCCTGACCCAGAAGCTTTTACTGCCACCTTCCGGACCTTCTAGGCATCCCGGCCGGGTAAGAACCCCAGCCGTCTGTGACACTGTGCATAAACATCTGTTGCATTTCATCTTTAATTTTAGTGGGGTTTTACATTTAAGGTGCTCACAGTGTAGAAAAAATGATTTTTAAATACTGTCTTATTTTGATCAAGTGCTGTTTTACAATTATGACAAAATAAGTTGCCTCTTTAATAGAATATTTTATAGAGTAACTTATATATGAAAAAATATATTAAATAAATGAATAGAGAAAAAAATAAAAAGGTTAAGTGCAGATTGTGAAGACAAACAAGTTAAAAAAAGTCAGATCTGATTTAAAAAATAAATCTAAAGGGATCTCAAAAGGTTTCTATGGTCACCTCTCCTTAAGGCAAACTAACCATACAAGCATTAGAGACATCTTGTCAATGTATTTAATTCTTGCTGTACCCGTCTGCAGGTCAAGCATCAGTATATTCATCACTTGAACGGTCCTGATTTCACCAAGACTAAAATACCACTGTAATATTGTGACAGGTGTCTGGTCACACTTACAGGTAATCTAACTTAGACACCATTTAAATATCCAACTACGCCACCCAGTTTTATTAAGAGACTGGAAACTCCTGAAATGTATTAATAATAGCACACAGGTTTCTTTAAATTGGGCGGTGAGTAAACACACAGTGAAAGACACAACAGTAATTTCAGGAAAACCAACAGTAACTTCTATTATTATTATTTGTAATCTCCAAGTCAGGTAAATACAGAAATCCTCCAAGGAAGGAGCAGGTCTGTTATCACAACTTGGTATTGTTTGTAATCTCAACCAGCCAGACTTCAAAGAGGTGACTCCTTTGCAAGATAGCAAATACCTGCAATCTGCAGACAGCCTTTTAACTTCTCACCCCCAGTGCCAACAATGGGTGCCTATTGCCTGTTCATCTGCTGGGGTTTAAATGTAATATTGACATGTTTCTTTTCCTAAGAGAGAAATGGAATGACTAAGTGTACAAAAAATGTCCTCCTCTGACAATATTGTTAAGGTCCCCACAACCCTACTCGGGATTAAGAGGGCTTAGAAAATGATATTGTATCATTAAGATGTTTAGGTTATGCTGCATGCATTGTATGATCCAAAATGATACATTTTAATTGTATATACATGAGTTATGCAAATAAAAATCAGACTACTTAAGCTTTACTGTATAATAGGCTAGTGAGACCATTCTGTATGTGGAATAACTTGTGGTAACAATGCTGGAAAAAAGACAGCAGTATTGTTAGGCACAGAATGATAATCAACCAAAGAAATTGGTGATATTTTCTTTCCATAGTAACATTTAAAAAATTGTTCTAAAAACTAGGAATAAGATGATTTTCATTCTGTCTAGAATTAGCTACCAATGCTTTGAAATCAATTATGAATGTAATAATGAACTAAAAATCATATGTTAATATCAATAGCTTTTTTTTTTTTGTTGTCAAAAAACTACTATAAAATGTTATTAAAAACGACTACATTATGATTGGATGCCCATCTTGCAAATTTAACCTTTCTTGATCAGCCTAGTTCATCTGTCAGAGCTATATGTTTTGATTTTTCTTCAGGGTTCAGTATCATCCATCCTCACATGCTGATTGTGAAAGTGAACAGTATGAATGTTAACCCATTTATCACATTATGGATTCAGGATTTTCTTTTAAATCATTCACAAACAGTCAAAGTACAGGACACTTTTTCAGAAGTCCTTTATTCAAACACAGTAAGCCCACAGACGTGTGTCTTATTACCATTACTATTTACTGTACACAGGTTACCTGCGACCGAACAATGACCACTACTCCATTATCAAATAAAAATGCTGATAACACCATGTTCACAGAATACATATCTGGGGAACATGAAAGCCACTATCTAAATCAAGTGAACTGTATGATAAAACACAAAAAAAATTATATTTGATTTTAAGAGACAGAAATCAGAGACAGAAATGTATGTTTACCCGTTGTTGTTCAGGAGGAGGAAGTAGAAATAGTGACTGAATATAAATACTTAGGAACTAACCTAGATAACAATCTTAATTGGAATAAAAATACAAAAAATATTCTTTAAATACAATCAGTGTGTATTTCTTCTCTGTAAACTCAAACCATTTAAACTAGATGAGAACCTCATGTTGGCCTTTTATCACAGTATGATCCAGTCTATTATCACTTTCAGTTTTATTGCTTGGTTTAAAAACAGCTTGCGCAGATTACTAAGCATGTAGCTAAACTTATTTGGGCTGATGTAGATGATTTGGCAAGTTTGTGTAAGAGGACAATGCTAAAGAATTCTGGAAATCATCTCAACTTATGATAAACACCATTACATGTACAACTTAACTTCAATAAATCAGGAAGGATAGTGGCTTTGAAAACCCACACAAATCGTTCCAGAAATTCCTTTCATTCTAGTGACACTAAGTGACTTTTTAATAAGGAATATGTGTGAAAATAGTTGATGTTTGATATGTATCCTATAACCATTTTGTGTAAATATGCACTATCAAACTGTCTGTTATTAGATGCAACTGAGTAGCCAAATTTCATGTTTTCTTGAGTAAACATGACTAAATGAGGAAACCATGACATCTATAAACTTACAGGTCATCTGTTTTATCAGTATATATTAACAATAAAGTAATAAATCCAATGTTGGTCTCCTCTGAAGAAAACAATCAAGCATGTTGTTCAAAGCTGCTTGAGGAATTACTTGCATAAACTAGGCCCTTTGGACAAAGCACTGGAAATTAACTGTGGGGTTCCTTAAGCACAAGTCCTGAATGCCTCCAGTCTCTAGTACCTCCAAATGACTCTTCAATTAGTTTTACTTCTGCTACTGTCTGCTGACTGTCCCTACTCTCATAAGACATGCTAAATGTGGAGGATGCTTTCAGCTCATACTCCCAAGTTTAGAAATAGAGTTCACACTTCCTTGAATCTGTGGCTGTTCAGACGCCTCTAGAAGCATCATCTCTTTATATGGTACCTTGAAGTACTAGGGTGTTGTACCGTGTTAGCCATTATGAATGTAGTGAGAAGTCAAGCAAAATGACAGCTTTTATTGGCTAACTAAAAAGTTTACAATATGCAAGCTTTCGAGGCAACTCAGGCCCCTTCTTCAGGCAAGATGTCTGGATATCTGCAACTGTTCTGACCTAACTGACCATCAAGAAACTTTGACATCGTTTAAGCCTTGGATCCAACCATAAATCTTCACTTCCTGACTACTAATTTGAATTTTCATCTCTATTTCTTTTTATTGTTGTACTTTCTAATTCCTCATATTGTTTGTTTTGTGATGTGCCTTTATAGGTCACTTTAGATACATGCATCTACTCACAAAGAACAGTAATAATCATTAACAGGATTTCAAAATGAACATCTGCATTTTCCTTTTTATTATTACTTTCTCTACTATCACTACTACTATTACACTTATATTCCTCAGTTATTTGAAGCTAACATCAGTTTATTCTGGATGGTTGTATGGCAACTAATAACAAATGGAGCTTCTTTAATTTGGAGGTGTCCATTCTGGTAAATGGCTTGAACTTATTTCAGGATTTAGAAAGTTGCTCAATTACAAAGTACTACTTTATAAAACTGTTTACTTGATTAGATTTGTTTCAGGTTGGTTGAAGTAACAGAAAAGACTGCTAATCACGTAATAACCTTCAGTTACTCATAAATTCAGTTTAATGTATTATTGTATAGAATTCTTTACTCTGCACAGCCTCAAAGCACTTATACATATTTACAACTATAATATAAAAGTACAAACCCTTACAACATTTTAATAGATAACCACACATTTCAGTGAAAACGGAAATCAATTTCATGTTGTTTACAAAAAAAAAAAAAATATGAAAAGAGCCAGGTAAATTTATCGTGCTTCAAATAACTTTTCTAAGCTTTCAGCAACATATTGACTACATTGAAGGATAATCAAATGGGAACTGAGAACTTTTATATCTGTAAGTTTCATGTTTTAAGACATAAGAACATGCATGTGCCCTCACACTTGTATTTTATAGTTCTGTGTGGATTACAAAAATAATATTTGACATCATACACGCAGCCCACAAATCAAAATATTTAAACAGAACAACTTAGGCGTCTATTAAATACAGTACTATGATTATATAGGTTTGATGTATTTTACTGCATGATAAATCCAATAATTTTGAACTTCTGCAAATTTTATATAGCTGAGAGACTTTATTTGATTAAAATAGGACATCTTTAGTCTTATCATTGAGAACTAGAGACTGGGAGCCCGATTGAATTGGGCTACAAATTCTACGTTTGTGAAATCCATACTTTCTCTGCAAAGAATTATTTGTTTTTTTAAGTCATTGAAATGACTTTGTTATCATAGCACTGATTTGTACTTAAAATAGACCTTTACGGCTGATGTAATGAAGAGCTTCCTGTTTAAACGGGGCTGCGAGATGTGAACTCAGGTCTCCGGCGCACCTCATTTGATTTTTTCCATCGTCATCACAAATTTTCAAAACAAACTGTATTTTACAACTCTAATCAGAGTCGGAGTAATAATTATGAGGCCGTGGTCATTTTAGATCTGAGATCGGCTAAAATTTAAACAATGACCATTGTTAATGATGTCAGGACGGATGCCAAAACCAAATTGCCCAAAGATAGATTTCGACATACCAAGCAAATGGTGATTCATTCTAAATTACTTACGGTTCTGGAGCTGTGGAAGGGTTTAAGTCAGTCGACGATGTTAGTCCTGGAAAGTATGCCCCACCAAACCAATGTTCCAAAAAACAACTGAACTTACTGTTATCTGCTCGGACCAACACCGACTTACTATACTCGGCCGTTCAGTGGCGTCACTGAAGCATTCGGACATTCTTAGCCAATCATGCAATACTGTGTCCGCGTTTGCCATGTTATGTTCTAACTACAGAGGCAGAATCCCATTGCATGGTTCTAACTTGCATTGAGTCGAGGTATTGACGCGAACACCATACATACGGATAGTATCAAATTATATATAAGGATTGTCTTACAAATGTAATAATCAGGGGATTTTTATTTAAGTTTGAAACATTTTGTATACATGCTATAACACATATTTTAATAATCCAAATTTCACTTAGTCCAGAGAATATGCAGTCTATTTAAGGCCAGGTATAATGGATCAAATTATTTTTTGAAATTTAG
The DNA here is from genome assembly GCA_026402145.1 of Polypterus bichir lapradei. NCBI lineage: Eukaryota > Metazoa > Chordata > Cladistia > Polypteriformes > Polypteridae > Polypterus > Polypterus bichir. The sequence goes on along the minus strand of JANRMT010062792.1, from coordinate 29,097,986 downwards.
GAATGTGTATAAAGCCATGTGTTTTTAAGGTAAGGAAATAACAATTTTACTCCAACATATTCAAAAATGCATGTGTTAGGTTAATTATGATTCTCAATTGTCCCTGTGCAAGAATGTATGGGGGTTGTGTGTATGTGCTTATATGAGCAGGCTCTATAAAGGATTAGTGCCCTGTCAATGGCTCCCCCATATCCATGAATAAGATTAAGTAGGTTTCTTATATAATGTTATGTTATATAAGAACCACCCTTCATAAAAAAATATCATATTTGTAAATTATTATCGTTATTGCTTCTTTAAAATTTCACAAGAAGAAACAGCCTTAGATTGGTTTGTGTAATTGTAACTGAAATAAAGAATGCTGGTTTTAAATGTCAGATAAAACTACATTTCCAATACCTCATAAAGGGAAGAAACAAAAGTTATTGTCAAGTAACTCTATGGAGGTTATAGCAAAAAATACAACATAATATTAAAACAAAAATTGAAAGTTTTGAATTGAGTTAAAAATGGGTATTGAAAGTAAATTTTACAGAAATTTCTGCAGTTAATATACTAGAACTGCACACTGATACTTACCCAGTCAGGATGCCATCAACTTGGAAGGACAGGGGAGACAGAATTCCAAAATACTTAATTGAGTTTCTGAATCTCTTTTGCAATGTCAATGTTCTCATCAAAAAGATTAAAACACACTCCATTGTCCAGTTCAGACATTCAGACATTCACGTCTTCAGCACTGATGCTACCAAAAATATCATATTATGAATGCATTCCATTTTAGTGTCCCAGATTTTAATGATCCAAGATTTTGTTATGTCTGCAGGGGACAGTGAGAGTTGTTAATGATAAGGACCAAGGGAAAAGATGTGTAAAAAATGTGCAAGATTGTAACCAGGAAGTTAAAATAATCTTTCCAGCAAATTCCAAAAGCTAATCCAGAAATCAAAATCCTTAAACAAAAGATGAGTCTTTTACCAATGGAAATACGGCAAAAGAAATAATGCACACATTGAAAACTCTCAATATCCTGATATGGAATAATTGAGGAATGCATGCAACAACCTTTATATGATCACTCCGTTGACATTTTAATTGGTGCATCCCCCAATATCTTATGGGTAAAATCATGAAAACCTCACCACTAAATAATAAAAAATGACAGAAGCCAATAAACAGTATCAATGCTCAAAAACATAACTGAGAACAGAAGGTGCAATAACTTCCTTGTTTACTGTATCATTCATAGAAATAAAATAATGTCATATAAGTAGTGGCAGAAAGGCAAATGATGTCAAAGAATGGCAGCTCTAGTAAAGAAATATTTTAAATATTCAAATGCTTCTTCAGTCTCAGGTATCCTACCTTTTGGAAAGTTTTTTTGGTCAAGGCAGTAATAGGAAAAGTCAGTAAACTAAAATAGTTTATAAATCATCGGTAATAATTACTAAACCCTAGAAAATGTTGCAAATGTTTTAATGAAGTGGGAACTCTCTAGTCTTGAACAGACATTACTTCAGATAGATTCTTCATAAAGCCCCCATGAGATATCTGATGCCCTAAAAAAGGTATTTCTTGTCTTAAACATGAAAATACTTCTTTGTACATGTCTGATCACTGAAATAGCATGAAGAGATTAAAATGTCATCAATATACGTACACTAATACATATGGCCCCAAAAGATCTCTGAAAATAGCACCTACATAGGGAATATTGTTGCTGTACTGGCTAAACCAGAGGGTATCTGACAAGATAATCATAGTGAACTGAAGTGGTGTTGAATGCAGTTCTCACTTGTCATTCTTCCTTGTTTGAATTAAATTGGAGGTACTCCTGTAATCTAATTGTGTAAAAACTAAAGACCCCATTATCTGATTTATTGTAACAATGCAGAAATTAGGAGAATGAGAAATTATTTTTATGGATATCAAGTTCATGGTAGTCAATTCACAAGCAGAGACCTATCTTTTTTCCCCACAGAAAAAATCTTGCCCTGATGGCACTGCTGGACAGTCTATTGTACCCATCCTTTAGGTTTTCTTGAGTGTGATTTTGATCTTGTCAGGGTGTATATTTTCCCTTTGGGTAAAGGGGCTTAGGCAAAAGGTCTACTGTGCCATCATAACTTCTACAAGGAGGTAACATTATTGGTTGTTGTTTACTAAAAGCATTTTCAAAGTCTCGGTATTGCTCAGGGATGTTTTCTTCATTCTGAAGGTCTATTGTGGGTTTAACTAACTTTAATAAACTATTCCTAAAACAATATCTGTTCCATGACATCAATTCCCCAGAACTCCAGCTAATTTGAGGGTTGTTTATCTTGAGCCAATGAAATCCCAAAACTAATTTTGGTGCAGAACAGTTAATTACAAAAAAGTAAGTTTCGCTGTATGTAAACGACCTATGTAGGGCTGTTTAACAAATAATGCTGGAGTAATATGGCCAAGAGTCTCAGTCCCAATCAGATTTCCATCGATGGAATTTGTGTTTAATTTGCATTTCAATGGAGCTGTCTAGTAATGCCTAGATTCAACAACAGACCAGTAGAGATACAGTTTTCTGCAGCACCACAGTCTACAAGAACTCTAAAAACTAAGGACTCAGTCATAATAGGTAAACTCACAGTATTCCCTCAGAATTATAAAAGACAGTTTCCTGTTTTTAGTTTAAATTTGAGACAGCTTGCATAGAAATGTCCAGGTAAAGCCCATACTCTTATTTAAACATTTTCTATGGTCAACTGAACTTAAATCCACTATTATAGAGGTATTTGAGTTAGAACTTCCTCTTGTAATTCTTAATGTATCAATTTCTTTAGCCAGAGGATGCATCTCATCACATAATCTTAACAAATACAACTGAGCCATCTGTATTTATATAGTCTCTAAAGAAAAAAATAATAATTCTGCAAAATAACGTGATTTTTTGTGAAACAAAAACTATGTTACTCTACAGATGCTGCACTAGGCAAAGATTTCATAAAAAAGTAAGAATGTACAGAATTAACTTGTTTGCTACCTTCTGCTAACTCTACTCCTCTTGTGTTTGAAAGTTGGTGTCCTTGTAAATAAAGTATGAAACAACTGAACACACTGTCTACATTAAACTAAGGAAATACAATCAAAGAGAAGTCTTCCATGACATCACTTTATTTAGCTTTTAACTTACCCTTCACCACTGTGATTGCAGGTAAATAAATCATTTTAAAACTTCCGTTGAGTGTTCTGGCTTTCATGCCATTGTGAGTACTGCTGCAGTCTGTCACTCATAAATTATTAGTTTTCTCAAATGTTGCTGCTTTTTGTTGAAATAAATTACTTTCTTCCGTTCACACTTTTGCCTTAGTTTTCAGCTCTGTCCCATTTCCAGTTTTTGAAGAAAACTCCCCATCTGTCCTCTAATGTGTTTATCATGCTTCCATCTCTATTGCTTCGGTTAAGTGGTCGGGTTAGGACAAGGAACCAGGAGTTAACAGGATCATGTAATTAAACAGTGTTCTTCCTTGGAAGAAACGAGAGCAGAGAAAAGTTTATTTAAAGGACCAGGAGATGGAATATAAAAAAATTAAATAAAATAAAATCTCGGATAATCTTAAAGGTCATAAATAAAATGAAAACCAATACTAATACAAAAACACAAACCAAAACTCAAATTATGTAGAAGCATAACCTTAAACAAGTCTTTTAAAAACCTTCCTTCTATCACTGCAAATGCTTGTCTTTGGTTTAAAATTCAAAATCTTAGATGTCAGAGAGAGGGTGCTGCCAGCTGTGATATCATGTTGTGCAACATCCTAAAGTCATGTGATACTGACCGAAACACATTGCATTAAAAGCAATTACCGCCAACACCTAAACAACACAACCAAATACTGATGACCAGCGTCAACAAAACTGTAGCCAAAATAATTAACAAAACAGACACAGAGTAAACCAAACAATAGGGATAATAATTTTGATTGTACAGAAACTAAATAATAATCAAAACATTGTACAAGAGCATAATAGACAGGTGCAGACGGTGCATTGTGGGCCATTGATGTAAAATTACCTTTCTCTCTCAGTTGTTCTGTCTCATAGTTTGTGGTCTGAGATCATATGGCCAATTAATCCCCTTAAACTCCATGACCCTCTGGCAAACTTACTGCCAAGAGTTTATAGTTTTATTAAAATTCTACTAGATTTGCTAGAAAAAGACAAAAATGTTTACTTCTGCTGCAGTAGAGCCACAGTTTTTTTAGCACAATTATTTGTGCATTGAACTTTAAAAATTAAATTACCAAGAAAGAAAATGCAAATTTTGCTGACTCTGAACAATGATTTAATAAAAAAACATTTAAAGCTATTCAAATAATGTTGTTTATGTATTCATATTGAAATGATTTGCTTGAATAAAGACCAATAAGATTGCACCTCTGTGTCATCTTTTCGCTTTATGAAATGCCTGAAGTATTTATTATAGAACCTTGTTTGAATTGCAAATGTGTCACTTATTAAAGAGATACTGTACTTGGTTAAGATAATTGCCTGGAAATTTATTTGACTTGCATGAAAACCTCTGGAGACTTTTGTTCAGCAAAGGTAAAAAAAATATCTACAACAGTGGACAATACAGAGATGAATTTTAGTTTCATTGTTTTTATATAGCAATTTTCTTAGAAAGCTTACTCAGATTTAAAACAGTAAAGTCAGAGATCAGCTGACCTAGGCAAACATGTTGTCCACGCCTCCCCTGGTAACACAACATTATAATACTGACTATTCTATTGTCCGAAGAACAGTAACTTGTTATGATGGATGTTGTTCATTAACTTTTTATTTATTTTCTGCATTGTGTGGTAATAAAGTATTTTTTTATCTGAGGAAATCAGTTACTGGAGATATGGCATTACCGAAGCAACTATATAAAGGTCAGCATGTGCGTCCCTAAATTGGATATTGAGAGTTTTCAGCACATTATTTCTTTTGGTGTATTTCTCTTAACAAAAGACATAGCTTTTGTTTAAGGATTTACATTTTTGGATCAGCATTTAGGATTTGTTTGTTGGATTATATAATGCTTTGTCTAGCTTCTCAAAGTGTTTTAAATAGATAGTAGGGAGCCACTATAACCAGCACCAATGTGCAGCACCCACCTGGATGATGAGATGGCAGCCATTGTTGCGCTAGTACACTCACCACACATTAGCAATTAGATGGTTAAAGGATGACAGAGATAGTCAGTAAGAGACAGTTGATAATTAGGGGCCAGAATGACCAGCCCAATGGTGGGCAAATTAGCCAGGACATTGGGAAACACCCTGCTGCTTTTCAAAATATGTCGAGGGATATTTTATGACCATAGACAGCCAGGACCTCAGTTTTATATCTTTTCTGAAGAATGGTACCATTTTTTCAGCACAGTGACCCCATCACTGCACTGAAGCATTGGGATCCATACATGGATCACACGGTTGATCATCCCTGATGGCCTCACCAGTACTTCTTCGAGTAGCAACCAAAGGTTTCCTGGTTGGTCTCCCATCCAAATACTGGTCAGGCCCAAACATGCTTAGCTTCAGGTGGATTAACTGTTCGGAGGTCCAGGTGATATGGCTACTAGCATCTCTTCTTCCACTATGTATTCGTAAAAACCCACTATGTCTCTTCCAGACAGAACATACATCCCTTGATATGCTTTGATAAGGCAATGGGTTTCATGAAACAAGGCATATTAATAATATGGTAACACTTACGTTTAGGTACTGCAAAAATTCCTTTTATCACTCATATACAGTTATGTAACAAGATCTTAACAAAAGTTTCTTTCTATTTTACTAAGATATACAAAGCATCTGTAAAGTGGTTATTCCCTGTTGTGAAGTATGGCATATTCACATGCTGATAAAATTAATTTTGAGTATAAAGGTCTTATACTCAAATGTGCAACATCAAAAGAAACATGCCATCTTTGACCATTCCAAAGTAAAATTGTTTTAGTAGGCCATATTGCAGACATGAATAAATACTTAATTGATGCTTTGTAAGAGTTATTAAGACCAAAAAAAGCCTTTACTGCAGTCTGGTTCCATAATAGTAAATGAGTAATAGATGCATTTCTGCAGTACCAAAACTAGTGTTACCAGCAATATTTCATAATTAAATACATACTGGCATAATTTATGTTGCATTTAAAATGACAAAGTAATATCTTTAATGTGTTGTTTGTCATCTGAGATTATATTTACCTAAATTTAGTGCAATATGAAGACTAGATGTTAGATATGCCCTAATATGTAAAACTGTAAAATCTGAAAGTTTGGACACTGAGATTAAACTTCATATCAAGCCATTTAAAAAAACCACAAGGAACACAAGGATCAAAGTATTCAAAATAAGTGTGATTTTTTTATTAGAGAAAGGGAATATACTTAAAGCAAAAAAAATGTAAACACTAATAAACTCTTAAATATACTGCACCTACATAAATACAGGCCTTAACTATCACATAGCTTGACCAATTCCATTAACCTCTTTGCCCCTTCCTTAGTATTCCTTCCACCACTTTCCAGTTTCTCCTTTCTCCTGCCAGTTGAGACCTTGTCCAATATTCCTTCCAACTCCAAACTTTACAAGTTACTGCATTGATGGGGTTTTTAAGACAGATCGCTAAACTTCTTGTTTCTGGACAACTTCTCAAAGTCTTGAAGTTTCAGGTATGCAGTTTTCTCTGGTGGGGAGCACAACTGGGCTATAAGTAATATAAATATGGTGTAGTGAGTCCTAGATAGGAGCTCAACCATAGTTTGAAACCAAGAGAAACTTGAATTTAAGAGGAGGACACCACTGCCCTACAATATTTATCCTAGGGTTTTGTAAGTCACCGTGTTCTCATTGTTGAGTTCTCTGCTATAAATAAATAGATAGACAGATATGTTAGGGTAGTCTGGGGAACCCATGCTGTACAACACATTTGCACAAGTAGCAGTTTTACAATAGTAATGCCTTTATTAGATAATTCTTTCCAATATTGACCATTTCATTTCTTTTAAACCTCAATCTTCACTTCTTCCTTCTCATGCTAGGTAAGCAGTTGCCAGCACTACTTTTCAGACTCTAACATCAAAAAAAGGCTCCATTCCTTGGCCAGTAAAGTCTAATTCAGGAGTACGTCCAGCACACTAGGACCATGAACAACATCCCCAAAGCTACCTGTCAGTATCCCCAAAGGTCTCAGACATGGTTGTCTGCCCAAACTACAATTCCTTGAAAAACAGAACATGGGAATTGGAATTGGTGCAGCTGAAGATAGATGCTGCTTGTCTGCTGCCCGAGGAACACGTTGTCATGGTCTGCAGTCTGCCCCTGTTTCCCCCATTATTTAAGCTTCTTATATGGAAAAGTTATTACTAACCAACCTGGATGGTTTGCCATTTCTCCTCATGCCCCCCATTACAATATTATTATATGCACAGTACGTAGACAGAGTCATTGAAATGAATGCCTAGAGGTCCTGACATCTGATGATTGCTGGATGTTTACTGTATTTAATCTGTATTTATGCTGATTCTGATGCATTTTCAACTCAAATTATCAATTTACTCTCATGTCCTATTCAAAAAGCCTTATTTGGCTAGATTCATCATAGTTGTTTCTGTTAATTTATAATAGACAGAATGATATTGCATTTTATTATTCTGAAATTTAATCTTTGTTGCTTTGTTAAGTGCCTTGTCATGTATGCTCTGCAAACAGTAAAATCTGAAACAAAGATTGACTACTGAATTAATAATCCCCTGTCAACAAATGGTTACCTGTAGATATCTGTGCAGTTGCTCTCCAAAAGCTGCTCAAATGTTTCTTCTTCTTCTTCTCTCTCCCTTTCTACCTGCCTCTCTTCCAGCTCACTCGCTTCCAGAAAATAAGAGACTGGAGCCTGAGTAGATACTTCCTGTGTTGTATTGCTGTAAGAAGTGTTGCTACCCCTCAATAAATGGAGGATTTCACTCTTCTGAACCCATCAGTCAAATCATCCTAACTTCTCAACTTTATAATAGTTTATTTAAAACTTTGGTCTTTTTATTTGACTCTGTTTCTCTCTGAGTGCTAAGCATGTACATGCCATACTTGTCTTAGGCATGGATGTCCATCCTCTAACAGCCAGATTGCTGTTATTATTTCTTTTCTGTATATAGTGGGCGTGTGATTGAAAGTAAAAGGGTAAGGCACAGCAGTTTCCAAGATAAAAAAAAGATGTCATGGAGCAGCATTTAAAGGCCCTGTGTCTTTGTGTGCGTGGAAGCTATGCCACATGCAAAATAAGACGGACCACGTAATTGCAAAGAATATATATAGAAATAGAAACATATTTGCTGCCTTTCGGTTGTACAGCATATAGTATGTGCATGCACTTCACACCTCTCACAGTAAATTGCATTACCATTACATTAACAAGAACCTAGAACAAGAAAGCATCAAGAATAACATTGTTGGATTAATTTTTCTTCCTTATTCTTTTACCTTCACGTTAAAAAGAAATATTTTGGTTCTATCAAAGAATAGTATAACTGACCTTGCAGATCAGAAATTGGTAAAGTAAATATCCAACTGCTTTTTGAACACGCACCTCTACCTGATGGTTAGAAATTATTTAGGCGCATTAAAAATAAATTTCAAAATGTGTAACAATTAAGAAACTGTGCTTTTAAAATTATTTATTATGAACCAAAAACATAACAAAAATCATTCAATAGCTAAAAACATATCAATTTACTTTAACAAACAGTTGACAACAGTAATAAAGTTTTATCCATTCTTTTACATTATTTGCAGCACTCTGAAATGTGTTTTGCTTACATGAAGGACGATATGAAAAAAAATTAAATGTGGAGGTAATTCTTTCTGAGCCATGCTATTTTAACTTAAGTTATGTCGTGTCCCAGTACTGTCACCAGTCTGCTGTGCTGAAATGCTGAGGACCTCAGGTATCTCCCAGTGGCATACACTGCCTGCCTGACATGTGCTAATTTGCCGCACCACAGTTATTTTTATGGAGTAAAAAAAGTCTTTGCCAATTGATCACTCAAAAGTTATAAAAGTAATAGAATGAATCATCGTAACAAATATATGTGTGTGTGATGTGTTACAACTGATGTTTAAAAAGCATTATACTGTAACTGTGTCTTATTCTGCTTATATTGATAACCAGATAGTGATTTTGTGACGTTCACAGTGCACATTCTTCAGCTGTTCTATGTGTGTAAATATGTACCCTTAACACTACGACACCAAGAACTGGATGTGATCTGACATGATGATAATTAAATATTAATACACTCATTCCTGATATCAACTGTTTTACTATTTCAGCCAATGAAAAAGCTCTTATTTGTTGAACTCTCATGTAATAAAAATGTTCTTACAGCAAAATCATGCATTCTAACTTCCACATTCGTATTACCTTGGAGACTGTTCCTATAGAAACTGGCTTGATTTGTACAAATCTTGAATACTAAAGCATCTGAGTACCATGTTTCCCTTGAAGCTTTTAGATTAAGTATACTGTGTCATCCATATTTTTAGCATGTTTTCTTAAAAAGTGAACTGTTATTGCCGTGTCCATCAACCTGTGTAAACATCAGCTGATTTAAATTATTTATAGGATATCTCTACCAACGTCAAACCAAAAACTTTTTTTTTAATTTTGAGTACTTTTTGTGCTGGGTGGAAAGCACCGTTTAGTTTTGTATAATAAATGGATAGTGTTCGCAGACAGTTGTTAAAAGCTCTAATAAATTCACAGCCACTAAGGGACTTGTTCAGGCCCAAGCGTATTAATGAATTCAGGCCAAAAATGTTTCTCTCCCACAGAATACTTCAGAATTGTTAGTGTTGTGAGGGGTCAGTAAACATACATTTTCTAAGTCTCAATCCATATAAATTTATTAATAGTAAACCCCATAATTTGTTGGGCCTTGATCTTGTCACTGAAAGCACATACAGTAAGGCCCTCCTTACAGGCAGACTGCAGAACTCTTTGGATAGTGGGCCTATCAGTGAACACAGATCCTGTAATATCTCACCATGTACCTTCTTATTGATAAACTGCAGAATTAATTGGACGGAGGGAATGGAGGAAAACTAAGACAAAACTATGTGTCTATTTACTAGTTAACTATACAGTAGTGGCATATGTTTTGGCAGTGACACAAATGTGTTTTGCAAACTTTGTTGTTTCAGCATTTTCAAATTATTTTTACATGTTTCTATGGTATACTAAAGAAAATCTGTAAACATTTCATCATTTTCAAAGGCTTTTATTGGCAAATACATCAAATTTATGTAAAGAGTCAATATGTACAGTGTTGACTCTTCTTCTTCATAACTTCTGCAGTTCACACTGGCACGCTGGATATCAGCTTCTGGGCTAAATCCTGGCTTATGTTGATCCATTCTTGCCTTTTTAGTGCTTGGAGTTGATCAGAATTTGTGGGCTTCTATTTGTCCATCCACTTTTTGAGAACTGACCACATGTTCTCAATGGGATTAAGATCTGGGGAGTTTGGTGACCACAAGTCCAAACTTTCAATGTTATGATCTCTGAGCCCCTTCCTTATCGCTTTTGCCTTGTGACATGGTGCTCCATCATGCCGGAAAATACACAGATCATCAACAAATTGTGCTTGGATTGTTGTGAGAAGTTGCTCTTGGAGGACATTTTGATACCATTCTTTATTAATGGCAGTGTTCTTGGGCAGAATTGTGAGTGGGCCCACTCCGTTGGATGAGATGGAAACCCACACATGGATTGTCTCAGTATGCATCACTGTTGGCATGACACAGGACTTCTGATGTCTAATCCTTGTATTTACTGCCGAATTTCAGTATGTCCTTGATGTTTTTCTTGGAAAGAAGTGGCTTCTTTGCTGTCCTTCTTGACACAAGGCCGTTGTCCAAAAGTCTTCGCCTCACTGAAGTGCAGATGCACTCACACCCATTTGCTACCAATACTGAGCAAGCTCTGCACTGGTGGTAACACAAATCTGTAGCTGACTCCTCAGGAGGAGACGGTCCTGGCACTTGCTGGACACTTTCAGCTGATCATTTTGTGCCAGGGCCAAAATAAGTGAAAATGGGTTTTTGTGATAAAGTTAACTTTTTTGCTAATAAAGCTCATTGCAATGAATTAATATGCATCTGATCACTCTTTACATTAATATAAAAACAATGTGAACTGCCACCACAAAAACTGAATCTGTAAATTTTTCAAAACACAACATTTTGTGTCATTGCCAAAACTTTTGACAACTACTGTAGATTTGATTGTGCAGAGGGGTTATCTATGATCACATTGACTAAGAACAATTCCCGTATCTTCCTGTTGGTAAAGTGAAAAATTGGTTTATGCTTCTGCCTATCAATGAAGAGAGAGAGAGAGAGAGGTTTGGAGCACACGCTGATATAGCGCATTGTCGCACACACCACATGACAAACCAGATGGCCAATGCATAAACATCAACCCTTGTGAATTTATATTCATAATCTGCAACACTGGCATTCTGATATATTTTTGCTGCACACTATTAGAATATTGTTATTCATTTTTTCCTAAACTTTTGTTAATTTTTTTTGCATTATGTCTAAGTAATTTAGGACTATTTTGTTCCAAGTTGAATTATTTAATTTTTGTGGTAACCAGTATATTTTGTAATGGTTGCCAAGAGGCAGGTGTCCATTTAAAGGTTTGTGCATCCTAGACAATGTGTCATGTTTAGAGTGACCAGGTGTCCCATTTTTATCCATTTCATTCTAATTAAAAAGTGATAAATAAAATGTACCCTTTTTAATTGTCTGTTCATTTAATAAACATGCATGAACCTCTAAGTGAACCCACTAACTCTTGCATTTATTGTACATCTAACAACAAGCGCAAAACTTTAACGGGGACCACCCCATCACCCCTGGTCTTTGATTAAACATAAGTCTAACATTGCTTGATTAATAATTTATTTCCCATTTTTAGACTAGGAAAATCTTGTCAGCCTAGCCATTTAATCTCACTAGTGTAAACAATTAACAGTTTCTGGCTTACTATTAGGATTTTGTTATTTTGATTCAAGGCAGATTTGACCATACTAGTTTCTTACAAATGATCCTTCTCTTGATCCCTTTATCATATGCCTTAATGGCATAGGACCAGGAGATAAGCGCAACAAAAATCATGATTAAAAGTGCAAAGCAAGGAAGGCAAAATGAAAGTTAAATGGCTACCCAGAAAGAATCATTTAAGAAATATCCAGAATTTGGACACTTCTGGACAGCTTTGAATACCTTGCAGCTAATGAAGTCATGACGTGAACTTCCTGGTACCAAATAATGACAATGAGGTTGCATTGCTATGCACAAAATGGCCTCTGGTAAAAGTATCTGAAAATGGCAGCAATCACGGTGAAACAAATTGGTGGTAAAAAAAAACATAATTTTTTTCAAATTTTAAATCACAAAGTTAACAATAATAATATATTACAATGGTCCAAAAACTAATTATCCTTCAAACCACTGAAGAAATTCATTACAGCTTCAATACACACTCCAAGATGAAACGTGTCTAAGTTAAGAAAAACACAGAAAGAAGTAGGGGTAAATAAGAGAACAATTGTGTACGGTGTATAAACAAGTAATCGATCAGCAAATCTTTACAGAGCTAATTGAGGGGCAAAAGGTACCCACCGTTTTGCAGATCTGCAAATATCCCATTCTTCACAATCTTCTGGGGAAAAAAGAAAGTGTCAGGGGTTATTGAATTGATTTGTAACACCAAAGATATGCTACTGATAATGCTAAAGTTGCTTTTATATTACCACTTTTAGATCATTAATCACTTAAATGGAATTTAGTATGCTATGATACAACCCACCCCAGTTGCTACTTTTTGGAAGTATTTATGAGGAAGTTCAGAAAACATTTTGATGTGCCAGTATGTTCAGAGGTGGCTGTTAATTGGCTATTGGAGAACAGACAATCAAATAAAAATAATAATGATTATGTTAAGATTTTCAGAACCATTGCTGCAGCTGTAGGGATGGTTATGGGGTGTCCTTGTTTAAAAAGGGTTTATCTTCAAAAACTAATGATTCCTTGTGAGAAATACCCTTGAAGAAGTAACTAGCTAAGCATTAAAATGTGTACCCTCAACACAGAACTATAGTGAAGAAGGGAAAGGGGGACATTCCTTACAATTATATCAACAAACTGAATCAATGGCATTATGGAAAAGAGTTTTACTTATTAAGAAGGACTGAGATGGATGAAACATAAGCTTTATTTCTGTTATGGTACATGTGGCCAGTTGCCCTACCCATGTGATTTCATGAAATGATTGATTTAAGTTATGAATTATTGCTATTAGCAATGACTAAGAGTTTCTCTGTGCTTTTGTTTAGGACTGCTTTAATGGCTTTTAACCCTTCACATTTTCTCACAAATGATTCTTCTCCTGGTCCATTTATCAGATGCTGTAGTGGCCCTGCTATATATACTTCTTTCTTGGCAGAGTGCACAAAGCATTAAGTAATATTCTTAAATCTACTTAACCCAGTTCAGGAATTGTATGGGGGCTAGGGCTCAGCAACATCAGGTGACAGGAACCAATACTGGATGTGACTTGTTTTTTAACAGATAAATGTAATAATCTGTAAATAATGTTTCATTACGGAAAAATTTTACAAAATTGTCAAGCAAAATGACACCTTTCATTGGCTAACTAAAAAGATTACAATATGCAAGCTTTTGAAGCAACTCAGGCCCCTTCTTCAGTCATTACATCTTGCCTGAAGAACGGGCCTGAGCTGCCTCAAAAGCTTGCATATTGTAATCTTTTTAGTTAGCCAATAAAAGGTGTCATTTTGCTTGAGTTCTCATTGCATTCATAATGGCTAACACGGTACAACACCCTAGTACTACAAAATTGTCACAATCTTTAACCAAAATGTATCCAAACAAAAGGACCAACATCATTTCAATATTAGTCTGTTTATGCAGTTCTTCACAAAACTTTCAATAAAAAATGAAAAATTATAATATAAATAGCGCAATCATTTTCACGGTGTGACTGATGTAAAAGATTAAAAAGCCCTGTTACACCCTCTGCCAGGGTCTCTTGAGGGATCTTTCTTTCTGTGAAACTTAAGGATTTCCAAAATTAAATCTCTGAGGCTCTGCTTCCTGCAGCTTAGCAAAGAAGAAATATCTTACATTACTCAAAAAAATAAAACATTTTTTTTCTGTACAAAGGAGGAAATGTTGCAGTCTCTTCTTGCAGGGAACAGTGTCTTCTCGCACGTTTGAACTCTCTGCTTGTTCCATCTTCCCCAAGCTGCCAGTATCTTGCTGTTCTTAACATTAAATATGTACTTGTCATGAGGAGGGTGTTGCTATTAAGCAGTTCATGACTTCATTATGTCCTGCATTTTAACATGTATTTAATTTTTGGATTTACTCTGTTATCCTAATCCCATCAGAATGTCTTTCAGTTGCTTTGGTGAGATAAATCAGCTCTCTTGGTAAATGTATTAATTAGTCATCCTTAAATCTATGGTGTCAAGTCAGTTTCTAGAGTCCTTTTTTGTGTTCAACACTCATACCTTCTTTACATTCGACATAAAATTTACAGGATCTGCATGAGTGGATGAGCTTAGATGAGACAAAAAATTGTAAAGGCGAGTACTGCAATAAATGTCAACTGTGATAGACTCAGCATATCATTTATGTTTTTTGGGGGATGCATACCCAAGAACCTTGAGTTTGTAGCAAAGGGTTAAATAGAGCAAGTAATCAGGCTATAGGAGAAGAAAATCTGAGGTTACTAGGGGTATCACTCAGGAATGTTAAGAAAGGCTAAAAAGTTAGTATAGAAAATTTGTGTATCAGAGTCGTAAGTGTAGCATTTCAATATACAGAGTGCACACACAACTCCTCAGCAAAAATTCATAAGGTGCAGTGCTCTAAGCAGCAAACCCTACACGCAGGTGCTATGTGCCAAAATACAATTCACTACCTGACTAATGTTTCTCAAGGAAAGACTCATAAGCACATTTGCCAAAGATAGGGTCCATCAGATCTCTGCATGGTATATGAGAATAATGTGAAAAAGTTAAGCAATTAACATTTTTTTACATCTTATTACATTTTATCAACATATACTTTGTTCCGTCCTTTTGTAAACATATGAAGTAAGTGACGTTTACGAGAAACATTAGTCCTTAGTTGAAAGTGTCAAGATAAAGCTTGAAATAAATATTATCTGAACAATGCGCAAGACATTGAGTACTTATGCAAGATCTTGCATTTAAATGGACTAATAAGCTAATGATGTTTTAAAAAAACGAGCCAGAGGAATGGCCTGTTTCTCATGCGGTTATAAAGATCTGAAAGATCTTCAGCATATGAGATGTGTTTGTTGTACTGTTTAAAGTTAAGCAATAAATAAAAAAATAAACCCTGAAAATATAAATGTGTATAATGATAGAAGCACTTCACAATCCTTACAACAGCACAAACGGCTTTACAAAAAAGAAAAAAAACAAAGCAGATTAGGTAAGAATAATAATGATACAGTATGTATCAAAGAAAAAATAAGGTAACACTTTAGATACTCCAAAAAAATACAGTATTACTCATATATTATCATGTAACAAGACCTTAACAAACACTTCTTTGGGTCCTCATAACACTTATAAAGCATCAGTAAAGTGTTTATTCATCTCTGCAATGTGACCCACTAACAAAACTCCACTTTGGAGTGGTCTAAGGTGGCTTAACTGAGACATATTTCTCTTAATATCACTTACCAGTAACGGCGTACTGCACGATAATGTACAGTGAATACACTTGACTTATAGTTTTCATACTGTTTCTCTGTACATTTAGCATTAGCTTGCACAGAGACTGATACGCTTGCTGCTTCCTGAGCAGCTCTTCTTTTCTCCACCCTAGTGGCTCGCTTCTTCTATTCTTTCGTCGGCATCTTTTCGCATTAAAACTGATTAAGTCAGTGTTTGTGTTGCAATTACTTAGTACGTTTTCCTTAATTTTTCACTTAAGCTGGCTCTTCAATCTGCCTCAAGAATGATTTAAGATATGAAGAGGTAGGGGAAGTGACGGCGAAGATGGTAGGGAATGAGAATGGCGCCTGTACACATGCGCCACACCGCCGCCCTGCTGCCGAGAGTTGATTCTACAATAAAATAAAATAAAAATAAAAAAAGGAATAACCTTGGAGGTCAATCATCACCCCAAAAGCGGATAGTAGACATCATATAGTATATGTGTACCAAATTTCAGGTCAATAGGTCAAACGGTTTGCAAGCTACAGGTGATTTAAAATCCTGGACAGACAAATGAACAGCCATGATAGCGTATTATATATATAGTTTTAGTATTAGATCTGTGAATCATATTAAATAGTAATTTTACCAGCATGTCAATATGCCACACTGCACAGCGATGAATAAAAACTATCAACTAATGCTTTGAAAATGTTACGAAGACTAAATGAAGCCTTTGTTAAGGCCTTGTTACATAAGAGTAACATGCATTTTTGCAGTACTTAAAACTATAGTGTTACCAAAAATAAATGAATCAATCTATACAAGTTTATAAAACATAGATATATAATTACCGTGTTACCCTGAAAATAAGACAGAGTATTATTATATTAAATTAAATTATATTAATTTTTGCTCTAAAAGACGCACTAGGGCTTATTTTCAGGGGATGTCTTATATTTATTCATGTACAAAAATATACATTTATCCAAATACAGTCATGTCATCTTCTTCTGGAATATCGTCATAACACATTCAAACCCTAAATTTCAGCCTGAATTTCTTGCTACTCCAGCCGCTTTTAGGATCCTCCAGGATCATTGTGTGTTTGATGAATGGTTTGATGTGGTGAAGCAAAATGCTGACATACAAATGCATTCATGGTGCTTTTATATTCAAGAGTCGCATATTCCTCAAAGTAATGACACGATACATTTTAAAAGTCTCACATACCATCTTCAGTGCCGTCTTTTTTTTTTTTGCACCTTTACAATATACCTTCAGAATGTACGGCGGCTTATTTGAGCCACAGAGAAAAAAAATAAGGACATAATGAAAATGTCTATTTTGTGATTAAAGTGAAAATTTCGGCTTTAACCTTGTAGTTTACTTTATCATTAAAGCAGACTGTCGTACACGTCATCTTAAAACCGACCCAGTTGTTAAATCGCTAGGCGCTTCTAAGGATTCCTCCTGAACTGACAGCAGCATCGCCCCATAGAACACATTACATTTATGATATTCTAGCTCTCTGCACATTTAGAATTCTTAGATTTAAACTTGATATCACTTTCATGATGAAATGCTTTAAAATATTTATGTTACATTTTACAGATAAATTGTTAACTTTGTTTAAATAATGAATACTTCTAATAATTACACATATGGAATGGCACGGTTACAGAGCGGTAGCGCTGCTGTCTCACAGGGAGTCACGTCCCTTGTGTTCCCTGCCTGGAGTTTGCATGTTTCCACAGTGTGCTCAGTTTTCCATCCAAAGACATAAAGGTATGGGGATTTGGTGAAGCTACAATGATGGCAAGTGTATGAGTGTGCTTGTGTTCACCTTGCAATGAGCTGATGCCTCATCCAGGGATTTTGTTTCTGTGTTGTGCTGATGCTGCTGGAATGGGTGCATCCCCAAATTGATGGGTGTAATCATTAAACATCTTTTTCAGGGACATTTTGGCAAGGTGTCCTCGGAATTTAATGGATGTTTTGGGTACCTGCGTCTCATCTCGTGAAGTATAAACCTGGCCTTAGGCGCCTTACTTTTCAGCTGATGATCTTGACTAGGGCTTATTTTTGGAGTAGGGCTTATATCACAGAGCAGCCTGAAAATCATGCTGGGGCTTATTTTTGGAATAGGTCTTATTTTCGGGGAAACATGGTAGTAGAAAAGTAGCATCCTTATATACAATACCATATTATATAATATGATATTACAATATCATACAATATACAATATCACATTGTAAGTCTGTGCAGATGAGTACGATGATTAGTTCAGATGGCCGGAAGAATAGAAAGAAAAAAAAAAAACCCAGAAAATCTGCTTAACATAAATGTTACTAAGTTATTCCTTATTGTTACCAGGCTTTGTCTGAGAGGATTTTATTCAGTCAATCTCATGGACAGCTGGGGCACCCGCCTTCATTCCAGAATCACAGGTGGCTAAACAGTGCCTCAAATATAAAATACAAATATCAATAATTTGGTTTATCTAATATTAAAATCTATGGGGGTAAATTCCCTTATGTCCTGTTCATGAGAAGCAGATCACATCAGCTGGCAAGCACAAATCTGGTTTTAAGTTGCTATATGGTGTTCCGAGAACTTTCTACTCAGGTTAAGTCCTAAATTAATTAAAACTAGTTCTTACTTTTCTGGTAAAAAAGCTTTCAATTCACATGTTATATGACATGTTTAGAGGGAGTGTATATACGATAAAAAGTCACAGATAACAACCTCATATGCAAAAATAAACTGGAGGCACATCCTCTAACTATGTCATATAGTTGCAGCAAATGCCGTCTGAACATCCTTAGATAATAATTCATTACATTCATATAGAGCTTTACTTTGACAGGGAAGACCCAGGACATGAACCCATGATCAACTTACTGCAAGGTGGTAGCACCTCCAATGCACCATGTGGTCTGATTTTTTGATACTCCCTCCTATTATATCATATTGTATAGTATAATTTAATAAGCAAGTTGCTTGAAAATACTTTTATATGAAAGTTTAACCCATGGCAGCCCCAGTAAGGTTGGACAGGTTTAGTTTGATCCAATTGATCCCAAAAAGATGCTCCTTCACTATTTAGATGACCCATTAGCATTGACTGAAATATAAACTGAACTGCTACTGTAACCCATTTTACAATATTAACAAAGCTCTTCTCATTCGTGTATAAGGATATCATGTACTGTATATACCAAATTAATTGGGTTTAGACCAAGACCTTTGAATCTTTTCTCCTTATAGCCATCTATGGTAAATTTTCATAATTTACAACTCAGCAAAATGTAAAGTTGTTTTTTTTTTAGTTTAAATGGATGTTTTTCCCAGTGAGCATGTGGCATCTGGCTGTTGATGCTGGCTGTCTTTAACCTATCTAATTGTGGATGCAGTCTTTATTCTGAGCTATCACTGTGGAAACACATCTAGGGAGAATAGATTTTTGGAGCATGACAATGCATATCTGCCAGGAACTGTGCAAATTACAGGAGCCAGAGTTGAGTCATAATCCTGTCATTCCCTCAGGATTGTTTCAGGCCAACAGCAACTCCGCAGCACTGCCACAATCTGTTGCTTTGGAGACTGCCACAACTGCTAGAGGAGTATTCTGCTTTGGACTCCTACAAAGCAACTGTGAACTAGGAAACCTTTTTTAAAGAAGCGTTTCTCTCAAGTTTATGCTTGCTTCTATTTTTAGTACTAAGCATTATCAATATTTCTGGTTTAATTTTAAATGAAACTCCAAATTCTTACAAAGGACCTCACACAGGTAGCATATGTCTCTCACATTGACAGTTACCTAATGTGCCCATCTTGCCCATTATGACATTGCAAGTGTAAATTGTCCATTACTTCATAATAAGAGGTGTGGCATTGTGGTTATCATGGCTGTTACTTTCATCCAAATCAATCACTGTATGGAACTTCCATGAGCTCCATATCTGCTTTAGTTTCCTTTAAGTAATCCTGTAATTCTTCATTATTCCAAAGGCTTGCACAATTACATAATTGGTGACTTTTCATTGACCCAGTTTGTGTGAGTGGACTTCTGCCTCTTCAGGTTGGGTTCCTGATTTTGTGGGTTACACACCTATTGTCTGCACCAAAAACAACAGGTTGAGGAGAAAGCTGTACGGAATGACTGTGAATAAGACCGTTTTGAAACACCACTGGATAAAACAGACATCTTCTAGACTGAGTTTGGGCCCTACCTGCCCTACCCTTAGCCTGCTTTTTTCACCTGCTGCCTCCTATCTGTGTCTGTTGCTATAAAAGATATATAGCAAATTTTAATATATTAAAGTAGTTTATTTACAGTATTTAAAATTAAACACAGTTACAAAAGAAAGTAAGAGAATCATAATGTCCAGCTTAATTACAAATTATGATCAGATGGCCAGGGAGGAAAGAAAGAAATAACTGTGGTTGGTGGGATGTTGGAGAAAATAAAACTGTGGGGTTCCAAGGCCAACCCTGGGCATTCTATAGTCCATGGATACTCTTGTGAAGCTGTCTTCATCGTCTCAGCATCTCAGGTCAAGGGACAGTGGCTCACAGCACAACTACAGAGTAAAAGAAAATAAAGAAAACACAAAAAAGTAATGGTTATTAGGGATGAGCCTACGAAACAGAAAAGTGAATTGCATTTTATGAAAAGGACAGATATTCCTTCTCCCCTATGTACGAGGGAATGCTAGGGATTCTAGTAATTTCCTATGTGATCAAGTCAAGCAAAATGACACTTTTTATTGGCTAGCTAAAAAGATTATAATATGCAAGCTTTCAAGGCAACTCAGGCCCCTTCTTCAGGCAAGATGTAATCAGGAAGAAGAGGCCAGAGTTGCTTTGAAAGCTTGCATATTGTAATCTTTTTAGTTAGCCAATAAAAGGTGTAATGTAGTTTGACTTCTCACTACAATCATAATGGATAACATGGTACAACACCCTAGTACCACATATGTGATCAAGAAAGCCAGATTAAAGAGGTTTTTAGAAGT
>JANRMT010062792.1:29061850-29077152 GCA_026402145.1 Polypterus bichir lapradei | reverse complement strand
GTTATTGTCTGTTTTTACATGCATTTTTATTACTATTTAATTTAATATTGTTTTTTGTATCAGTGTACTGTTGCTGGATTATGTGAATTTCCCCTTGGGATTAATAAAGTATCTATCTATCTATCTAACTCTCACAATGTTTCTTAAGTGAAAGAATGTCATCTTAGTGTTATTCTTATTGTGTCATTGTAAGTTTAGCTCTGGTTCTAAAAGGACACTGAGATTCTTTACGTCTGGCTTTATTTATAAAGCCAGATGGCCAATTTTATTTATAAGGTCTTAATTTTTTTTTGTTTGCTGCCAATAATTACAATTTCTGTTTTATCCTTGTTAAGTTTAAGAAAATTATTAGTCATTCATTTGATGATACTAGTAAGACACTGAGTCACAGGATTTAGAGCCTCAGGGTCATCCGGTGCTAATGACAAATAAATCTGCATAACTGTGGTAATTCACCATATATTTCTAAGGTGTAATGGGAGCATGTATATAGAGAATTATAAGACCCAAAATAGATCCCTGTTGCACACCAAACATAATATCATGGATTTCTGATGTTTAATTGCCTCACATGACAAAGAATTTTCTTAGTGTGATATAAGAGTGATACCAACGAAAGGCACTACCAGAAAAGCCAGCCCACTGTTTGAGGTATTCCATACAAATGCTGTGATTAATGGTGTCAAACACCACACTCAAGTCAAAGAGCACAATAACTGTTAGACTATTATACGTCACTAACTACTTTAACTAATGTAAATTTAATCAAGCTTTGGTGATCTGATGGAAATAAAAGAGGGAACCTTTAGTTAAGTGCTACCAAGTTTTGGAGTTTTTTGTTGATTAGTGTTTTGGATTTTACTACTGTTTTTTTTTTTCAATCCTAGACTCTTTTTTTATGATTAACGTACACTCTCCCAATTTAAGTGCCTACTTTTTATTCCTTGAGCTCTGCCTGACTTTCTACTTTGCCTTTTAGATTGTCAACTTTAACAATATATTTTACTTTTACTGCTCACCCCAGATGGTTCTGCACAACATCTAAGAGCATCTCAGACATATGTGATGTCTTAAAAACATCTCATTCGTTTGGGTGCATTACTAAAAACACATCACTGTACATTTCTTCAGCCTACAAATACCTATAGTACACATTTGAGTCTTATTGTATTTAATTTTGTGAACTTAGGGATCATGGCTTGTTTTTTTTTCAGCTTGCTGAGGCCTGTACTCCTTATTAGTGTCATGATGACAATCTGGTTTTACCACAAGGTATGGTACGCTACAATATTTTGGTATGGTTTTTTCTCTGAAGAAACTAGTGTCAGGATGTGTGCCACCCTAGTGTCCCTGTAACAAATTGGCTTTGCCAGAAGTAATCTTTGTGAATTTAGAGCCATCTCTGAACATTAGTACATTTGAACCTAGAGTGGGGAAGAAAGTTGGGGCGATGGGTCAATTGGAGAGAGAGAGGTGGGCAAGGGGGTGAGCCACCCTACCTCTTACCCTGCTACTGATGATCTGTTACAGCAGGGAATCTTAGGAAATCCAACTTTCCATTTCTTTTACCTGCTCCTTTGTGTTCTTCTTATTTTTAACACTCAAGGGTGATTTACTTATACATCCTATGTCTTTCCGCTATACATAATCTAACAATACAATAACTAAACTGACTAGTTACAGATTTTCTACACTTCTTTGTATAGCTGAACATATGAAACAGGTCTGGGAATCATTCTGACTGAGCAGAAAATGGATTGAAAGGACACATTTGGAAAAATCATAAGACATTCTAAAGTCATTCTATTTATTTCAGAAAACACCAAACAACAAACCCTAAAACACTAAACAATAGATAAACTCAACATAAGCATTTTGAACAGCTTGTTAATCCTAAATTTAAAACAAAAGACAGTGAACATATTTGAGAGTTTACCCACAATCCTGAGTGCTGTTACCTGCAAGCTGATGGTTTAAATAATGTCATACCAATAATGTCACTTGCCATGACTTCTGGAGAGTGTGTCTCTTGCAATATAAAAAAGGATTTTGATGATTGCAACACAAACTAGTGGTGCCCAGAAAATCCTTGTGGAAAGTATAAAATATAAGAGCTAAATAAAATATTTGAATATACGTACTATTAAACACGTGTAACCGGAAAGGTTGCAGTAAAATGTTCAAGGAAAAAAAAACAATTAACAAAATTAATAATACCATGACAGGAATATAGTTCCTCCCACAATTAAAAACTCCTTTTTTCAAAAATTGTTATTTATTTTTTCTGTTATTTTTCAGTTTTAGTTATTGCTCATAAAATTAACACAAGTTCAGAACAAAACATATGAATTCTGCACTAATTTGAACAGCACTACCAACTAAAAAAGTAAATGTGGCATATTCTACTATTTATACAGATTATCCTGTTTACTCTCATTAAAAGCAGTAATCATGCTTAGTGTATTTAGATGGTGTATATATTTATGTTACTAAATATAGCCTTTTTCTTGCCCCCACACTAATTACTGCTACAGGAGACACATAATGTACATAACTTACTACTAGGTTTCACATAAGACAAAGAAGGGAACCATATGTTTGTTTTTCTTCCATAAATACAATTCCACAAGGACAGCTTTACAAATAGGAATATATATAAATAGGAAGGCTGAAATTGCTTACAAATAAAAACATACACACAATATATATCCAATATACAGATTTTAGAAATGTTCAGCATAAAACTCTCAGCCTAATCATTTCAATTCTTAATTCTCTTTTGCATTGACACTACAACCAAAGAAAAACCACCTTACAGATGCCCACAACCCTAAAACTGCAGTAAGCAGATCAGTAAATAGGAGATTACTGGAGCCTGAAGGTTTGTATAATCTTTATGCTGCATTTTAACGGCTGGGCAGTGTCTTGCTCATCCATTATTAGACTTAAGTCCAAGCCTAATTTCAGGTGAGCTCAACTCCCACTGTATATAAGACAGGAATCTGCCGAAGATTTCCATCTCCCAATGCAAACAAACAGAGGCATGTATATACAAAAATGTAGTTAAATTTGATGATTAATCAGCTTAATTAAGTTATCTTTGACCTGTGGAAGAATTTTATGAAAACACATGAAGAAATCTGTTCAGTAGGCCATTGTGTTGTGGTCAGAAATAATAGCTAATTTCTGTAAAAGGAAAAAGGACAGAAATTTGAGTACAACGCAGCATAAATCTATTCAAAACATAAAACAAAAGACTAAAAACATCACTGTACAGAAAAGCTACAGTAAGCACACAGAAAAAGTACAAGCCAAGTGAAACAATACACATTTTGAATGTTGAAAACAGAACACAAGAAGGGATCACATAAGGGGTACAAGAATATCAAGCATTACTGTTACTATTGTCCTTTTACCCATAATCCCATTTGTATTCAGAAGTTGTAATAATATAGGACAATGACACCTATTTTGATTGCCATTGTGGAATGTACTCCAAAACTAAAGCCAGTAAAGTTCTAAACAGACTCTCCAGTCAAACCTTTAATTAAACATACATAGAATTAACTAATTTGTAATTGACCTATTTAGTCAAACACAATAAAATAAACTTGAATAGAAAGAAACTGAATATTTTACTGAAAAACTAGGAATATCTTGAATGCTGTTTTACTTAAACCTAAGGAAAAAATAGGATTAGAAAATGCAGAAGCAAACAACTAGAAATAAAGAAAAATAACAATACATTCAAAACAAGCTTATTTAATTAACAGAAAGCATACAAATTCTAAGGAACCTTATCCTAAACACAAAACAAATATCAAGTAACAGTCTGACACAAAAACGAAAACCAAAGAGGAAAGCCAAAAACTGCAAACAACTGAGAGCTAATACCCTAGCCTTAAAAAAGGGGGATCTTATCCTTAAGAGGCAAGTCATTGCAATGAAAGACGTTACTCAGTCAATGAGTGTGTCAGCTACTGAGAATTGTGCATCTTCTGTAAAACAGCCTCAGGTAACTGCTATTATTGGCAACACACAAGGTGACTTCACAATAATTGGACCTCCATGTCCTTAAGCAAATCTTAAAGACTATAAAGGGAAAATAATGAAAAAATAAAGGGGAAAAAAACAGAAGAAGAAGGAATGGTCTGGAATTGACCAAGGCTCCAAATAAACTACAATAATGTAAACTTCATGACCAGGATTATGTGGCAATGATAATTAAAAAAATGAATAGACACTATTGAAAGCTTACCATCATTCAGATGTTAAAGATTTCATTGGAATATGACAAAGGTCTGACATTAGGCACAATATTGGTGACAGCACATGAATTTCCAGGTACTAGGTAAGGAAGAAAAAGTTGATCAAAATGCCAGTGGCATCAAGTTCCATGGTAGGTTACCAAGAGAGAAAATTAGAACATAAAAGACTTATTAACATCTGATGAAAAAGATTAGTATAATCATTAAAGAGCATTATGAACAGCCTCAGCACCAAATTTAATAAGAATATGCTAATCTACAATTTAGAGCTTTCAGCGCAGTCAATACTATTCAGTCATGTCTGTTGTTTGAGAAGTTGATAGAATTTGGGGTTATCTCAAAACAAATTCTTTGGTTGTACAATTTTCTCTTGAATCACAGCCAGAATACGAGGTTTAGCTCTATTAGCTTTAGAATTATGAACACTGATAGCCAAGAAAACACAGTAACATATTATATAGAAATTAATACTGAACTTCATGACACACACCACTTTTTAAAATCCAATATTTAAATCCCTTAATGTTTTAAGTGTGCAACATGAAATTTAATAAACAGTGTTTCGTTTACTTTGTCTAAGTAAAGTTAAAGAAAATGAAAGAGATAGCCAAAGTCTTCAGATAACATTAATTTTAGTTCCACCTGCTCATATAAATGAATCTGTTGAACAAATCAAATATTTGTGAGTCTTTATTTTTTTATTATACTAACTAGTTAAGAGATTTCAACAGAGGTTGTTTTTCTGTATTTTGTAATTTCCTTTGTGGAACAAGTTGTATTTCTGGTTGTTTATTTAAATTAGGTTTTATGATGGTGTTTCCACTGTGTCGCCACTTTGATTGCCATCTTCATTTTTGTCATTGGTGCCTTCCATTTTTATTGTTTACTCTTTGCTACCCTCATGGCCAGTTTTTTTTTATTCTTACTTCTAAGATGGTAGAATGCAACTACCAGTATTTCTATTATAGTGTTGGAACAAAAATAACATAATTCACTAGAACAGTTAGGAAAAAGAACCCAGGCTAGTGACAGAATCTTTTGGTTGATAATTTTGTGCAACCTCTGTCCCCTTTCCCTTTCTGTCCCTGTCCTGTCTACCTACATTATCCCTTCTCCCCTTCTCCTTCATTCCAGCTCTATTATCCAATATTTATTTTTTCTTCCCTCCCTTCTGCAATCCAGAGCAGTCCCTGTTACTATGCTGCCTGGGGTTGGATAGACCTGTGTGGAAGAAATCAATAATTTTAATTAAAGGAAGAAACTTATCCTGTACTATGACATCTCTAATAAAACCCTTTTGAGTCAATAATCAGTCAGGAGAAAAGCTTGTACATTGCATGATTTACTCTTCAGTAAAAACTGAACAAGGAGTATCCAATATAGTAGTCTGTTAGTAAAAAACTGAACAAGGAGTATCCAATACAGTAGTCTGTTATAGAATAACCAAAAACCAAAGGGTATACGTCCATGTTATAAACAACTGAATTTACATATAGTGTCAATCAATGCATACTTTTTACTCTGGTTGGTTCTTTGGTTTACACATCAGATAACTTAGAAAATAAAAGTTTCTTTTTATTATATTCTTGTTCTTCTTATATCTTTCGGTTTAGCCATTATCCTTGAAATTTCTGTGTATGTGACAACTGTCCAATCATATTGTTTACAGGACATCTGCTTTTCTCTGAGTATATTTAGTATATGATATCAACACAACATCCTTTGGCACATACTTGTCTTTTGTGTACTTAACCAGTTCAGTAGTTCTTCTTCATGACACATTTCTTAAAACAAATGCTTATGAATTTCAATGTGCACTGCAAGCCAAAATACCTAAATATTGTTACCTCTAAATTATTCTGTCACACCAGTCATGGAGCACTTGCAGCCTTTAGGCTAGGCTTTATCATCCCATGGGCTGCCTAATTACACTTCTTTCTATTTTTTTTTTTTTGACTCAGCTTTATTAAAATGTCTCACAGCTTGATGTCTTTCTTTTCTTTGTCAAAATCTACATCAGCCATGGTACTAAATCTCAAAAACAGTGAGATAACTTCCAAATACCAACAAGCTAGACCATGACTTCAAAGAGTCTGACCCTATAATAGTTGTTAAGATACAAGATATGAAGTGGCCAATGTGATGTGAGGACTACAAAATATAACTGCTAAATAGGCCATAATCTAATAATTTTTCTGGGCTGTCCGATGAGGTCTAATCTGTGTTTTCGTAAGCTTGTTTTCAAGGCAAAATTTGAAGTGCATGACAACAACAACAACAACATTTATTTATATAGCACATTTTCATACAAAAAAAATGTAGCTCAAAGTGCTTGAGGAAGATTGACAAGATTGAGCGAGAGAGCAGAAGTTATTCCGATTGGTAAGATGTCTATATGCAGAGCTTGTCCTAGTAAATTTGATCATCTTCTGCATTCTAAATTCAGTTTTAGCAGTTTGACAAGCGATAGAATTCTGTAACTCAGAAGAAAGGCAGTTTGATTGAAGATGTTATTGCTACCTTCAACAGGTATTCTCTTTAATGATAAAGAATAGCACAAAAAGAAGTAAAACATATGAGGGGGGACCCAAAAATAATGAGAATTTTTTTTCTGGAGGCTGGATAGGTTAGTTCTGACATTTGCCTCTTGGTGCATGTACTAGACTGCCCTCTGCATCATTTGGCAAAGTGGAGTCCTTGAAATGCTCAAGCAATTGCATGATGCAGTGCAGAGAAAACAACCCGATCTGTTTTTGGTGGAAAAATGAAAAATATTAGGGTGTAAAAATAGAAAACCTTGCATTTACTAAATAAAAAAAGTAAAGAAAATTGAAAAAAAAAAACAACAACCACATGCTCATTCTAAACAAGGAAACTAGCAAGCCAAGACAATCTAATAAATAATTCATCACACGTTAAGAAAATCTAGTATTTATGCAAAAGAAACAATGCTGATTTTATAAAATCCATTTATAGAAAGAAAGAAAGAAAGAAAGAAAGAAAGAAAGAAAGAAAGAAAGATTAAGAAACATTTACCACCACCATGTTTGGTAACCTGCGGTGGGCTGGCACACTGCCCGGGGTTTGTTTCCTGCCTTGCACCCTGCGTTGGCTGAGATTGGCTCCAGCAGACCCCTATGACCCTGTAATTAGGATATAGCGGGTTAGATAATGGATGGATGTTTGGTAACTCTATACTTCAGAATTTGATTTTCCCAGGCTGTTAATAGATTTACAGATAATGAGCTTTGCCTTGACATCTCATTACTGATTTCTCTAGGGTCTAGGTTACATAATCTCAGCATCCAAAAAATATAAAAACAAATGCTCTGGTAGTAAGAAAAGACCTTTGGCTGCTTAAATGTTGACAAACTGTATATATTAGCACATTACACTAAGGTCTGGTCAATATGTGCACACAATTGTCTCTTCCATTACTAATTTAGTAAGAGCTGAAATAAATGTTTTATTTTAGAAAACATTCCTATATTTGTATGACAGCATAATGAAAAGCTTGGTACAAGTGACTTTAATATAGCTGACCTAAAGAGTTCCAACTTATCTTCGGGGACTAGGAATTTGCCACAGATGGTTGGAATTTTCAGGAAACCACTTCAGTGGAAAAAACAGTTTTAAAGGGTTTCCAGAAGAGGTCAAACTAAGAGTTGCAAGCTTTAAAAACAATACTTTGTGCAACCTGGAATTTACATGGGCATCCAGAAATAACATTGTCATTGTCAATTGTAATTATTTTGACTTAGTGAAAGCATCCCATAGTTGTAAAGGTTTTACTCAGCCATAATAAAGAAAAGTGATATTTTATTAAATCTAAAGACCATTCTCAAATTTCAGTCATTTTTCCATTTTTATGCTTTCTGGTAACTCACAGACATTTTTATTGCGCAATTTCATTTCAGTCTCCTTCAAATGTGAAAAGCTTCCAACTTTGATTCTGTAAGAAAAATACAACTGCACTTAGTTTTCTCATGTATGCTGCATTTCAGTGTCTTACCTTTAATGATGGACTACATTAATAGTGGTCTTTTTCTTCATTTAATGTACATTCCAAAGCACAACTATTAACCATCTTTATGACTATTCCCCAGAAACCCTTCAACCTCTGAACTTTTATATTATGCTATTTTGTTCTAATGTTTAAATAGATATTTAGCAAAGCCACTTTTAAATTCTTAGTGATTCTTGTGAAGGTGAGTCGATAAGATAAGGTGTGAGGTTCGAGGGAAGTCCTTTGTGGTCCTGGATACCAAGGTGAGCCTTCATGTCAATGTAATTGTAATTACTCAAGCCACCAAGATTTTGCTCATAAAATGCCATAAAGCCACGCCCACTGCAAACTGCTCACTTCTCATTGTTTCCCATTTTTATCTGTGATTGCCAATGACCGTGGCCGCAATTGGTTGTCGAGTGGGGTATATTGTGAAGACTTATTGCAGGTTCCTGGACCTCAGACTTAAGAAGTTAAGTCTCTAATGTAAACCCCATCTGCATTACATCATTACTAAAATATTTCTTGCAGATTTGCTATTTCTGCCACATGCATAACTTACAAACCGCTTTTCAGTTTTGTAAATAATCTGTTCTGATTTACTATTATATTGAGATTAACTTTCTCTTAAATTAGACGCTTAAATATTTCTAATATTTCAATCTCTTTTAAACTTAGCATGGTACAAAATATGTTTACTTTATAATTTCATAATGTGGCAAGTTTTCTATTTGCATTTCAATTATAAGCCTTCAGTAGCTTGAATAACTGCGCTGTTCCTGTTTCAAGCTGAAAAAAGATGGTGTCGCTAAAGTATTGAGACTCAGCTTTGTGTTTTGGGGTGCAAGATGGGGACTCACACGTCACAGCACACACACACATGGTCACATGCTGTAGTAAACAGTATATGCTCATACTGATGTCGATTATATGAGTGAGGCACGCTGACTGACAATTGCTCACAATCCTGCAGGGAGAGAGAGAAGAACCATCAGCTCAATTGTGATTATGTGACGCTCGGCAGACAAAGCGTATACGGACTATTGCAAGACCTCGCTTATTTATCAAGGCAAAATTTATTAAAAATTTTAGCTCATCTTGCAAAACACTTGCAAACCAAGTTACTTGCAATCCAAGGTTCCACTGTACATGAAAAATGAGACCCAACTTCTGCTGAAGCTTAACCATCACTTCACTGAGTGAAGAACAAGCACATTTTAACCAAACATGCACAGACACAGACAGTCAAGGTAAAGTGAGACTTCTTGTACGTGCACAAGCTGATTGTTCTAATGTTATTTTCTGTCAGCTGTGCTATTTGGAGGGCAAGTGAATATGCAGTATTATACTGTCAGTGTACAGGTTATCTTGTCATTGTAAGTAGTTTGTACTGTTCAAACATACATGTTACCTACTGTAGGTATTGGCTTCAAAAGCTTAGTTGTGAAAAACTGAGATTTGGAATTTTGTGTTATTTGTGCATCTTTATTTTGTAAACGTTATTTATTTTTACTCATTTTTTATTTTATTATTTGGAAATATCAGAATTTGCACATTATTTTATATTTTTGTCTGTCTTATTACAACATTTCTAAAAAATAAATCATTTATTATGATGAAACTTACTCAGTACTTAAGTAGTCTTTTCACCAAATACTTTTTTACTCTTACTTGAGTAGTTTTTTGGATGACTACTCTTTACTTCTACTTGAGTAATATTATTTTGAAGTAACGCTACTCTTACTTGAGTACAATTTTTGGCTACTCTACCCACCTCTAATTAGTGCTTTCTTTAACTTGCGCCCAGGTGTTTGCAATCATTTCAATAGTTTCTTTTGCATTAATTTTAATCTCCTCCTGCCTACAAGTTATGTTGATGAGAATTTTTCTCAGCATTTCCTTGCGATAATACACTTTCAGGGTGCAAATGATGCCCAAATCCAATGGCTGAAGCACTGCTGTGCAATTGGGTGGGAGGAATTCAACACGAACATTATCTAACTATGGAAGCGTGTTGTGGGCAGCACAGTTATCAATCAGGATCCAAATCATCTTTTTTTGTCATATTGTGAGGTTTCTGAACTCTTTTGAGACACCACCCCCCCCCCACAACGGGAATGACACGCTAAAGTGCAACATCTGTGGAAGATTATTTGTCCGTTGCCGGGGCAGGGCAACAACAGGCTCATATCACTGCAGTGAAGCGACACAGAAGCAAACCTTAAAGTTCGGGTTCACGCTTTAAGTCCCTGTCTTGCACCCCAAAACATGAGGCTTAGTCTCAGTACTTTAGCAAAACCAACTTTATTCAGCTTGAAACAGGAATGGCACACTTATTTATTGTAGCGTGATCTGCCACTCTGCTATACACAGACTCAGTGATCAAGTAATCCTGTTACCTGCATTTACAATGTTCCTTGCATCACCCATCGATATCTTTTCTGTTTGCTTTGGCAGAGAGCATAGGTGAGAGACTCAGCATAGCTTTGAACCTACTGTTGCCCCAGCAACAGATAAACAGTCTTCCATAGACGCAGAGATCGGACTTCGGGACACTCTTCGGCTTGCTGTCTAGTTGGGGGAGTTCCCAAGAGAGTTTACAAACCTCACATTTTCTTGAATGAGTGCCGCATTAATAGGAATGTTTCTTGAACGAGCATCACTGAACCACATAAAAACTGCTTTTTCGACATCTTCAAATGCAGCAGTTCACATACGTTTGCAACCCAAGATTTTTCTTCTTTTTTTGCTTGGTCTTTCAAGAAAGTTGACAGCGTTGATGGTGAAATTCCGAATTCACTGGCAACGTCTTTTCTTTTTGCCGCAATCGAGAGCTGCAAAAATGTAAAGGTTTTTTTTTTCTAATATGAACTGTTATCGTTTTTTTCATGTCTGCCGTTTCTATAGGAGGGTGACAATGAGTTAAATACCAATGGATGTTTTTCAAATGTTGACGTGCAACAAGCAAAAGGTATCACTGAAAACAGCAGGAAGCAAAAAAGGCAAAAAAAAAAAAAACAATACGAGGAAAGTTTGAAGAAAGAAAAAAAAATTACAATGTTTCTGTTTGGGTGATCGTTGTGCACAACTGAGCTGTGGCCACAGAACTAACTGCTCTATGGATAATTCATTCAGGCATTTCATGGTCTTTTGGGCACTTCGTTGTAATGATAGTACCTGCTGAATGTACTTCATAGTAATGAGATTTCTGTAGACTTGCGTTATATGGGGAAACTGTCAGGACCATAAAAATACTTTGCTGTAATGAAAATTTCGTTGTAAAGATATTCGTTGTAATGGAATTTTACCTGTATTTATATTTCTTGAACCAGTATCTTGTCAATATTTGGAAAATAAAATGTACTGTCTTCTCATTTGGCTTCATAAATTACTATTTTCAAATAGACAATGACTTATTTATTAGAATTAGTATTTAATAGTATATGATTTCTGTTTTTATGCCTGTCTGATCGTTTTTATTCACATTGTTTCTTTAATATGGATATTTTTTTATTAATTGAAGGGTTGTTGGACTTACATCCAAAGGCCATTATTGGCTATGTATAATTTTATTTTGTTGTGTAGTGTTTATGTAAAATCTCAGCACATTAAATGTAAGCTTTTATGTTAGAATGTGAACCAACACCAAATTTGTCTACTTTGTTGCCAGCAAAACCCTATACCCATTTGAAAAAACTTGAAATACCATGAATTAAAAAAGAATCAAGTATAAAAAATAATCATTAAGTTTGAAAAATATGCAATATATATATATATATATATAATATCAGCTTAACTCCTAATGAAACCTGGTTATAAAATAGACTACTGAAGCTCACTAAAGTTCAAAAGTTAAATCTCATATCTCATGTTTTTCCTTTTTCTCTTAGAAGAAACTTGACATTCACGCATTGTCTTAATGTACAGGCAACAAAGCACATCCAATTAATAGCTATCACAGGGCATAATTAGGGGATAAATAGGGAAACAGACTACAATGTAATGGTGTACTGCAACGAGGAGAATCTGTAAACTCCATACAGAGAGCATCTGGAGCATGTACCTAAAACAAACTATAATCAATTAAAACATGAACACATTTCTGAAGTGTTTCATTGCCAGTGGAAATGCTTAGTTTCAGCCTAGCAAAAATGAGAGAAAGAATTTCTTGGAATATGGTGCGATGATATGATGATTTTTCAAAGCATGGTGTGAAAGGTCACTGGACTTTGTCACTTGACTCATGATGGCGGTTAAGGAACATAGTGGTTACAAATTAATCAGTGCAGCTTATTTACCTTAAATTTAAAAAACATTTTTCAAATGACCTCAACTATTAACAGTACATTTTTCTTAAGTTCACAAATAGTTTAAAATACCCAGATTCTATTTAATAGTTCAATTAACTGAAAAGCTAATTTATTCTTAAAAATATATTCAAAGGGTCTCATTCATGAAATACGAGCAAAATTAATTTGTAAAGTGTTTGTAGAGGAAAAATCCAGCATTTATCAGTGTTTTAGTAAGGGGCGTCTGTTTGTAAAAATGAAAAGACCTTACACATGCTCAGAACCAAGAGAAGTGTGTGTGTAAATAATAAAAAGCATGATAAATGAATGCCATTTGCATAAAACACATTTTAAATGAATACAATAAAACAGATACTGTAAATACTGTATAAATATGTGAATTATAATTTACAAGATATCACATCTTTCAATGAAATCTCAAATTAGCCCACCTTAAATCCCTTCACACCTCTCCATCAGCGTCTTTTGTTTTGTAAATGTGTCAATCAGCACAAGCAGCAAGCAGCCTGCTATTCCATCCCCCGCCTTAATGGAGCTCAACTCTCCTAGCGCAAGCCAAGGCTCCTTATCTGCGTGTGGGGTGCATGGAGTTGTATAGGGTAAATAATACAGTATATCATTATTTGGAATACATGCATTTCATGTGTGTTCCGCGTCTACAAAGATCTGGGTAAGTGTAGGATATGCGAGGCAAGAAATGCTGAACACATACCTAAAGCAGAAACTTTTTCAATATTATACTAATAATGATGAGAAGTGTATAATGTGTGAAAGACTTTAGTCCAAATATCAAATAAACACGTGCACTTTTATCACAAGTCACAATCCCTCAGACTGCACACTCAGCAATTGGTAAGCCGTGTCTTGACAGCAGATTCACAATATGGCAAGGCCCTTAACTAAACAAAATGTCAGAATGGCACAAAATATTTTTAACAATGTTAAATACATTTTTAATGCTTCAATTTTCATAGTCCAAAAACCCGAATAAGGGACAATTAAATAGAAGATGACTAACAGAAGGCTATGATAAATTGAGAACAAAACAAAATTATAACAGCAATCATGGTCACATGACTGGCACCTCATTGTGTTTGACATCAACATTTTTCTGCTACAAAACATGATAATGTAGTAAACTCTTTACCATAGGATTGTGATACAACACAACTTCTTGAGTTTGTATTTTCTTTGATTATTTAACTGGTTTTGGTGGTTAGCTCTTCTACTTTTCACTCTGTTGAATACTTTGCTTGTTTTTCCTAGTCTTCCATTTTCTGACCAGCCTCCTTAATGCTAATTTAAAGGCATTCTTACCTTTTGTCCTTTTAAGGACAGCTTTTCTTTCTCCTCTAAGTAAGGAACAATCATTACACTTTCTTATTCCTTTAATTACTATTCACACACAATTGCTGGAGTCCTGTACCAGGTAATTCCTCTCCAGTTTAACTATGTGCTACAGGCAAACATACTTTTTCAAAACAGAAAATCAGAATACTAAACAAAAGCAAACCTTAAGAGATAGGTTTTGAAAATGTATTTTTTAACAGTCTTCCGAGAATATTAGTTCAAACTACTGTAGTTTCAGGGGTCATGCACAAAATGAGCAACCTTGCATTTAAAGGTTTTATTTCTTGTGCTCAATCCATGACTAGCATAAAAATCCAACAATTCACTGCTCAGATTCAGATCAGGCAGACTAATCTCTTCAACTATTCCACTCATGAGCAATAAAATTTCCCAGCAGGTGTAGCAGTCAGTAGGCTGAACAGTTTCTAGCAACAAATTCACTATTTGCGAAAAGGAAGAATACTCTGAATACTTGATAAGCACATACACACAAACAATAGTCATATTTTTCTCTGTACCATGCAAAGTTAGAATGAGATTATTTTTCATTGTTTCTCTCTATCCACAGCACTAATTCACTGACTAGTTCTATGACCTGAATAATACCAATCAGAAAACAGCGTTGCACTAATGCAATATTATTTAAAAACGAACAGCATCAGATCAGCTGTAAATGTATGGCATTTCTAAAAGTTAGCAATGCTGTTTTTTTCCATGTGCATGTACTGTACAAGGCATGCACGGTAAGCACTGAGAAAAGAAGAGTGTTCTTTGCTCAACTTGCAGAGGAGCTTCGTCGTCGCTTCTTACAAGAAAAGGAGATGGATAAAGCAAAAAAGAATGCAACATCGACAAGCTTCTGTTCCAAGACCGCCACTTCCCCAGGAAAGCAAACTCAGTGTCAGGCGCCTCTTCAGTGTAATAGTAACCACAGCACAGAGTGAAGTGTGTGCATTGCAACAGGTACACATGTCCTAAACGTAGAAAGGACGGTCCTTGGGTGTGTGTGAACTGTTAATATTTGAATCTAATGATTGCATACTATGCGGAACTGACCTCTCTGTACTGCTCTTTCCTCTGAAAGTCCTGGAATGCAAAATAAACAGTACTGTGCACCAAAATGTGGACACTGGCAAGATCGAGAAAAAAAAAAAACGCGATCACTGATTAGAAGTGCTTAGAAGTGCAAGAAGGCAGGCGAATGAATATGAATAATATGAATAATGTTGCATCAGTGCCACAATGTTTTCTGAAATGTACTATAAAGGTCATAAAATTAGTTATTTGACATCATG
The DNA here is from genome assembly GCA_026402145.1 of Polypterus bichir lapradei. NCBI lineage: Eukaryota > Metazoa > Chordata > Cladistia > Polypteriformes > Polypteridae > Polypterus > Polypterus bichir. Next base: position 29,061,923 of record JANRMT010062792.1, on the reverse strand, counting down.
CACCAGAATGTGCATACTAATTCAGAGTGAGTAGGAACACTCAATAAAACTGAATAAAAAAAAATTCAAGTGA
>JANRMT010062792.1:29048505-29061450 GCA_026402145.1 Polypterus bichir lapradei | reverse complement strand
ATGTTTTCTTCAGCGCTTTTTGGGCCTCTTCCTGGTTTTCTACCTACTGCGTGATTACGTGGGAGGCGTGATGATGTCACACGAAACTCCGCCCCCACGGGTTTCACGCTCATCTCCATTACAGTAAATGGAGAAAAACAGCTTCCAGTTATGACCATTACGTGTAGAATTTCGAAATGAAACCTGCCCAACTTTTGTAAGGAAGCTGTAAGGAATAAGCCTGCCAAATTTCAGCCTTCTACCTACACGGGAAGTTGGAGAATTAGTGATGAGTCAGTCAGTCAGTCAGTCAGTGAGTGAGTGAGTGAGTGAGTCAGTGAGTGAGGGCTTTGCCGTTTATTAGTATAGATAGTAACAATAAGAGCAGCTCACTACTCAAAACAGTAAATTAGCAGGGGTGCTGGTTTCGAACTCAGGACCTTTGGATTACCACGGAAGCTGTCATATTGTAGTTGCCCTTTTTATGGAAGTGTTTATTTGATATTTGGCCCTCAGCCTTTACATATTATACAGTATAGTTAATGTGTACATTTTGTCATTTACTACTAAAACATGAAAAACATTTCTGTTTTAACAATTTACATAGTTTACATAGATTGTTTAGACACAAAACGCACATCGGGTTATTTCCCCTTACAGTTCTGAGTATCTCACTCCCAGATATTCAATCAAGGCAGGAACTGGGAGAACTTCTTGGCCATTCTGAGGCGATGGGGGGGGATGGTATAGCAGGCTGCCTGCTGCTTGGGCTTATCGACACATTTATAAGACAAAAGAGGCTGACGGAGAGGTGCGAAGGGATTTAAGATGGGCCGGAATTATGAGTTTTTTTGTTGGCTCTAGTAATTCTAGTGTTAACAGGCCCTGCCTCTTGACAGCCCCCCAGCCTTGCCTCTCTAAAAAAACAAGAAAAAACTCCCAAAAAAACACTTGTAGGGAAAAAATGGAAGAAACCTTGGGAAAGGCAGTTCAAAGAGAGACCCCTTTCCAGGTAGTTTGGGTGTGCAGTGGGTGTCAAAAAGAAGGGGGTCAATACAATACAATACAATACAATACACAGAACGGAACAAATCCTCAATACAGTATCAAAATAAAAATTTTAGAAGTACGGAGCAGAATTTAACAGAAGATGATATTACATAATATGATTTGGATTTTTTTTAGAGTCCTGGAGACCTCATCCATCAAGCTGCCTCCCCCATTTGGCCATTCCACAGCTGAAATAGTGCTAATCTGATGAAAGGACCTCTCTTTCCCACGATTCCTGCGATCCTCCATCAGGGATGACTTTACCTTAGACAGGCAAAATAACTTGGCAGGTGGGCCGTGGCACCAAGTACCACATTTGAGTACCAAAAAGAGAAACAGAATAGGTGAGGGTTAGTATCCAATTATAACTATCATGTTACTTATGTTTTAGTGCTAATGACTAACAACAGAGATTCAGTCTGTACAGTTAATCAGCAGCTCTAATCAGGATATGCTAAACTGAAGTAGTGAGTCTTCAGCCGGGATTTAAAAGCTGAGACTGAAGGGGCACCTCTTATTGTAGCAGGCAGACCATTCAACAGTTTAGGGGCCCTGTAACTAAAAGCTCGACCTCCCACTGTTATTTTATTAATCCTTGGAATCATAAGCAGACCAGCATCTTGAGATCTTAATGTGCGCTCTGGTTTGTAAGTCATGAAAAGTTCTGTACATTGTCACAATAAGATACAGGAAACATCAAAGGTTTGGGGTAGACACCCGTATAATATTTTATTTTCCTGCTGGTCTGGGGATGCCCCACATTTATCTGGGGTCCTTACCCTAATGAGAGGGACAGTTCACTTCTCCAAAAGCGCATAAGTCCCCTTCGCTTCCCCCATAGGAACCAGCCCACTTCTGTGTGTCTCTCCCATAGTTTCCCTATGTTTCTTGAATAGTCCAGATAAGTATATTGGGAGCACAGCCTGCACCGGGTCATTCTGGACCACGGGACGAACCCCCAACTTGGAAACTCGGCCCTGGTACTCTCCCACCTGGTTAAAGTCCAGGTCCTGTCCCTGTTTCTTTTGGGCATTCATCCTGCTGACTACGCCACTGACACAATAAAGCACAGGAAACATTAAAGGTTTGGGATAGCCACCCATATAATATCCCTGGCAGCAAAATGGGTATTTTTTTGTGAGTTGTGAATCGTACAATGGCCAAAACAGAACTGATTTGAGATTGGTAAAATGGTGGCTTTAAAGGCTGTGACCGGAAGTGATGTCATCTGGACCAGAACCAAAAGTGAAGTCATCATGGCCGGAAGTAACATCAGCCGGAGCGCCAGTGCTGGAAGTGGCGTCGCTGGGACCAGAAGTGACATCATCCATGGCACCAGTACCGTAACTGACATTATCAATGGCGCTGGTACTGGCAGTGATGTCATCAATGGCGCCAGTACCTAGTTGGATTTCCCGAGGATAGTCTGCAGAGGATGGAGAGAGAAAGTTAGTGCAGCTCGCCAACCCCTGGTCTAGCATGGAACTACTATTATTTAAGACCTCTAGCTGTCTCCTATGCGCACATGTGTGACAACATCTATGCTTTGATAAATGATCAGCTAATCCAACAATACCTGTTAGATATGCTTGAAAGTTTAAATGTGAAGGAAAGATAGCTCAATTTCAATGGTGAAATATATGTCATGTGTGTTCCGTGTCTGCAACGATCTATGTAAATGTAGGATGACAGGAAATGTAAGAAATGTTGAACACATAGCTAAAACAGAAACTTTTCTCATGTTATAGTACTAATGACATAATTTTGATATGAAGTGTATTGTGTAAAGACTGAAGTCCAAATATCAAATAAACACTTTCACAAAAGGTACACATGTAACAAAACAAGTGTGCCTTTATTCAAGAATATAACTGAAGAAAAAGAAATTGGGTTAGGGTACAGTGCTGACATGACCACTTGGGTGGTGCAGAGGTAAGAACTGCTGACTCATAATCGAGAGGTCGTGGGTTCAATTTCGGCCGCTTTCTACAATTTCTGTTTTGAGTAGTGAGTTGCTGTTATTGTTACTATTATACAATAAAAACATACATGTGATTTGTCTGTAACAGCCGTTGTAAATTTATGATATTTTTAAAGGTTAGAGTTTTTTTCTTTTATTCAGTTTTATTCTTTCAGTCACATTCACGCTCCCCCCAATCTGACACTGCTGTTTTCAAATAAAGACGTGCTATAACAGAGTTGAACTCAGATGAGGATGAGTGTTCTACATCAGAGAAACAGAACCGAAGCCCTCCCCACAAGAAACATCCACTCACACATAAGAACAATGCAGCTGCACCAGGCATAAAGGTGAACGGTGGCACCATTTGGATGCAGCAACATGTTGGCTGTCATCTTGCTAATCAATCACCATACTCATTTCCTTCAACAAAACAGCAGGGCTTACAGAACTCGCCAAGGTATCGTGCAAAGTTCCATTTGCAATTGTGTTTCTTGATGGTCTTTATATGAAAAACATGTATATTTTACTTAAAGAAACGCATGTTGTTTACTTATATTTATTAACTTATCTTCCTACAGTGTAAAATCACAAGTAGACTGCAGAGCTTCCTGTGTTTGATCAACACAGGCATGCTGACAAAATACATGTGCAATGTCAGTCCTTATTCAGGAAAAGGTCAGTTACAAAAAGTGCAACGGCAGCTTCCACCTGCAGCTATAGACACTTCAGTATGCGAGTGACTCTCAACACTAGTGTTTAGACCTGACGGTGTATGTGCCTAAAAAGGTAAGTCTGACTGCATTCTTGTACCATGTCTCACGTACTGAAGTGTCAGCATGGCACTGCCAGATCTGAACACTAGTTTGGAGAGTCACCTTTTGTTCAAGTGTTTATTTGATATTTGGATTTCAGTCGTCACACATTATACACTTGTCAAAATTTTATCACTAGTACTATAACATGAAAAAAGTTGCTGTTTTAGCAATGTGTTCAACATTTGTTGTTTTTCTCACATTTCCTGTCATCCTACATTTACATAGATCATTGTAGACATGGAACATGCATGAAATGCATGTGCTCCAAATAAAATATTATTTACCCTCTACAATTCCAGGCACCTCAAACTCAGATGAAGAGCCTTGAGCTGGGATAACTTTTTCTCCTAGTTGAGCTACGGTTGTGGTGGGATGGGATAGCAGGCTGCTTGTGCTGATCGACTTATTTACAAAACAAAAGACACTAATGGAGTGGTACGAAGGAATTTAAGGTTTTTTCTTAGGCTTCAGGGATTCTAGTGTTAAAGCCAGAAGACTGGAAGGGTCGGAATAAATTGCCATTGGCAGGGGTCTTCTTAATGCTTTGGAAGAAAAAGAAGAGGATAAGGTTAGTGGGAGCACCCCCGTAGGTCCAAGGTGGTGTTACCTATTTTAGACAAGCACGGAGTGTGATCTACAGACACACGTGCATGGCAGTGTGTTTCATGCAAACCATCAACCCTGTGTCCCTGTGCATGATTTAACCTTTCTTTCTTGTATTCAGCCCCATATTTTTCAAATTATGTCGCAGAATAGAAGTTAACCTTTACTAATGTCTGTCTTCTTATTTCCCAGCTTTCCCACTTACTATTATTTTGGTTATGTTTTTTAGTTGGTCTACATAAGCCTTGCATCCTTGATGCTGTCAGAATATCAACAAATGTTAATTACCATTAATACTGAAGTGCATTATAGTTCTGATTTTTGACTGCGTATATATTGGCAAGGACAGAAATAGAACAAAAATGATTATATATAATTGTTTCATTAACAGGAAAGGCACTGTTAAATGTAACAAACTGAGTGGTATTTAAAGCTGAATTCTGAGTATTGGAGTGTATGTGACATAGTTCTGAAAATGCTACAGTACCAATCTGGGCAGGGAACAAATGTTTATATGTATATTTTAGGTCACATATTAAGATTATATTTGTTACCAGTTGGAAATCTCTTAGGGCTTCCTTTGTTTAATGTCCTCACAAGGAAAGGCTGGCTGCAAATGTTGGGCTTCTGAGTCAGAAAGATCCAGTTTTCTCATCTGAGCTAAGGGAAGTTCTCCTTTTTCAAGTGAGCAAGCAGACTTCTAAACGCAACTCCCTGGATGTTATATTACACAGTGGCAGGCTCTCTTTTTCTCTCTCTATCTCTCTCCCTCTCTCCTTTTTTAGCCTCACCTTGCTACATCATTCTAGTTTACTGTATAACTTATTACAGTAGAGGGTTAAGGAAGTTTAACAATAAAGAATATATTGGGAATGTAAATATAACAGTGGCATACTTATTTAGATAATTATCATTATTCGGTATTAGAATTTGCAGTAAAACCAATTCAAATTAATTTCTACTTTTATTTCTTAACAAGTGTATCAGGCGCAATTTATGAGGAAATAGCATATCCTACCCTTTTAGGCGATGGTACATGAAGCTCTTCAGTGTTAGAAAAAGATGGATACATGGGAGCCTAATGCAGTTTCTCCAAATTCTTAAAGGCTTCCATAATATTAGGGCAAGAGATTCTGTCTGACAGTAAAACACGGATGTAAGGATTGTAGTCAAAATTAAATAGTTGTGCATGCATGACAGGGTTAGGGTTAGGAAGCAATCCATAGGCAGCAATTCATAACCCATAATGCACAGCAGCTTTTCTAAATGATCTAAATGCAATGGTGAGATGGATTAACCATAAGTAACCTAACAAATGTTGTGCCACTTATTGTACATTATATGTCTTATTTTGGATTATTGTTGACATTTTGTATTATTTGTTTATCATATTGTTATAACAGTGATGTCATTTCATTACCACTTTTTAATTCTGCTTTGCTGATACTGCCTTATTTTATGATTTATCTTTTTTTTGTGCATATTGTATTCAATATGCTAGGTTGATTGCTATAATGTGATGTGTCAACTATTTAAGATGACAACTAAGCTTTCACTGTATCATAGCTTTGAGATTCTGAAAATAAATCTTTACTGCATGTGCTTATGTTTTCTTTGGTAAGGAGTTAGATTTTGGTTAGTTTGTTTATTGAAAGCTGCTTTGATTTTTGGACTTTGCCTTAATATTGTTGTGAATGCACCTAATTTATAGCATTGATTTTTTGCTGTTCGATGCATGGCTATATTTTTGATGACTGGTTGTCAGAGTTGGGGCAGTGCTTTTGTGTGAAGGGATGTGTGACACCATTAGCATAATACGTTATATGTTAGCACAAGTGAATTTTGTCATCCATGTTTGCATAAAAAAGATAAATAAAAATTTTACAACATGTCATGCTGCTTTATTCTGATTTTCTGGTTTTGATTTTCTTTCATGTTCTTTTTCTACTCGAGTTTGTTTTATGATTTTGGCTTGGTTGTTGTCAATCACTCTGTCCTCCTGGCAGTGACTTTCACTTTGATCTTCAACCTGTTTTCTTTTCCTGGTTTCAAACCCAGCTGAATTTCTTTTGTTTGTCTCAACTATAACAAAAACTAGTTAGTTTGCTGTTCTTGTTAGTTTTTCTGGTTTTGATCACTAACTGTCCAGCTGTTTATGACTCTAAGATTCCCTTTATATTTTAAATTCCCCTTCTATCTCCTGATCTCCTTTTCACAATAATCTCAGTGCTGACTCGGCTGGTTCATAACAGCAAACCTCCTGGACTGAATGCTTTTGTCTCATTTTTTCTTCTGTAAAATTTCTATAGTTGTGAACGCAAGATGCATAATGCTTTCTTTGGTTATATTGTATTTGTTATGTAAAGTTGAATAGTAATCACACCAGTTACCATTAAATGAAATAAACTCTTACTTTTTACTTTTAGGGTGTATTACGTTTGAGTGTTCAATTTTAAATTAATTTAATGCATCACAAGACCACTAAAAATCTTTGAAGTGCATTTCATTACCCTAGTATTGTAAATTATGTAATGCAGCATTTGTTATCTTAGGGCTCGTTTATACTTCATGCTCAGAATGCGTATGCACCTGCATCATGGCTGCCACGCGTTCCCAGCGTTCATTTCATGCGTACTCTGAGCAGGTCCTCAGAAATTAACACGACGCGTACGCAAGTTGCAGTACCAGCAAAAAGTCGGGGGGCGCAGTGTGCTAAAAGTTGGAATGCGACGTCAGAATCTCTGGTTACTATCTACATGTGACAGAAAGCTGCTTTGCAGATCCTACGAGATCGGTGTGTTTGCTTTGATGTTTGATGAATGGTTCGATGTGGTGAAGCAAAATGCCAACTTACAAATACATTTGTGGTGCTTTTATATTCAAGCATAACATATTCCTGATCGTAATCACACGATACATTTTAAAAGTCTCACATACCGTTTTCTGTGCCGTCTTTATTTCTATGGCTTCCTCCGGCCCTGGCAGAAGAGACAAACAGCAATAGATCGCCATACTGAGCACATAAAATGTATGATATTCCAACTCTCTGGACATTTAGACTCCTTAGATTTATACTTGATATCACTTTCATGATTAAATGCATTAAAGTATGTATGTTACATTTTACAGATAAATCCTTAATTTTGTTTAAATAATGAATACTGTTAATAATTACGCACATGGAGGTGACACGGTGGCGGAGCGGTAGCATTGCTGTCTCGCAGGGAGTCACATCACTGATATTCCCTGTCTGGAGTTTACATGTTTTTCTGCTGGGTTTCCTCAGTGTGCTCTGGTTTCCTTCCAAAGATATGCAGATTTGGTTACACTAAAATGACACTAGTGTATGTGAGTGCTTGTATTCACCTTGCGATGGGCTGATGCCTCATCCAGGGGTTGTTTCTGCCTCGTGCCCAATGCTAGCTGAAATGGACACATCCCTGGATTGATGGATTTAATCATTAAACATCCTTTTCAGAGATATTGCGGTAAGGTGTCATCGAAATTTAATGGGTGATCCAGGCAATTCACAACACAGCGAAGCCGAACCTGTTCTCACCGTGATGATCTCGCACTGCCACCTGGTGGATTCCTCCAGATTTACGTAAAGTACGAGCGCAAGTATAAACAGCACAACGCTTGCGTAGCAGGAGCGTCCGCTGCAGCATGCGTTGCGTCGCATGAAGTATAACTCCGGCCTTAAGGTTATCTGTGCTTAAGATCAGATTTGCCTTTTTAAAGATATTTACTTTTTACAGGGGATGCTGCTTAATGCTAATAATGCAGTTGTGGCAATCATGACAATGATTATAACTGATCATATCAGATTAGTTCACATGTCATCCATGGCAATGAATTGTTAGGTCATCACTCCAACACCATAGATATAGATGCCCACTTCCCATACTGGCAACTTAACGCATAATATCTCTAAAACATTTATCAGAGCCCCACTTTGACTCATCATTTTAGCATTTTTACACAATAAAAACAAATTTCCAAAATATTAGTATTTCTGTATGGCATCAACAGAATCTACAGATGGACCTAGTGTTAGTATGTAGTCAATAGCAGAAAAATAAATAAATCACAGCTTGAGGAATTAAGATCAATTTTGTTTTTTTGGGATGATATCTGAAAGTTTTGCTTTGCCAGGAAAATTTGTTTACTTTCTCTGTTGGGTACTTAGTCATACATTTCTTAAATTTTAAATTCATTTTAAGGAATATTGATATCTAAGCTGTCTGTTAAATTTAATACAATGGCATAAAAACTGCCCTAGTGACCTCTTTGCATGGCAGAGTACAGGTGTTCATGAGACACAGAAATTTAGAGAAAACTTTCAGGGCACAAACGAGAACAAAACTCAGGTATTAAAAATACAATTGAAACTAACACTTATTATTTTTGAATACTTAGTTTTATGATTTTGTTAAGGGTGGTATTTAGGTGAAAACAAGAACTATATATTAACTCTTATCACAACATATGCTTATGTGTGGGATGGGAAGGAGTGAAATGTCAGAATGTTACTAAATAAGAGAAGGTCATCACTGTGGGACACTGGATGGGTTGTTGTAAGATATCACACTATATAGATGTTTCCATGCATTGCGGTTCAATAGGTGGTGGAATTTGTCTTGTAAAGTGATGAATAAATAAATAGCGTAACAGAGAATTTAAATTATGTACTTAAAAAGATAACATAATTAGCAAATTAGGTGAAAAGACAGAGACATTCATATTTATTGTCATACCATCATTATATGGCAAGGGTTTTACATCTGAGTCCAGTCACATTGGACGCCATTCCATCACATCCCATACCATAGTGAGGGGAACTTGGTGACCACCAATATAACGCATGACATGGCACCTCAATATATATACAGTATGTAAAGCTTATGCTGCACATTTCTCAGTTACACATCCATACATCTGACTGATCTTAGTGCTCTCACCTTGTAGTGATATGTTATACTGTTATTGGTATGTTTTAAGTAGTAACATAATCTGCTTATGTTTTTTCTAATAACAGTCAGTGATGGACTAACAAAGCCATTATGGATATGTAGTTGAACTAATATTTTGAGTTTTCAAATACTGTGCAGAGTTTGATATGGAATGAATTATGAGGGGGTTATTTTGGCCCACTTTAGTTTTTAGTTTTTCTCTCTAACGGGTCCACTAGAAAGCAATGAAAGAGTTTGTGAGCGATTGAAAAATGTATTTCTGTCTGCATGTCTGAGTAAGAAAACGAAAATTCAAAAACAATTGCTTCTTTAAATCAGTTCTTCAAACCCACCTAAACATTCCTGGCTGACTCGCCACTCTTGGGCACAACCTGGCACTGAAACAGCTTGGCACTGCACCTTATCAGGATCCTCACACCTTTGATCTTGACACTCCCTTTGTTCATAATAGGCACAACCCTGATCTGCGCAGGGTCGCCGAGACAGAGCATCTGCATTTTTGTGTTGCTCTCCAGGTTGATGCTCTATTTGAAAGTGGTAAGTCTGAAGCTCCTCCAACTATCGAGCAATCTGACCCTCAGGTTCTCGAAAAGACAGTAACCACTGGAGAGCAGCTTGATCACTGCGGACCACAAAAGAGAGGCCACACCGGTTGTGTTTGAAGTGCCGAACAGATTCCACCAGGACGAGGAGCTCCCTCCGAGTCACGCAGTAATTCCTCTCAGCTCTTCTGAGAGCACGGCTATAGTAAGCCACCACACGCTCTCCCTCTGGGTGCCACTGTGACAGCACAGCCCCTAAGCCCACATCACTGGCATCGGTGTCAAGGAGGAACAGCAGGTCCATATTGGGTGCAGCCAAGATCGTTGCACCGCAGAGGGCTCCTTTTAAGAAATTCAGGTACAAATCACCTATAGTAAGAGGCCAGTCCAAGAAATTCCCCAATCTGCCTTCGATCCTGTGGCTCTGGCCAATCTTGCACAATAGACACCTTATCTTTCTACACCTCTTTGACTCGCACAGTGACCCAGAAATGACACTTCTCTCCAGAGAAGGTGGCACTTATCAGGATGAAGTTAAGGTTGGCCACACGAAGCTTCTGCAGAACCTCCCTCAAGGACTCCAGAGCCTTCTGGAATGTCTTGCCATGAACCAGTAAATCATCCAAGTAGACAAAGCATTGAGTACCAGATATACCTGCCAATACCTTATCCATTAACCGTTCAAATGTAGCTGAAGCATTGCAAAGACCAAAAGGCATAACTTGGAACTGCCAGAGTCCCTTTCCTATGGAGAATGCAGTCATAGGTCAAGCTTCAGGTGTTAGCGGCACCTGTCAGTAGCCACTGCGCAGGTCTAGTGATGAAAACCAGGCTGATCCTGCCACCAAATCCAGGGACTCATCAATGCGAGACAACGGATAGGAGTCCTTGATGGTTACAGCATTTACCTGCCGGTAATCAACACAAAAACACCACTTGCCATCCTTCTTGGGGACAAGGACCACAGGAGATACCCAGGGAGACTCAGAGGGTTCGATAATCCTAGCCTGTTTCATCTCCTGCAGAATGTTCTCAGCTGCTGTCTGCCTAGCCAGTGGCATATGGCAGGGGCGCTGTTTGATAAGGAAAGCACTCCCAGTATTGATGTCATGCTGCACAAGATGAGTCTGGCCAAAATCATCTGCGGAGGTAGCAAAATGGTCTCTAAAGTCATGTAACAACCGCCAGAGCTGGCGCTGTTGCTTGTGTGTTAACCCTTTTCTATTGGCATTTCAAACAGTGCAGACAACTTTCATTGCTGGTACTGGTTGAGTGATGTTAGTGGGAATAGGCACATGTTCTTCCTGGGGAGCTACCACTGGTGGTTCCCTTCGGTCTTGCTGGTGTCCTAACAAAGGGAGTGTCCCAATGCCTTGAAGATACAGAGTCCCCATTCGAAGATCTATTCGCGCTCCAGCTGCTTGTAAGAAATCAAGTCCCAAGATACAGGAGTTGTTAATATTAGCCACCCAGACATCCTGCACCCACCGCTTCTCAGCAATACAAGTGTCTACTTGTGCTCTGCCTAACATGGGGTTCATCTCACCTGTAGCTGTCATAAACTTAGTAGAACTGGCTGTACATAGGACCGCCACATCCAACATGTCAGGATGGATAATAGATGCAGTTGACCCTGTATCCACCAGTGCCTTGCATACATGGCCGCCAATCAAAACTGAAAGGTGACAGTAATCTCCCTTACCCAACTGACCAACAGGGACTGTTCATGGGGCCAGCGTTGTCCCTCCTACACCGGTCCCTTGTCATTTTCCGGCACAGTGCTTATTTGGGAATCCTCTTGTTTAGCCCTATTGGGGCAGTCACGCTGCAAGTGTCCATGTTGTCCACAGTACCAGCAGTGGGGTGGGCGCATTAGGCATGAAGGATTCCTGAATTTCTGTACGGTAGTCACTGGAGCCACCACCTCATAGTCTTGTTCTACATCTATGGCCTTAGTTTGCTGGATAGGTTCTGGTCTTCTCACCTTGGTTGACCCTGCTGATGCAAGAGGTGCTTGGCTGTAACCCTCCCTAAGTATTTGTTCTGTGTCCTGGGCTGCAGACAAAGCTTGTTCCAAGGTCTCAGGCTTAGTGAAACGGACTTGCTGTTGGAGATATGGTGGGCTCAAACCCTACAGAAATGCCTTCTTAGCCAACTCTGCCTGCACTGATCTGTCAAAATGGGATAACCCCGTCGCACTAGAGACTGTACATCTGCTGCAAATGCCCCCAGGGCTTCAGTTGTCCTGCGAACCCTCTGCTCCAGCTGTTGTCTTATTGCAGTCACAGCTACTAAATGGCCAAACCATTGCTCCAATACATTTCCAAAGCATGGGCATTTAACAGCTCATCTTCTGGCACATCTGTCAGTGCCACCAATGCATCACCATCCAATGCTGCAGCCAGCTGCACCACTTGGTCCTCCAAACTCCAGCCATTTGCCTTGACAATCACGGAAAAACAGGTGTTGTATGCTTCCCAAGACCCAGTTCCATCAGATCTGCCAATCTTTAACACAGTCCCACCCATCCATTGTGTCTTTATTCCAGCACTCACATGCACCGCCTCCCTATCCACCCTCAGCCATGTGTTCTCCACGCAGCCTAACAGTTCTGTGTAGCCACAGCGTCCTTTGTGCAATCCTTCAGCCAACACGTTTATTGCCTCTCCATCTATGTGTGCCAACAGCTGCCCTACTCTATAATCCTCTGTCCATCCGTATGCATTTGCTAAATAAAGGAAGCGCTGTTTAAATTTGGGCCACGGCAACACACTCGGGAAGCGCTGCAATTATTTCGTTCCTATCTCTCCGTCCAGCCTCGCATTAAATTGAGAATCTTCCATAAAATTGGGTTGCGCTGCACGCTCAACAGCATTCAGGCTCATTAATGCAAACTGTTCCGAAGGAGGCTCTAAGTTGCCCTCTTGCTTCATGCAAGCTGAAAACCTGCATTCCTCCATGAATGCTAACTGCATAGGCGAACTTATATGTGGTGTTAACTCTTCTTTAAATGCACTCTC
>JANRMT010062792.1:28996697-29013531 GCA_026402145.1 Polypterus bichir lapradei | reverse complement strand
TGAGTGAGTGAGTGAGTGAGTGAGTGAGTGAGTGAGTGAGTGAGTGACTGACTGACTGACTGACTGAGTGACTGAGTGACTGAGTGACTGACTGACTGAGTGACTGACTGACTGAGTGACTGACTGACTGACTGACTGACTGACTGACCGACCGACCGACCTGAAGAAAGGCATTGTGTGGCCAGGACTGTATTGGGGTTTATGTGTGCACTCTGAATTGTAAATAAACGTGTGGTGGTGATTTACAACATGTCCGCCTGTCTGTGTCTGGGCCGAGTCCACAGTATATAAAATTCCTTTCGCGTTTGAAACGAAAGTTACGTATGCCCACAACAGTTAGGTTACACAGAGAAAATGAGACAGAAGCAGATTGAGAGAGTAGGCTTGCAGATTAACGTATACGACAATCACAATTGATGGCCTCACAAACACCCGAACAACGTGCCTACGTATGACCACAGGAGTCAGGTTACACAGACAAAGTGAGACAGAAACATATCGAGAGAAAAGGCTCACTGATCAACGTATATGACAATCATAATTGTGGGCCTCACAAACACCCGAACAACGTGCTGAACAGAATCAAATTCGATGGATGCAGTATTCACAGACTACCACGTCACACAAGCGTTAGAGTCTGTATATGGAGGTATTCAAATATAACATTGAAAAAGATTATTGCCTACATCCAAAAGTTACAATATGAGAAATGGACGTCATGTGTGAGTACTGCCAACCACAGAAAGTTAAATTTGAATCACGTGGGATGTGTTGTTCAGATGGCAAGGTGAAATTAACACCTTTAACCCATCCACCTGAACGGTTGTTGTCTCTTATTTCTAGCGCAAATCCACATTCAACTCATTTTCTACAGAAAATTAGGAAATACAATTCGTGTTTTCAGATGACATCGTTTGGCACCACGGCTGCTACCGAGGAGTCTGACTTTATGCCGACATTTAAAATGCGGGGGCAAATCTAACATAGAATTGGATCATTAATGCCGTTGTCTCATGAGAGCCACAAGTTTTTCCCTTCTGCTCAGTGAGTGAAGCACCTGGGTAATCTGCTAATATTTACATAAGGAAACTCCCCCTTTTTTCATATTGTTCCAAGTGAAATGCATACTTTTACATAGTAGGGAAAAAAAGTTAAACAAAGCAGATTTATTTTTTCCAGCATGCTGAAAGTTTTTTGAGGTTACTAAAGCTGATTTTTGATGGGTTGTATTCGATAAGCTGGCACACCTGTAGGACTCCATACACCACAAGAGCAAACTTTACATCTGCACCAGACAATGTGCCGTAACTTCCATAAACACTGAATTCTTTTCAATTTATATAATTAAATGATACAAAATAAATGCAACATTTTTTTTACTGTGTAGGCAGTGACAAATGACAAACAGGAACTGCGTGTGCAACAACGATGAATGCTATAGAGGTGCAGCTATATTTCCATAACAAGTTCATATTTACTGTCACATATGGACCATACGAGACTCCCACAGACCAAAGATAGTAGTATGATAGGCCAAATAATAAATAAACCCAGACAACAAATGCAACACAAATAGGAAATATAACATCTGACAAAATTAAAAACATTGCTGAAGAAGTGGTCTTCATCTGAGAATATGTGGTTCATGATGGACAGTGCAAGACATAGCAGTCATTTATTAGGAGCCCCTCGAAAGGAGAAAGGATATTCCAGGAATTCCCACCATGCGTAGAGCCTTTTTACCTGCAAATGCATGTTACCAACCATGTTATGCTCTGTTGGAAACCCTCTCACTCTTTCATCCTTTCTCTCTGGAAAAAAAACTTAAGCAGAGACACATGGGACAGGTCCTACCCTTATAACTGGGATGCCAGACATCACCATGTATGTTAAAGAATACCACCTAGGAGAGAATTAACCTGGACCTTTCAAAACCAGACTATTTACAAACTTGTCACAGCCAAGAATTCTATAAACTCTATTAAAATGCTTCCTGCCATAACAGTGAAAATTATGTAGGAGAACATGGCTTTGTATAGATTTATCATCTGACACATGAACCTGGTGTGAAAGATCATGCAGGAAGGTTTACTCTTTATCACCTTTCAACATGATAGGAATTAGTTTTCGTAAAAACATAATCCATGGTTCATGCCACAATAATAAATACTCTTGTACACCTACAAGATCTAAGAGACTATAAGCCCAACATCAGCTATTGCACCAACTGGTAATTTACAGACATTTTCAAGGCACCCGATTGTGCTGGGTGAAGAACACTCTTTGGCTTGACAATAATTGCCTTGTGTTAAGAAAGATGATTTTGACCAACACAGGCACAGGTTCGACTTTAACTGATTGTTTACATAGTACCACTGTGTTAGAATGCAAACATTACCTCTGTAACACAATTCATCAATATTGGTGATCAGGCCTATAATAGTGTTGTCATCACCTGCAGATTTACTGTTGGTATAATATTTGGAAACTGTGTCTGCCAACTCAGTCACAGTGATGCTGCCCATTCCCATATGCTGGGATGTACTAGCCAAGAACTCCAAAATTTAATTGCAGAAGATGGCCCTTAGCCCTAGGTCTGGGGACTTGGTAGTCAGTCTTGAACCTATAACAGTGTTAAATGCTCAGCAGTAGTCTAGAAAAACATTACTCTCACATAGCAGTTGTGCCAAAATTGTATGAAGTGTAGAGGATATGGCACACTTTATTTGCAATTTTAATAGATTTCTTGAAAATGTACCCGTTTTTCTTGCATTTTTCCATATTGATAATCAGAATGTGTTAATGTGAGTCTTCACTATATTATGGATATTAATCATAACCAACAGTTTTTAATTAGAAAATTACTGTTTTTTATTGACATAGTCATCTGTTTTTTTGTACGTAATTATTTTATTAAACCAAATACAGAGTAGGAACAACAAATATTGAAAGGAACACAGCCATAAAGTTAAAATAACCCATCAAACCTACCAAAACCAGCCCAACTCTACCTGAACCAAACAACAGAAAATATATCATAACTAGCCACCCAGAAGAAAAGGATCTACAGTCATACTGCACCCCTAGGATGCAGGAATACCTTTTATGTTCAGAAACATAGGCTTGGCATCCTGGTTTTGATGCATATTTTGTAATTTGTCTATCATGGGAGTTCCTGGTCTAACTCTCCTCTGTACCTTCTTTTCTGGTAGTAGAACAGATAGGATTTGAAAAACCAAGCTGAACAAAGTCCATAATTTCAATTGATTTTCTTAATGCTCCATTAAAAATATTTAAGATGAACTGAACTGTAGAAGGAAGATTCCCAGTTGTCTATGATAACTGGTTCAGGTGCCTTACAGAGGGACGCAAGAGCACTGAAACAGAATAATTTAGGATGGTAATAGTTAAATGGTATCACAGAGTGGTCTAAGTGATGGAAATTTAGATGTAGTAGATGGCTATTTAAAGAGAGAAAAAATTATGGAAAATGACATATGTAAAATCAAAAAAAAAAAAAAAAAAATGAAAGGCTAGTGCCAAAATATGTGGTGCTTGCATTTTCATTAGATGTAGCCTGCTGATTAAGAATGTACAGCGTGTCAGTGGCAATCGGGGATTAACTTGATACTTTCAGGTGACATAACAAGGTTATAAATTATTGTTTGCTTTTTTCCTGACTTTAACAGTTGCTTGCATAAATCCAGATATTTTTTGATGAATTTAGTGATAACCATTGTGTATTCAGCCAGATCTAATGAGGAATCCATGAACATATTTGGTTAGAAAAAAAATCCTGCAATTTAACTTCTGCCTTTTTACTCCAGTATTCTACTGCTTTCTTACTAGTAGTGATGGGCAAACTGTCTGGAATTTGTTTTGCCGAGAGTTTGGTGAAAACATGGAAATGTTCTAGAACTTCGCCGAACTCCACAATATGCTTTGAACTCATTTGAGTGAATTAATTGTCCCTATGGGCTAGGGAAACATGTGCCAACTATGTTGGACCAATTATATGTGGCCAAAAATGTGATATGAGCAGTGAGGCAGAAGTGCTAACCAATGTGCCACTGAGCCTCAAATAATAAAAGCCGCATACAGAATAAATGCCACAAACAAAATATAAAAATCAGCCACAAAATTACAATAAGTAAAACAAACTACAGATTATTGTACTGATAGAATTCTAGTCTTGGTACAAACATTGGCAGTGATATAAAGAAGTCTTTTTCTGTTTCCCATATATCTGTGCAGATGCATCACACTTTTTTCTTTCATCATGATGTAAGAAACGTCTTGTAAATAAGAAGTCTTTCATTTTTATTTTTATTATTATTATTTAGCAGGGTGTCATTCTGAAACGAGGAGAGGGATGGGGGCTACTTGAAGGCTTGTTTTATGATCTTAGCTGGTCACATGGCTAATTACACATTCAAAGTAGTTACACGGTACTCCACAGTCAGCTCATAGGATCAGTGCTAAATACTCTGTGGTGGTACTCGTTTTCCTCAGCTAATGAATAATTCAAATGAAAATACTGCAGATCAGGCTGGAGTACTGATCAGTGGTGGGTTTCCCCAAAAGCTTTGTAGTGCTAAGAACAATGCTACATCATACTTAAGTATGTATATTGCGAAAAAGGTTGTTTCCCAAAACTCTTTGTAGCTAGTACTATAAGCTCGTTTTTTAGCTAGGTCTGACCAGACTCTTACACTAATCCTAAAGTATGATGTTAATTGTCCACCTCCTGCAGTACCTAAGCATAAGACAGTGGCCACCAAAGGGGAGCATAAGCAATTGTGTAAAAATACCTGGAAATTCCAAAGGCAATGCAATAAAAACTGAACAAAGATATGAAATAAAAAGCACTACTATAAGTAGCATTTGACCAAAGTCAAATATATACAGTATGTACATGAAGTAATGTGATAATACATCTCTGAGGACAAAATATAGGTTGTAGCAGTGAAACAGACTTCTCTGGTGGGAGTTAATCGATGCCTTCTGATAAATATAAAAGAACAAATCCTACTTGAATCAAGCACTATAATAAAAGATGTTATGCCACTAGAGGAGTCCAGCAGACTGTTGGAAGTGCACAAAGCAGTGTGCAAAGCAAAGCAATACACAGAGTTACCGGGCTTCTTCTTTGCCGCACAAACAGTTTTATAGTGTTTCCATCCACTCCCAAAGCTCTGCATATGTCACATCGGGATCTACGTAATTGCCTACATCCTATGTGTTGCTGAAATGGTGGATGTGACAGCCATACCATTTTATATGCCTAGCCTTTTGTAGCCTACATACACCTGCCTTAATGGGTAATACGTAAGTAATAAGCAGTCAACAAGGGCTAAGGCAGATATTGTTGCAAATTGTCTGAGAAGTGCCTATAATGCATTTATCTGGGCCAGTTCAGAAATCTATTGCAAGGCAGTGGACAGTGAATTTGGGGGGCATGGGGAATGACTGCATATTGGGTGACAGCACCTATTCTCTTCGCCTATATCTACTGATACCTGTAAGTACTCCACAAACTGTGGCACAGCGTGGTTGAAAGCACAGTAGGAATGAGGAAAAAGTGCTTCAGGTGTTACCACAAATCTTCAGCCAGCATCAAATACTCATCAGGGTGGTGATGTGCCATAATAACTGTGTGTGCCATTCTACAAGCCCACTGCCTATTGTAGATAACGAATACAAGTAGAGGGAGGAGGTGATGGTTGTAGAGGCTGACAAGGATCTGTGCTGGTATCCCGAAGGTTGCCAGTTCGAAACCCCGTCACTGCCAAAAGAGATCCTACTCTACTGGGCCCTTAAGCAAGGCCCTTAATCTTCAGTTGCTCCAGAGGCGCTATACAATGGCTGACCCTGCATTCTGACCCAAAGGGTATGCGAAAACTAACAAATTACTAGTACGATAAATTGTATAAGGCGAAATAAAGAACAAAAAAATAAATAAAAAATGACCAAATGTCAAATCTTACATGACAGAATGCCCACCAGACTGGTGTAAAAGCAAATTTTATTTGGTTTATGTTTTATTTTTTAAGAGGTAGATGTGTTATTATTGTTTATGTGGAAATTAATACAGTGAAAGAGTGGGTACTTTATTTTGAGTAACACTATGTGTAATACAACAAAGGTGCTGCTTAGGTGCATAATTATATACAGGGTTTTGCTTTATTGGTACTTTAATGTGATGGTGTTTTCGATTCACCTTTCTTTTGGCACTGTTTTAACTTATCAGACTAATGATGGCACTTTGCATTGAAAATATACTTAATTGAGTATTTTCAACTGACTTGTAAGGCTTGTTATGTGGAAAGGTTACCAATGCTATACTTCTTTTTTGTTCATAGCATTCCAGTCTTACGTCTTTTAAGAAACTGGCATAAAAGTTGCTTATTCATTACCTATGTACTTCTTTAAGTTTTTCATTACCCGGTAATTGCAAATGGTTTGGGGAAACTCACCCAAGTTTATGATCGGCAACAATCTTACAGTAGGCATGCGTGAAAGTTCTGTGCAATGGTTGCTACAGCTCTATGATGTCATGCTGGCCTCACAAAGCATCGTGAGGTGCTAGGAAAAAATGTTCACCTAAGTCAGCAGCAAGGTGAATTTCCAGGAACATATTCAGTGAACAGGGTCACTATCGAACACGGCAGATTTGCTATGAAAAATGCTTTGGTGAATTTTGCTGATCAATACAAGTTATCAGCTATTTATTCTAAAGATTCTACTTGGAAACAGAAAGCTAGACTTTTTTTTAAGAGGTGATCTGATTGTGCAAACTGGTGGCAGGAAAGCAAACAGACTTTTCTTTGGTGTGTAACACTGGTCCAGACTGTTAGCATTTCCAGTGATGCAGGAGATATGCTGATGGTACTGTATTTCAGATACACTGTATCTTCCATAAATTTGTTTTTGAGACTCTTTAAAAATTACAGTTTCCAAAATCAAAACATTTTTTAAATAAATAAGAGCCAAACGTTAACAAGCTAGATCTGAAGAAAATTAGTCATGCTTATTACATTTCTGTAAAAAAAACTGATTAAACTCTGTTGGGAATTTTTCAATTAACATAATAGAGGTAGCAACTGAGAAACTATTTGACTTTCATTTCAATTAAATATTCGGTTAAGTGCTGTAATTATTTGGAACATAAATGTACTGTCAAACTGTCACCGCAACCCACTAGGACAAGGATTGAGCATACCTGCTCTATAGAAATATTTAGGAGTTTATGACACATCATTGTTACCACATTGAACAATTGAAAAAAATAATAAAATACCAGGTTATCTTTTAGAAACCACCAAAAACAAATAGAAGTGATTTCCTGAAAGACAACATTGAAATTAAGGGAAAGTGCATATGCATTTCTTTAAACAAAGGGTTAAGGGAATCTGGAACAAACAACTGGGCCATGTAGATGAAGTGCAGACCTAGACACCTTCTAAAACATATCTGAAATATTTAGATTACATAAAGTGGCTGTTTGCTAAGTACAAACTACTCCATAACAAACAAGAGATGAAAAAATGTGCTTAATGTCAACTAGGAAGGATCTAAATAAACACCAAAATTAGACATGCACCTCAAATGACATTTATGAAAAGTACTCTAATAGCATTTAGTAGGAGCATTATTTTATTCAATATAATTTTCCCTTTGATACCAACTCTCTCTCGCAGTAAACACACATTAACCCAAAAACTGTGTGCAAGGTACCCTCCCTAATAAAACAAAAAACAAAGAATGGCAACACACAAATCTAAAATGACAGTCATACAAAATTATACAATAAATGCTTCTTTGCATTATCTTTAAAAGCAGTATATTTAAACCAGTAATGGCGCACTGCACGATAACGTGCAGTGAATACACCTGACTGGAGCATTCATAGTCTTCATACTCTTTCTCTGTACGTTTAGCATTTGTTTGCTCAGAGGTTGATGCGCTTGCTGATTCCTGAGCAGCTCTTCTTATTTCCACCCTAGCTACCTGCTTCTTCTCTTCTTTTGTCAGCATCTTTTCGCGTTAAAACTGATTAAGTCAGTCTTTGTGTTGCAATAACTTAGTATGTTTTCTTTAATTTTTCACTTAAGCTGGCACTTAAGTCTTCATTCTGCCTCAAGAATGATTTAAGATATGAAGAGGTAGGGGAAGTAACGGTGGAGGCGGTAAGGATCAGAACGGCACCCGTACAAATGCATTGCATGCCCACCCTGCTGGCCGCTGCCGAGAGTTAATCAAATAAAATAAAAAGAGGAATAACCTTGGAGGGCAACCATCACCCTGAATGCGGATAGTAGATGTCATGTAGTGTATGTGCACCAAATTTCAGGTCAATAGATCAAACGATTTGCGAACTACAGGTGATTTAAAATCCTGGACAGACAATTGAACAGTCACAGTAGCGTATTATGTATAAAGATGGTATAATCACACATTAAATGTTTGTACAAAATTGCAAACCAGATGATATTAACATTCATATTCATTAATTAAAGGTATTACTCAATTCTTGCAAAAAATGAGGTATGAAGAGATCTATGTATATTTAGATTTGTAGAATGGAAGACCCTTCCAGAAAATGAAATGTATCTACTGTAACAATAAAGATCACAAGACATTGCAAAGGATTGGGGCAGCCACCCGTATAATTGTTCCTGGCTGCAAAACTTCTTAATAATCAGATCCATGTTCACACTAGTTAGTCCAAAACAGAACTAACTCAATATTAACAAGATGTCGGCTTTAAAGGCCATTACAGGAAGTGATGTCATCTTTACCGAAACCGGAAGTGACGTTGTTGGCTGCCCCAGAGCCGGGCGGGATTTCACCAGAATGGTCTGTAAGAGATCGAGAGAGAGAATTAGTGCACTTCGCCAACCCCTGGTCCGGTGTGGAATTACATGTATTCGAGACCTTTAGTTGACTCCTAAACACGCGTGTGTGACACTACTTAAATACTGATGCTCTGTGTCATAACCTAGAGCTTATTTTTGTCTCATGTATTTGGACCTTTGCCAATCATTTTTTACAACTTAACCTCTGATTCCATCTTATAATGACTGCTGCTCTGTGCAGTCTGTTCATCCTCACAGAAGGGGTATTTGTTCTCAGATCAGTGACACTTGTTTCTCCTATGCGCTTTGGGACTGACTGGCACTTTGATTCTGAAAATTTCACAGAACAGGAATTTTGCAATTGTATTCATAAACAATGTAATGAGACAAATGCAAATGGTAAAACCAGAATCAATCGCATCGTTTGTTTCCCAAGCTGCCTTTAAATTTGTTAATTTTCGTGCGAGTCTTGTTTTATTGTTTGTGCTCTTTAATGCACACATTGGGTCTGCTTAGTTACAGGTACATTCTTTCCTTGATGTTTTGTAACATAGTATGTATCAGTTATTCTCTTATCAGGATACCACTCTAACATACATCCCAATGGGGGCTCAAGCTGAAAGAGACTGGCACTTACCCATTTGCTTCTGCAGGTGGCAGGAATCCGGTCTTCCCAGTGACCACATTTAAATAGTAGAAAATACTGTCTTACCTTATCCGGCACCATAGATGAGTGGGTGAGGCTGGATCCTGCTCGCAGCACCAAGCTGCCAAAGATAAATTCAACAAGCAATTTTCAGGATGGAAGGAGAGCCTTTATATCACATGTGGCTCTATGCGGTATAGAGAAGGCAAGGGTTTACTTTACAGGAGCTGATTAGCTGCTTAAATACACTCTGAATTGCAGAAGTATGTGAATAAATCTTACTTTCCTGACAAGTAACCGAACAATGAGGTCCTGAGACCAAAATGTTTTGTTACCTGCTATAGCTAGAATTTACCAAGTTAGCGTGGTACATGACAGCCAAGTTGAGTGCTGGGCACAGATCAAAGCTTGCTTATAATAAAAATAATTTTATGACATGTATGTGAATTTGCACATATATCCATGTATGTATACTCAGCAAAAAAAGAAACGTCCGCTGACTTTCAACTGTTTTTACTTTCAGTAGACTTAATGTGTAAATATTTGTATGAACACTAAAAGAGTCAACACCATAAGACATAAACTAAAAATGTTTCACAATGTGTCCCTGAATGAAGGGAGGCTCAAAATCAAAAGTACCAGTTAGTATCTGGTGTGGCCACCAGCTGCTTGAAGTACTGCAGTGCATCTCCTCCTCATGGACTGGACCAGATTTGTCAGTTCTTGCTGTGAGATGTTACCCCACTCTTCTACCAATGCACCTGCAAGTTCCTGGACATTTCTGGGGGGAATGGCCCTAGCCCTCACCCTGCGATCCAACAGGTCCCAGACGTGCTCAATGGGATTGAGATCTGGGCTCTTCGCTGGCCATGGCAGAACACTGACATTGCTGTCATGCAGAAACTCACGCACTTTTTGCCACTCCTGTCTGGTCCAGCGAAGGTGGGTTTGTGCCCATAGGCGGCGTTGTTGCTGGTGATGTCTGGTAAGGACCTGCCTTACAACAGGCCTGCAAGCCCTCAGTCCAGCCTCTCTCAGCCTATTGCGGACAGTCTGAGCACTGATGGAGGGATTGTGTGTTCCTGGTGTGACTCGGGCAGTTGTTGTGGCCATCCTGTACCTGTCACGCAGGTGTGATATTCGGATGTACCGATCCTGTGCAGGTGTTGTTAAACGTGGTCTTCCACTGCGAGGATGATCAGCTGTCCTTCCTGTCTCCCTGTAGCGCTGTCTTAGTCGTCTCACAGTGTGGACATGGCAATTTATTGCCCTAGCCACATCAGCAGTCCTCATGCCTCCCTGCAGCATGCCTAATGCACGTTTACGCAGATGAGCAGGGACCCTGGGCATCTTTCTTTGGGTGTTTTTCACAGTCGGTAGACAAGTCTCTTTAGTGTCCTGCGTTTTTAGAACTGTGACCTTAAATGCCTATTTTCTGTAAGCTGTTAAGGTCTTAACGACCATTCCACAGGTGCATGTTAATTAATTGATTATGGTTAATTGAACATGCATGGAAAACATTGTTTAAACAATTTACAATGAAGATCTGTAAAGTTATTTGGATTTTTAAAACATTATTGTTGAAATACACAGTCCTGAAAAAGGGACGTTTCTTTTTTTGCTGAGTATATATGTTTACATATATATTTATTTTTTAATACATTTAACTATGTGGCAATGTGTACCTGAAAACTAAAATAAAATCTAAAAGAAAGTTCTGATGCATAATAGGAACAAGAAGCGGATTGTCTAACTAAATGGCATGTACAATTACATAAGAATTGCTTTTCTGTTTGGGACTGCATCTCTCCAGTAAGAGGGATATGTGTCATGGGACTAAGCCTACATGTTCAGTTAATGTGCAAGTAGTGCTAGAACAGTGCAGACATTTACACCACTTTGATGGACAAAGTGTAAAGTTAGTCTTTTTATTGAAAAAACAAACTAACATGAAAATTAATCTTCAGAATGTAAGAAAGCATTAACCTTATTCCTTATTTCCTCATTCCTAAGCATATAGTACATATTTATTAACATTTTGTATATAAATAAGAAGCAATACTTTACTTAAGGTTAGTTGGTGTTTACCATACACATTTACTCCATATTTCTTATCCAAGCTAGTTCTGCCAGTTACCTATAAATGTTTATTAGTTTGGAAATAATAGGTAACAGGCTGTCTAAATACTTAAAGTCCTTAATATTTATAACTGAACTAAATTACATACACACATTGGAAATACCACCTAATAATCAAAAATATATAAAGACAAGCAAAATACCCGCGCTTCGCAGCGGCGAAATACTGCCTGAATATTTTTATTAAGAAAAAAGTAAACATTTTTAAACTGAGGGAAAATATATAAAAAATTATTTGTTAAGGATCTCTGTGTACCACGTTGTCAGTTCGGCCCTCCGGTTGTAATATGACCAAGCTGTGCACTTTAGGTACTCTTAGTTAGTTACTTTAGGTAACTTACTGGCAGCATGAACTTGAGGTATAGACACAGAATAGCCGTCTTCACCATAGCAGAACATGAGAGGATATTGAAGTGCATCGTAGGATCTGTGGGTTTCCTTAATGCGTTGCAGTTTATTGTCTCTGGTTTTCAAGACAATATCTCTATTGTTGAACGTTTGCCCAACAATGACAACACCAACTTGATGAACTGTGGGTTTATTAAATCTTTGTGTGCATGTAATGGTTTTTTGTCTGCGTGAATGACAACTTTGAAGTCTTTGTCATCATCTGAAATACTGTCCATTGTGGAGTGGAAGTCCTGGATGTAAGCGTTACAGTCATGGAGCATTTTTTGCAATTGCTTGACCAGGGGCATGTTAAGTCCAGAAAAATTAGCGCAGCAGATTTGTGCTTCCTTTTCATCGTCCCTGACGAAATAAATATGCAAAAATTTGTGTTCCTCACTTGGCATAAGTAAAAGACTGTCAATCAAGTGATACACTTGTTCCTGAACTTTAAATGAAGGCATAAAATTTCCCTCAACGATTTGGTTAGCACCAAATGACCTCATTTGAAATGCGCTGTTATACTTTCGAATGTTGTTCAAGAAATGCTCACTTTGAGGATGTTCGCCATTTAACAGGCCCTCAAGAAGGTCAGGAAGCTTACATAAAGGAGTGAGAGAGACTTTACCACCGTTACAGCACAAACCAGGAGACTCGCATTTCCACTTCTGAGCTTGAAAATAGTTACAGTGAACATCCATGGATCCAATGTGTACTGTTTTGTCAGACTCATAATGTATGTTTGGGTCGTACGCAAATCCACAATTGGCTTTTTTGAGCCAAACCTGTTGTTTTCGTATGAGCCGCTTTTCATTATTGGGATCGTATCTAGAAACAGAAACTCTATTAACTTGCGGATTTGCCTCCGTGTATTTAGCGACAGCATCTCAATGAACTTGTGGATTCGCTTGCAAGTATTTAGCGACAGCGTCCCTATTAACTTGTGGATGTGCTTGTGAGTATTTAGCGACAGTGTCCCTATTAACTTGTGGATGTGCTTGCGAGTATTTAGCGGCAGCTGCACAAAGTTGATTCCGTCTAGCTGCATCAGAAAATCTACCACGACGTCTCATACGCCTCCTTTTTACTGTGTTCTCACAGCTTGGATTGCTGCTGTCATAATCAGCTGGATTTGTGTTGAACTGACATTCGGTATGTGTCAATCGATGTAAGCATACAACCGGCTTCATCAATAACTTCGCATCCAGCTTTTGAGAGTTGAAATATTCATAAACATCAAAGTGTCCACTACTCAAATTGTCACCTGTTAATCTAAGATGTTTAAGAGGCATTGACAGTTCTCCAAAGGTGTAAAATATTTGGCCGTTTCAGTACACTTGAAAGCGACAACCAAACAATTCAGCGGCAGCCATCAACTCACATGCAGAACCATAGGTGAAGGGCTTAAACATTTCAGTCTTATAGTGCTCTTGTGTACTATAATTATCTCCTGTACCATCATCAGTCCACACTTTGAACCTGTCCCAGTCATTTAATACATAAGACACAATGTCCCTGCAGATATAAAAAGTGAGCCTGATATGTCCGTGCAATATGTAACACAGAGAATGGAAAAGGCAGGCGCCATCTCCGGGCATGGACACCACTCGGTAAGTGACAGTTCTTTGATTGATGGTGATCACGTCGATAGACATGTTAATAGGGGTACAGTTGGAAGAATAAAGGGAATGGGTACTTGATCAGTAAACAAAGTATAAAATACCTACACAATAACTATAACAATCGTAATAAACGAACAATAAAACAGCGGAGAACCCGTGGATTAAATAAAAAGGCTGCTTACTTGGCGAAGCAAGGAAAAACAACGGCCTTATATGGCGTTTGTTTATAAAACAGAGGAGAAGCTGTGTAAAGGCTGCTTCACAAAAAAACAGCGGAGCGCCTTACATGGGCGGGCAGTCAGCCAAAGAAGGGAATCAATAAATAACTATAATCGTAATAAAGGAACAAAAAAATAGTGGAGAACCCACGGATTAAATAAAGGAAATGGGTACCTGAACAGTAAACTAAGTCTAAAATACCTACACAATAACTATAACAATCATAACAAATGAGCAATAAAACAGCAGAGAACCCGTGGATTAAATAAAACCTACACAATAACTATAACAATCGTAATAAATTAACAATAAAACAGCGGAGAACCCGTGGATTAAATAAAAAGGCTGCTTCCTTGGCGAAGCAAGGAAAAAGGAATTTCTTATATGTCGTTCGTTTATAAAACAGTGGAGAAGCTGTGAAAAGGCTGCTTCCTTGGCGAAGCAAGGAAAGGAATGAACACACCGCAGCAAAGAACAGGCAGTCAATTACATGGGAGGCGTACTGAGTTGCGCAGCAGCCTTACTTATGAATATGCTAAGCACAGTCCTTCACCTGGGAATATTTACCTTATATGGGCAGGCACTCAATTACGTGGGAGGCGTGATGATGCAAGACGCAAGACGCAACCGCCTCACACGGCGACCGAGCTGCCCGCTATGGCCATATACAGTATACGAAAGTAGGTTCCAGTTATGACCGTTACGCGTAGAAGTTCGAAATGAAACCTACCCAACTTTTGTAAGTAAGCTGTAAGGAATGAGCCTACCAAAATTTTAGCCTTCCACCCACACGGGAAGTTGGAGAATTAGTGATGAGTGAGTGAGTGAGTGAGTGAGTCAGTCAGTCAGTGAGGGCTTTGCCTTTTATTAGTATAGATGTACAACATGTGAGACCTCTGTCGAAGATATAGCTGAAAAGAGAATACACATAGTACTTTAAAGTTTAAATCTCTAATCTGTTAGAAAAGCTTGCAATCTCTTAACACAGTTGTAGTCTAAGTGAAAAACTAAATGAATGATGCCAGCTGCTTTTGGGAATTCAGAATCACCTGGGTGGCATTCCTAATTTTGAAACATCCCTGAGATACAGAAAACAGAACAAAAACCTCCAGTAGTAACATTTGTTAATGTCAGTATTCATTTATATGGTGTAGGCTACACTGTACAACCCTGGTCACTTATGACAAAAGAATGAAACTGAATGACTTTTTCTTGTATTACGGAACCAGCTGTGAGGTAAAAACAGACAAATCTCTTAAGAGGCATGAACAAATTAGTGCTGAAAGGAAAAACATTGAATGGAGTAGTCTGAATTTAAAATACTATTAAAATTTAAGAATGATGGGAAGTTGGGCTTGGCTTGGCAATTTGACAAAAAACTAATTAGTCTCACATACAACTTGAAAGGCTTTATTTGAAACCTGACAACCCAGAAATAATTGAGAATTAAAGTTAACAAATTTTGCAGTTCACATTGTATCTCTTTTGAATGCCTGATAATTTATTTTACTTACAGTGATTAGCATTACTATTAAAATTCTAAAAATCATCTTGTTTCCTGTTTGACCTCTTGTATCCTGTGGAGCATTAATGGTACTTAAGCCACGTTAATTCACTAACCCACAGAGTGCGGTTCCATGTTGTATCAAAAGATGGCGCTGTAAAGATCTGCACACTGATGCATTCACAAATAAATTCTACTATAGTTTCTTTCCTTGCCTGTTCCTCATTTGTTTGGAATATCTGATGAACTGATCAAGCTTTTTGTTTTAGTCCTTATTCTTTATTAAGAATGATGATATTTCTGACACCGTAGACACTGTTAATATTATACAGTAATACTATTTTAATATTAAAGACAGCAAATGTCTGATATCAATTACTGATTTTTAGATAGGTATTATATATTTTCTTTTCACTGTGTTAATACAATTTAATATATATACACTACCATATTCTTTATTAATGCTATATTGATATTGTGCATAGACACTGTACAACTCTTTCCTCTGTATTTCATAGATGGCAAATACCACCATTGTCCATATATTAACAGTACTAGAAATATAGAACTAACTACATCATAAAAATATTATGACTCTAAAACATACTGTTGCAATTAATTCATTTTAATGTTTTTATTTTTATTTATTTTGAGTAGAGTTAGTACAAAATATTTGTAGTATTTATGATATTGAACTACTAGAAAATTACTGTATAGTATTTTAGCCATGCCATGCTTCTTATTTATTAGGAAATTGTAACTTTACTATTATTTTTCTGTTAGAATATTTATTATTGTATTATAGAGGGGGCACCTTGTTCAGTGGCATCTCAGAGCAGTAGAACACTTCAGTATAGGATCTGACACTTGCATGTTTGTAGCAACAGAGTGAAGCAAGATGGGGGGGGGTCACATTTGTTCTTATCCACTTGTTTTAAGATATCATACCTTACAGTTCAACACATGCAACTTTTCAATAGTTAAATGAAAGGTAAAAAATATTTAGAGAATATAACTTTGATCACCCATTACACTTTATTAGTTGAATTGTCAAGAGTTATGAAAACTGAAAACAAAAATATCACATTTTCATTTAGGGAAGTCACATATAGCCTTTATACAGGACACACATTATAATATTAAAGATCAAATTTGCTTGAAGAGGGGTTGGATGAATAAGAATTTCATTTAGTAGTTACTTTGTTTGCCTCTCTACCTGTCAAAAGCATATGCTATCAAATTGACTTTTGCCATCATAACTATTAGAACTCTAAAAAATTCTTATTGCTAACATTATGGTAATTTATATACTTAAGTCCGTTAGGGTACTTCACTTTAATTTTTTTTAATCTTTAGTACTAGGGTGTTGTACCATGTTAGCCATTATGAATGTAGAGGAAAGCCAAGCAAAATGACACCTTTTATTGGCTAACTAAAAGGATTACAATATGCAAGCTTT
>JANRMT010062792.1:28971745-28996297 GCA_026402145.1 Polypterus bichir lapradei | reverse complement strand
ATGAAAAAGCCTCTATATTGTAATCTTTTAGGTTAACCAATAAAAGGTGTCATTTCGCTTGGCTTTTTCATTTTTGTAATCAGGATTATTCTTTATATTTTTTGTAAACTGCTATAGCTACTTTTTCTATGAAAATGTGTTAAGTAAATAAAAGTTACAGTTATTGTACAATACTAATGAACTGGATGTTTGTAATTACAAAATTGCAATGTTGTCTGTATCTTTTGATAAGTTTTTATAGTATGCAGTCAAACGTTCCATTTAATTGTTGCATAATGATTAATTCAATGGCATATAAGCAGGTAGGTTTAAGTCCTAAAATGTATAGGACCTTAGATTAGCACCTGGTTTAACATTCAGTGCAAAAACATTCAAAAGCATTTGAACTAAATTCCCTTTGAAAAGTAATTTTAAGACAAATCTGTTGTTATCATTGGTGTTTTATTAGACTGGATTGCAAGCTTATTGGTGGCAAAAAAACCAAAAGGGGTAGAATTTTCCAGGTGGGGTGACAGCATAAGTAAAGCACCCAAGAGATCCGTGCCAAGCCTTTTTTTTTTATATGATTCTGTTGTAATAATACACATATGAAACTAGAATTGGAGGGATAACATATGCTGAGGAGGCAGGGAAAGAATACCTATGCAATTTCCAAAACCTTGCAAATACATGGTACACACAGAAAGAAGGGGCATTAACTACATATTGAAAGATGCAAACCGCAGAAAGTTAAAAAAGATTGGGGCATAAAAGATATTACTTACCATGGAGTCCGCAGAGGTTTCTCCAGAGATGCTGCTGACTAGAGTTTTTGTTTTGCTCCTTCATCAACTGGCTACATCTCAATGAAAATATTAATGGATATATGCTGATCTTCAAATTAGTCAGTTTAAAATTTCTTTGCTTTACTGTGTGCTTAAATGAACTTATATTTTTATGTATGTGCATTATGTATCGTGTAATGTTTGTGATTGTGCAATTCAAAAACGGACCGAGTTCATGAATTTATGTTATCCAAACAATTCAATAAATTTCCATTTCTAATGTTACAATTCTCAAATTTAAATCAAGATCTTTTATGTTCAGTATTTATATTATGCAATTGAAACTGCATCTGGAATACAGTGTGCATCTCTTTACACTGTAAAAATGCATATCAGATCTACACGCTGTGTAAAAAAGTGTGTGCTGTTCTGAAAGCTTATGATAGTATGTACCATTTATCACCAATGTCTAAATGAAATGCAAACAGCACCTCTTTACTTATAAAAAATGATCTAAAAGAAGCTTACAAATAATGCCACAGAAACTGTATTTCATAAATAAGCATTGCGTTTAAATGTGATGCGGCTTTTAAAGAAATATAATAATGATGTTCAAAAGGATTTGACTAATATGTCACTCTAAAAGTTTTGAAATGACAATAATGCCTCTTTGTTATTCATTTACAATGACAGTGTGCCAAAAACGCAGGCTGTTAATTATGAACACACTTGATTAATTGTCATCGCCCAAAAACATATGAATTATGAAAGGGCTGTCAGATTAAAATATGGGGACTGATTTTTATTGTTTGAATGATATGACACCTATAATTAAACATGATCTGTTTCAGACATCTCTTTATTAGAAATGCCATGAATTACATATATTTTGAAAATGTTTCTATTGTTCTATTCACAATTCGAAGTTAATCTTTGCTTTTTTATATAAACAGTTTAACCTTGAGGGTCATGGATTGTAGGCAGCAACGCTAATAAAATTTAAAGGTTAAAAGACAAAGAATTAAAGAGAAAATAAGATACACAGAATGATGTATGCTAAAATTCAACTCAGACTCAGAAAAGCATAAAAAATATATTAACCATTGTGTGACCAAAAGTTAGAGGCAATCAAATGAACAATCAATCACTGAGTACAGTCAGTTTTGCAAACTAATTAGCGCAATCAAAAGGTGCAATTGGTTTAAATTATCTAGGTAGCTTCACAATACATGGACTGAAAAGAACAGGAAGGACTAATCAAGAATCAGAGAGAAATACAAAGCTAACACAAAACTGCCTTACATGCAAATATAGATGGTAGGCCTTGATATCATGATGTGGTCTGAAACTGTATAATTTGGCAAAGTTCCTTTGTCTGGTGGTCCATTGGGTGTCTCTCGAAGTAGATCTGTTAATGGATTGAGGTTTATCGTAATTCTTAGGTGGTTGGATACATAAGCAAAGATTTTTTATAATCTGATTTTAGCAGGAGACATTCCCAGAACACGTGACCCAGGCAAGCATGCACTTGACAAGATCTTGTAAAAGTAGAATTTCATCTCTGGTACATTACTGATAGTCCAAGATAAGAATTTCTGACAAGAACAGGTCATTTAGCCCAATTAGCTCAAAAATAATTTTACCTAGATTCTTCACAATAACATCTAGGCAAGCTTTGAATGTCCTTATAGTTCTATTCTCTGTCATATATTACTTACAACTTTATTCTACATATCTTTTGTTTTTTTGTGTAAAGAAGAACTTTCTAACATTAA
Organism: Polypterus bichir lapradei; assembly: GCA_026402145.1. NCBI lineage: Eukaryota > Metazoa > Chordata > Cladistia > Polypteriformes > Polypteridae > Polypterus > Polypterus bichir. The sequence continues at coordinate 28,993,758 of JANRMT010062792.1, read as the reverse complement.
TGTGAGATTTGCCCTTAAAACATTTGCTACTGTGCCCCTCTGTTCTTGTTGAACAATTTATTTTGAAGTAACAGCAGGGATCCGTTGTACTAATTCCCTACATAAATTTTAAACACTTCAATCATGTCACCTCTTATTTTCCATTTGCTGAACTTAAAAGATTCACCTCTTTCAAATGTTCCTCATAGTTCATATCTTTAAACCTAGTCACTCATCTCTGGACTTTCTCTAGCACTGCTTTGTCTTTTTTATAATGTGGAGACCAAAACTGGACACAGTACTCATTATTACATTACATAGCCTCAGTATAACTTCCCATTACTTGTACTCCAAATATTGTGATATAAGGAATAACATCCTATTAACCTTTTTAATGGTCTCTGTACACTGTCTGAATTTGAACAGTGACGAGTATGATTCATACATTCTCATGTACAAAATAAAAGTTGAATTTTTTTCCTAAATAGAAAAGAGAAAGAGGAGGTTAAGATGTGAGAGAAAAAGAGTGATCAGGATAAAGTCAAGTAGATATGCATAAAGCAGAACATTCTAACCTTAACCAAAATCTGGAAAGCTACAAATGATAAAACCAACTATGTACAGCAGTTTTGAATGTATTTCTTTTGAAATTTGTTTGGGGAAAATTACGAAGAAATTAAATCTTGACGCAGCGGGAACTGATACTCTGATCTCAGGTTTCAAACTTTCATTTAGTAGGACATCTTTGCTGGCTCTCAAATGAAAAACAATGGCTGTACCTCTGTAGGCAAAATTAGATGTCACTGAGGTTAGAAAGCAATGACATACCTAGGTATCTTGTACGTTACATTTTATAATTTGGGTTTGTTAACATTTCCTGAGAAAGAAATCTGTGGCCATCCTTCTGACATCTTCTAACCTTTGAGGATTTGATGCCATGACACTTATGAAAATAAATTGCTATGTCAGTCGATAACGCCTGAAGTGGTTGTTCAACGGACAACTACTCAATGAGCAAATAGTCAAAAATAAATGCATTTGTAGCTTCTGTTTTTAATTGGTTATTAATTGGTGAATGTTTAAGTGGAGAAAGTTTATTCTTCTGTAGTTGATGGTTTAGAGTGGCTAGAACGAGATGAAGAATTTTTATATCTTAGTAAGGTTCTATTTATGTAGTTGTGAATAATAATAATGTTTTTATAATAACAGTATTAGTGTTTTTTGTACATCTCTTTATACCGTAACAGTTAAATTGTATTTACCAGAGTGTGATGTGTAACATACACTAGTTCAATAGAAATTATTACATTGCAAAAAATCTTGTATAGACCTCTCCCACACTAATTCTAAGCATATACAGTACAGTATTATAAAGCATTCTACTTCATTCTACAGCTGTGCTTACTTTATATTCATGACAAATGTTTTAAGTGATTTTTTTGTATCTTAAATGAAATTTTAAATAATTTATGTTTAATTGAATAGTGTAGTATAGTGATATATTTGTGAATATCTGACATTTATATAAAAACAGTGTATGATACTATAAATAGGTACAGTATACAGCTGCAAGTTATTTTTACATGTTTTGTAATTCACAGGTTGGATACTTTCTACAAAATTTCCTTGAGCTTAAATTCTTTTTATTTTACTTAATCAAAACAACAATATCTAGAATTTTATAATAAAACACAAAGTTTACAGATCCCTTTAAATGAAATAATAATAAATAAATACACTAAATAGAAAATGACTAATTCGTTAAATTTTCACACACTTTTCTTACATCAAATATGTGCTGGTACAAAAAAATATACATCAATGGATTCTAACTGAGTACTGTAAAGGCATTTCATCTCCTAACAAAACCTAAAACATGAAGGGTTCTGAGAAGATTTTGTTTAAAAGTATATTTTCCAGGAGACTGAAAACCTTAGAAAGTCTCAGCTGTAAATAGAACTGTGTCTGGAACAGAGTTTCTTTTCAGACTGAGTTGGTGTGTGGATGATTGTGCCATTTGTCAAGCAGATCATCCTCACACTTAAAGTGTCTCTAAAGGAATTTTTCAATGAAAGCTAAAGTGGAACACAAAATTCATTTCTTTGAGGTGCTTTTTTTTTTTTTTTTTAAGTTTTTACCTCTTTGGATTGATTTTGCATTGCTCGGTAAATTCTGAAACTAGCATTATTTCTTGCTCGCATTCTTTATTTTTTTGATGTCCACCTAGCCCCCGTCTTCCTGAGAACTTGTTTAACTATACAATTCATTATGCTCCCAGGGAATTGCACGAAAAACCCTTTCTTAAAAAGTATTGCTGTCTTCTTTCTGGCTAGTCAAATCATTTACTGCCTTGTTAGTTCAACCACTCAACATCAGCTAATCAGAAAATTGAAAAATAAATTTTATGTTTTAATTCACGAATTATTTTTTCAAACTTGGCCTTATTGTTTCTTTCTTCTAGGCAAAATATGTACCTCCTTCTTAATTAACCAAGATACTCAAATTCTCATTCAGGGCTCTTAAAGCCCTGCCAGCAGTCTTACCAAGAAAGACACTATTTGACTTCTCCAACTCATTGATAAAGTGCTACCCAGTGTTCCTTGTGGTGCTCCATTGTTGCTCACATCCGTATCAGAAACACAGTCCTTGTGCCTCACAGACTGTGGTCTGCCCGAAAAATATTCCATTATCCAGCACACCACAGGCTCATCCACCTGCATATCTCTGAGTTTACCCATAAAAAATCAGAAAACAAAATCATCATATTCCTGCCAGCTTTGTCCTGGTGAGAATAAGCCTTGTGAAGCAATTAGGTTATTGCATCTTCCTCTCCAATTTTTGCCTAATAGTCAAACTGCAGTGAGTCCAGGTGGTCTGCCACAAGAGGACTCATATATTCCAGGACGAACCTCTCAAAGGTGCTCATGATGTAAGACGTAAGTGTCACTGGTCTGTAGTCATTAGGTGAAAAGGAGTCAGCCTTCTTTGGTACAGGATCAATGCAAGATGTTTTCCACAGCAGCTACATTTTCTGGAGCCTAAGGGACAGACTGAACAGGTGACAGAGGATATTACATGTTGGTCAACACAGGCCTTAAGAACTCTAGGATTGACTCCATCTGGCCCTACACCTTTTACTTCATGTAGCTTCCTCAGTTGTCTCCTTACTTGGTCTTCAGTTATGAACAGCACATACTGATAGTCAGAGGTGGACTCATTACTGGCCATTCCAGTTGATGTGGTAGGGGTTGTTGATGTTGTAGGTATGGTGTGGGGCCACTGGTCTTTGGAAGAAGGTGTCAAAACCTGTCTCACTATCCAGGTGGTAACAGGACTTCGGAATATGATGAATTAGGTTGTGGTCAGGTCTTCCCAAAAATGCAAGACATTAACATTTAAAGGCATCTTTAACATTTGAACACAGCAGATTCAGCTTTTTCTTCTCGGTATTCTGCTCTTGGCCAATGAGTGAGGGTGAGAGGTGAATCTTCACCTGAAGAACACCAATTCAGTTTGAATGGGCTTCACATTTGTGCAGCGCTCTCGTTTCATGTAACAGCAATTAAATGAAACCGTTCGATATGTTTTGGTGATACAATATTTAATCGAACAACACTTTTGCAATTAATTTTTCTTGGATGCCACACTCTTTTTTGTTTCTGCCATGTGTAATGTTGTGGAATTTGCACATACATATATGCTTTTGAATTTATGTCTGTTTTATTATTCCAAATTAAGCCAATAGTTTTTTATTTCTATTTTTCGATACCTCTAAAGCTTCTGCTTCTTCGCCCTCTTTAAATTTAATCATATTCTGACCTGGTAAATGAATTGGTGATAATTCAACAGAATCACTTCAACGTGCATTGGCAATTCCATTAAATGCCACCTGCTTTCCATTGCACTGACTTAATTTGACCAAACACCGTTTCTAGTTCTTTCAATAAAAATAAGACTTTCTGATAAAACAATCTACTTATGAAAGTAGGAATATCCAGAGCCGATGTAGCTAGTGGCATTGTTTTCAAGAATCTGCAGATTTCTTGCCATTGTGGATTGCACATCATTGTAATAAATTAATCTGGCCGACCGATAGTTTGGGATATTGCCATTGTAACATGATATAACATTTACAATGCTCTTGGACTACCTTGATATGATGATGGTAATATTACTGCTTTACCTATTTTGAATTTGTCTGTACTATTGGTATTTGAATTTTGAACGTGATCAATGAGACCTTGCATATGCTCCGTTCTAAGATTTTCTTGATTTGATTTAATAAAGAAGAGACAATTAACTTCAACTTTTAGATACGCATTAATAATGTAATGTTGTGATAGACGTTGAGATGACAGAAATGGGTTAAATACATTGGAACGTATCAGTAATTTTACCCCAAAATATTGTGTGGGTGATATTCGTTTTTCAGAATGCGTTTGTTTCATATTGTACGACCATTCTGTTTCGACGTCTGGGAAAGCAAAGGAAAGAGTAAAGGATCGGAATGTGGTGATTAATTTGACAGAAATGATGAATCTTTCTTTGCTTTTGGATATACATGAATATCTACTCTGTCTTTGATATCTCCGTCTTTCGAAATTATTATCGCTGACAATTCATCACATTTGGTTTATTATAAATGCGACTGCGATCTTTTGGATTCATATAGAAATCCAAGAAAATTTCTTTGTCCATGTTTTGCAGATTTTGTGTAAAGTGCGATACTTTTGGCCGTATGGATTTATATCCGTTATTGGCTGTATAATTTCTAATACATCAGATCATTTAACTCTTTGCATCGCTTTTCCTTTATAATAAATATACACCTGACTGAACTGAGGTTTCTTCGAAATTAAACTTGTCATAGCTTTAATTGTTGCGGGACCACAGATTCTCATAATGTATGGTCCATTATCGTGTAAATCTATGTTTTGTGCATTGAATGATGCAAATGCAAAAAGATTATTGTAGACGCGTATATTTTGCCTGTAGCGTTTGTGGATTTCACTTTCATCAAACAACAAATCTTTTAATTCTCGCGGATACGCCTCTTGATTGGGAAGCAACACTACTTTTCCCTGATGCAACACAAATTAGATGAAGTACAAGTCTCCGACTTAAACTTTAAAGCCTTACAATATCAACATACTTCTGACATATCACCTATGTCCTTTCAAAAGCTTTAACTTGCTCTGCATGTGTATCGCGTCAGCCTTTCTTCTTCTCTTAGTTGTTGCTTTTTTTTTTTTTTTTTAGAATTTGCACATAGATTATTATTGTTCTTTTTTTGCATTTTTTTTGTGCATTCTTTTCTCTCCAATGCTTTTGGGTCTCTTTTCGATGTGCTGCTCTTTCTTCTTCCCTTAGTCATGGATGTGTCATCTTTAACTTAGAAACATTTTTAGAGCTGCTGTTTCTTCTTCGCTTAGTTGTTTTTGAAGTTCTATCCAACAACTGAGAGGATAGATGACCGTGATCTTGTTTTAAAATGTTTGTAAGTAGGGCGTGACTTGCAAAGGTCACCATCTCACTGGACTTACTTCCAAAGGATGTCAGTATGACATGGCTTGACTGTGTCGCGGGACATGAAAGTGTCTCTCTTCAAATCTGTCTCGCTTCAAAAGATCATGTCTCATAATGTTTTAGCAAAATGTGCTTTTGCTTTGGACATTATGAGCGTATGACAGGATAACTGACATGCGAATTATGTGACAGGGCTAACCTGAGAATTCTTTTAATGGACTTTTTATTATTGAACAATTGTTCACATTGAAGCCTGTTGTATCACATACTTTGTGATCTCCATGAAAATATGATTTTTTTTCTCAGCCAGAGGATTTACTTTGACTAATGTTTGACAGTTTAATTGGTGTGGAGTATATTTTCCTGGTAGACTGAGTCCATCGGTACAAATAGTGCTATACAGGATAGCTGAATATCACTGCTAATCAGGTACCTTTATAAAAATGACATATGACACTAAATCATTACTGGGCCTTCTAACAGTATAAATGTCCAGTTTAGGAGATGAATGTATGTTTTCTACAACATACATATAACCTTAGCTTAATGCAACACCCTCTCTAGTTAGAAGATCTAATTTCAGTCAAGCATCTGTAGAATGAGAATAAACAGACTATTTCAACTTAAAATCTAACATGAACAATTTTTTAAATTATGGGACATATTGGAGTTGACTTAGAGCAACATCTCTGTGCTGCTCATTCAATAGTCATATTGATCTAAAGGCAAATTGGGGCAAAGTAAAGTGACATGTAATTTTGATATTGCTGTTATAGTCAATTGTTTCTTTTATTAGCTTTCAACATCAAAGCAGTAAATAGCCTACAAAATGAAGAAATTCATTTCAATTAAAATTGCACTGATGTAGAGAATGAATTTTGTGAAATTCCCCTTGGGATTAATAAAGTATCTATCTATCTAGAATGATATTATTTGAAATTTGACTGAATGAATACACAAGGAGGCCTGAACATGCACAACACAATTCAATGACATATTTTTTCCTTACTTTTCACCACAAGGGTAGTTCTGAAATATGCTGTAGGCAGCAGTGAAGTGTTGTAATTTTCTGTATTGCTATTGGCAATGCTAATTTTGCATCCATTTTTTATTATATTTTTATTATTATGTATGTTTTATTTGATAAGTGGAATTAGCTTGTTACCTTACTTTAGGCAAGATTCAGTCAGATATATTGTTCTGTCATCTTTTACATATAAAAGCTTACTTATCTCACTATATACTATATGACAGTGGGACACTAAGCAGAATGTAGCTGCCATCAATCTTTCAAGGTCGTTTAATCATGCTAATGCCTTTCTATAAACACATTGATTCATTGATGACATCCTCATGGCTGTGTTTGTGCTTACATTAGATTGAAATTATTCTACACATGAAGTGCCGACAAACACCACTGAAGAGATTAAACTGCTGACAAAGTTCTTTCAGTAATATATTCTAACACCCAACATTCAGCCAGACAATATAATTAGAAAAAAGTTCATACCTTTATAGATTAACTGCTGTATTGGAATTTGCATTTATTATTCAAGTTTACTTTAAAAATACAGAAAAAATCTAAAAGGAAAAAGTAATCATCATTAGTGTAGAAGACCATAAGAAAGTTAGATCTGCCCAGCACTGTCTTGAGTATGATCATAGCCTTAAATAACACAGTAAAACAGGAGTGCAACGAAAAGCTACACTTTACCAGGAAAATCTTTACGAGTGTGTTATCATCTCAGACACAAGCCGGGCATCAAATTCAACACCAGTGTTTTTAAAATGTTTTTTATTTCAAAAATTAACTTGTTTTTGCGTGCACAGCTTCTACGGTTGTGTTCTTTAGCAGTGCTGTCCCATTTTTCCTTAAGCAGTTATTAAGTTATTAAATACAAACATTGAACATGTTATAATAATTGTATTCATTACCATGTGAATGAAACCAGCTTGTTTGGCTATGTAGGCCTTTCCTCAAACAATGTTGCTTCACCTAAAGTAATTAAAGTCTGTAAATATAAATTCTGAAGTACACTTCAGGACCTGATGTCCCCATCTGTTAAAAAACAGCTGTTTGTTTATAATAATATCTAAGAACAATTGTCGATCATTACAGTCAATTGAAGCATGAAAGTAATGCTTCTTCACCTCTGGGAATAACTTGTTGCAATTCTTTGGTAGCACAGTTTCATCTGAATACAATTATATGCCATGGTATATTTCACTTTTTGAATGATTTACTCATAATTTCTCGTTGAAATGTAATATTTTAAAATTATATACAACAATGTATTCTTTATTTTCTTACCTCACTTTACCTTTGCACATATAAGTATTTTTGTAAAAAGATTTTTTTGAATGTAAGTAACTGCTATTAACTAGTTGAAATGCAAGGTCAAAGAGCCAAATTATCATTACAATAAAACTATGCTCATTTAAGCATAATAGATAAAATGATGTTTTACATATTAATTTATATTAATTTATTTCCTTGACATTAAAACAGTTGACATGTAAAACTGTGAGACTAAATGAGTATTATTTAAGGTCTGATAGTTTTTGCAAAAACTTGTTTACAGTTGTGTCACAGATGCCATTTAATTCCGTGTATCATTTTATGCAAACACCATGTTTAACTCTCCCTCAATATTTACATGAGCTTACATTTGCAATTAAATACCATAAGCCTTCACACATTGTTGTGGTTAATAGTCTAGAAAAATATAAAGACCTACTGGTTTGCTTGTGGACACTCTGGCTTCCTCGCACAACCCAAAGACTTGTATTGGAGGTCAATTGTTGTCTTGAAAATGGCCCTGTATGAGTGAGTGGGAATGTTCTCTTTGACAGACTGGCCTCCTATCCTGGATTGGTTCCTGCTGAATTTCTGAAAATTAATTCAGAGATTAATTTGAATGAGTTACAGGCAAAATTCCGTTACAGTGAACTCCCACAGACCTAAAAAATATTTTGGTGTAACGCAAATTTCATTGTAATGAGATTCTGTATTTGTTACTATAGTGCTTTCTTTAACTTGCGCACAGGCGTTTGCAATCATTTCAATAGAGCTTCTTTTGTGTTAATTTTAATCTCCTCCTGCCTACAATTATGCTGACGAGAATTTTTCTCAGCATTTCCTTGTGATAATACACTTTCAGGGTGAGAATGATGACGCAAACATTATCTAAATGTGGAAGCATGTTATGGGCAAGACAGTTATCAATCAGGAGCCGAATCTTCCTTTTCTTCTTCATATTGTGAGGTTTCGGAACTCTTTTGAGACCCACCCCCTACTCCCCACCCAACGGGAACAACTCGCTGAAGTGCGTCCTGAAGCGCGATTGCAGCGTCTGTGGAAGATTGTTTGTCTGTTGCCAGGGCAGGGCAAAAACAGGCTCATAGTGCTGCAATGAAGTGACGCAGAAGCAAATCATAAAAGATCGGGGTCGCGCTATAAGTCCCTGTCTTGCACCCCAAAATACGAGTCTCAGTACTTTAGCAAAACCAGCTTTATTCCACTTGAAACAGGAACGGCACACTTATTTATTGTAGCGTGATCTGCCATTCTGCTATACACAGACACAGCAGTCAGGCAGGGTTGTGGCCACATCAGTGATCACGTAATCCTGTTACCCAAATTTACATTGTTCCTTGCATCACCCATCAAAATCTTTTCTGTTTGCTTTGGTGGAGAGATGCAGCATAGTTTTGAGCCTTCTGTTGCCCCGGCAACAGATAGTCTTCTATAGATACAGAGATCGGACTTCACGACGCTCTTCAGCCTGTCGTCCAGTTAGGGGAGGTCCAAAGAGAGTTAAAAAACCTCACATTTTTTGAATGAGTGCTGCATTAACAGGAATGTTTTGTGAATGAGCATCACTGAACCACATAAAAACTACTTTTTTGACGTCTTCAAATGTAGCAGTTCACATACATTTGCAACCTGAGATTTTTTTTCTTTTTTTGCTCGGTCTTTCAAGAAAGTTGACAGTGTCAATGGTGAAATTCCGAATTCACTGGCAATGTCTTTGTTCTTTTTGCCGCAATCGAGAGCTGCAAAAATGTAGAGTTTTTTCGTGTCCGCCGTTTCTATGAGGGTGACAATGAGTTAAATTCCAATGGATGTTTTTCAAATATTGACAAGCAATAAGCAAAAGGTATCACTGAAAACCGCAGGAAACAAAAAGGGCAAAAAAAAAAAAAAAACAGTACGAGGAAAGTTCGAAGAAAGAAAAAAAAATTACAATGTTTCTGTTTGGGGATCGTTGTGCACAACTGAGCTGCGGCCACAGAACTAACTGCTCTGCGGATGATTCATTCAGGCATTTCAAGGTCTTTTGGGCACTTCGTTGTAATGAAAGTATCTGCTGAATGTACTTCATAGTAACGAGATTTCTATAGACTCGCATCATATGGGGAAACAGTCGGGACCATAAAAATACTTCGTTGTAATGAAAATTTCGTTGTAAAGATATTTGTTGTAACAGAATTTTAACTGTATTATTATTTTATTTTTTTATAATTACAGTAAGCTGAAAAATGTAAAACATGTTAGGGTATTAATGAATCTCATGCACACCTAGTTAGTAGTGACTGGTATATCTTGTGTGCAATGATAAAAGTATCAGTTGAAAACATATTGTACTGTTTGTAAACACTAACGTGACATCTAGAAATGTTTATGTTGTATAGTGTCTTTTTGTAGAACCTAACATTTCAGTTTTGGGTGTGATCCATGAATAAATCTTAAACGGCATGCCATTCCATACTCGGATGCACACTGTCATACAGTCAGTTTTACACATATGGGACACTTTTAAAGCTGCCAGTGATACTAACCTTCAAGTCTTTGAGATGTAGAAGAAAACCAGAGAAACTGCCAAAAATAAAAATAAAAAAGGGAGACATGGAGAATGTGATGCGCAATGTGGGCTGGGATTTGAACTTATAACACTTGAGCTGTAAGGCAACAGAGCTAACTATTGTTCCACTTCATAGCTATCGTTAAATTGCAACCCAAAATATGTTCTCATGAAATATACACATTATTTTTTTTTCTGCCTTCACCTACTAAAACATTTTGAGGAAAATCAGTGGAAAGTTTTTGTGGGATCCATTTTCACTCCTAGAAAATACACCTCAATCAATGCTTTTTTTTTTAATATCTACGTTATAATAAAACACTAAGATCTGTGTGTTCAGCTCCTCTGAGCAATCTGATTGGGCAGTTTGGTTTTGGTGATGTGACAAGAAGGGACTGCGAGTGTAAGACCCTTGAGAGGAAGTAAAGGCATATGAAGCATTCTGAGAGTAGAGAGCTACAGTAGTGTAAAAAATGGACAGGATGTGAGAAAGGTATCCTGTAAATAATTACAGAGTCTGAGAAGCAGGCTTTATTTTTAATTTTTATTATTCTATTACGTGTCTTAGAAAGGTACCGCGGCTAGTATTATAAAAAGTTTTAATCCTCCTGACATTGTTAGGGCCGGTACAGGTTGCTGTAACTGGGTAGAACTTGGTTCACTGGGTAGAAATGCTGCCTGACACATCCACATTACAAATCCTGGCCAGGTTGTTGTCATTTTTAGCAAATCACGTCTGCATCTGCATGATGTTTTCGAGAAGATGAACATATTAGATCAACTGATGATGCTAAGTTGGTCTTGTAAATATGAGTTTGACATAGAAATAAACATGTATGTCATCTCACTAATGACAAGATGCGTAATTATCACAACAACAACAGCAGCGGGCTCTTAGAAGACTAGGCATAGCGCATATTCATATGCTATTATAGAGGTCCACAGAGGGCTAGATGCCTTATAAAGGACCAAAAATTTAAAATAACATCATATGCTTAATCACTGACCTTGAAATAGTCTGAAATTGTATTCCATATTCTTATGTTTGAATTGGTCATTTTTTTACCATCTTAGATAGCATATTTTCATACAAAGAATGTAGCTCAAAGTGCTTTACAAGATGTCAAAGGGAAAGTTACAAGAAAAGAATAAGAATAATAATGAACTAGTAACAATGAAAATAAATAAATCCATATGAGCTTATAAAAAAGATACATAATTAATAGAAAAGTAGCATCCTGTATATAAATATTATAATGTAAGTCTCTAACGAAGAGTACAGGGATAAGGTCAGTTAACCTGGAGAAAAAAAAACAAAATCTGTAAGGGTTCCAAGTTTCAATTTAAAAGTGGGTTTTTAGCAGTTTTTTTTAAATGTTCCACATTATTGGCATGGTATATCTCTATTGATAAAGCAGTATTTATTTTTTGTCTGCAATATCATTTTTTACCATATGGGTGTGGCTCTTAAAGGACTAGGACCACCAGTAAAAATCAAATTATCATATTTATGATCAGCAGCTCCAAAATAACATAACACTTCCCATGCCTATATTACGGAGCCCTGATTTTTTGATCTGTTGAGTAACTTTGACCTCTCATACCCTTTTAGAAGGGTGAATACCTGGAGTCAGCTGATGTGGCATACACAACAAAAGTCCTTCTGGTTATTGTGGCTGAAGACACCTATTGGTTTACTCTATCATAAGGGTGTAATTTTTTGCTCTAGATATGGTCCAAAAATGAAAAGAAATTTGGATTTTTGGGTCTTGAGGGCCAAAAAAGTAGGCAAATCTCAAACATCTCAATGTCTTGCATGATTAGTCATGCATGAATGGTATATCATGAGGAAATTTGCTTGTACTGGTAAGTCAGGAAGCTGAAGTGATTTCAAATTGTTCATAAGTAACTCTTATGAGCACAATAAATCTAGAATTGCAAATAAGAATTTTGTAAACTGTAGTGACATAACTGTTAGCAGTTATACTAATTAAGCACTTGTATTTAATAAAAGTGTTCAATCTCTTTTATTAAAAAAATGTAAATCACATGCAGTGGATAGTACTATTCATTGGATATTAAAGACAAGACGTTGTTAAATATTGTCATTTAACAGCAAATGAGACTCTGTTAATAAATGCAGCATAGTAACATGCAGCTGCTTATCAGGTCATTTCCAAAAAGTCTGAGGTTTTATAATCCTGTCTCCTTCTTTTTAATTTTTAACATTGTAGTTTAAAGACCTTTTTATGTGCTCAGCTCTTTTAGACTATTCAGTATGCATTACATTAAGCTCGAGTAAGATCTTTAGCTATCTGATTTAGTCCATGAGATGATCTTCATTAAAAACTTGCTTACTGTATGTCAGAATAATGTCATAGTCTTTTTTGAATCAATAACAGATTCATTTCAGTATGGCAAGTAATTGAATTGTAACATGCATCGGCTTCCCAGTTTGACTAAAGAAGGTCATTTATATTCAACATGTGCTTTGTCTCTCTGGAACTGAAAAGTTCTTGTTTTGACTTATCTGCGTGGTGCTGTGATTAGAAAAGCTGCCTTATAGCTTAGGAGTCCCAGATCCAGTCAATGTTTTTGTAATGTTTAAATATTTTACCTCTTTGTGTTTGGATTCTTCTCAATTATCATTTTTCTCATCCCAAAGAACTTAGGTTTATTGCACCTTATTCAAGCTTTTTTTCATAGTGTAGCTGTATTGGGCTTCAGACCCCATCCCAAAAAAATCCTGATATAACCAGATACAGATGTGGAAGAATATGCCTTGACACAAAAAAAGGTTTGAGACAGTCACCTGAATACTTGAAATAAGGCTGCAAAAATAGGTATTTAGAAGCAAGGTTGTTTACAGATTTGAGTCCAAAACAGAACTGACTAACAAAAGGAAGATGGTGGGTTTTTAAGGTCAGTCACGGGAAATGATATCATCGTGCCCAGAAACGGAAGTGATGTCATTGGGCCCCGGAACCGGAAGTGACATTATTGGTCCCAGAAAAGAGGAAAGTAATGTCATCAAGCCTGGAACTGGAAATGCCATCCTCGGGTCAGGGCAGAATTTCCTGTGTTTGGTCTGCAGGGATAAAAGAGAAAGGATTATTACACTCTGCCACCCCCTGGCCTGGTGTAGAATTACCTTCTTTTGAATCCTTTAGCTGTCTCCCAATGCACATGTGTGACACATAGAACTGATGGATAGAAGATACTTTATAAACTGCTCAAAAAAATTAAAGGAACACTTTAATAACACATCAGATCTCAATGGGAAAAAATCATGCTGCATATTTATACTGATATGGACTGGGTAATGTGTAAGGAACGAAAGGATGCCACATTGTTTGATAGAAATGAAAATGATCAACCTACTGAGAGCTGAATTCAAAGACACCCTGAAAATTAAAGTGAAAATGTGATGCAGCAGGCTAGTCCATTTTGCCGAAATTTCAATGCAGCAACTCAAAATCGTACTCAGTAGTTTGTATGGCCCCCACATGCTTGTATGCATGCCTGACAACGCCGGGGCATGCTCCTAATGAGATGACGGATGGTGTCCTGGGGAATCTCCTCCCTGATCTGGAGCAGGGCATCATTGAGCTCCTGGACAGTCTGAGGTGCAACCTGTTGGCATTGGATGGACTGAAACATAATGTCCCAGAGGTGTTCTATTGGATTTAGGTTAGGTGAGCGTGGGGGTAAGTCAATGGTATCAATTCCTTCATCCTCCAGGAACTGCCTGCATACTCTTGCCACATGAGGCTGGGCATTTTCGTGCACCAAGAGGAACCCAGGACTCACTGTACCAACATAGGGTCTGACAGTGGGTCCAAGGATTTCATCCCGATACCTAATGGCAGTCAAGGTGTCGTTGTCTAGCCTGTAGAGATCTGTGTGTTCCTCCATGGATATTCCTCCTCCAAATATCACTGACCCACCACCAAACAGGTCATGCTGAACAGTGTTGCAGGTAGCATAACGTTTTCCACGGCTTCTCCAGACCCTTTCACGTCTGTCACATGTGCTCAGGGTGAACCTGCTCTCATCTGTGAAAAGCACAGGGCACCAGTGGTGGACCTGCCAATTCTAGTATTCTATGGCAAATGCCAATCGAGCTCCACGGTGCCAAGCAGTGAGCACAGGGCCCACTAGAGGAAGTCGGGCCCATGGGCCACTCTCATGAAGTCTGTTTCTGATTGTTTGGTCAGAGACATTCACACCAGTGGCCTGCTGGAGGTCATTTTGTAGGGCTCTGGCAGTGCTCATCCTGTTCCTCCTTGTTCAAAGGAGCAGATACCGGTCCTGCTGGTGGGTTAAGGACCTTCTAAGGTCTTGTGAAGTTCTCCTAGAGTAACTACCTGTCTCCTGGAATTTCCTCCATGCCTTTGAGACTGTGCTGCGAGACACAGCACACCTTCTGGCAGTGGCATGTACAGGGTGGTCCAGATCTAATTATGCAGATCCAGATCATCTGGATGACTTTGATTTATGCGGGGAGGATTCCAGTTCAGCGCGAAGACGATTCTTCATGTCGTCAGTTCGCACACTTCTTGATGATCCGGGATTTTTCGGGTGATTTTCTATGTAATAAACTTAATAAGTTATAGCGTAATGAAAATTGCATAATTAGATCTGGACCACCCTATATTGATGTGCCATCCTAGAGAAGTTGGACTACCTGTGCAACCTCTGTAGGGTCCAGGTATCGCCTCATGCTAACAGTAGTGACACTGACTAAATGCAAAACTAGTGAAAAAACAATCAGAAAAGATGAGGAGGGAAAAATGTCAGTGGCCTCCACCTGTTAAACCATTCCTGTTTTGGGAGTCGTCTCATTGATGCCCCTCTTGTGCACCTGTTGTTAATTTCATTAACACCAAAGCAGCTGAAACTGATTAAAAAAAACCCTCTGCTACTTAAATGACCAATTCAATATCTCAGAAGTTTCACTGACTTGATGCTACACTCTGATTAAAAAGTCTTCCTTTAATTTTTTTGAGCATTATATAAAAACTGTATTACCAAATAGTATTTTGTCAGCAACTGTGACCAATTTTCCTACGAGTGGGAATACTGAACATATATATTTTTCATTATTAGTCAATCAACTGCTCTCATCTTGCACAATTAATCCCTCGTGTGACTAAATTGTCTAATGCCGCCATGTCAATGTTAAGCTCCCACCTGTACGTTTTGTTCAAAAAGAAAAAAGGCAGCTGGGTAAGCTGACATCTCCTATACAGGCCTCCTGGAAGCAAGCTTCTCTGACTTGAGAAATAAAGCAGGTCTGACAGTTTTTCAGTTATTCATACCACTTTCATTCCTTAAAATTTTAAATGTAGAGCAAGTAGTTGTTTTACATCTTCTGACCTTTTAACACTTCCTACACTTTAACACTGCCTGAATTTTGACCTTTAGTTTATTAAAAATGATGAGAAACTATTGTGTGACTTTATTTGAAGTAACTTATAGATCTTCCCCTACTTTGATTCTTGTTTGCATCCCTACCTGACAGTTTCTACAGATGCTCACAGTGCCTTGATAGCCTCTATACCCAATAACAACTTCCCACAATGGATTTATTTATATATTCAAATGCTGAGTCTTTCACTTTGTATTTTTCTTTGTGAATCTTTCTAATGCAAACACCACCACTACAGTATAATAGATTTAATTTACTCATTACCTAGCCACTGATTAGATTTTTGCTGTGCTGACATACTTTATGCTCTCTCTCTTTTTACCACAAATGACTTAACTAATAATTCTGGTTCCCTATTCTGTTTTTTTCTTTTAGCTTTTTTCCACATTTGTGTCTCTTAATTTCTTTAGTTCAGCTGAAGATGAATTGCTTAATAGCAGCATGGTTTCACAGCAGCAGAGTCCTTAATTTGACTCCTTGTAAAGCACTGTCTGTTTTGCACAAAGTCCTAATGGCTTTAATCCAGGTGCTCTGGTTTGGTTTCAACAACCTAAATATCTGCAGGTTGACTGGCAACTTCAAAATGATCATAAGAGTGTGTGATGTGATGGACTTATGCCCATTTCAGAACTGGATCTTACTTTGCACCCTTTGCTGCTGGGATAGACTCCAGCTTCAATGACCTTGAGGTAGATGAAACAGGTTTAACAACCATTTGTTTGCATTGCTCAATTTATGGCTCATTTGTCACCACTGTATAGCAGCTACAAGGACTTTCAGACAATTTCTTCCTCAATATTGCTCCTGCCAAGGAGCAAAAAAAACCCAAAAACTGTGAATAGTGCTACAAGCTCCTTCTTGGCAGTCAAATGCACAACTTTAATAGCAAAAATTGCAAATAACATTAACTGTGCACACCGATGTTGTAAAACAATGATACAATGTCAGCTGATAGCAAATTATACTGTAGTTTAATTAATAACAGAAAGTGACAAAGCCATGCAGAAACCACTGAGTTATTTTACTTGATATTTGGATACTAAAACCACAAAATGTTCTTTTTCCATCTGAAATTATAATTAATGATAAAAACATGCCAAAATGAGTTTCAGTTTAATGCCAATTAGAATATCAGTCTAAAGCAATCATTAGATAAAGAGCAAGATGTCGGCATAGCAGGAGAGCATTTACTACTCTTGGATGGAGGGAATTCTGATCCTCATCCTGTCAAATGCCCATGCGCAATTGATTTTTAATGTACTACATCAAGCCACTAATTACACAATTATATCCTCTATTGAACTGTCCGTTGTCAATAAATTAAAAGAGTCTTTGATTTGTTTGCTCAGTGATACAATCAGCTGAAGTATTTAGAATGAAAGTTAAGGCTGACAACTATTACAATTATACAGTACATGTACTTGGCCCTGATCACTTGATCGCTGAAGCTTCTAGATCTGCGGTTTATATATGGCTGTGCAAAAATACTACAGCTATAAAAATGTGACTTTTATAAATGCTAAATAAGATAAGGTGAATTTCCATGTTTATTATAAAGTAATGTGTATTTTATATTAAGGTTTGATATGTGCTATACATAGTAATTTATGCAGTCAGCAAAATTTCTTTGCATCTTATTTTTTGTTCTAAGAATTAAACTAAGGAAAAGGGCAAATTCTGATCACATTATGAAAGTATTTGGTGTTTTTTAACCATAATTTTCTTACCATCTTTCATGTAAAGTGAATTCATGTGTGTACAGTATATATTTTAATTATGTATAGTACATATTCCTCTATTTCAGTTTATTTCACACACCTGGTGCCTTTTAATGGAAAATTTTTTTGGATAGCAGAGGAGTATTTGGGCTAATACTTTTCTTAAAGAAAATGTACTGCATTAAAACAGAAGAGCATTTGGGCTAATACTTTTCTTAAAGAAAATGTACTGCATTAAAACAGAAGAGCTGATTGATGCAGTATATAGTACATTTAAAAAATCAACTGATACTGTAGCTGAATAAATTCTCCTTTGAAGATATAATACTTAAGCTAACGTGGTTACTTCTGAAAATGCCTAATGGCTAAAAAGCAATAAATCCGGACTAATGCTGATTCCAGATAAGAAATAGTTAAATAAAACCTGAAATGTCACATTATATTGACATGTCACTGCATTATACACAAGCCTACATCAATACACATTAATGATGGATGTTTAACTGAAGGTGACAGTTGGATTTGGTGTAAGGATAATCCATAAATGTGCTGTGTACTTTGATGTAAGCTATATATGCATTTCTGTATGTATTTCTTTCTTATCGTGGTGGTGATGGTAAGACATAGCCTCGAACCTGATCTGGACTATATACCAGTTTGTCATAGTGGATGATAAATTGTATGAAATAAAGAAATATGTCCTTAATGCAGAAAATGTACATTGACAAAGGAACATAAAAACAGATCATGTCAAAGTGGACATAGAATTTTGGTTATGTTTACACTGTATCCTGCCTCACAGTGCCCCTGTGAAGTTTGCAAATTCTGAACAATTTTGCAATGGGGATTTTGTCAACATACCCCTGTTTTTTTTTTTTCTCCCATTTTCCAGAGATGTTTCTGTTAGGTTATCTGATAATTGTTAATTGTTCTGTGTACAAGTGTAACCTGCCGTGGAATGGCTGCATATCCAAGTGTTTGTTCCCAACCTGTACCGAGCACCAATAGGACAAGTCCCAGTTCCCAGCAAGTTAGAAAATGTATAGACATGGAAGCTAACATTATAAAGTATGTAAAGACAGATGAACATTTGTTTTTTTTCTGTTTATGACATTAGAATACAGTATATATAAAGTTTTTGTGTGTATAGATGAAAAAGCTTTAATTGATGGATGAATTAACCTTTAACTGTGTTTGAAATTTTCCCTAGGTTGATGACAGACAAGGAAGAAAGACAGTAAGGTATCACTACAACATCAGTAAGGTAAGGTGTTTGTTTCTGTGTATTTCTGTAATGCTGGGTAAACAGTGAATGGATGAAAGTAGTCAAGGCAGATGAGTGTTCTTATGGTACTCTAAATGAGAACATTGCATTAAACTGGCCTGAGGTTGAATATACAAATGGAGTTGGTCATATTATCATTTGGATTTCTCTGCTGTAGCCGGCATAGTCGCTGTAAGATATGTAGCAAAATAAGTAACATAATAATTTTCATTAGAACAAAATAACTGTAAAACAAAGCTTATGCTTCAGGAACAGCACAATTTTTATTTGACTATTTTTTGTACCTTTATGTAAGTGCGAGTGAAGTTAGTTCAGATTGAAAGGTCAGTACTAACTCTGGAAATATACATAAATATAGATTTATGTATGTATATATACTGTATATATATAGTAATAAAGGCGCTATATTGCACCCATCCCGACACAGATTTGACACAGGAGGCACATATAAAATAAAGAATCTTTTATTTTTCTTCAGCTGGAGGGCACGTCTTCCCCATAATCCCTCCAGCTACAACACAGTCCCAAGCACCAAAACCACACTGCAACACTCCTTTCTCTATTCCACCACCACCACCATTCCTCCACAAGCTTTGTTCTCCTCCTCCCGACTTTGGCCACTGAGTGGTGGTTGCTGGCTCCTTTTATGGCCCACCTGGAAGTGCTCCAGGTGCTTGATCACCTGTTCCCGGTTGCACCCCCGGGTGGGGCTGAAGATTCATCCAGCTGGGTTCAGGGACCCATGCCGCACCCCCTGGCGGCCACCCCAGATCCCAACAGGGCTGTAGAGAACTCCATCTCCCATTAAGCCCTGTGAGACTGAGGCACCACTCTAAGCCGGGGGGGGGGTGGCCATCCAACGTCCAGGGGAGGTACTGCACTGTAGAGGGCTGCTCCCCCTGAATACACATTGAAGGGGCATATATATATACAGGTAGTCCCCAAGTTACGGACATCCGACCTACGACTTCCGAATGGGGCTGCAGCTGCGATGCATGCGCCTCAGTAACTGCCACTCTGTCATCTTCGGCCTGGGGACGCTGCAAGTGATGGCTGGACAGAGGCTGGAGGGGGGGCGATTTTGCCACTTGTGCAGTGTAGTTCCTCTCGGTTGGCTCCTAGTGGCAAGCGGTGACCCATGGTCCATAGTCACCGGGGCCACAGCTATCGCTCGTTTGCAGGATGGAGGCTTGATGGGCCAGTTCGCTGCCCGCCCACAACACTGCAGCAGCTACTGCTCCCGACTGGACGTAGGCTGGATGGAGCGGAGGGGGGCGTTTCACTGCCCGCCCACCACACACGGCTGCCCCGTTCATTCAAACAAGCGGCAATCCAATAGAAACACTGCCACTAAATATTCCCGGGTAAAGGGCTGTGCTTATGCAGACGAAGATGAGATGGTCAGGGTGGTGTTTGGCACAAACTCAGCGAAACTGCGAGAGAAACTTTTAAGTGCCGTGTCTTAGCTAACATTAAATAAAGTCATGGATATCGCACGAGATGGCACAAGCACAGCTGAGAACCTTCAATGCATGTACACCGAGCGGCTCATGTGAACTGACGCAGTACGCAGACAAAAAGCAACAGCTCCAAACAGCACTGAACAAAAACCGCATTACACAATTGAGAAGGCAGCAAAAAAATATGAAGCGAGTGACGCATACAAGCATATTCATAAGTGCAGCTACTGCGGAAACAAAGCACACGGTGGAAAAAGTCAATGTCCAGCTAAAGGAAGACAGTGTAAAAAAAACCTGTGCATGTTTATTGATGCAGTAAGAAAAGAATCGATGAATGAAACCTGTTATCTTTACAATGGTTGACAAACACGGAATGTAACTCGAACACAACATATCCTCCAAATAAGAACCTGATTAAAAGATATAATGATAATCAAATCCTTGATGACAGCAACACTCATAACAGTCACAAAACAATTAAGTGACAATCATGTTACGTTATTTTTAAAATGTTCCCTTTTCTTTTTCATAACTTCTTTAACACACTACTTCTCCGCTGCGAAGCGCGGGTATATATATATATACCCCGATCTACATACTGTGAAATAAACGAACCACACGCCGTGGCGCAACACAAGAGGCTTTGCCTCTAGCACTGATGTCCGAGGTTTGATTCCCGAGATGGGGTGCACTGAGTATGTACGCCTGATGAGCCCAGAATTAGGGCGAAACACGTGTCACGTACTCTTTGCATTATTTGACAGTAAAACTATTTCAATCTATACTAATAAAAGGCAAAGCCCTCACTGACTCACTCATTCACTCACTCACTGACTCACTCATCACTAATTCTCCAACTTTCCGTGTAGGTAGAAGGCTGAAATTTGGCAGGCTCATTCCTTACAGCTTACTTACAAAAGTTAAGCAGGTTTCATTTCGAAATTCTACGCGTAACGGTCAACAACGTCCGCCATGTTGAACTTTCTTATTTATGGCCCCATCTTCTCGAAATTTGGTAGGCGGCTTCCCTGCACTAACCGAAACCAATGTACGTACTTATTTCAGTGGTATGATGCCACTGTCGGCCGCCATATTGAACTTTTCAACAGTCTTTGTTACTTATGGGCCCATCTTCAAGAAATTTGGTACACGGGTTCCCAACGCTAACTGAATCCTACTTACGTACATATATACGTCCATAGCCTGCAGCTTGGTCACCATGTGAGGCGGCGTTGGGTCCCCCATCCCAACGCCTCCCACGTTGTTGGCTGCCTGCCTATATAAGGCCGTCCGTCGCTCCAGTCTCTACATTCCCTTCCTTGCTTCGCCAAGGGATTCACGTCTCCCTGCTGATAACTACAGCCTTTTTGTTTAATCCACGGCTTCTCCGCTGTTTTATTGTTTGTTTATTACAATTATAGTTATTGTATAGGTATTTTACACTTACTTTACATTACTCAGGTACCCATTTCCTTCATCATTCCAACCCCCATTACCATGACTATCGAGGTAATCACCATCGATCAAAGAACTGTCACTTACCGAGTGGTTTCCATGCCCGGAGATGGCACCTACCTTTTCCATTCTCTGTGTTACATATTGCACGGCCATATCAGGCTCACTCTTGATATCCGGAAGAACATCGTGTCTTATGTATTGAATGACTGGGACAGGTTCAAGGTGTGGACTGATGACGGTACAGGAGATAATTATACTACACAGGAGCACTAGAAGAGTGAAATGCTTAAG